>JBBGZY010000586.1:4257500-4857500 GCA_037952925.1 Lithobates clamitans
ATACACAAAGATAGATAGATAGATAGATAGATAGATAGATAGATAGATAGATAGATAGATAGATAGATAGATAGATAGATAGATAGATAGATAGATAGATAGATATACAGATAGATAGATAAATAGATAGATAGATAAATAGATAGATAGATAGATAGATAGATAGATAGATAGATAGATAGATAGATAGATAGATAGATAGATAGATAGATAGATAGATAGACAGATACAGATAGATAGATAGATAGATAGATAGATAGATAGATAGATAGATAGATAGATAGATAGATAGATATACAGTTAGATAGATATACAGATAGATAGATATACAGTTATACACAAAGATAGATAGATAGATAGATAGATAGATAGATAGATAGATAGATAGATAGATAGATAGATAGATAGATAGATAGATAGATAGATAGATAGATATACAGATAGATAGATAGATAGATAGATAGATAGATAGATAGATAGATAGATAGATAGATAGATAGATAGATAGATAGATATACAGTTAGATAGATATACAGATAGATAGATATACAGTTATACACAAAGATAGATAGATAGATAGATAGATAGATAGATAGATAGATAGATAGATAGATAGATAGATAGATAGATAGATAGATATACAGTTATATAGATAGATATACAGTTAGATAGATATACAGTTATACACAAAGATAGATAGATAGATAGATAGATAGATAGATAGATAGATAGATAGATAGATAGATAGATAGATAGATAGATAGATAGATAGATAGATATACAGATAGATAGATAAATAGATAGATAGATAGATAGATAGATAGATAGATAGATAGATAGATAGATAGATAGATAGATAGATAGATAGATAGATAGATATACAGTTAGATAGATAGATAGATAGATATACAGTTAGATAGATATACAGATAGATAGATATACAGTTATACACAAAGATAGATAGATAGATAGATAGATAGATAGATAGATAGATAGATAGATAGATAGATAGATAGATAGATAGATAGATAGATAGATAGATAGATATACAGTTATATAGATAGATATACAGTTAGATAGATATACAGTTATACACAAAGATAGATAGATAGATAGATAGATAGATAGATAGATAGATAGATAGATAGATAGATAGATAGATAGATAGATAGATAGATAGATAGACAGATACAGATAGATAGATAGACAGATATAGATAGATAGATAGATAGATAGATAGATAGATAGATAGATAGATAGATAGATAGATAGATAGATATACAGTTAGATAGATATACAGATAGATAGATATACAGTTATACACAAAGATAGATAGATAGATAGATAGATAGATAGATAGATAGATAGATAGATAGATAGATAGATAGATAGATAGATAGATAGATAGATAGATAGATAGATAGATAGATAGACAGTTATATAGATAGATATACAGATAGATAGACAGTTATATAGATAGATATACAGATAGATAGACACTTAGATAGAGAGAGATATGCAGTTATACAGATAGAAGAGAGAGAGGGAGAGAGAGAGAGAGATAAGATGATAGAATGCACAGCATGACTGTAGGACGCAGTGCTGGGAGCCCCGTGATATACACATACAGGAGATGTGTAATTAAGGCTCCAGCAGATTGTCGGGTGAAGGGCGGGTGAAGGGCTGGACCGGAGGTTGATTCCAGGCAGGGCAGAGGTGAAGCACAGCTCCCTCCACCCTCCGATCACATACACATACGGTGGACAGACAAAGGCTGATAGTAACACATAAACTCACCTTGCTTCTCCATTCACACCAGCCGAAACAGGAAGTGACACGCCGCCCGGTGACAGCACCGCCCATGAAGGAGAATGCCCCAATCAGCATCTAGAGGCGCACTGCACAGCGCCACAGGGCAACAAAAAAAACAGCAAATGAAGCATCTTGCCTGCAATCGCGGGATTGCATTGGCATGACGCTTCTATAGTGCACCGTGTCCGGCGCCCGCCCGGAACACGGTGCACTTCTTAAAGAAACTTTTTTTTTTTTTTTAAAGGGACATTTTTTTTTTTTTTTTTTGACTGGCTTTGGGGGGGCGGCGCCCATGCGCCCCCTATGGACGGGCCGCCACTGATAGAAGTGTGCAGAGGGTTCATCCAGTATTTTTAGCTATAACAAGTACATGCTATCGACAGTCTACTTATTACACTCTGTTACTCTTGGTAACTACTTATGTCTTCACATTACTCCACTCTACACCAAAGTCTTTATACCCCAATGGGTTAAGACCCACTTGTTAACTGAAAGTGTGGTGGTTACTTACGATTCACCTCTTTAGTAACTTAAGACCAGGCAAGGACAAGGTTTCAAAACGTTTTACTTAATGAAGGTGCAAAAGTAAATATTTTACAGACCAACAGAGAAGACATGATCTATCCCTAGTTCCCTAACTATAACTACAGACTGATGAGCTGCTCGGGCATATCTGCAAAAGTGCATTTCAGTGTCCATAGTCCTTTACAGACTCCTTTACGCAGGTGTAGATCCTTCCGATGCATAGTCCAGTGCTGGTAGCTTCAGGGCGAGCCCCAAGTTAAAGGTCTCTGTTGTGGGCCATGTCGGGTCCTTTCTTCTGTATCCATCCCCTACGGCTCTCACAACCCAAGGCTGTACTCTGCTTGCAAAGTGTCTTCTTGTGGAACCACTGACGACTCCTCGGCCTTCAATGGGGGACTCCCTCAGACCGGACCACTGTCCCTATTTATATCACACAGGCAAGTGGGCCGACCCAGACTGGAAAACCTGCCAAAAAAGATCAAGAGAGTGGGCAAAACATTAACCCCTTCCCTCCCAGCCAGGACAGCACCCACTAACTGTCCCAACCTGCAAGCAGGGAATGGACAAACGTATCAAAGGCAGCAGACTGGTCCGCTGTGTGTCATGTTACAAAAAATATAAAAATACATGCACATTCATCATTCAGTGTGTTAACACAGCACACAGTACTGCATACCTCCCAACTTTTTGAGATGGGAATGAGGGACACCTATTAGCAATTGTATGTAGGCATAGGGATTACACCCCTGTCATTCCCCCCCTAAATGAAGACTTATGCAAAAAAAAAATAATACATTTGTTAAACCCAAAGATGCGTTTTTGTTTTTTTTTTACTACTACAGTGCTATTACTTTATACTGACTTATGGGATTTACAAATGCAGCAATTTAGGAATTGGATGAAAGGATTAGCACTGGGAAACACTTTTTTGAAAGATAAATAGTGCATTTTATATACAACTGTATAGACCAGACCAAAATGAGGAACAAATGAGGAGGAAAGAGGGACAGAGGAACTGTAAGGAAACCAGCAGAAATCGCCTGGCGCGTGCTGGTGCGCATGCGTGCGCGCACAGGAGACCACAGATGCCCGTGCGTGCGCGACGCGCAGTGTGCCCGCGCTGGAGCGCACCATAGCGCCAGTTGGCTTATTTAAAGGAGGCCCCAGCTACTGATCGGTGCTGACTGGTCTTCAGCTGTGTCCCTGTTACTCTGAACCTGCGTTATTCTGCCTGATTCCCGTTGCTGACCTTGGCTCCCGTTTACCCAGCTCTGAACTCTGTTATACCTGATCTCTGGTTCCTGATCCCGGCTTCCCATCTGACCCGTCTCTGCCTGATGTTCCGGTACCCTGCTGCCCGCCTGTTGATGAACCTGGCTTCCCATCTGACCCGTCTTTGCCTGATGCTCCGGTACCCTGCTGCCCGCCTGTTGACGAACCTGGCTATCCCTGTGACCTGGCCCTGGTGCCCAGCTTGGCCCAGCACAACTACCCGAGTGTCTGCAACTACAGTCCTGCGACCAGCTGCGACTTCCTGCTCTGCAATCACAGTCCTGCGCCCAGCTGCGACTTCCTGCTCTGCAACTACAGTCCTGTGACCAGCTGCGACTTCCTGCTCTGCAACTACAGTCCTGCGACCAGTTGCAACTTCCTGCTCTGCAACTACAATCCTGCGACCAGCTGCGACTTCCTGCAACAGGGTTCCTGGTTTCCACCTGCAGGCACTCGTGTGCCTCCTGTTCATTGGCTCCTTCTGTTTCACTCTCAGCAGGACCTGGACTGGAGATACAAGAGAGGCCGACCTCGTCAATTCAGTCTCCCTTCAGGTACGTGACAGTACCAGTCAGCCAGTAATGGAGTCTGAATGGGAGGTCTCTCTGCTGTCAACCCTCTGCCAAACTGTTACCGCACTCTCCCACGTAGTGCAAGGGTTGCATATGGACTTTGCCCGCATCCATAACCAACTTCAGTATACATCCAGCTTTACTTCCACTTCCGAGCATCCAAGACTCAAGGATTCCTTTGCTCAAACTATGACTTTCTCCCAAACTGAACTGTCTTACCTTCCTGAGCCCAGGGTACCCTTGCCCAAACGGTTTTCTGGGGACCGTAAAAAGTACAGGACTTTTAGGAATGCCTGCGAGCTTTACTTTTCTTTGCTACCCAGTACATTCTCTACAGAGAAAGTGAAGGTGGGATTTCTTATCTCTTTGTTGCTGGAGGAACCCCAGGCATTTCAGCTTCGGGAACAACACGACCCTGTCCTGGCTTCGGTCAAATCCTTTTTCACTGCCATGGCTCAATTTTATGCCGATCCTTTCCGCCACCAGACAGCAGAGACTTCGCTGAGTCATTTGCAATAAGGTTCTAGGCCTATGGAGGGTTATGTCTCGGACTTTCGTTTATGGAGCACTGATACTGAGTGGAACGATTCAGCTTTACACTTCCGATTTCGTCTTGGCCTGTCAGAAGCCGTCAAAGAAGAACTCGGCAGGTTAGAAATAACCACCTCTCTAAATGACTTAATCCACCTCAGCATACAAATTGACCGTCGCCTACGTGAAAGACGGTTCGATAAAGCCGGAAATCTTCATCTAATACCTACCTGCTCGACGGACCCATCACCTGCCTCCTTCTCAAGCATGCCAAGAAAAGTTTCTGACATCAGGAAAATTCCACATTCCAGATTTCCTAGGCCCCCTCTGACCGAACAAGAGCGGTCTCTACTTCCATGGTACACAGATCTTTGTTCCAGAGCAATTACGGACAGCAGTCCTCTATATGTGCTACGATCATCCTCTGGCAGGGCATTTCGGGGTACACAAGACTTCAAAACTGGTCCTTCGCTCCTTCTGGTGGCAAGACTAAATACAATTCTGCAGAGACTATGTAAGATCTTGCACTACGTGCTTACGAAACAAGACGGACAGATCTAAGAATTGGGGTCTGCTGGAACCTCTCCCTGTACCAGATAAATTATGGAGCATGATCTCCATGGACTTCATTGTCGAGTTACCCCCATCCGAAGGGTTTACCACCATCTTTGTTATTGTGGATCGCCTATCCAAGATGGCGCACTTTGTGCCCCTAAAGGGTACCCCTTCCGCTGCAGAGACTGCCTCATCTTTCGTCAAGGAAGTGCTACGCCTACATGGTATCCCTGTCAACATCACGTCGGATCGTGGAGTTGAGTTTACGTCCAGATTTTGGAAATCCTTGTGTGAGGTTTTGGGCATTAAACTCTGCCTATCATCTGCTTACCACCCCCAGACTAAAGGCCAAACAGAGAGAACAAATCAGACGCTGGAGCAATATCTCCGATGTTTCTCTTCTTTTGCACAGGACGATTGGGCGTCTCTTTTGCCGTTAGCAGAATTCACCTACAATAATTCAATACACTCTTCTATCAAGCAAACCCCTTTTTTTGCTAATTATGGGTTCCATCCATCTTTTTTGCCCGATGTCCCCCAAGAATCCTCAGTACCAGCAGTACAGGATCATCTGGAGTTCTGGAAAGTTAACAACCTCTTCCTGCAAGAAGCTATCTCCAAGTCCCAAGTAGATGACAAGAGATTCTATGACAGAAGAAGAAGAGGTAATCTGGATCTGAAACCCGGAGAGAAGGTATGGCTATCTACCACAAATCTAAAGCTGGACTGCCCTTCAAGGAAGCTAGGACCAAGATACATTGGCCCATTCCCTATTAAAAGAAGGATTAACGCTGTTGCTTTCGAGTTAAGCCTACCAGAGAATCTAAGAATTCATCCGGTGTTCCATGTGTCCCTCTAGAAACGATCCGTGGCTAATCTCTTTCCTGACCGAGAATCCGAGACTCCTGCTCCTCTGTTGGTGGAAGGGAATGAGGAGTTCAAAGTGGAGGCTGTCCTGGATTGCAGGAAGAGAAGGGGCCAGACCCAGTTCCTTATTAAGTGGAAGGGCTACGGCCCTGAAGATAATTCATGGGAACCCAGCTCCGATGTGCATGCTCCACGATTGGTTCAAGCCTACCTTTGCCTCCATCCTGAGAAAAAACCCTTAGTGGGCATCCGGAGGCTGCCCTTAAGGGGGGCAATGTAAGGAAACCAGCAGAAATCGCCTGGCGCGCGCTGGTGCGCATGCGCGCCTGCACGGGAGATCACAGATGCCCGTGCGTGCTTGCGCGCGTGCAACGCGCACACGCAGGAGTGCGCCCTGGCGCCAGTTGGCTCCAGTGGGCCTATTTAAAGGAGGCCCCAGCTACTGATCGGTGCTGACTGGTCTTCAGCTGTGTCCCTGTTACTCTGAACCTGTGTTATTTTGCCTGATTCCCGTTGCTTACCTTGGCTCCCGTTTACCCAGCTCTGAACTCTGTTATACCTGATCTCTGGTTCCTGATCCTGGCTTCCCATCTGACCTGTCTCTGCCTGATGTTCCGGTACCCTGTTGCCCGCTTGTTGATGGACCCGGCTTCCCATCTGACCCGTCTTTGCCTGATGTTCCGGTACCCTGCTGCCCGCCTGTTGACGAACCCGGCTATCCCTGTGACCTGGCCCTGGTGCCCAGCTTGGCCCAGCACAACTACCCGAGTGTCTGCAACTACAGTCCTGAAGAATTAAAAATCATATAATCATTATTGTTGCAGGTGGTCCAGCAATAGGGAGGTCCCCAGCGTGTGAAGGTTCCCAGGGCTGTTTCATGTGCTGCAGCAGAGGATCCTAAGCCATGGAACTGCCGGTGAGCCGATGAGTAGTCGCACTATCCGAGTCTGCGATGGACGGAGACTCCGGAAGTGACGTCAGCGGTGAGGGACGGCAACCAGCGTAGACCGCAAGCCGGATGTGGTCATCAGAAAGGGACGCGTTTCAGAACATCGAATTGGTTCCTCTATCAACCAGTTAGGTTGATAAAACTTCCAGGATCTCCGTCCATCGCAGACTCGGATAGTGTGACTACTCATCGGTAGGGATGAGCCGAACAACCCCCGGTTCGGTTCGCACCAGAACCCGCGAACGGACCGCAAGTTCGCACGAACGTTAGAACCCCATTGACGTCTATGGGACTCGAACGTTCGAAATCAAAAGTGCTCATTTTAAAGGCTAATTTGCATGGTATTGTCCTAAAAAGGGTGTGGGGACCCGGATCCTACCCCAGGGGACATGTATCAATGCAAAAAAAACTTTTAAAAACGGCCGTTTTTTCGGGAGCAGTGATTTTAATGATGCTTAAAGTAAAAAAAAAAAAGTGAAATATTCCTTTAAATATCGTACCTGGGGGGTGTCTATAGTATGCCTGTAAAGTGACGCGTGTTTCCCATGTTTAGAACAGTTCCTGCACCAAATGTCATTTTTAAAGGAAAAAATCTCATTTAAAACTGCTTGCGGGTTTAATGTCATGTCGGGTCATGGCAATATGGATGAAAATCAGTGAGACAAACGGCATGGGTACCCCCCAGTCCATTACCAGGCCCTTTGGGTCTTGTATGGATATTAAGGGGAACCCCGCACCCAAATTAAAATAAGGAAAGGTCCCTATATACTCTGAACAGCAGTATACAGGCGGTGCAAACAAGACAGGGACTGTAGGTTTGTTGTTAAGTAGAATCTGTTTGTAATTTTGAACATTTTTAACGTGTTTAGCTCCAGCCAAAAAATCTTTTCTAAGCTTTTTGGAAAACATAGGGAAGGGTTATCACCCCTGTGACATTTGTTTTGCGTCTTTCCTCCTCTTCAGAAGATTTCACCTCACTTTTTTGTCCCAATGAAAAATGTTTTTTGAAAATTTGGGTTTTTTTGTGGAACAAGGATTGGAAAGCATCAGTGGAAAGGAGAAATTGTTTTCCCATATTAACTCTTACAGGAGAGAATTTCCCTTCCTAGGGGTAGATTTCATCTCACTTCCTGTTGTCTCCTTCCGTTTGCAAGTAGGAGTCGTTTGTAAGTTAGATGTTTGAAAGTAGGGTCCTGCCCTATATACTCAGCAGAAATTTGGGCCTTAGGTGTTGCTGTGGCCAAAACACTGTAAGCCCTCACAGGGCCCTGCTGTGAAATATTAGATCAAGAATTGTAATTACATGCCCCTGTTGAACAGGAGCTGAAAAATTAGGCCTTAGGCACTGGTGCTGGTGCCACAACACTGCAACCCCTCACAGACACTCTAGTTGGAACGCAGGAACGAGCCCTGCTGCAAAGTATTGCATCAAAAATTGTAATTACACGCCCCTGTTAGACAGGGGCAGAAAAATTGGGCCTTAGGCACTGGTGCTGGTGCCACAACACTGCAACCCCTCACAGACACTCTAGTTGGAACGCAGGAACGAGCCCTGCTGCAAAGAATTGCATCAAAAATTGTAATTACACGCCCCTGTTAGACAGGGGCAGAAAAATTGGGTCTTAGGCACTGGTGCTGGTGCCACAACACTGCAACCCCTCACAGACACTCTAGTTGGAACGCAGGAACGAGCCCTGCTGCAAAGTATTGCATCAAAAATTGTAATTACACGCCCCTGTTAGACAGGGGCAGAAAAATTGGGCCTTAGGCACTGGTGCTGGTGCCACAACACTGCAACCCCTCACAGACACTCTAGTGGGAATGCAGGAACGAGCCCTGCTGCAAAGTATTACATCAAAAATTGTAATTATACGCCCCTGTTAAACAGGGGCTGAAAAATTGTGCCTTAGGCACTGGTGGTGGCGCCCAGAACCAAAAATGCAAGCTATCAGCGTGATGATTGAGGAGGAAGAGGATAATTACTCAGGGATAGTCACTCAGCATCAGCATAGGCAGTCTTTGAAGGGATCTGAAAAAAATTATTCAGTTACATCAGCATCAGGTGCTTGGTAGCTGGTGGTGATCCAAGACTGATTCATTTTTATGAAGGTCAGCCGATCGACCGAGTCAGTGGACAGACGCACCCTGTGATCGGTTACCACGCCTCCAGCAGCACTGAATGTGCGTTCCGAAAGAACGCTGGATGCAGGACAGGCCAGTAGCTCAATTGCATACTGTGCAAGCTCTGGCCAGTGATCCATCCTCAAGACCCAGTAACCCAGAGGATTTTCGGTGGGAAAGGTGTCCAAGTCTGATCTTACCCCTAGGTATTCCTGCACCATGTAAAACAGACGCTGGCGATGGTTGCTGGAACCGATCATACCTTGGGGCTGCGGACCAAAAAATTGTCTGAACGCATCGGTCAGACGGCCACCTTCTCCACCGCTCCTTCTTTGACTGACCGAAGCCTCAGCAACACGTTGTCCAGAAACAGGAGTTTGTAACCTCCCAGTCTCTGGGAACGCATTGCACAGACCTTTCTGCAAGGCCTCCCGAAGATGTTTCATCCTCTGCTCCCTCTGCGATGGCAAGATAAGGTCCGCAACCTTACCCTTGTAACGTGGATCAAGGAGGGTTGCCAGCCAGTATTGGTCCTTCTCCTTGATACCACGAATACGAGGATCCTTACGCAGGCTTTACAGGATCAGGGAGGCCATGCAGCGTAGGTTTGCTGAGGCATTCGGTCCGGAGTCCTCTGGGTCACTAAGGACAACAACGTCCGCAGCCACCTCCTCCCAGCCACGTACAAGCCCATGTGTTCCTTGGGACTGATCCCTTAAAGACTGCTGATGCTGAGTGCCAGGCTCCACCTCCATACTGACACAATCTTCCTCCTCCTCCTCCTCGTCCTCTTCCTGTGTGATCGGCGGGCACGCAGGAACACTGTCTGGATAAAGGGGGCCTTGAGAGCTAAGGAAGTCCTCCTCTTCCTGCCTCTGTTCTGCCTCAAGTGCCCTGTCCATTATTCCACGCAGCGTGTGCTCCAACAGGTGGACAAGGGGGACAGTGTCACTGATGCATGCACTGTCAGTGCTCACCATCCTCGTGGCCTCCTCGAATGGTGACAGGACAGTGCATGCATCCCTGATCATGGCCCACTGGCGTGGGGAAAAAAAACCAAGGTCCCCTGACCCTGTCCTGGTGCCATAGTCGCACAGGTACTCATTGATGGCCCTCTGCTGCGTGTGCAGCCGCTGCAGCATGGCCAATGTCGAGTTCCACCTGGTGGGCATGTCACAGATTAGGCGGTTCTTGGGCAGGTTAAACTCCTTTTGGAGGTCCGTCAGCCGAGCACTGGCATTATATGACCGGCGGAAATGCACACAGACTTTCCTGGCCTGCCTCAGGACATCCTGTAAGCCCGGGTACCTGCCCAAGAACCGCTGCACCACCAAGTTAAGGACGTGAGCCAAACAGGGCACATGGGTCAGTTGTCCCTGTCGGAGGGCAGAGAGGAGGTTGGTGCCATTGTCGCAAACCACCATTCCTGCCTTAAGTTGGCGTGGCGTCAACCACCTCTGAACCTGCCCCTGCAGAGCTGACAGAACCTCTGCCCCAGTGTGGCTCCTGTCCCCCAAGCACACCAGCTCAAGCACCGCATGGCATCTTTTGGCCTGCGTACTTGCGTAGCCCCTTGAACGCCTACGGAGCACCGCTGGTTCAGAGGAAGAGGCCATGGAGGAAGAAGAAGAGGAGGGGGTGGAGGAGAGAGGTGTGTCACAATCAGCATTTTGGAGGCGTGGTGGCGGAACAACCTCCAACACTACTGCACCTTGTCCTGCATCCTTCCCAGCTGCCAGCAGAGTCACCCAATGCGCCGTGAAACTTAAGTAACGTCCCTGTCCATGCCTGCTGGACCATGAGTCAGCGGTAATATGCACCTTACCGCTGACCGCCCTGTCCAGCGAGGCATGGACATTGCCTTCCACATGCCGGTAGAGAGCCGGAATCGCCTTCCGTGAGAAAAAGTGGCGTTTGGGTACCTGCCACTGAGGAACCGCACATTCCACAAACTCACGGAAGGGGGCAGAGTCTACCAACTGAAAAGGCAGCAGTTGAAGTGCTAGCAATTTTGCCAAGCTAGCATTCAACCGCTGGGCATGTGGATGGCTGGGAGCAAACTTCTTTCGGCGGTGCAGCAGCTGGGGCAGGGAAATTTGCCTGGTACAATCTGACGTCGGTGTACCAAAAGCAGATTGCCCACAAGTACTTGGCTGTGACACACCTAATTCTACACCTTCATTCCTCTCACTGCAGGTCTCAGAGAGGACTGAAGGTCTAGTGGGGTTGGAAATCTCAGCTGATGAGGAGCAAGGAGAGATCCTCTTTGTTCTTTGGTGTGGGTCTTTTAGATATGCTTGCCAACGAACTGCATGGCAGGTCAACATATGTCTGGTCAAGCATGTGGTACCCAAGCGGGAGATGTTTTGGCCACGCGAGATACGCTTGAGACATATGTTGCAAATAGCAGCGGTGCGATCTGATGCACTCGTCTCAAAAAAGGCCCACACCAAAGAACTTTTTGAATAACGCGCAGAGACTGCAGCGCCCTGCACATGTGGAGCTTTGGGGTGTGATGCAGTCAATGTGCTGCCCTTAGGCTGGCCCCTGGAGGGCATCCTGCCTCGTTGGTGATGTGCCGCCTCCTCCTCCTCCTCCTCCTCCTCTCTCCTATCAGGCACCCACGTTGAGTCAGTGACCTCATCATCCCCTCCCTCCTCATCACTGGAGCAAACCTGGCAGTATGCTGCAGCAGGGGGAGCATGACTGCCAGATTGCTGTCCTTCTTGGGCACCCCCTCTGTCCGTGCTCATGTTACTGCCTTCATCGAGCTCAGTATCATCATCAGAGCCTTCCAAACGCTGGGCATCCTCCTGGAGCATGTACCCAACACTGTGGTCAAACAGTTCGAGGGAATCCTCAGGAGGACATGGTGGAGCTAGGGAAGGAGTCACTGATGACATTGAGCTGAGGGAAGAGGCCGCTGCTTTGCCAGACAAAGCACCCTGGGCATGGGTGAGAGAGGATGAGGAGGATGAGGACGGCTTGGTCATCCACTCGACCAAGTTTTCTGCATGTTGCGGCTCAACACGGCCAGCTGCCGAAAAAAAGGCCAAGCGTGTCCCATGGCCACGGGCTGATGAGGATGCACCGTCTCCACGACCAGCACTAGACACAGAGCCTGCTTGCCCTCTCTTATTGGCTTGTGACTGTCTGCCTCTCCTTCTTGGCCTTCCAGACATACTAATGGCCTGTAGCTGCACTAAGCTGGGATAGAACACCTGTAATTTTCTTCAGGTAGCTTTATATACTGTAACCAGACAAGCCTGCCTGTCAGTAGGAAAATAACAGGAACGGATCTAGCTGAACACTGTGAGCAGGACGCACTGACTGCACTAAATGTAAATAGCAGGAACAGATCTAGCTGAACACTGTGAGCAGGACGCACTGACTGCACTAAATGTAAATAGCAGGAACGGATCTAGCTGAACACTGTGAGCAGGACGCACTGACTGCACTAAATGTAAATAGCAGGAACGGATCTAGCTGAACACTGTGAGCAGGACGCACTGCACTAAATGTAAATAGCAGGAACAGATCTAGCTGAACACTGTGAGCAGGACGCACTGCACTAAATGTAAATAGCAGGAACGGATCTAGCTGAACACTGTGAGCAGGACGCACTGCACTAAATGTAAATAGCAGGAACAGATCTAGCTGAACACTGTGAGCAGGACGCACTGCACTAAATGTAAATAGCAGGAACGGATCTAGCTGAACACTGTGAGCAGGACGCACTGCACTAAATGTAAATAGCAGGAACGGATCTAGCTGAACACTGTGAGCAGGACGAACTGCACTAAATGTAAATAGCAGGAACAGATCTAGCTGAACACTGTGAGCAGGACGCACTGCACTAAATGTAAATAGCAGGAACGGATCTAGCTGAACACTGTGAGCAGGACGCACTGCACTAAATGTAAATAGCAGGAACAGATCTAGCTGAACACTGTGAGCAGGACGCACTGACTGCACTAAATGTAAATAGCAGGAACAGATCTAGCTGAACACTGTGAGCAGGACGCACTGCACTAAATGTAAATAGCAGGAACGGATCTAGCTGAACACTGTGAGCAGGACGCACTGCACTAAATGTAAATAGCAGGAACAGATCTAGCTGAACACTGTGAGCAGGACGCACTGCACTAAATGTAAATAGCAGGAACGGATCTAGCTGAACACTGTGAGCAGGACGCACTGCACTAAATGTAAATAGCAGGAACAGATCTAGCTGAACACTGTGAGCAGGACGCACTGCACTAAATGTAAATAGCAGGAACGGATCTAGCTGAACACTGTGAGCAGGACGCACTGCACTAAATGTAAATAGCAGGAACAGATCTAGCTGAACACTGTGAGCAGGACGCACTGCACTAAATGTAAATAGCAGGAACGGATCTAGCTGAACACTGTGAGCAGGACGCACTGACTGCACTAAATGTAAATAGCAGGAACAGATCTAGCTGAACACTGTGAGCAGGACGCACTGACTGCACTAAATGTAAATAGCAGGAACAGATCTACCTGAACACTGTGAGCAGGACGCACTGCACTCAATGTAAATAGCAGGAACGGATCTAGCTGAACACTGTGAGCAGGACGAACTGCACTAAATGTAAATAGCAGGAACAGATCTAGCTGAACACTGTGAGCAGGACGCACTGCACTAAATGTAAATAGCAGGAACGGATCTAGCTGAACACTGTGAGCAGGACGCACTGACTGCACTAAATGTAAATAGCAGGAACGGATCTAGCTGAACACTGTGAGCAGGACGCACTGCATTAAATGTAAATAGCAGGAACAGATCTAGCCTAATCTAGCTAACTCAAATCAAATGACACTGTCTGTCTCTCTCTCTATCAGCACACCGGAACACACTACACAGGGCCGCCGTGCAGGCGGCCTTATATAGTGTGGGGCGTGTACTAAATCCCCTGAGCCATAATTGGCCAAAGCCACCCTGGCTTTGGCCAATTACAGCTCTCTCTACTGACGGCGCTGTGATTGGCCAAGCATGCGGGTCATAGTGCATGCTTGGCCAATCATCAGCCAGCAATGCACTGCGATGCCGCAGTGAATTATGGGCCGTGACGCGCCACACGAATTTGGCGCGAACGGCCCATAGCGTTCGCAATTCGACGGACGGTCGAACAGCCGATGTTCGAGTCGAACATGGGTTCGACTCGAACACGAAGCTCATCCCTACTCATCGGCTCACCGGCAGTTTTATGGCTTAGGATCCTCTGCCGCAGCACATGAAACAGCCCTGAGAACCTCAACCTTCACATGCTGGGGACCTCCCTGTTGCCGGACCACCTGCACCAATAACGATTATATGCCTTTTAATTCTTCAGATCTTGTAAGTGTTTTTAATTCTTTTGGGGATATTAAATAGCTTTTAATTCTGCACTTAGAGGCACCTTTCTTTTTGTTTTGTTCCAAATCAGGGACTGTTCCTCAAAATCAGGGATAGCTGAGAGCTACTACAGCACAGCATAACACGTCAATAAACCGTAACCATGTGAATCCAACCTTGATAACCCTGCTTGCCCAAGTATAAATTTAATGTGTATAATAATGTTATATAATAAAGTTTTGTTATCAATGAAAGAGCAGGGTTCCTATGTTGTACAACATTTCTAGGCCGTTGTTCAGAATATGGCTACTCATAAGAAAATGCAATGGAAGTTATGTTGCAAACAAAATTGCTTATCGCGCATGCACTATGCGTTCCAACATGGCCGGTTTTCGTTTCAGTAGGTTTTCTAATCTGACAGAACACAAAGGCCGCAGCAGACATCTTCTTACACTCAGGCAAGTCTTCAATTTCACACTTATTTTAGCAGTTATCTCACCTTATATACTGAAATAGATCATTTCACTGTGACCAGGGGCGTAACTACCACCATAGCGACCCATGCGGGCCCTATGGGGCCCGCAGCCAAGTGGGGTCCAGTGAGGATGAGAGCACCGCCAGCACAGTCTCCCAGCCAGGGGAAGAAAGAGGAGAGGAAGAGGCAAGCTGTGACCTCTGCCCAATGCAGCGTGACCTGTGCCCAATACAGCGTTGCCTGTGCCCAATACAGCCTGGTCTGCCTGTGCCCCATACAGCCTCACCTGTGCAGAGGAAGAGGCAAGCCACCCGGATCAGCAGAGAGCTGAATTGCCTGATGTAATAGCTTTCATTAGAACTTCCAGTGTTCCCGGGGCTCACGTCACATAGCTCCACCTCTTGGCCCGGCGCCTTTGATAGACAGAATGCCAATCCAATGCAGGACGTGTGACGTCATCAAAGGCGTCAGGCCAAGAGGTGGGGCTATGTGACGATGAGCCCCGGGAAGACGGGAAATTCAAATGAAAGCTATTACAGCGGGCAATCCCGCTCTCTGCTGATCCGGGTGGCTTGCCTCTTCCTCTGCATAGGTGGGGCTGTATGGGGCACAGACAGACCAGGCTGTATTGGGCACAGGCAACGCTGTATTGGGCACAGGTCACGCTGCATTAGGCACAGGTCACGCTGTATGGGGCACAGGTCACGCTGTATGGGGCACAGGTCACGCTGCATTGGGCACAGGTCACGCTGCATTGGGCACAGGTCACGCTGCATTGGGCACAGGTCACGTTGTATGGGGCACAGGTCACGCTGTATGGGGCACAGGTCACGCTGCATTAGGCACAGGTCACGCTGTATGGGGCACAGGTCACGCTGCATTGGGCACAGGTTATGCTGCATTGGGCACATGTCATGCTGCATTGGGCACAGTTCACGCTGTATGAGGCACAGATCACGCTGTATGGGGCACAGGTCACACTGTATGGGGCACAGGTCACGCTGCATTGGGCACAGGTCATGCTGAATTGGGCACAGGTCACGCTGCATGGGGCACAGGTCACGCTGCATTGGGCACAGGTCACGCTGCATTGGGCACAGGTCACGCTGTATGGGGCACAGGTCACGCTGTATGGGGCACAGGTCATGCTGCATTGGGCACAGGTCACGCTGCATTGGGCACAGGTCACGCTGCATGGGGCACAGGTCACGCTGCATGGGGCACAGGTCACGCTGTATGGGGCACAGGTCACGCTGCATTGGGCACAGGTCACGCTGAATGGGGCACAGGTCACGCTGCATTGGGCACAGGTCACGCTGCATTAGGCACAGTTCACGCTGTATGGGGCACAGGTCACGCTGCATTGGGCACAGGTTATGCTGCATTGGGCACATGTCATGCTGCATTGGGCACAGTTCACGCTGTATGAGGCACAGATCACGCTGTATGGGGCACAGGTCACACTGTATGGGGCACAGGTCACGCTGCATTGGGCACAGGTCACGCTGCATTGGGCACAGGTCACACTGCATGAGGCACAGATCACACTGTATGGGGAACAGGTCACGCTGCATTGGGCACAGGTCACGCTGTATGGGGCACAGGTCACGCTGCATTGGGCACAGGTCACGCTGCATGGGGCACAGGTCACGCTGCATTGGGCACAGGTCACGCTGTATAGGGCACAGGTCACGCTGCATTGGGCACAGGTCACACTGCATGGGGCACAGGTCACGCTGTATGGGGAACAGGTCACGCTGCATTGGGCACAGGTCACGCTGTATGGGGCACAGGTCACGCTGCATTGGGCACAGATCACGCTGAATTGGGCACAGGTCACGCTGCATGGGGCACAGGTCACGCTGCATTGGGCACAGGTCACGCTGCATTGGGCACAGGTCACGCTGTATGGGGAATAGGTCACGCTGCATTGGGCACAGGTCACGCTGTATGGGGCACAGGTCACGCTGCATTGGGCACAGGTCACGCTGAATTGGGCACAGGTCACGCTGCATGGGGCACAGGTCACGCTGCATTGGGCACAGGTCACACTGCATTGGGCACAGGTCACGCTGTATGGGGCACAGGTCACGCTGTATGGGGCACAGGTCATGCTGCATTGGGCACAGGTCACGCTGCATTGGGCACAGGTCACGCTGCATGGGGCACAGGTCACGCTGCATGGGGCACAGGTCACGCTGTATGGGGCACAGGTCACGCTGCATTGGGCACAGGTCACGCTGAATGGGGCACAGGTCACGCTGCATTGGGCACAGGTCACGCTGCATTAGGCACAGTTCACGCTGTATGGGGCACAGGTCACGCTGCATTGGGCACAGGTTTTGCTGCATTGGGCACATGTCATGCTGCATTGGGCACAGTTCACGCTGTATGAGGCACAGATAACGCTGTATGGGGCACAGGTCACACTGTATGGGGCACAGGTCACGCTGCATTGGGCACAGGTCACGCTGCATTGGGCACAGGTCACACTGCATGAGGCACAGGTCACACTGTATGGGGAACAGGTCACGCTGCATTGGGCACAGGTCACGCTGCATTGGGCACAGGTCACGCTGTATGGGGCACAGGTCACGCTGCATTGGGCACAGGTCACGCTGAATTGGGCACAGGTCACGCTGCATGGGGCACAGGTCACGCTGCATGGGGCACAGGTCACGCTGCATGGGGCACAGGTCACGCTGTATGGGGCACAGGTCACGCTGCATTGGGAACAGGTCACGCTGAATGGGGCACAGGTCACGCTGCATTGGGCACAGGTCACGCTGCATTGGGCACAGGTCACGCTGCATTGGGCACAGGTCACGCTGTATGAGGCACAGATCACGCTGTATGGGGCACAGGTCACACTGTATGGGGCACAGGTCACGCTGCATTGGGCACAGGTCATGCTGCATTGGGCACAGGTCACACTGCATGAGGCACAGGTCACACTGTATGGGGAACAGGTCACGCTGCATTGGGCACAGGTCACGCTGTATGGGGCACAGGTCACGCTGCAATGGGCACAGGTCACGCTGAATTGGGCACAGGTCACGCTGCATGGGGCACAGGTCACGCTGCATGGGGCACAGGTCACGCTGCATGGGGCACAGGTCACGCTGCATTGGGCACAGGTCACGCTGTATGGGGCACAGGTCACGCTGCATTGGGCACAGGTCACGCTGAATTGGGCACAGGTCACGATGCATAGTTGCACATAAGTAAAGTAAAGTATAAGTAAAAACATATATTATGTGTTACTTTAGGAGCTTTAGAAAAATCCAATAAATAGTTAAAGTATAGAAAGTTCCCAGTTCCCCTAAAGTAACACATAATATATGTTTTTACTTACAATTTATGTGCAATTATGCACCCATTTAGCTTGTAAAATAACTTTCCTCTATATATGTTATATGAGCTTTGGATCCTCTAATCTCGCAGCTACCTCATAAGCTTGCTGCATATAATTCATGAGCATTATTACAAAAGAGTTTTTATAGGCTCTATTACTCTATGGAGATTTTGCTCTCTAGTGTTATATTCACTAAGCTTGACCAGCTTTTATAGTCCTCATATTTAAGATTGGATACGGTATACATGCAGATTATATATTATACTTTATAGTTAGTATAGTATATCTGACTATACAAATCATCATTTATACCTTAGGACTTTGCATTCACACCAATTGAGCCGTTCCTTGTGGACCAAGTGGGCCGGGTATACCCTACAGCCTAGTTTGCTATGATGCTGCCACCCATATAATTTACATGGAATGAACTACTCAAATATCCTCTGTCAACGTTGAAAGCAAATGGATCGAGTTTTCCAAACTGCTCCACCCCCTCCTTTCTTTATAAATTGGGAGATCAGAACTTGAAGTATCATCTTTCAATATTTTATCCCCTTTGATTCTTGCAAACAACTGCAATCGGTGTAAACCAGTAAGTCCTTTTTTGGTGTTTTATCACTATTTTCCTTGTCCCTCACCCTTTTTCCCAAGCCCCCCCCCCCCCTATCAAATTATGTCCACAAGATTGTATATGGTTATTACAATTATACTTGGGTTTAGTATGTCTTTATTTCTTTATACACTTTGCAGACTACATTTACAACTGCACAGGAAATCCCTGAAGAAGGAACTCACATCTCAAACATTCCGAAACATGTTGAATTTTTCCATATGTATCATTCATACATGTGTTCTTCTTTAGTAGAACCTTTATGCTTATGATCAAGTGCAGTTACTGTATACTTAATATACTGTATACTTAATTGCTTTTAATTTTCTATT
Organism: Lithobates clamitans; assembly: GCA_037952925.1. Lineage (NCBI taxonomy): Eukaryota > Metazoa > Chordata > Amphibia > Anura > Ranidae > Lithobates > Lithobates clamitans. The sequence continues at coordinate 4,276,836 of JBBGZY010000586.1, forward strand.
TTTGTATAAATTTGAATAAAGTATAATTATTTTTACATACCCTGATGCCTCTTACCTTGACATATACCTATACTCTTCATCTCCCTCCCACCCACAAAATCCCTAGGGTCCTGTTCTTGTTTATATATTTATACAGCTATCACTGTGTTTGCCGAACACTATGCGAAGACGTCACTAACTCCTTCTCCCTGGGCCCTGCAGGGGTTAAGTGTGTCCTAGGGAGTGATTCTAACTGTGGGGGGAGGGGCTACATGTGACACTACACTGATCATCGCTCCCGATTACAGGGAACGGTGATCAGTGACAGTCTCACTTGTTTACATTAGCATTTCCCCGTTCTTCAGCTCCGTGAGACGAACGCGGGTATCCCCGCGGATATCGAGTCCGCAGGACCCGCGATCACACTCACGAAGCTCGTGGCAGGGTCGCGCGTGCCGCTGTTAGCGCGCACGCCGCCGTCAGTGCACACTCAACCACATGGCGGCAAATTCAAAAGGGACGTGCAGGTACGCCCATTTGCGCAGCCATGCCATTCTGCCAACATATATGTACATGCTGCGGTCGGAAGGCGGTTAAAGACTTGCCTGGGTGTAAGAAGATGTCTTCTGCTGCCTTTGTGTTCTGTCAGATTAGGAAACCTATTAGAATGCATAGCGGCCCTATTGGAACACATGGCGCATGCGCAGTAAGCAATTTTTCTCAGAACGTCACTTCCTTTACATTTTATGATGTGTATCGGTATTCTGACAGGACACCACTGCTAAGGCATCTTGCAGATGAGAACGAGGCTTGGAACGCTGCTGCAGTAAGAGGTGTTCCATCAAATCTTGCAACGAAAGTGACGTTCCGTCACGGCCATCTTGGTACACCCCGCACTCACAGTAAGCCTACAGACTGAAGTTGCCAAGCGGATATCCTTTTACATCCACTGAAGTCTTGCATTTCACACTTATTTTTACCAGTCAACTTATATCGTGGAATATAGTATTTCAAAATCCGTCTAACTGTTTTGATGTTGAATTTTGAAAGCAGCGGTCTTCTATCAGATTAGCAAACTTGAAATAAATATATAAGCTGCGCTTTCAAATATACTCTTCACATTATATATGTGATAACCAAAGTGCAAATATGCGTGTGACTCACACACCGTGATACATCCAGTAACTAGTGACTGTAAAAAGTGATAATTTTGCAACAAATAGTTATAAAAAAAATGTACATATAAATGAAAATAATCACACTAGTAAAAAGTGCTATAACATGCATCCATATGGTGATTGGTTGTATCAAAATTATTGTTCATAAAATCATATACTGTTCATAAAATCATATAGTGGACTCAATCCACTAAAACATATAGATGAATAAAAAGTGCTTCTATGTGCATATGTGTCATCCAATTATTTCAATTCAAAAGTGCTTCTAAAGTCCATGCGATTTGGAAACCGCTGTGTAAATAATCAATACAAGCCTGTGAACCGCCTCTGGGGCTCTGCAGTTTTAACCAGACTCCTGGACCAGTCAGCACTATACCTCGGTTGAGTAAAAAAAGGACTGGATGGTGTAATAATGTTTTTAACAATTTATTAATCACATAAAACCCCCCTATGTGGTACTCACATAGTATAGGTGCGTCAATGCGCCTCTGCATCAGGCAAACAGCATCAGGCAAACAGCATGTAAAAATACCTCCGTCCTGTCCCCTCCCCAACGCGTATCGATACAGGGCACTTCCGTATCTACATCAGTGAAAACTATAGTGGTTGGGGAGGGGACAGGACGGATGTTCAGCAGGTGACCTGTCAGGAAAGAACCCCATACCATCCCAATATCGATCCAGTATCTTTACATGCTGTTTGCCTGATGCAGAGTGGCGCACTGACGCGCCTATACTATGTGAGTACCCATAGGGGGGTTTTATGTGATTAATAAACTCTTAAAACGTTATTACACCATCCAGTCCTTTTTTCTCTCAACCGAGGTATAGTGCTGACGGGTCCAGGATAGGGATGAGCTTCGAGTTCGACTCGAACATCGCATGCAAACGATATGGGCCGTCGAATTGCGAACGATATGGGCCGCTCGCGCCAAATTCGAGTGGCGCGTCACAGCCCATAATTCACTGCGGCATTGCAGTGCATTGCTGGCTGATGATTGGCCAAGCATGTACTATGACCCGCATGCTTGGCCAATCAACCGTCTATACAGAGAGCCGTAATTGGCCAATGCCAGGGTGGCTTTGGCCAATTATGGCTCAGGGGGTTTAGTACACGCCCCACACTATATGAAGCCGCCTGCACGTCAGCCCTGTGTAGTGTGTTCCGGCTTTGAGAGAGAGAGAGAGAGTGTCATTTGATTTCAGTTAGAGTAGCCAGGCGAGTCAGTTAGCTGCACTTACAGTGTATTGTGTATATATATGCATCCTAGGTGTTGTGTGTGTGTGGGTATATATATATATACACACACTGTATTCAGTTTAGCTAGGTCTGTTCTTGTTATTCTCATCCTACTGACAATGATCCTATTAGTTCCATTAGCTACAGTATTTACAGTTACATCCTCTGCACAGTGTGCACCTAAAGCTACCTGAAGAAAATTGCTGTTCTGATCCTATTAATACCACAGGCAGGCAGCTGCAGTATTTACAGTTAGTGTATTGCGTCCTCTGCAGTGTGCATCTAAAGCTACCTGAAGACAATTGGTGGTGTTCTTCTGATCCTATTAGTACCACAGGCAGGCAGCTGCAGTATTTACAGTTAGTGCACTGTGTCCTCTGCACAGTGTGCACCTAAAGCTACCTGAAGACAATTGCTGGTGTTCTCATACTAATAATACTACAGGCAGGCAGTTGATTCTGCTAGCTGCAGTATCAGTATATATATATATATATATACATCCCAGCTTTGTGTAGCTACATCTCACTGCAGGCCATTAGTATGTCTGGAAGGCCAACAAGGAGAGGCAGACAGTCACAAGCCAATAAAAGAGGGCAAGCAGGCTCTGTGTATCTCTTGATAGAGTGGATGACCAAGCCGTCCTCATCCTCCTCATCCTCTCTCACCCAGGCTCAGGGTTGGCAGCTGCCAACGCGGCCTCTTCCCTCGGCTCAATGGCATCAGTCACTCCTTCCCTAGCCCCACCATGTCCTCCTGAGAAGTCCCCCGAACTGTTTGACCACAGTGTTGGGTACATGCTCCAGGAGGATGCCCAGCATTTTGAAGGCTCCGATGATGGTACCCAGCTAGAGGAATGCAGTAATGTGAGCCTAGAGAGAGGGGTTGCCCAAGAAGGACAGCAATCTGGCAGTCATGTTCCCCCAGCTGCAGCATTCTGCCAGCTTTGCTCCAGTGATGAGGGATGGGATGATGAGGTCACTGAATCCACGTGGGTGCCTGATAGGAGAGAGGAAGAGGAGGCACATCTCCAATGAGGCAAGATGCCCTCCAGGGGCCAACTTAGGGGCAGCACACCGACTGCATCACATCGCAGAGCTCCGCATGTACAGGGCGCTGCTGTCTCTGCGCATTATTCCAAAAGTTCTTTGGGGTGGGCCTTTTTTGAGACAAATGCATCAGATCCCACCGCTGCTATCTTGTCCACCTGTTAGAGCACATGCATCGTGGAATAATGGACAGGGCACTTGAGGCTGAACAGAGGGAGGAAGAGGAGGACTTCCTTACCTCTCAAGGCCCCCTTTATCCAGACAGTGTTCCTGCGTGCCCGCCGATCACACAGGAAGAGGAGGAGAAGGATTGTGTCAGCATGGAGGTGGAGCCTGGCACTCAGCATCAGCAGCAGTCTTCAAGGGATCATTTACAGTCCGAAGAAACCCATGGACTTGTACGTGGCTGGGAGGAGGTGGCTGGGGATCATGTCGTCCTTAGTGACCCAGAAGACTCTGGACCGAATGCCTCAGCAAACCTACGCTGCATGGCCTCCCTGATCCTACAAAGCCTGCGGAAGGATCCTCGTATTCGTGGTATCAAGGGGAGGGATGATTACTGGTTGGCAACCCTCCTTGATCCACGTTACAAGGGTAAGGTTGTGGACCTTATCTTGCCATCACAGAGGGAGCAGGGGATGAAACATTTTCGGGAGGCCTTGTAGAAAGGTTTGTGCAACGCGTTTCCAGAGCCTGGGAGGTTACAATTTCCTGGTCCTCCTGGACAACGTGTTGCTGAGGCTTCGGTCAGTCACAGAAGAAGCAGTGAAGAAGGTGGCCGTCTGACAGATGTGTTCAGACAATTTTTTAGTCCGCACCCCTAAGGTCTGATCGGTTCCAGCAACTATTGCTAGCGTCTGATTCACATGGTGCAGGATTACCTAGGGGCAAGATCAGACTTGGACACCTTTCCCACTGAAAATCCTCTGAGTTACTGGGTCTTGAAGATGGATCACTGGCCAGAGCTTGCACAGTATGCAATTGAGCTACTGGCCTGTCCTGCATCCAGCGTTCTTTCGGAACGCACATTCAGTGCTGCAGGAGGCTTTGTAAGCAATCACAGGGTGCACTTGTCCACCGATTCGGTCGATCGGCTGACCTTCATAAAAATGAATCAGTCTTGGATCACCAGCTACCAAGCACCTGATGCTGATGTAACAGATTGATTTTTTTTTTAATGAGATCCCTTCAAGACTGCCTATGCTGATGCTGAGTATCTATCCTGTTATGCTGAGTCACTATCCTCTTCCTCCTCAATTTTCATGCTGATAGCTTGTAAGAACATTTTTGGTTCTGGGCACCGCCAGCAATGCCCAAGGCCCAATTTTTCAGCCCCCGTTTAACAGGGGCGTATAATTACAATTTTTGATGCAATACTTTGCAGCAAGGCTCATTCCTGCACTCCAACTATAGTATCTGTGAGGGGTTGCAGTGTTGTGGCACCAGCACCAGTGCCCAAAGCCCAATTTTTCAGCCCCTGTTTAACAGGGGCATGTAATTACAATTTTTGATGCAATACTTTGCAGCAGGGCTCATTCCTGCGCTCCAACTATAGCATCTGCGAGGGGTTGCAGCACCAGTGCCTAAGGCCCAATTTTTCTGCCCCTGTTCAGCAGGGACATGTAATTACAATTCTTGATCTAATATTTTACAGCAGTGCCCTTTCCTGCGCCCACCAAGAGTAATTGTGAGGGCTTACAGTGTTGTGGCAACACCACCACCACCAAAGACCCAATTTTTCTGCCCCTGTCCAACAGGTGCATGTAATTACAATTCTTGATATAATACTTCACAGCAGGGTCCATTCCAGCACCCACCAAGAGTAACTGTGAGGACTTAGTGTTGTGGCACCAGCACCATCACCACCAAAGGCCCAATTTTTCTTTTCCAATGTTTATTGAAATTTTTAGATAGAAATATACAGTATACATTCCATAAGTTTTAAGAAATAGAAACATATCTTTGTGGGAATTATACAAATAGATGATATCATCTCCACTATCTCTGTATGAGGTGGACAAGGCTGTCTGTTTACTCTCTTCTGATTCTGACCATTTCCACTCACATACAGATTTATGTAAAATATAAGGTGTCACACATTCGGAGTTATATCTGTCCATCTATAAATATTCGTTGTTCCTAGAACACACATCATTTCCACATCATTTGTATACTTTTTGGAGAGAAGGGTCCCGCCCAGCCACCCCCTTTGGGATCTCATTGTGGATGGAAGGACCCCAGACGTACCCCCCTCCGCCTTAGAATTAATAAACCTTATGCCATATCTTGGACTTTTTCATAAAGTACCAGGCTAACAACATTAAACAATAGCCCGGAAATCCTGCAATAAAGAGGAAAGAGAAAAGGAGAAGATAGGAGAGAGATAGAAGAGAGAGGGTGGGGAGTTTGAGTGCACCCCTGTAGATCTTTATTAGGATCTATTAACCTCTCATAAACCCGTAGACATATAGGTCAGCCACGGTTCCCAAATCTTATCGACAGCTGGTTGTTTGTCCAATAGAATTGCTGAGAGGCTTTCATTAATCATGATCCACGTTAATTTCGCTTTCACTAAGTCAAAGGGGATCAAGGGCTTTCTCCAAGACCTAGCAACCGCAATCCTAGATGCTGTAAAAATGAAAGAAATTAGTTTCTTTGTCTGCTCAGGTACCCCTTCCACTTGGCCCCCCAGTAACGCCTGTTGAGGTGATTTGGTTAGATTCACTTGTGTAAGTGAGTAGATAAAATTATAGATGCGTATCCAAAATCGTCTGACTTTAGGGCAGGTCCACCATATATGATATATTGTGCCTTCCTTACCACATCCCCTGAAACATAGTGGGGAGGCATTAGGAACGTATATCGCAATTCTCGCCGGAACCATATACCACCGTAATAGGACTTTATAGTTCGCCTCTACCAGAGAGGTATTTATATAAGCTTTTGAGGTGGCGTGTGCCATTTTAAACCATGTGTCCATATCCAGTGTTACTTCTATATCCTGTTCCCACTTTTGCATATAATATAATTTTTTCATCTTAGAGGTCAATATACTGTATATTTTTGATATGTGGCCTGTATGCTTATCGAAAGATCTGCACAGATATTCCATTGAGGTAGAAGCCATGATGTCAGACTTACACTGTAAAGTCTTCAAGTAGTGCACTATCTGAAGATAATGATTATATTCTGTATTGGGTAATTGATGTTTTTAGTGAGAACGAATTAATTGGGCCAATTGAGCTGCCTCAAATTATTTGGCCAGGTCCGGAACCCGCAGACCTCCTCTCGTTTTGGGAGTATAAAGGGTTCGCCTATTCACCCTGGGTCTTGTCTCCCCCAAATAAATTTCATCATCTTATTCTGGAGAACCTTTAGATCGGGTTTGTTGATAGCTATCGGAAGAGTCCTAAACAAATACAACATTCTCGGTAAAAGGTTCATTTTTGTGGAATACAGTCTGCCGAACCACGACAGCGGATTTTTGGCCCATCTCAAAAGATCCGCTGTCAGTTTTCTATAGATGGGGAGCATAGTTAGCCTGATACAGGGTCTGTAGAGCAGGAGTTATAAGGATTCCCAAATATGGAAGTCTTTCTCTTTGCCATTTAAACTGAAGTTACTTTTGAAGTAATTTTACAGTTTGCAGTTCTAGGGTTAAATTTAGAGCTTCGGATTTGGAGTGATTAATTGTGAGACCCGAGAAAGCTGTATAGCGACAAAGTACTTGATAAAGGTTGGGAAGAGATGTAACCGGGGATGAGAGGAACATTAAAATATCATCAGCGAAAAGGGCACATTTCTGGTCCCCATCGCCACAATAAATAACTTTTATGTCCTGGTGATTTCTTAACTTAATTGCTAGAGGTTCTAGTGCCATTATAAATAGAATAGGAGACAGAGGGCACCCTTGCCCTGTCCCCTTATGTATATCTATGGTGTGTGATTTATAGCCTTTTATCTGGAGTCTAGCTGTAGGTGCACTATATAATGCCTGTAGTATAGTCATAAAATGAGACCCAAATCCATATCTCCTCAATGTGTAGTGAATGTAATCCCACATCACCGAATTGAACGCTTTACAAAGATCTAAAGATAATAGCATGCCTTTCTGTGCGCCTTGATTATGCCAATTTGAATTGAGCACTGCTATAACGTCTATTACCCGTCGGGCTTGGTCTGGGGCCTGTCAATTGGGCACAAGTCCCACCTCATCTGGATGAATATAATTGGATAAAAAGGTGTTCATTCTGGTCGCTAACACATTAGTCATCAATTTAAGATCCACATTAATGAGCGAAATTGGGTGATAGTTAGCGGGATCTCCATGGTCTTTTCCTGGTTTAGAAATAACTTGTATAAAAGCCTCATTTTCGTGTGTATCTAGGGGGGCCCCCTTTCGTAGTGCATTGAAGAAGGAGCACAAATGTGGTGTCAATATAGCTGCATATTTTCTATAATAATGTCCCGTGAATCCATCAGGGCCGGGTGCTTTTGTGGGATTCAAACTTTTAATGGCTGCCAAAATTTCCCCCTCTGTAAAAGCTTCTTCCATTAGTTCTATACGTTCCTGTGCTACTTGCGGTAGGGGAATATCCTGGAAAAATTTATCTGCCTGGGTCATAGGGAATGGATTCGGTTTCTTATGAAGTTTGGTAAAAAAAACTTTGAAAATTCTTCAAATATCACTTGAGGATTTTGGGTAAATTACCGATCCTGCGTCCGTAATCTCGGCATGGCAGGGTTGAACGGTCGCAGGGTAAGTTTTCTAGCTAGAAGTGTTATCTCCCCTGGTGTAAAAGCGATGTCTAGACCATCGTAGATATTTCTCAGCTTTAGTGGTCAGACTAAGGTTCAATGCTGTTCATGCTGCGTCTATTTTATGTCTCAGATCTAGATGCGGGTTAGATTTTTGTTCCTGAACTGCCTGTTGTAGCTCTTCTTCCTGCTGTTGGATCTTCTGAGCATTATTGTGTTTGTTTCTAGAAGCTACTTGGATCAATTTGCCGCGAATGGTGGCCTTATGTGCTGCCCAGTTAATACTAGGTGATGTGTCGCTTGCACGATTGTCTATAAAGAATTGTTGTAGGGCTTTTTCTATCTCTGTGTATATAATTGGATCATTAAGTAGTGAGGCATTAAGTCGCCACGTTGAGGGCTTTGGTCTCGTCCACAAGTCTGTTAGTGTTATTTGTACCGGTGAGTGGTCTGACAATGAAGTGGGCAAAATTTGAGCCGATTCAATAGAGGGGAGGAGGGATGATTGTGTAAATATATGGTCCATACGGGAGTACGTTTTATGGACCTGAGAGTAATGTGTATAGTCTCTAGTTGTAGGATGAAGGTCCCTCCAAGTATCTATAAGGTCGTGGGAGTGTAAAATCTGGGCTAAGTTGATACCTTGTTTGGGGATGTGTTTCACTATAGGTTTATGCGTAATTGTCCTATCTAGGGCCTGATCTAGGGAGACATTACTATCACCTCCTATTATAACTTGACCCTGTATGTGTTTGCAATCAGTATTGTGAGCATGGCTTAAAAAAATACAACTTGACCCGTATTGGGGGCGTAATATGAAATGAGTGTGATAGCATTTTCATTTACTTTCCCCGCCACCATGATATACCTCCCTTCCTTATCCCTTATGACTGTAGTGGGAGTAAACGGAACCCTCTTCGCAATACATATCACGACTCCTCTTTTCTTATCCGGGCCGTTCGATAAGTAAAATGTGGGATATCTGGTATTTAGGAATCTGGGGGCTGAGGTGCGTGAAAAATGCGTTTCCTGGAGGAGAAGAAAATCTATACCTAATTTATAGTAATTTTGGAAGGCCTTAGTCCTTTTAGTAGGGGAATTTAGTCCCTGAACATTATGTGTTAGTATTTGAGTAAGGGATCGGAGGGAACTTAGCATTGTGGTTCGGCAGACTGTACTCGCCTGTTGCAGATGTCCGACATCTCCTCCGAGATGTGATGGCTTTGATGGATTTCTACAACTTTCGGATGTAGGGGTGCACTCAAGGATAAGAGGAAGACAAAAAGAAGAAAGAATAGAAAATTAGTGTTGGGATAAGGTAAACTGGACCAATGTCTACCTGTTACCCCTAGAATAGGAAACATTGAGAACTGATATAATAATATGAGCATATTCATGAAGGTCCGGGAGTCCGTAGTCTCCATCAGGTTGAACGAGGTTGTCATCATCTTATAAGTGACGACAAGCTCACCAGCAAGTGGCACAACACTTTCCATATAGAACATAGTACTAATGGTGGGGGGTGGTAAGCTAATCTAACTGATCATGTATTCAACTTACTTAAACCAAACTAGGCTAAACTAAGCTAGGGGGTGCAGTCTCTATCATATCTGCATAACCGCTATAATAACACTTCATGTATAGCTCATTTAACTCTAATTCCCTCTTGAAAGAGGGGTTTATAACCCTCCAGAAATAAGGTAGTCACATTGAAGCCTCAAAGGCAAACCAAACTGGCCAAACTATAGCCAACACTGCGAGTCCCAAATAACTGAAGGGGAGCCTTAAACAGGCTTACAGTGATATCAACTGTCACTGTGTGAGGTTGCTTCTCAAATGAAGAATCTTCTCTGTCATCCATCTGGTCCTGCAACAGGGGGTCTTCTCCTGGAAAAATATCGCTGGCGTTGTTCCCACAGAGGCTAGACTGGGCGATCTGATTCTTGTTGTGCTTTAGGGTGAGGTGATTCTCTGGAAATCAAACCTAGGCTCATGAGAGTGTCTTATCCATCTGAAAAGTTGGCAATATAGAATATGACTTTCCTTTAAGGGTGAATGACAGGCGTAACGGAAATGACCAACGGTACTTGATTTGGCGATTAGTAAGCTGCGCCAATAATGGTTTCAGGGCCCATCTTTTTTGGATAGTCACCTGTGAAATGTCCGCAAATATTTGTATTGGATGGCCCAACAGGGTGATTTCGCCCCTACCGCGGGCTGTGGACATTATTTTTTCTTTGATTCTGTAGAAATGCGGGTTGACTATAACATCTCTAGGCAGACCGTCTTGTCTTGGGGCCCTCAGAGCTTGATGTACTCTATCGATTTCCAGGTGATGTTGTGAGATGTCCGGGATCAAATCCTGCATGTACTGCATCTTCTAAGTCAGTCACCACTTCCGGTAGTCCGCGTATTCTGAAATTATAGCGCCTGGATCTATTTTCCTGATCTTCAATTTTAGCGTTAGCTTGGTCTAATTGGTCCTGTAGTGAGGGTATCATGCTCGAATTCTGGTTAATCCTCCGCACTGTGTCATCCATTTTTGAATCGATAGTGTCCAGACTCTCCCCTATATCATTAAAGTCATGTTTCATTTCTGCTGTAATTGATTGGCAAGCTTTAGTCAGTTCTTGCTGCAGCAATGCTGAAAAGTGAGCTAACAGGACAGAGCCTCCTGAATATGGCGCTGGAGGTGGGGGAGGGGGGTCACTCCCTATGCTGTTTTGGCTCAGAGCAAGTTCTGCTATTTCAGCCATATTCCTCTCCATGGAGGAAGCTGGGGAATCTGCACTGTCCATCCCCTCCCCCTGATAAGTATGGGAGGGGGAGAGATAGTATCGTGGAGACTCACCCTTCTGCGATTGTGCTATGTCTTCCTGCGATTGGGAGGAGAAGGGATCATGCACTTTATCTGTTTGGGCGGCCGCTGTAATGTGGGGAGAGACTCTCTGTGCAGGGAGGGCCTGGTCACACTGGCTCCCGCTCACCTGCTTTGCTGTGTTTGTCTCTGTCCTCTGGCACGATGCCATCTTGGAAGGGGGAATCCCTCCTGATGTATTCCCCTAACGGAATGAGTAGCTGGATGTCGGGGGTTTCTTTTTGGCTGTCCCCCCTCCTCGCCTTTGCATATAGCGATCCCCGTTGACACTGCAGGCTTTTCGGCTCCCCACCAGCTAATTGTTGCTTGGAAAGCTCGTCATCGTGCGGAGCAGGTCAGAACGTGTCCGCTCCCGTGCCCACGCACATGCGCACTTTAAAGGCCCAGTTTTTCTACCACTGTTCAACAATGGCATGTAATTACAATTCTTGATCTAATATTTCGCAGCACGGTCCGTTCCTGCGCCCACCAAGAGTAACTGTGAGGGCTTACAGTGTTGTGGGTTGTGGCAACACCAACACCTAAGGCCCCAATTTCTGCAGAGTATATAGGGCAGGCCCCTACTTTCAAACATCCAACTTACAAACGACTCCTACTTGTAAATGGAAGGAGACAACAGGAAGTGAGATGAAATCTACCCCTAGGAAGGGAAATTCTCTCCCGTAAGAGTTAATATGGGAAAAACAAGTCTCCTCTTCACTGATGCTTTATCACCAATCCTTGTTTCACTAAAAACCCCAAATTTTCAAAAAAACATTTGTCATTGGGACAGAAAGTGAGGTGAAATCTTCTGAAGAGGTGCACAGACTGCAAAACAAATGTTACAGGGGTGATAATCCTTCCCTATGTTTTCAAAAAAGCTTAAAAATAGATTTTTTGGCTGGAGCTACACTTTAAAAATGTACCAGTTCAAAATTACAAACAGATTCTACTTAACAACAAACCTACAGTCCCTGTCTTGTTTGCACCGCCTGTATACTGCTGTTCAGAGTATATAGGACCCCACGCCTTTCCTTTGTTCAATTTGGGTGCAGGGCTCCCCTTAATATCCATACAAGACCCAAAGGGCCTGGTAATAGACTGGGGGGGTACCCATGCCGTTTGTCTCACTGATTTTCATCCATATTGCCAGGACCCAACATTCCATTAAAGCCGCAAGCAGTTATAAATGACTTTTATTCCTTTAAAAATGTCATTTTGTGCAGGGACTGTTCTAAGCACGGAAAACACGCGCCACTTTACAGGCATACTATAGACACCCCCCAGGTACGATATTTAAAGGAATATTTCACTTTTTTTTTCCACTTTAAGCATCATTAAATTCACTACTCCCGAAAAAACGTCCATTTTTAATACTTTTTTTTTGCATTGATACATGTCCCCTGGGGCAGGACCCGGGTCCCCAAACCCTTTTTAGGACAATATCTTGCATATTAGCCTTTAAAATTAGCACTTTTGATTTCGAACGTTCGATTCCCATAGACTTTAATGGGGTTCTAAAGTTCGCGCAAACTTTCGGTCTGTTCGCACTTCGCAGGTTCTGGTGCGAACCGAACCAGGGGGGTGTTCGGCTCATTCCTAGTCCAGGAGTCTGATTAAAACTGCAGAGCCCCAGAGGTGGTTCACAGGCGTGTATTGACTAAGCTTAAGTGCAAAGTCACACGCTCAGAGGTGAGTGTTTAATACCTAGGGGGGAGCACCTGAGTGATCACTGTGGCTTGCTTTGGATTATCTACACAGCAGTTTCCAAATCCCATGGACTTAAGAAGCACTTTTGAATTAAAATAATTGGATGACACATATGTACATAGAAGCACTTTTTATTAATCTATGTGTTTTAACCACTTGCCGCCCGCCCTATTACATATTGACGGCGGCAAAGTGGTTTGATAATCCTGATCGGACGTCATATGAAGTGATCAGGATTATCCACTATTGCGCGCCCCCGGGGGCGCGCACCATGGCGATCCGGGATGACACTTGTCCCTCGGCCACAGCGCATCCCCGATCAGGGTAAACAGCCAATAAAATGGCTGTTTACCCATGTGATCGGCTGTGTCCAATCACAGCCGGTCACCTGTTATAACAAGTCAGGCACGCACATTGCGCGCCGCCGGGGGGCGCGCAGCGCGCCGATCGGAGCAGGCGAGTGTCCCTCGGACACAGCGCATCTCCGATCAGGGTAAACAGCCAATGACATGGCTGTTTACCCATGTGATCGGCTGTGTCCAATCACAGCTGGTCACAAGTATAAACACTGTGGCGGTTTCCAGGGATCTCTCCTTCTCTCTCCTCACACACCGATTGTGTGAGGAGAGAGAAGGAGAGATCTGATCAGTGAGTAAAACATCTATTTCTACTGTCTACATCTGTTCTATAGTCTACTGTCTGCACAACACGAACCCCCCCTCATCAATAAAGAGAACCTGTCACAGCCCATCAGGATCTGTCACAGCCCATCAGAACCTGTCACAGCCCATCATCGGTACCACCATCAGCACCGGTACCACCATCAGCACCGCCACCGCCATCAGCACCGCCACCAGCAACGCCACCGCCATCAGCACCGCTACCGCCATTAGCACCGCCACCGCCATCAGCACCGCCACCGCCATCAGCATCGCTACCGCCATCAGCACCGCCACCGCCTTCAGCACCGCCATTGGCACCATCTGGATCTGACAGCCCATTTGTCACACAGGCCGCCATCAGTACCATTAACGGTACCGCTATTAGTACCGCCATCGGTAACATCTGAATCTGACAGCCCATCTGTCATAGCCCATCTGTCACACAGGCCCGCCATCACTACCATCGCACAATCCCGCCATAAGTACCGCCAAAAGTACCACCATCATGTCCCAAAGAGTTTATACACCTGAGGAGGCATATAATATCTTTGCCATGTCGGATGATGAGAGCAGCGGGCAGCGCCAGACCCCAGGAAGAGGAGCCCAGTACCAGTACTGGAATTGCACATCCAGCCCAAAGAATCCAGGCCCAGTCCTACCTTCCCGATGCCCTGGCAAACCCCTTATGGTTGCCTGCCAAACTCAGGATCCGCTACAATCCCCCCTTTCACTGCACAGCCAGGTGTGCAGCTGAACACTTCAAATTTTTCATATTTGGACTATTTCCATTTGTTTTTCCCAGAAAATTTGTTGCAGTACATGGTGGACCAAACAAATCTCTATGCAGAGCAATTTATTGCTGCCAACCCCAGTTCGTCCTACGCCCGTATGTTCCATTGGCGACATCTCACACTAGACAAATTCAAATTGTTCTTGGGCCTTACTTTTTGATATGGGGCTTACAAAGAAAAACGAACTGCATGCCTACTGGTCCACCCACCCCATCCACAACATGCCCCTATATTCTTCTGTTATGTCCAGGACACGGTAAGATATGATAACATGTTTCCTACATTTCAATGATAATTCGCAGTGCCCTCCCCAAGATCATCCCAACCACGACAAATTATACATGCTTCGCCCCCTAATAAATTCTTTTACCAAACGATTTTCTGAATTCTTTATCCCTGACCAAAATATTTGTGTAGACGAATCCCTTATCCACTTTACTGGCCGGCTGAATATCAACCAGTATATCCCAAGTAAGAGAGCAAGGTACGGAGTGAAATTGAACAAATTATGTGACCGAGCCACTGGTTACGTGTACTCCTTTCGCATTTATGAGGGAAAAGACTCCCAGCTCCAGCCCCGTGAGTGCCCCACATACATAGGAACCAGTGGTAAAATTGTGTGGGACCTTGCATACCCCCTGTTCAAAAAAGGTTACCACTTATATGTAGATAATTACTACAGCAGCCTGCCCCTTTTCCGTCACCTGTATCGTGAAAAAACCCTGGCCTGCGGAACCTTCCGAAAAAATAGGAAGGGCTTCCCACAGAACTTAGTTTCAAAATGGCTACAAAAGGGGGAAGCCGCATTCATGAGGAATGAGGAGGTGTTGGCCATGAAGTGGCGGGACAAGAAGGATGTTCACATGATGACTACCATTCACAATGACACCTTGGTGGAGGTTCAGAGAAGACGTGGCCCGTGATGATCAGATGCTGCAACCCTATTTGTCAACCCGCAAGTCCAAATATTGGTATAAAAAAGTTGCATTCCATCTGTTTCATATGGCCATGTTCAATTCATTTGTCTGCTATCAAAAATCACCCGAAAACCAACCCATCACCTACCTCAAATACTTTGAAAACATTGTCACTGCCCTTATTTACCAGCAAGGACCAGCCCCAGGAAGCATTCGCTCTGAGAGTGTAAGTCGACTTCATGAGCAACATTTTCCCTATAACATTCCCCCCACAGAATCCGGAAGAAGACGCCAAAAGAGATGTCGTGTATGCTCAAGTGGAGGAGCTAGAAGAGATACAAGTTTTTATTGTCCCGAATGTCCCTCCCAACCTGGCCTGTGTATCGGTGATTGCTTAAAAAATTATCACGCATCCATCAGATATTAGTTCCCCTTATTAGTAACAGACTGCCATTTCCCCATTTTAGTTACCTGTGTGCATTATTTGCCTGCCCCCATGTTTCTACCTTCCATGTTAACTGACCCTGGCCTGTTTACCAACAATGTCTTTGCCTGCCGTTTTAACCACGTTTGACTTCCATGTGCACCGACCTCAGCCTGTTTACCGACGATGCCTTTGCCTGCTGTTTTAACCACGTTTGACTTCCATGTGCACTGACCTCAGCCTGTTTACCGACGATGCCTTTGCCTGCCGTTTTAACCACCTTTCTGACTTCCACGTGCACCGACCTCGGCCTGTTAAATCGACCATGTTTTTGCCTGCCACTTGGACTGATCTTTTGCCCTTCTACTTCAGTACACAGGGGTCTCACATATGTGAGGGGCTTCAGAATAGCGTTCTGAGTAGAGAAAATCAGTTTTCGGTTTTCTGTGTTCCCAGAACAGGGTCTGGTTGCCCGGAGGCTTCAAAGAGATTTGGGTGGGAGAAGCCTCTACCCCTGTCCCCCTGACCCTAAGCTTGATGGTCCTTCCTGCTGCCTGGACCAATACTTTGGCTGTGCTGACCATATCGCTGCCTGTAATGACCCAGGACTTTATGGACTGTTTATTTCTGCTGCCTGGACCAATACTTTGGCTGTGTTGACCATATCTCGGCCTGCTGCCTCTACTGACTATAGACAGTATTTTTGCCTGGACATCTCTGCCTGCTACCTGGACCAATGCTTTGGCTGTGCTGACAGTATCTCTGCCTGAACTAACTATGGACAGTATTGCTGCCTGGACGATTGCTTTTGCTGTCGCTGACCACATCCCTGCCTGCTGCCTGGACCAATGCTCTCCTCTGTGGACCACTAAACTACTAAAACCACAGGTAATCTTTTGTTATTTGGTATGTACATGTTATGTATTAGAAATATGAAGGGCCTTTAAAAATATGATCGGTAGTCATGAAATTATATGTGTAATTTATGCTCCTAGAACGACTGGAGGTGCTATTTGGATGTTGGGCCTCTGTATGTAGCCAGGCTGTGTGAAAGTGTCACACATGTGGTATTGTTAAACTCAGGAGGAGTAGCAGAACGAATGTTGTGGTGTCATTTATGCTATGTACATGCTATGTGTTAAAAATATCTTATAAATCGACAACTTTGTGTAAAAAAAATGCATTTTCATTTATTTCCCACGTTTTCCGAAAACTTCTGGAAAAAAATGAACCGTTCAAAAGACTCATTATGCCTCATAGATTATATGTTGGGGTGTTTGCTTTCCAAAATGGGGTCATTTTGTGGGCGTTTCCATTGTCCTGGTGCTCCAGGACCTTCAAAAGGGAGATAGGTCGTCATGAAATTATATGTGTAATTTTGCTTCTAGAATGCCTAGAGGTGCTACTTGGATGTTAGGCCCCTGTATGTGGCCAGGCTGTGTAAAAGTCTCACACATGTGATATTGCCATACTCAGGAGGAGTAGCAGAATGTATTTTGGGGTGTCATTTTTGCTATGTACATGCTATGTGTTGGAAATATCTTATAAATGGACAACTTTGTATAAAAAAAAATGCGTTTTCATTTTTTTCCCACGTTTTCCGAAAACTTCTGGAAAAAAATGAACCGTTCAAAAGACTCATTATGCCTCAGATTATACATTGGGGTGTTTGCTTTCCAAAATGGGGTCATTTTGTGGGCGTTTACATTGTCCTGGTGCTCCAGGGCCTTCAAAAGGGAGATAAGTCGTCATGAAATTATATGTGTAATTTTGCTCCTAGAATGCCTAGAGGTGCTACTTGGATGTTAGGCCTCTGTATGTGGCCAGGCTGTGTAAAAGTCTCACACATGTGGTATTGCCATACTCAGGAGGAGTAGCAGAATGTATTTTGGGGTGTCATTTTTGCTATGTACATGCTATGTGTTGGAAATATCTTATAAATGGACAACTTTGTGTAAAAAAAATGCGTTTTTATTTTTTTCCCACGTTTTCCGAAAACTTCTGGAAAAAAATGAACCGTTCAAAAGACTCATTATGTATTGCCATACTCAGGAGGAGTAGCAGAATGTATTTTTGGGTGTAGTTGCAAGTATATGCATGCTGTGTTCAAGAAATAATCTCTCAATACAATAAGTTTGTGTAAAAAAAAAAAAAAGTCTTAATTTTCCCAAGAATTGTGGGGAAAAATTACAACTTCAAAAAACTCACCATGCCTCTTACTAAATACCTTGGAATGTCTACTTTCCAAAAAGGGGTCATTTGGGGGGTATTTGTACTTTCCTTGAATGTTAGTGTCTCAAGAAATGAGATAGGCCTTTAGTACATCAGGTGTGATCAGATGTGATTTATTTTCAGTGATTTGCACCCTAACTTGTAGACTCTATAACTTTCACACAGACTAAATAATATCCACTAATTTGAGTCATTTTTACCAAAGATATGCAGCCGTATAAAATTTTGGCCCAAATTTATGAAGAAAAATGACTTATTTGCAAAATTTTACAATAGAAGCTAAAAAAAAGTGTTTTTTTTTTCAAAATTTTCGCTCTTTTTTCGCTTATATCGCAAAAAAGAAAAAACCCAGCGGTGATTAAATACCACCAAAAGAAAGCTCTAATTGTGAGAAAAAAATGATAAAAATTTTGTTTGGACACAGTGTAGCATGACAGAGTAATTGTCATTCAAATTGTGAGAGTACTGAAAGCTGAAAATTGGTCTGCGCGGGAAGATGTTTAAGTGCCCTGTATTGAAGTGGTTAATGTATTGAGTCAACTATATGATTTATGAACACTACATGATTTTATGAACAATTTTTATACAACCAATCACAATATGGATGCACGTTATAGCACTTTTTACTAGTGTGATTATTTATTTTCATTTATATGTTCATTTTTTTTATAACTATTTGTTGCGCTATTGTCACTTTTTACAGTCACTAGTTACTGGATGTATCACAGTGTGTGATTCACACGCATATTTGCACTTTGGTTATCACATATATATATAATGTGAAGAGTATATTTGAAAATGCAGCATATATATTTATTTTTGCTTTTATCTGCATGTTTCTATGAGACGTGTTTAACGCTTGCAGCTGTTTCACTGTGCCATTTAGGCAATTTATAATCAGAGGAGGCTCACGGGATCTTTTATATATATTTTGATTAGCAAACCTGTGAGATCAGCAGGCTTGCCGCTGCTTTTAAAAAATTCAAAACAGTGTCTTGGATTTCTAAATCTTCTATTTCACTATATAAGTTGAATTCACTGGTAAAAATAAGTGTGAAATGCAAGATTTGGTGGGTGTAAAAAGATGTCCGCTTGGCGACTTCAGACTGTAGGCTTAGTGTGGGCAACTGCGGGGTGTACCAGGATGGCCATGATGGAATGTCACTCCTGTTACAAAATCTGACGGGTGACCTTATCTGACAGGGTTCTGTCAAATTCTCCAACCTGTCAAAAACTTCAACCACGTCATTTCTGAAAGGAGTTTTTGACGAGTTCGATACAATTCCCATGCTTGCGCACGTGCACTCAAAAACAACGTCAGATGGCCATCACTTCAACCGCTGCATGGGGCCTGCACGCCGTCAGATGTTCGCGCCTGCGTATCATAGACTAAAATAAACCCATCAAATACTCCAACTGCAATCGCCGCAGCACGCCTGCTCGGGAAAACTGACCGACACATAGCAGATATTAATTAGAAAGCTATAAAAATGAACAATTATGACTGCAGACATGTAAGAAAAAAATAGAATATTTATATTGGAACCTATTTCTAATTAATAGCTGTAATCTGTATGTATATACATGTAGCGCTGGTAGATTTACAAGCTACCGCAGATTAGGTGAATTTAGTAAATTGGGTTTTAGGAAGGTTAAAAGTTTGCCTCTGTTCCAGCTTGACTGACGTTGTGTGTGCTTCCGTGCTGACGGTGGGTGTCGCTGTTACCACTGTTCAGTGTTGAAAAGGCAACGCATCGAAGTGTATGGATGCTCCTCTGTCTCGGAGGCAAGCTCGGTGGAGGTGGTCCTCCGAGTTGCATTCTGGTAAGGGGGTATTTATGGGACAGATGCCATGTTTTAGGGTCGTTTTACAGCCACCTGCTGGCCCTCCTGGCCGACAGGTATGCGTTAAGGAGCTACCTCGTGGTCCTCCGATCGGGAGGCCCGCGATGCTGCAGCGCAGGGGTAGGTCCAGAGGCTTGTCTGGAGCCTACCACCGCGGCTGAGGAATGGTCCTGAGCTGTCGGTCCTGTGTGACGAAGCTGGACAGCCGAGGAGATCCCAGGGGAGGACCCGTCTTGGAGAGATCACGCAGCGTGCTGGTCTATAGAGGGGCCCGGTGACTCGGTTGCAGGACGTATCCAAAAGAAGTAATTATACAGCATAGTGTCACCAGTTCGGATTAAAGGTTCAGGCACTGTGACTGACTGTTCACTGCAGAAGATCTGATACATCCTGTGGCAGAGGATCGTACAGATTTACCCCCCCAAGTAAGTCTGTGGCAGAGACTTTAGATTCGTGCTGCGTGCTGGCTGCTAGACCGGTGAGAGAGGCCTATCCAGACGAGCAAAGAATGTGTCCCATAAGGGGAGCGCATTCCATTCAATTATCTGAAATCCACCGGGACATTTGTTGCTAAGATATTAGAAGAAGATATTTGAGTTTCTCCTGAAAGTTTCCTTTTCCACCTCTTTCCTGCTACTTCCTAAAGTTTGACTGTTTAATAAAGCACTGAAAACGTACTCCAGTGTTGGTGCGTGTGTCGTCCAGCAGTAAGCTCAACGGAACCCCTAGACCCGGTGTCGGTGAAACAGAGGGAAGCAAAGTGAAGGTAACAGGCCTGCTTAAACCAGCAGCTCAACCGTGAGTTATTGCTATATACAGTTGTGCTCATAGGTTTACATACCCTGGCAGAATTTATGATTTCTTGGCCATTTTTCAGAGAATATGAATGATAACACAAAAACTTTTCTTTCACTCGTGGTTAGTGTTTGGCTCAAGCCATTTTTTTGACAATCAACTGTGTTTGCTCTTTTTAAATCATAATGGCAACAGAAACTACCTAAATGACCCTGATCAAAAGTTTACATACCCCAGTTCTCAATACCGTGTATTGCCCCCAGGGCCATCTTTAATACTGATTGGACCCTGGGCAAAAAAAATTCTTGGGCCCCCTCTTTCATGCAATTTTGCTCTCCACCTGCTCTGAGACAATAAATCTACTCAAAATCAGTTTACTGTATCAGATCAGGCAGCGATTGCGATTGGTTGCCAGAGGTTACAGCATATCACCACTTATTGACCGGTTGCTAGAGGTTACAGCACACATTACGGCTCACTGATTAGTTGCTAGAGGTTACAGCACATGATTTCTGCTTGTTGATTGGTTGCTAGAGGTTACTGCACATCATTTCCTCCCTGCCTGCAAACCATGGACTAGGGTGGTGAGGGGACCCATCAATAGACAGAAAACTCCTAGAGATCCTAGAACTCCTGGGATCAGTGGCAGTGCTGGGGTGGAGGGTAGGGTGTTATCAATGGCAATTCTGATTTTTTTACCGACTACCAGTATAAAGAGGAGTTTCAACACTGGCCACCAATGTAATAGGGGTTTACACTGACCACTAATGTAATAGGGGTTTACACTGACCTCTAATGTAATAGGGGTTTACACTGACCACTAATGTAATGGAAGCATTCACAGTAACCACCAATGTAAGGAGGGATTTACACTGACCACTAATGTAAGGGGAACATTCACACTGGCCACTGGTGTGAATGAAAGGATTCTACACCAAGCCTTTGCAGAACAGGCTGATGTTAGGATTAATGACCGCCAAGGCTTTTGTTCTCCGAGAATAGGTGCAGGAACCCCCCCCCCTTCTAAGTCACCCCTCGTCTCCGCCCCCTACCCACCTTCGAGCACCGTCCCTTTTAAGTAATTTGTATAGAATTTGTTAGCAGCAAAATAGATCCCCTGCAGCCAGCAACAATAGATCCCCCAGCAACAATAGTTCCCTCACACAACAATGCCCCCCCTGCAACAAAAATCCCCCCCAGCAACAATAGACTTCCGGTAGCAACAGCAGATTTCCCAGCAGCCAGCATCAATAGACCCTCAAGCAGCCAGCAACAATAGACATCTCTCTCAACGGTAGATTCCTCTCAGCAACAATGGACCCCCCCAAGAATATAAACCCCCCCCCTAGCAACAATAGATCCTCCAGCAGCAACAATAGACCCCTGTGCAAAAATAGAACCCCACCAGAGTAGTCGCTATAGACTATAGATCCCCCAGTGGCAATCATCAATAGACCCTCCAGCACATCCCCAGCACCCCTTGCCATTACATAAATTTAGTGCTGGTGGTGCCGGAACTGCGTTCCCCCCACGTTCCCCCTGAGAAAAAGCCCTGATGACCACAGTTGCAGGCAGGACTTTCAAGCATGCCCCTTTACCTCCCCAGTGGGCAGCATTCAGTATAGGTGATGGTGGATATGACCTCAGTGGGCATGATATACATATGAAGCCGCCTTTATTTATATATCATTGCCGCCGGCTGCCGATATGTGCATATGAATGCCGCTGCTATTTACATATCAATGCTGGTTATTTACATGTAAACACAGGGTCTGCAGGTGAGTCATCTGTACACAACAATAGGGCAGAGTTGGGCAGCATTCATTTCACACTGAGATATTGGGACACATCACAGGACTAAACTTCATGGGACAAGGGAATTTAAACCAGGATAGTTGGCAAGCATGAGGCAGCTGCTTTGGGCCCCACAACAATGACAGGGCCCAGGGCATTTGCCCCTTTTGCCCGGCCTTAAAGAGGGCCCTGATTTCCCCCTTTATCATCAATGACATCTTGAAGTCTTTTGTGGTATTTGTGGATAAGGCTCTTTATCTTCACAGATGGTAAAGCTGCCTATTCCTCTTGGCAAAAAGCCTCCAGTTCCTGTAAATTCTTGGGGTGTCTTGCATGAACTGTACGTTTGAGATCTCCCCAGAGTGGCTCAATGATATTGAGGTCAGGAGACTGAGATGGCCACTCCAGAACTTTCACTTTATTCTGCTGTAGCCAATGACAGGTTGACTTGGTCTTGTGTTTTGAATCATTGTCATGTTGGAATGTCCAAGTACGTCCCATGCACAGCTTCCTGGCCGATGAATGCAAATGTTCCTCCAGTATTTTTTGATAACATACTGCATTCATCTTGCCATCAATTTTGACCAAATTTCCTGTGCCTTTGTAGCTCACATATCTCCAAAACATCAGCAATCCACTGCCGTGTTTCACAGTAGGATTGGTGTACCTTTCATCATAGGCCTTGTCGACCCCTCTCCAAATGTAGTGTTTATGGTTGTGGCCAAAAAGCTCAATTTTGGTCTCATCACTCCAAAATACTTTGTGCCAGAAGGTTTGGGGCTTGTCTCTGTGCTGTTTGGCGTATTGTAAGCGGGATACTTTGTGGCATTTGCGTAGTAATGGCTTTCTTCTGGTGACTCGACCATGCAGCCCATTTTTTTTCAAGTGCCTCCTTATTGTGCATCTTGAAACAGCCACACCACATGATTGCTGAGGTGCAATAAGCCCAGGTCCCATCCAAATTACCATAACCGCATAGTGTACCTTACCCCTTCTTCCCATCCAATAAAAACCACGTACAACCATTAACGTTGGAAAGGGCAAGGCCACAGCTTTATTTAACTCAAACATAACATTAACTATTTTAAACCGTGCCAGTCACAGTTGCACTGTGAGCACTCAACTCCAAATGTAAAAGGGAGATGAAGGAGGGGCCTGTCCTTACCATAAGTGCCGGTCCGGCCGTCAATCTCCCAATTACCATCAGGGCATAAAAAAGGTTCCATATTTGCTGGCAAGGTCACCAAAACCGCAACACGCTGTGACATACCATCAAATATAGGGCGGGGGGGTGGGCAGCTCTTTTATGCTTTCGTCCGAAAAGGACCATAATCCCCTGGGGTGCCAAACTCCTGAGCTCAGGTCCAACCCTTTGTCCCCTCTTGTACCAATCCTGAGTTAGACAAAATTCACTTTAACTCCTCCCTGGCCATGCCCCCATCAGTCAGGGCTCTCTTTCCCGAGGGGCTCAAGAGGCCTTCATGACTGCTGAGATGCAATAAGCCCAGGTCCCATCCAAATTACCATAACCGCTTAGTGTACCTTACCCCTTCTTCCCATCCAATAAAAACCATGTACAACCATTAACGTTGGAAAGGGCAAGGCCACAGCTTTATTTAACTCAAACATAACATTAACTATTTTAAACCGTGCCAGTCACAGTTGCACTGTGAGCACTCAACTCCAAATGTAAAAGGGAGATGAAGGAGGGGCCTTTCCTTACCATAAGTGCCGGACCGGCCGTCAATCTCCCAATTACCATCAGGGCATAAAAAGGGTTCCATATTTGCTGGCAAGGTCACCAAAACCGCCACCAGCCAGTCAGTAATCTAATGACGGGCGCCCCACCGCAGCCAGCGCCTGTTCCACCCCCCTCTGAAGTCCCAGGTTAAAGATGTCCATACCAATTTCGTTGAGATGAACACCATCCCTCCTCAGCAAGTCAGTGTTGTTCCCCTCCAAATCTTTGTGATGAACCATAACCCCCCCAATCCTCCGAACAAATTTGGACACTTGAGCGTTGACCTTCCTGCGAAAATTTTCCAAACAGGGTCCAGGGACTTCTCTTGCCCATATTGAGCGAGGGACAATTTCGGACCAGACCAAAGTCATGCTGGTGAAAATTGCAAAGCACTGAGCAATAACGCCCTTTATAGCAGCAATGAGATCCACGGACCGGGTGTAACCTACATCATTCCCGCCAGCATGAACCACGAGGACAATGAGACCAGACACACGGGCACGGAGCTGCCAAGATTTCGACAGGACCTGTTGCCAACGCAGCCCACGCGGGCAAAGCCAGCGGAAGAGAATCCCAGATTTTTCCCATAATTGCGGATCTCTGCACGACGAGCCGCCCAGAAGATAAACAAATCACCCAGTATCCATACTTGAGCCGGGGGAAAACCTGAAATTTAACACAAAAGATGAGGGCGAACATACAGCGAGAAACGAGACGACTCCCATCTCTCGCTGAAGTTCCGTATCGGAAAACCCCAAACCAGAAGCGGCGGTGGCAGCGCCTATACACTGCACTTTCACTCAACCCCTTTCTGTGATGCTGTCTCCCCTGAAATAAACGTCTATGTGATTAATTAACAACTGAAATTATGGATGGAATCTATTATGCATCTATATCTGCCATTTGAGACTATAAGCAGACCTTCACCCATTTTCAGTTGTAAAATACTATTAATACTCACTAGATGGAGTTATTCCTCATATATGACTTATCCTGTAGCAAAGGGTTATGTTATGTATAAACAATTGAAATTACAGGTATAATCTATTACATACTTGCCATATATGCTGTCTATATAATACTGCAGGCAGGCTCCCATCCACCTTTAGTGGCATAATATCACTAACATCCACTAGATGGTGCCATCCCCCAACTATGATATGTTGATTGAAATATAGGCTGATTAAACAAACAAACCCCTCCCCCCCCCCTTTTCCCCTTTTCCCAATTTCAACTTTCCTGACAGGCTCCATGGCAGCATACGTGTGGGTTGACCCCGCCTCCATAACTACCCAATAGGACCCCTCCCTATAAATTTGAGCTGTGGGCTCTCAGCCGTGTTCCTTTTTTGTCCTCCTCCGTAGGACCTTATGTTTGGTTCTCCTACCTGAAGACGATGTCCCGCGATCGTATCGGCCGACTGATGTGATGTCTCATCCCTCCAATAAGCCTTGACTGTTAGCAGGGTATGGAGTGTATTGCAGAGTAAGCGCTGAAGAGCTGGAGTCATTTTTGAATGCCTAGCAGTATGCAGGTGGCCATTATCTGCCAAAAGCCCGGTGTGTGTATGGATGTTCCGGCCGAGTCGATCGTAGGTGGTGGTGAGCATATATCGCCTTCATGGCAGCAGTGTATATATTTGTTGTTGTTGTTTTTTCTCTCTGTATGCTCTTTGTCAAATTGCTTATGCAGCGGGTTCTGTCTGTGTTCTGCGCAGGCGCAGTTCCGGAACGAAAGCGAGGCCTGGTTTCGCGCATGCGCACGACGACCGTGGGCCTGGCGCGGCCGTGACGTCACGCGGCACCAATTTTAAAAGCCTGGGGAAGCTTGCAGAGCTCGGGAATGATCGTGGGCATAGCGGCGACTTCCCTGAGCATCTGCAGAGCCTTCCCCAGGTAAGTGCAGTACAGATGGGTCTGTGCTTGCTGTTTTGCTTTCTGGTGTATCTGATATACTCTGTGTTCACCTGCAGTGATTCCCAGCATCAGCCATGGACTCTTCACTGCCTCCTGGTGGTCAGTCCTCTCGCAGCAGGTAGGATTTGAAAGTATATTTCTTTACTTACCTGCTGGGAGGAAGAGAGCGGAGTGTAGGGCATCATTCTGACTTGTGCCTTTCTCTCTCTCTATTCCTGTCTTCCTACTTTCCTTAGCCCTTCTAGGTCTGATCAAAGACAAAGTAGTTCCCGCAGAAGGAGCGGGTCATCTAAATCACACCACCGGCATTCCTCCTCTGGCTCTAGACACCATGGTTCATCCTCTAAGTCTAAAGACCACAGTAGAGGCTCTCCTCACCCCCCCTCATCTCATAGGGGACCGGAGAAAATATGTTGGGGATGCAGGGCCCCAGTTCCTGCCAGCAAGTCTCTCTGTGACCGCTGTTTTTCTAAAGCAGCTAATGAGAGGGAAGGTGCAGACCAACACCTGGAAACTCTAATCAAGCGAGTTGTGAAAGAATCGCTGCAGGAGAGAGACGCTGCAAAGCCTCGTGATTCTCCTCAAGATCCACTGATTCCCCTGTCAGAAGAGGGTCCAGTTCCTGAGACGTGGGAGTCTTCTCAACCTAGCCACCAGTCTGCCCCCCCTTCAGATAGTGGGTCAGAAGCAGATGATCCTGGGATGGGCTTTGAATATGCCCTGGTTCCTTCTCTGGTGAAAGCGGTTAAAAACGCTCTGGTTTGGGAAGAACCAGTTATTTCTCCTGCTAAACAGAGAAAGTTTTTCATACAGCTCAGCAAGGAGCGTCATTATTTTCCTTTCCTCACGGAAGTGGGAGCTATAATTTTTGAAGAATGGGGCAAGAAAGATAAAAAAAGCTCTATGCAATCCAAAGTCGCAAAACTATACCCTTTCAAGGAAGAAGAGGTTAAACACCTTGAGTCAGCTCCCTTGGTAGATGCTGCATTAATGAGGCTTGTGAGATATGTGACTCTGCCTCTTGAAGATACAGTCTCATTTAAAGATCCGCTAGAGAGACGGATTGATGCCGACCTAAAAAGGATTTACCTGACAGCAGGCACAGTGTGCAAACCAGCTCTGGCCTTAGCAGCAGTCTCTAAAGCTTTGGAGGCATGGTCAGACAATGTGAATGATTCTCTTAGAGGTATCTCTGAAGAAGCGGCTAAGCGCTCCCCTATTCAGGAAATCAGGCTTGCCTCTGCCTTTCTGGGGGAGGTCTCTATTGACATTGTTCGTCTAGTGGCTCGGGTGATGTTGTCGTCGGTCACCGCCCGTCGGGCCTTGTGGCTGCGACCTTGGTTGGCGGATCCAGCCTCTAAACAGGCTTGGTGCCGTATTCCATTTGAGGGTTCATCCCTCTTCGGCAACAAGCTGGATAGCGCCATTACCCAGGCTACGGGTGGTAAATCGGGGTTCCTCCCTCAAGACAGGCGTTTACAGAATCAAAAACGCACCTTTTCAAGATCGCAGAACACCGACCGTGCAAGGGAAGCACGTAGCTATAGGCCTGGTCGGAAATTTTCTAGATCCTGGAAATCCAGGCAGTCCTCTTTTAAAAAACCCACAAAAGGGGCTTCTACCAGTAACCAGGACTCCACTAAGTCCTTTTGAAATTGGGCCCGCTCAAACATGTCAGGTGGGGGCTCGTCTGCTCCACTTCCGGCATGTTTGGGCGGCCTCAATTCGGGATTTCTGGACTGTCAAGACAGTGTCCTCAGGCCACACCTGGGTTTTCAACAGCACTCCCAGACTAAGATTTATACCAACAAATCTTCCAAGTTCAGAAGAGAAGAAACAAGTTCTTTTAGCTTACATAAGCTCTTTATTAGCTCAAAACGCAGCCATTCCTGTTCCAGATGGCGAACGAGGAGAAGGCATGTATTCTCCTCTGTTTCTGGTACAGAAGAAGAACGGCACATGGAGGCCTGTTATAGACCTGACTCATCTCAACCGGTTTATCCGAAAGGAAAAATTCAAGATGGAGTCACTATTAACGATTCAACAATCGGTTCATCTAGGAGATTGGCTGGTGTCAATAGACTTGAAAGACGCCTACTTTCATGTCCCAGTGGCGGCAGACTTCCAAAAGTTCCTTCGCTTTTCTGTAGGCGATCAACACTTACAGTTTACCTGCCTTCCATTTGGTCTCACAACATCACCTCGGGTGTTTTCCAAGGTTCTGCTGGCTGTTGTTGCTCTGCTCCGAGTCAAAGGAGTTCGCATTGACCACTATCTCGACGACCTCCTCCTTCCAGGTCAGGACAAGGGTCAGCTTCTAAAGCACAGGAGTCTAGTAATTTCCACTCTCCAGGAGTTTGGGTGGCTCCTGAATTTGGAGAAAAGTCACCTGATTCCATCTCAGTCTCTCATATTTCTAGGTGCCCATTTCAACACACTAGAGGGCACCATCTCCCTACCGGAGGAGAAGATCGTGGTGATCCGGGACAGGATCCGTTCGACTCTTGCTTCATCTCACCTTTCCGCTCTTCAATGTGTGAAGGTGATCGGCACAATGGCAGCTACCATTCCCATGGTGAAGTGGGCTCAATGGCGCACTCGCCCATTCCAGAAAGGGTTTCTCCAACAGTGGGATTCTCCCAGCAAGAATCAGCGCATCCTTCTCACTCCATCCATGAGAGAGTCTCTCCTTTGGTGGCTCCAAGGGAAAAATCTCCGCAATTGCCATTCGATTCTTCCCATCACATGGGTCACAGTGACCTCAGATGCCAGCAATCGGGGCTGGGGTGCTCATTGCCTGTCAGAAGTGGCTCAGGGCAGATGGATCTCGCCATCCCAGAAGACTGTATCCAACATTTTGGAACTTCGAGCGGCCTTTCAGGCGCTCAGATCCTTCTACCATCTGATAAAGAACTCCTCAGTGATGCTCCGGTTGGACAACACAACCGCGGTGGCCTATATAAGGAAACAAGGTGGGACTCGCAGCTGGTCCCTCCTAAGGGAAGTGGAGCCAATCATGAACTGGGCTCAGAAGAATCTGTCCAACATTTTGGCAGTCTACATTCCGGGGGTCCAGAATGTTCAGGCGGACTTTCTGTCCCGTGTTCAAATGGACAACAACGAGTGGTCCCTGCACAAAGAGGTGTTCAAGTGGCTCCTGACACTGGGAGTGTCTCCAGAAGTGGATCTGTTTGCATCCCCATGCAACTACAAACTCACCAAGTATTACTCGAGGTTCCGGGATCCCCAAGCATATGGGGTAGATGCCCTCACGGATCGGTGGAGGTTCAACAAGGCGTATGCCTTCCCTCCGGTACCTGTGATACTCCAGTTTCTCCGCAAGCTCAGAACAGAGGAAGTGGAAGTCATGGCAGTGATACCGTTTTGGCCCAACAGGCCATGGTTTCCCCTCTTAACTCTCCTCAGTTATCGGGAGTCAATCCCTCTGCCTCTCAGGGCGGATCTTCTGTCCCAAGGTTCTATCCTGCATCCATGCCCTGCTCATCTACATCTCAGGGTTTGGTTTTTGAGAGGGGAAGGCTTGAAGCCTTAGGTTGTCCAGAAGAAGCCATCCCGACGCTTCTGAATGCCAGACGGAAGAGCACTAATAGAGTGTATGAACGTATCTGGTCCAAGTTCACATGGCCTCTAGACCTAATCCTTGTGGTTCTCCAAAAGTCCAGGATATCCTCAGCTTTCTGCAAACAGGGTTGGATTTGCCTCTAGCAGTAAGTTCCCTTTGTGTGCAAATATCAGCCATCTCGGCATTCACAGGAATTTCATGGGATAACCATGCCCTGGTTCGCCAATTCTTCAAGGGTGCTATCAGGCTAAGACCTCAAAGGAAACCGAGATTCCCCAAATGGGATCTTCCCCTTGTTCTAGATTTCCTTTCCACGCTTGGAACAGATCCTGAAAATCCTCTATCAGTTAAAGACCTCACACTCAAGACCGTCTTCCTGGTGGCAGTAACTTCAGCCAAGAGAGTGTCTGAAATCAGGAACTTAGGTTCCAAAGAGCCTTTCCTGACCTTTTTTTACCGGATAGAGCAGTATTAATTCCCATGTTGGGCTCAAACCCTAAAGTGACATCTATTTTTCACGAAAATCAGGAAATTGTATTGCCTACCTTTAATACAACAGAAGGTCAAGAAGTTCATCCCCTTGATGTGGGACATACTTTGAGTCAATACCTGGAAGCTACGGAATCATTTAGACAGACGGACTTCCTTTTCATTCTTCTGCAAGGGAAAAATAGAGGAAAACGGGCCTCAATCAGATCCATCTCTGCTTGGATAGTACAGACCATTCAAAGGGCTTATAAAGCGAAGGGCTTGGCTCCTCCAGAGGCAGTGACTGCACACTCAACTCCGAGTATCTCAACCTCGTGTGCGGCTTCTCTTCATGTCGCACCCGAAGTTATATGTAGAGCGGCTTCCTGGTCATCTATCAATACGTTTGTTTCTCACTATTGTGTAGAACCTGCCGCTTTGTCATCCATTAATTTTGGTTTGAAAATGCTGTCAGTGGACAGTGTTAAATAAATTTATTTTCTCGCTCAGCATTGTGCCCACCCGGGTGTGTTTGGCGAGTTATTTCCCACACGTATGCTGCCATGGAGCCTGTCAGAAAAACGGAAAATTTATATCAAATACTTACCGTAATTTTCCTTTCCTGATAGGCTCCATGGCAGCAGGAGTCCCTCCCAATGCTTGGCTAGTTACGAAACACAGCTGAGAGCCCACAGCTGAAATTTATAGGGAGGGGTCCTATTGGGTAGTTATGGAGGCGGGGTCAACCCACACGTATGCTGCCATGGAGCCTATCAGGAAAGGAAAATTACGGTAAGTATTTGATATAAATTTTCCATTTTATATCCATTCCTATTTTTATTTTATTTATTTATTATTTTTTCCTTATTTCCCTTCCTCTTGCTCCCTTGTGCTTCACCTGAATTATGACGGATTTTATTGGAAGATCGCTTAGGGAACCATGCATAAATGATTTCTATATTGTATTCTGTTGTTTTATAAATGCTTCTGTACTAATTCAAGGTATCTGGTCCATGTTGGACCTGTTTATATGCTTTCTGCCATTCCCTGGATTACCTCCGCTGCCAGCTAGCAACGGTCGCCTGTTGTAGTAGGGGGACTCGGACGTCCCTGCCCAGGGGGCGGAGCCTTTTCCCTTTCCGCCCCCAGTTGCCCGTCACGCCAATGGCGTAGTAAGGGCAATGTGCGCGCATCGTTGGGGGTGGAACGCGGCTGCGTCCGCTCCCCTGATGCGCGCGCATTCTGACAGGGACGTCCGGACCGGAAGCAATGCCGGAGGTCAATTCTGACCTGATTGCTTCCGGTGGGACCACATCATTTAAAAGATGGAGGCGCCGGTGCTGTCTGTCAGACGCATCCTGCGGCCATCCATCGCAAACGGGCGGACGCCCGATCCTGTAATTAGGAGCCATTAAAGCTCCCCTCCCTCTACTCTCTACACTTAGGGGTAAGTCAAGATCAATTTGGATGCACTTGTCTTGCTGTATTTGGATATGTTTTTTACTGGGGGGCCCCCTGCCGTAACTTAAGGGGTTATCTTACAAGGTCCCTGCACTACCAGCATTATAGGTATAGTTATACCGGTCTAATATGAATACAGGTATGACTTCCTTATTGGCCCCTTATTATAGATGAAACAATGTTCATTGGCTGTCTATTACAAAAGGATTTAACATCTTCACTGGCCTTTTATTATAAACTAAACAAATGTTCCCTCTAAAATAAAAATAAAAATAAATAAAAATTTACATATCCCTAGCAACTCATCGGTGGGATCTGTCCCGCATTCCAAACAATCACATACCCGGTAGATTATATTTTTTTTTAAATGGCTCAATATACTCTATGTACAATGTACCTTTGTGGGCGTCACATGAAATTTTCTTATGTGTCTGACCATTTATGGTCACTGCAGTATTATTTACTATTGATTTTGAACTAGTGTAATTTATGGGTTTCCCGTCTTTGTTTCAGTACGGGTTATCAGTCTATAGTGCCCTGAATGTGTGGTCCAGGCCTCCTACTGGTATTGTCTGCCTGGGATCTGGCACCCAGAGACAGTCCGTGTTGGTTGGTTCAGCAGTTGATGTCTAGTGAATGGTGGTAATAGCCTTATTCCTTTGAAATTGTAATAGTAGGTGAGCTATAATTTCATATAATTGATGTCCGTTGATTGTTATGATTTGATGTTGTGTATGACCATTGTATAATCTGAGACTGTTTATTATTTATACAGTTTAAATGAATCAATTGCATCGTGTCTAGCCCTGATGAAGCGAAAATTCTTTTGCGAAACATGTTGGCTTTAGTCACGTACGAATTCTGGATTCTACTACTGGATGGTCATATGTTTGTATATGTATTGACAATACTATCTTTTATCATATTTCAATAAATATTGTTAAATTTTATCAAGCTTGTTTGATTTTCACCTACGCAACTCAGTCTTTTCCTCTAAAGTCCCATCAATTTGAGGAGGGGGTTTGCTCGTTCTCTCCTCTCTCCCCCCCTTTTTTCCCCCCTCTCTCCCCCCCCCTCTTCTTCTCTATACAATGAATACTCTAATCAGGGATGGAAAAACTGCTTGAGTTGCTTTCCTGATATAGTCCAACCATCTCTCTTTTATTACATACGATTTAAAAAGATGTAGAAAAGGTAGACAGGCAGACCATGTAGTAAAGGGGGGAGTGCCACATCCGATAATTAATCCGAAAGCAAGCAAAAGGGTTCCCCTAAATGGACTTTTAAGGCACTCAACATAGTAAAACGATATACAGAAAAATCTATAAAAATGTAAATTTTATTGAAAAGTCTTAAAAACAATTATAGCAAGGCATTGATTGTTCATACATTACATATATAATATTTATAAAGAAGTAGATAATGAATTCTCTTTACACCCAACGCGTTTCGATATATATGTCAAATTCTTCTTCAGGGGTATGAAGATTTAACAGAATCTTATCTAAAATTAAGTTAAATTTACAGAAAATAAGTTTCAAGGAAATCCAAGGCATAGAACTCAAAAGTAGTTATCAAATTTTGATTTAGTATTTTATTAACACTCACATGTAGTTGGTAATAAAGATGTTTAAACAATGGTTCGTTGGTTACCATGGGACCTTGCAACTGGAATGGTATCAGGTTGTCGGACTGATAATAAGTCAATCATGAAAAGCGTCTATGCTGATGTTTTGTGCAAGAAAAGGGTTTCTAGTAAGGAATGAGGAAAGGGAAAGTCCCTCATGCACTCCACCGAGGGTGGCCAGACCAAGGGAATATACTGAGGCAAAAAAGGAATCCCTGGGAGTAAAAAAGAAATATTGAAAAATAACAGTAGTAAATAATGTAAAGAAAAATAAAAAATTGATTCGAAATAATATATCTATTTGTTTATGGTTTGTACTTAACCACTTGCCGACCGCCTAAAGACGATATACGTCAACAGAATGGCACGGGCAGGCAAAATCACGTACCTGGTACGCGATTGCCTTCCCGCGGGCGGGGGGTCCGATCGGACCCTCCCGGTGCCATAGGTGGTCGGCTCTTGTTCACGGGCAATGAGAGGTGAGGGAGAGGCCATCCATTGATGGCCACCCTCTCCCGATCGCTCCCAGCGAATGAAATGCTTCCTCTCCCTCTGTAATGTAAACAGAGGGAGAGGAAGTGATGTCATCCCTCCTCGAGCCGGACTTTTCGATCCGGCGCCGAGGAGAGAAGACATCCAAGTAAGTTGCACCAACACAACACGCTCAGTAGAACACGCAGGCACACTTTTCACCCCCCTTCACCCCCCGATCACCCCCCGATCACCCCCCTGTACCCCCTGTCACACTGACACCAATAGCAGTTTGTTTTTTTTTGCATTGGTGTCAGTTTGTGACAGTTATAAGTGTTAGGGCAGTTAAGTTAGCCCCCTTTAGGTCTGGGGTACCCCCCTTTAGGTCTAGGGTACCCCCCTAACCCCCCCTAATAAAGGTTAACCCCTTGATCACCCCCCGTCACCAGTGTCGCTAAGAGATCGTTTTTCTGATCGCTGTATTAGTGACGAAGGTGACGCTAGTTAGGGATGTAAGTATAAAGGTTCGCTGTCAGTGTTTTATAGCGACAGGGACCCCCATATACTACCTTCTAAAGGTTTTAACCCCTTTATTGCCCCCTAGTTAACCCTTTCACCAGCGATCACCATATAATTGTTACGGGTGATGCTGGTTAGTTAGTTTATTTTTTTATAGTTTATTATAGTTTTAGGGCACCTGCTGTTTATTACCTTATAAAGGTTTAACCCCCTAATTGCCCGGCGGTGATATGAGTTACGTTTTTAGGATCAGATAAGGTGTAAGGAAATGTTCCATCCGCTGGTAATACCTGTTATTTGGCATGCAGTACTGTGGTCCACCAGCAGGTGTCTCCTGGCAGTTTGGAACTGTCAGGAGAGCTTTTCCCTGTTGATAGTATATCATCTTTGGGCCGCAGTACTGGTGTCCACCAGCGGATGGATCCTGGCAGTATGGAGCAGACAGTGCCTCCTGCAATCAGGTGTCACTTGAGGCCAATCACAAGCCTATAAATACTCGGCAAACATTCACATGTTTCCCTTGACTTCGTCATTGCCTCCTGACCTGCTAGCTATCTGATCCTGAGCCCTGATCCTGTCCCCTGGTCCTGTCTCCCTGTCTGGGACCCTATCCTGTCCCACCTGTTACCTTGCGTCCCTGCCTGCAGTCTGACCCATCCATCCTCTCCCTGTCCTGTGTTCCATACCCCATCTACTGACTTCCCTGTGTATGACCTTGGCCTGGCTTACGTTTACGTCTCTGGAACATTCCCTGCTGATCTGCTGTGTATGACCCTGGCCTGGCTATTGTTTATGAACCTGGTATTTCCCATTTATTGCACTTATCTGTCAATTGTTATTTGTAGGTCTCTGTCTGTGGTTGGTTATTGCACTGTGTCATATTGGAGTTGGTTGTTATTTATTACTCACTTTCCTTAATAAATATATATATTTTCACTTATATACGTTTTGGTGTCCTCTGTCGCAGATCACACAGTTCTGGTCACACTTGTTCATGACAGTAAGTCAAGGCCATCCCTGACCAGAAGTGACTGCGCAGAGGAACCATTGTAGTGCTATTAAAATGAAATCAGAAACAGTTGTTCTCCTTGCCTCACTGGTGTTGGAGGATAACAATTACTGTCATCTGGTATTGAAAGAGTGGGCCAGGGATCAGCTCCTGGAGTGTATCCGTCTGGCCCATTCTCTGGTTGATCAGGGTAGATTGCTATTTGAAAATGTTCAGCCTCTGATCCAGCTGTGTGCAGAGCTAGCCTTGTCCAGTACTCCAGAGGGCAGGGATGATTTTTCTCCCCCCTTCAGTTTTGATCAGGTTGAGTCTCTGGTGTGGTTATTAGAGGATGACCCAGCCTTTTTCATGGAACGTTATACCTCTTGTTCACAGCAGGTGTTGTCTGATTGCATCCATTCAGTGCAATCGCTGGTTAGTCAAGCTGTGTGTGAATCAATGTTTGTTCATCCTGTGCTACAGGCATGGTCAGATCTCCTTAATTTAGCCAAGCCACAACAACCCACCTCTGCCACCAAACACCAACCTACCCAAATGTATGTTTCCCCATCACCCATGTCAACCGCAGTTGCAGCTCAGTATACGCTGCTGCCAAACAAATACTCATATCCAGTCTCTGCTCCCTGTACCTATCCTGCATTCAACCCACCTGTCTCTTCCCTGCTGCCTGCAAACCCACACGAACTTCCTCCAGCCACTGTTACCTCTTCTCTGCCATATCCCAATCCTCCTCTCCAGTCTGCTGCACCCCTCACCTACAGATCTTCAGTAGTTAAGCCCAAGAAGAAACGGAAGTTCTTCCCCACTCACACAATCCTGCCAGTAACCCAACCTGCTCCCAATTTCCAGTCTGACGTTCCAGCCTTCCAGTCTGACGTTCCAGCCTTCCAGTCTGACGTTCCAGCCTTCCAGTCTGACGTTCCAGCTTTCCAGTCTGACGTTCCAGCCTTCCAGTCTGACGTTCCAGCCTTCCAGTCTGACGTTCCAGCTTTCCAGTCTGACGTTCCAGCCTTCCAGTCTGACGTTCCAGCCTTCCAGTCTGACGTTCCAGCTTTCCAGTTTGACGTTCCAGCTTTCCAGTTTGACGTTCCAGCTTTCCAGTCTGACGTTCCAGCTTTCCAGTCTGACGTTCCAGCTTTCCAGTCTGACGTTCCAGCTTTGCAGTCTGACGTTCCAGCTTTGCAGTCTGACGTTCCAGCTTTGCAGTCTGACGTTCCAGCTTTGCAGTCTGACGTTCCAGCTTTGCAGTCTGACGTTCCAGCTTTGCAGTCTGACGTTCCAGCTTTGCAGTCTGACGTTCCAGCTTTGCAGTCTGACGTTCCAGCTTTGCAGTCTGACGTTCCAGCTTTGCAGTCTGACGTTCCAGCTTTGCAGTCTGACGTTCCAGCTTTGCAGTCTGACGTTCCAGCTTTGCAGTCTGACGTTCCAGCTTTCCAGTCTGACGTTCCAGCTTTCCAGTCTGACGTTCCAGCTTTCCAGTCTGACGTTCCAGCTTTCCAGTCTGACGTTCCAGCTTTCCAGTCTGACGTTCCAGCTTTCCAGTCTGACGTTCCAGCTTTCCAGTCTGACGTTCCAGCTTTCCAGTCTGACGTTCCAGCTTTCCAGTCTGACGTTCCAGCTTTCCAGTCTGACGTTCCAGCTTTCCAGCCTGATGTCCGGGAGTCTGCCCTCCAGCCTGATGTCCGGGTGTCTGCCCTCCAGCCTGATGTCCGGGAGTCTGCCCTCCAGCCTGGTGTCCGGGAGTCTGCCCTCCAGCCTGGTGTCCGGGTGTCTGCCCTCCTCCAGCCTGGTGTCCGGGTGTCTGCCCTCCTCCAGCCTGGTGTCCGGGTGTCTGCCCTCCTCCAGCCTGGTGTCCGGGTGTCTGCCCCCCTCCAGCCTGGTGTCCGGGTGTCTGCCCCCCTCCAGCCTGGTGTCCGGGTGTCTGCCCCCCTCCAGCCTGGTGTCCGGGTGTCTGCCCCCCTCCAGCCTGGTGTCCGGGTGTCTGCCCCCCTCCAGCCTGGTGTCCGGGTGTCTGCCCCCCTCCAGCCTGGTGTCCGGGTGTCTGCCCCCCTCCAGCCTGGTGTCCGGGTGTCTGCCCCCCTCCAGCCTGATGTGTCCATGCCTGCCGCCCTCCAGCCTGATGTGCCCATGCCTGCTGCGCCACCTGTTTTTCTGCTTGATGCCATACACTATGGACAAATACAACCAATTGGAGCGTCCGGAGGCCGCTCTTTTGAGGGGGGGTACTGTCAGGAAATGTTCCATCCGCTGGTAATACCTGTTATTTGGCATGCAGTACTGTGGTCCACCAGCAGGTGTCTCCTGGCAGTTTGGAACTGTCAGGAGAGCTTTTCCCTGTTGATAGTATATCATCTTTGGGCCGCAGTACTGGTGTCCACCAGCGGATGGATCCTGGCAGTATGGAGCAGACAGTGCCTCCTGCAATCAGGTGTCACTTGAGGCCAATCACAAGCCTATAAATACTCGGCAAACATTCACATGTTTGCCTTGACTTCGTCATTGCCTCCTGACCTGCTAGCTATCTGATCCTGAGCCCTGATCCTGTCCCCTGGTCCTGTCTCCCTGTCTGGGACCCTATCCTGTCCCACCTGTTACCTTGCGTCCCTGCCTGCAGTCTGACCCATCCATCCTCTCCCTGTCCTGTGTTCCATACCCCATCTACTGACTTCCCTGTGTATGACCTTGGCCTGGCTTACGTTTACATCTCTGGAACATTCCCTGCTGATCTGCTGTGTATGACCCTGGCCTGGCTATTGTTTATGAACCTGGTATTTCCCATTTATTGCACTTATCTGTCAATTGTTATTTGTAGGTCTCTGTCTGTGGTTGGTTATTGCACTGTGTCATATTGGAGTTGGTTGTTATTTATTACTCACTTTCCTTAATAAATATATATATTTTCACTTATATACGTTTTGGTGTCCTCTGTCGCAGATCACACAGTTCTGGTCACACTTGTTCATGACATAAGGTCTGCGTCGCCCCAGGCAGCGTCAGGTTAGCGCCAGTACCGCTAACACCCACGCACGCAGCATACACCTCCCTTAGTGCTATAGTATCTGAACGGATCGTTATCTGATCCGATCAGATCTATACTAGCATCCCCAGCAGTTTAGAGTCCCCAAAAACACAGTGTTAGCGGGATCAGCCCAGATACCTGCTAGCACCTGCGTTTTGCCCCTCGGCCTGACCCAGCCCAGCCCACCCAAGTGCAGTATAGATCGATCACTGACATTTACAAAACACTAAGCACACATAACTGCAGCGTTCGCAGAGTCAGGCCTGATCCCTGCGATCGCTAACAGTTTTTTGGTAGCGTTTTGAATCAGTCGCTAACAGTCAGGAGCTTTTTTGCCTGTGAGTCTCACTAGTAAATTTAGAGCCCAAAATGGCAAATCGAAGGTACACTAGTGAAGAGGCCTACACGTTTCTGAGCATGACAGATAGTGAAGAGGAAGTCACTCATCTGTCAGATTCAGGCTCAGAATACGATCCTGTAGAGGACATCGGCTCCATGACAGATAGCTCTGACGACGGAGTTGTG
Organism: Lithobates clamitans; assembly: GCA_037952925.1. NCBI lineage: Eukaryota > Metazoa > Chordata > Amphibia > Anura > Ranidae > Lithobates > Lithobates clamitans. The sequence goes on from JBBGZY010000586.1 coordinate 4,315,402, forward strand.
GTCCCTGCTAAGGTCAGGCGTACCAGACCCCAATCTTCTTCTTCTGTCCTTGAAGTGCAAGAACCGCAGGTCCCTCGTATGGAGCAGAGAAGTACTAGTGCCGCTATTCCTTCTGGTGAACTGGCAAGCACCAGCGGCCTAGTACACCCTGGTCGTACGTCCAGCACTGCAGTATCACGTGACGTGACGTGACGTGGCGAGTCCCATAAGTGCAGTTCAAGCTGGTGAAGTGGCAAGCACTAGTAGTGTCCCGCTGCCACCAAGAAGACGAACACAGGCCCGTTGTGCCCATTGTGCCCTTCCTGCTGCATTCGCCAATCCCAATTGGGTACCCACCACTTCTGCAGCACCCGTACTTCCCCCATTCACTGGCCAACCCGGAATTCAGGTGGAAACAGTTGACTTTACGCCACTGGATTCTTATTCGCTGTTTTTCACCGAAGATCTCTATAGATCTATTGTGGACCAAAGCAATTTGTACGCTGGTCAATACATCGCCGCTAATCCACAGTCCTCCCTTGCCAGAGATTGGAAACCAATTACAGTTTCCGAATTTAAGATCTTTCTGGGCCTTTCCCTCCTCATGGGCTTGAATAAAAAGAGTGAGTTGCAGTCATATTGGTCCACTGACCCAATTTACCATTCGCCCTTGTTCTCTGCTTCCATGGCCAGGGCACGATACGAGCAGATTTTGCGGTTCATGCACTTCAACGACAATGAACTCTGTCGTCCTCGTGGAGACCCTGGATACGATCGGCTCTACAAAATTCGGCCCCTGGTAAACCACTTCAACCAACGTTTTGCAGACTTGTTTACTCCCCATCAAGTTGTCTGCGTTGATGAGTCCCTGATTAAATTTTCTGGCCGCTTGTCATTCAAACAGTACCTTCCCAGCAAGCGTGCCAGATACGGGGTCAAGATGTATAAGCTCTGTGACAGGGCCACAGGCTATACATGTAGTTTTATGGTTTACGAGGGCAAAGATAGTCACGTAGAGACGACAAACTGCCCTGACTACATAGGAAGCGCTGGCAAGATAGTGTGGGACTTGGTGTCACCCTTATTCGGAAAGGGGTACCACTTGTACGTGGACAATTATTACACGAGCATGCCACTTTTCAGCCACCTTTTTGATCATCAGATTGGAGCATGTGGCACCGTGCAGACTAATCACCGGGGCTTTCCCCAGCGGCTTGTAGATTCCCGTCTTAGGCTGGGGGAGAGAGCCTGCTTGCAGTGTAATAACTTGCTCGCTATGAAGTGGAGGGACAATAAGAATGTTTTCGTTCTTACCTCCCTTCATGCAGACACGACGGTCCAAATTACTACGGCGACTGGTGTTGTGGAGAAACCCCTCTGTGTCCACGAATATAACCTTAATATGGGAGGGGTGGACCTCAACGACCAGTTGTTGGCGCTGTACCTAATTGCCCGTAAGGCCAGACGCTGGTACAAAAAAATGTCTGTTTATTTATTTCAATTGGCTTTGCTGAACGCTCATGTGCTATACAGAGCTTCAGGACAGACTGGATCCTTCCTTAAATTCGAGGAAGAGATCGTCAGAGCCCTTCTGTATCCAGACGGTGCTCCACCTCACTATCCCCAACCAAATGCAGTAAGCCGGCTGCATGAGAGGCATTTTCTATATGTCCTCCCGAGTACCCCTACCCAATGAGCCCCCCAAAAAAGATGTTGTGTCTGCAGCAAGCGTGGATTTAGGCGTGACACCCGGTATTATTGTCCCTCCTGTCCTGGCAATCCTGGTCTTTGCATTGGTGAATGTTTTGAACGCTACCATACACTAGTGGAGTATTAGCGTAGGGTACAGCACTGCACAGGCTAGGACACACTTTCACAGGGTCTCCCAAGATGCTGTCACATTTTGAGAAACCCAAACCTGGTACCAGTTAAAAAAGGTAAAGTTACAAAAAAAAGTGTAAAAAAACCAAAAAAAAGTAAAAAAAAAAAAAGAAAAAAACACAAAAAAATATATAAAATAAAAAAAAAAAATAGTTGTTGTTTTATTGTTCTCTCTCTATTCTCTCTCTATTGTTCTGCTCTTTTTTATTGTATTCTATACTGCAATGTTTTATTGTTATGTTTTTATCATGTTTGCTTTATAGGTATGCAATTTTTTTATACTTTGTTTTTTTATTGTTAACCACTTTTTTGTTTTCAGGTACGCCATTCAGCTTCAGAGCGGATTTATTTATCTTGACAGCAACAGCGTTTGCTCCCACGATACAAAAAGCCGTGACTCCAGCACTGTCGGAGGTGATTTCACCACCACAGTTACATACTTCAGCATATATGCCGAAGCGTGGGGGCAGCAGTGGGTGGAAGAGTGATTTGCTCCTGCCTTTTGCGGGAGGATGCCCCCATGCTTCGGCATATATAAACGGTGCATGTATGCCCATCATTAGAAGTGGGTGGATGAAGGGAGGTATTCTAATGGTGGGCATACCCACCAATAAATATATTTTTTTCGTTCAGCCCACAGGCTGCATGAAAAAAAGTTCACAATATATGCCCAACAAGGACCAGCAACGTACTGGTATGTTGCTGGACTTTGAGTGGTTATACCAGAATGATGCCTGCAGGTTTAGCTATCATCTTGGTATCATTCTTTTCAGCCAGCGGTCGGCTTTCACGTAAAAGCAATATTAGCAGCTAATTAGCCTCTAGACTGCTTTTACAAGCAGTGGGAGGGAATGCCCCCCCCCCCACCGTCTTCCATGTTTTTCTTTGGCTCTCCTGTCCCAACAGGGAACCTGAGAATGCAGCCGGTGATTCAGCCAGCTGACCATAGAGCTGATCAGAGACCAGAATGGCTCCAAACATCTCTATGGCCTAAGAAACCGGAAGCTACGAGCATTTCATGACTTAGATTTCGCCGGATGTAAACAGCGCCATTGGGAAATTGGGAAAGCATTTTATCACACCGATCTTGGTGTGGTCAGATGCTTTGAGGGCAGAGGAGAGATCTAGGGTCTAATAGACCCCAATTTTTTCAAAAAAGAGTACCTGTCACTACCTATTGCTATCATAGGGAATATTTACATTCCCTGAGATAACAATAAAAATTATTTAAAAAAACTAAAAATGAAAGGAACAGTTTAAAAATAAGATAAAAAAGCAAAAAAATAATAAAGAAAAAAAAAAGCACCCCTGTCCCCCCCTGCTTTCGCACAAAGGCGAACGCAAGCGTCGGTCTGGTGTCAAATGTAAACAGCAATTGCACCATGCATGTGAGGTGTCACCGTGAACGTCAGATCGAGGGCAGTAGTTTTAGCAGTAGACCTCCTCTGTAAATCTAAAGTGCTAACCTGTAAAGGCTTTTAAAGGCTTTTAAAAATGTATTTAGTTTGTCGCCACTGCACGTTTGTGCGCAATTTTAAAGCATGTCATGTTTGGTATCCATGTACTCGGCCTAAGATCATCTTTTTTATTTCATCAAACATTTGGGCAATATAGTGTGTTTTAGTGCATTAAAATTTTAAAAAGTGTGTTTTTTCCCCAAAAAATGCGTTTGAAAAATCGCTGCGCAAATACTGTGTGAAAAAAAAATGAAACACCCACCATTTTAATCTGTAGGGCATTTGCTTTAAAAAAATATATAATGTTTGGGGGTTCAAAGTAATTTTCTTGCAAAAAAAAATAATTTTTTCATGTAAACAAAAAGTGTCAGAAAGGGCTTTGTCTTCAAGTGGTTAGAAGAATGGGTGATGTGTGACATAAGCTTCTAAATGTTGTGCATAAAATGCCAGGACAGTTCAAACCCCCCCAAATGACCCCATTTTGGAAAGTAGACACCCCAAGCTATTTGCTGAGAGGCATGTCGAGTCCATGGAATATTTTATATTGTGACACAAGTTGCGGGAAAAAGAAACTTTTTTTTTTTTTTTTTTGCACAAAGTTGTCACTAAATGATATATTTCTCAAACATGCCAACATGCCATGGGAATATGTGAAATTACACCCCAAAATACATTCTGTTGCTTCTCCTGAGTACGGGGATACCACACGTGTGAGACTTTTTGGGAGCCTAGCCGCGTACGGGACCCCGAAAACCAAGCACCGCCTTCAGGCTTTCTAAGGGCGTAAATTTTTGATTTCACTCTTCACTGCCTATCACAGTTTCGGAGGCCATGGAATGCCCAGATGGCACAAACCTCCCCAAATGACCCCATTTTGGAAAATAGACACCCAAAGCTATTTGCTGAGAGGTATAGTGAGTATTTTGCAGACCTCACTTTTTGTCACAAACTTTTGAAAATTTAAAAAAGAAAAAAAAAATAAGTTTTTCTTGTCTTTCTTCATTTTCAAAAACAAATGAGAGCTGCAAAATACTCACCATGCCTCTCAGCAAATAGCTTGGGGTGTCTACTTTCCAAAATGGGGTCATTGTGGGGGGGTTTGTGCTATCTTGGCATTTTATGGCCTTCGAAACTGTGATGGGTAGTGAGGAGTGAAATCAAAAATTTACGCCCTTAGAAATCCTGAAGGCGGTGATTGGATTTCGGGGCCCCGTATGAAACTAGGCTCCCAAAAATGCCACTCATGTGGTATCCCCGTACTCAAGAGAAGCAGCAGAATGTATTTTGGGGTGTAATTCCACATATGGCCATGGCATGTTTGAGCAATATATCATTTAGTGACAACTTTGTGCAAAAAAAAAAAAAATTGTCACTTTCCCGCAACTTGTGTCAAAAAATAAAATATTCCATGGACTCAACATGCCTCTCAGCAAATAGCTTGGGGTGTCTACTTTCCAAAATGGGGTCATTTGGGGGGGGTTTGTGCCATCTGGGCATTTTATGGCCTTCAAAAATGTGATAGGTAGTAAGGAGTGAAATCACAACTTTACGCCCTTAGAAATCCTGAAGGCGGTGCTTGGTTTTCGGGGCCCCGTACGCAGCTAGGCTTCCAAAAAGTCCCACACATGTGGTATCCCCGTACTCAGGAGAATCAGCAGAATGTATTTTGTGCTGCAATTCCACATATGCCCATGGCCTGTGTGAGCAATATATCATTTAGTGACAACTTTGTGCAAAAAAAAAAAAAATTGTCACTTTCCCGCAACTTGTGTCAAAAAATAAAATATTCCATGGACTCAACATGCCTCTCAACAAATAGCTTGGGGTGTCTACTTTCCAAAATGGGGTCATTTGGGGGGGTTTTGTGCCATATTGGCATTTTATGGCCTTCAAAACTGTGATAGGTAGTGAGGAGTGAAATCAAAAATTTACACCCTTAGAAACCCTGAAGGCGGTGATTGGTTTTCGGGGCCCTGTACGCGGCTAGGCTCCCAAAATAGTCCTAAACATGTGGTATCCCCGTACTCAGGAGAAGCAGCAGAATGTATTTCGGGGTGTAATTCCACATATGCCCATGGCATGTTTGAGCAATATATCATTTAGTGACAACTTTGTGCAAAAAAAAAAAAAAATTTGTCACTTTCCCGCAACTTGTGTCAAAATATAAAACATTCCATGGACTCAACATGCCTCTCAGCAAATAGCTTGGGGTGTCTACTTTCCAAAATGGGGTCATTTGTGGGGGTTTTGTGCCATCTTGGCATTTTATGGCCTTCAAAACTGTGATAGGTACTGAGGAGTGAAATCAAAAATTTATGCCCTTAGAAATCCTGAAGGCGTTGCTTGGTTTTCGGGGCCCCGTACACGGCTAGGCTCCCAAAAAGTCCCACACATGTGGTATCTGAATACTCAGGAGAAGCAGCTAAATGTATTTTGGGGTGCGATTCCACATATGCCCATGGCCTGTGTGAGCAATATATCATTTAGTAACAACTTTTTGTAAATGTTTTTTTTTTTTTTGTCATTATTCAATCACTTGGGACAAAAAAAAATATTCAATGGGCTCAACATGCCTCTCAGCAATTTCCTTGGGGTGTCTACTTTCTCAAAATGGGGTCATTTGGGGGGGTTTGTACTGCCCTGCCATTTTAGCACCTCAAGAAATGACATAGGCAGTCATAAACTAAAAGCTGTGTAAATTCCAGAAAATGTACCCTAGTTTGTAGATGCTATAACTTTTGCGCAAACCAATAAATATACGCTTATTGACATTTTTTTTACCAAAGACATGTGGCCGAATACATTTTGGCCTAAATGTATGACTAAAATTGAGTTTATTGGATTTTTTTTATAACAAAAAGTAGAAAATATCATTTTTTTTCAATATTTTCGGTCTTTTTCTGTTTATAGTGCAAAAAATAAAAACGGCAGAGGTGATCAAATACCATCAAAAGAAAGCTCTATTTGTGGGAAGAAAAGGACGCATATTTTGTTTGGGTACAGCATTGCATGACCGTGCAATTAGCAGTTAAAGCGACACAGTGCCAAATTGTAAAAAGTGCTCTGGTCAGGAAGGGGGTAAATCCTTCCGGGGCTGAAGTGGTTAAGGATTCTACCTAATGTGCTAAAAGGGATAATGGAAGGTAGCAAATATCAAAAGAAAATAAATTAAATGACTAATGAAAAAGGGGTTTTTCTCTAAAAAAATGTAGTGTATAATTATGCATTGTGTTAAGGTTAATTTAAATGAAAAAGTAAACGTTTGTCTGTGTCTCAAGATAAGAACGGGTAAATAACTGTGTCTATATGGTAGTTAATTATATATATATATTTTTATATATAAGGATAGTGCCCTGTTACCTCAGGGCCAAAAGATTTCATTTCTATTATGACCACAGACAAATATAACAGTTTCATTTGAGGGATGTAATACTAGATAAAAATTGTATAGAGATTGGAGTAGAATGGATATAGCTGCTGGAGAAATGTTCATTGGTGTAGATAAGAGCATATCATTTGAGGTTGTAGAAAAAGGCTAATTATTATAAAGCACATAAGTACCTGTTGTCAGTGGGAAGCTTCAGAAACATCAACCGCTCAGTCCAAAACCAGTTCAATAATGCCTGGCTTGGGAGCGGTATGGTTAGGGCTTTTATGGGTTGTTTAATCCTAGTCAGCTGGAGCTATAATAGCTCACAGCTGATAACTAGGACGGTTGCCAGGGAAACCTATGTGGCTTGCCCCCTGGACTGGATGTGCGCACGCGAGAAATTCGGCACGTCGGAGCGGCGTCCCGCACACCCAATCCACTGGCACGGAAACCCATTCCGGCGGACTGCGCATGTCCGCCAGAGTGGCAAGATGGAGGATGTGGGAGGAGATGTAGTACATCCATCATCCTCCAAGAAGGGCCGCCCAGCGCGGAGGCCGGGTGCCTTTCCGTGCCGGGCAATTCCAATGGCTGGCCAACATCAGGGGAGACACAGGAGGAAGGACAGTTGAAAAGGAAGAAGGGGGAAGGAGAGAAAAAAGAGGGAAGAACGGGGAAAGATAAAAAGGACAAAGAACAGGGAAACAGAGAATGAATAAACGTAGATCATATGTAGAAAAACAAAAATAAAAGAAAATTATGAAGCGTCCTTCTGAGCCCAATTCAGTTGCATGTCCTGTACAGGAAAAAGATACAGACTTCCAGCAAAATTTCATATTTATAATGCATGGTTGAATAATACATTTACATATAGATTACAATCATGACATAACATAATTATATCTACAACAAATTACTGCAATATAGATCAAACAAACAATTTTTTGTTGTATGTATATGCATTTTTTTCTCTTCAGCAAACACATAATGAAATAAATTACATAAATTATATGGGTATAGTTTTTCCTCTATTGGTGACAGAGAGTTGTCTAGTATAAATACCTCCTAAATAAAAAAGGGGGGGAAGGGGCAGGGGGAAGAAAAGAGGAGAAGGAGAGGCTGTTATTTCTCCATTCCCATAGATGAAAACCCCTCAAGGTAGGGCTTGAAGGATATAGTGTCATGCAAGCCTGGGGGCAGAGTGGCTTTAAGAGAGTAGATCCATTTAACTTCCATCTGGAGGAGGGTCTTTTTCCAGTCCCCCCCCCTTGGATTGGGATGTATCCTGTTCAGGATTAAAAATGTAATCCTAGGAAAATTTCCACCATGCACAATTGTAACATGGCGTCCAAGGGGGAGGTCTGGGTCACAAGTTTGCATACTAATGATATGTCTGTAGGCTCTCCTCCAGAATTCCAGCTTGGTTTTTCCAGTGTAGAAGCAGCTGCAACTACATTGGAGCATATAGATGACTCCAAAAGTTTTGCAATTGGCAAAGTGTTTAGGATAAAACACTTTGCCATTTGGTAAAATTGTTTTTTTTTGGGTTAGCATATACTTGCAATAGTGACAGGCACCACACATATAAGTGCCTCTCACCTTGCAATGTATTTTGTTGTGTTCATTTTTAAATTCGCTACGGACAACTCTATCACCAACAGAGGGAGCTGTTTTGAAAGTAAATAACGTTTTTTCGGGAACAAAGTGACCTATAGTTGGATCTAGGGTCAGCATGTGCCAATATTTTTCTACAATAATTCTTATTTGATGTTGTTGATTAAACGTAGTTATGATTCTTAGGGGGTTACTATCCATACATTTAGTATTGTGCAACAGAATGTTCCTTGGTTTCATTGACACTTGTTTATAGGGTCTTTTGAGACAAGCATGTAAATAGCCCCTAGCAAGTAATCTAATACGTAAATTAGCTGCTTCTCTTTTAAAGTGTTCCTTATCAGTACAATTCCGTTTAATTCTCAAATACTGAGAGTATGGAATGGAATTGATTAAGGATTGTGGATGGTGACTAGTGGCGTGAAGTATTGTGTTTCCTGCTGTCTCTTTTCTGTATAGTTTAGTAGAGAGTTTCCCTTGTTCATTTCGGTATATTTCTAGATCCAAAAATGTGATAGATTGTCTATCGTAGGACATAGTAAAGTTAAGATTAAAGTTGTTTTTGTTCATTTGTAGGAGACATTCATCCAACATCTGGGGAGGACCATCCCAGAAAATTAGAATATCATCGATATAGCAAAGCCATCCCACAATGTGGCGGGTATAAATTGATAGTTCTTCATCAGTCAAAAACATTTGTTCCGAATTCGGGGAGGAGGAGTTAACCGGGATGGACATGCTGTGAGTGTGCTCCTCTGGCCCAGGCAATCAACTGTAGTGGTTTTGGAATGATTCCCTAATCCATACCTGACCTCCCGGGTAAAATGCTGTCCTCAGATGTACATGTTTTTTGAGATCAGACTTGCGGTGGTGGGATATTGGAACAGGAGAGCACGGGAAGGAGACAGGTGAGTGTGAGCGGTAGTTCCGAACCTCACCTGATATCAGTAAATAACGACTGGTCCTGTGAGTCATCATACTCCACCGAATACTGCCGAGAAGATACGGAGTGATCGGAGGGCTGCCGAGCTGCGGGTTGCGGAAACTCCAAAAAGCGCCACCGAGCTCCACAGGTGAGCCGAGCACTGTCGAAGTTTACCGAGCTTCGCTGAGATACACAGAGGATTCGGGAACGGCCGAACGCCAACGAGCTCCCCCAAGCTCCCCCGAGACGATTCATATCCTTGAATTATACTGTACGCAGACGGGACGCTTTGGGGAGGCGAAGGCTATCGAGCTGTACCAGTCTCCGTGGAGACACACGAGGGAGCTGAATCCTGTAGGATCTCGCCGAGACCTACGGGAGAGGTGAGCGATGGTGTGACTTGGCAAGCTCCGCTGAGTCACATACAGAGAACCGGAGCCCTGTGTTGAGCCAAAGTGGTGGAGAGGATAAACGCCTGCAAGTAACAGGGCTCCACGGAAGGGGAGAGGAGCCTCCTTGGGATTAGTAGAGCATCAAGATATAATACAGAGATTATGCAAGTATAATAAAAAGGAAGAGCCAGATATCTGTTCCTTTAGTATCCACAAAGGGATTACTCGGTTAACCTGAGTGAAATTAGAAGAAACAAAAGGAAGATAAGGTAAAAATTGCATTTTTTTTTCATACATTAACTGTATTGACTATAACGGTTTGACTGAACATAACATATAAAACGTATGATGCTGTGAAGTAGCGGAAATATTATTTGAAAATTTATTTCTGGAATATATCAAAGAACGTACATAAAAATTTTCCTTTGACATTCAGTTAAGCCAAATCTCTGTAGCAGAGAACACCCGGGAGGTTAAGAGGGAAAAATAAACCCCCATACGGTTATTTGATTCTAATATGCCTCCTAAGAGTGCTCATGCCCAGAAAACCAAAAGAGGATCAACAGAGGGAACACTTAAGAACCCCCAAAAACCTGCATCTGCCCAGAAATCAGATATCAAAGGTTTTCTTATACAAACACAGCAAGAAGAGCACCAGCAAGGCCCTATTGTAACTGAGTTGAATTTTGCATCACCACCCAAAGACATAGAGGTTGAGGTGAATAACAGTCCTGGGGATATTATACATCAATCTATAATGAATCTGGAAGAAGTAGAGGGGAGCCCCAGCTGGGAATTGCAAACATATATTAAAACCCTACCCACTAAAGAAGATATGGATAAATATATACATAGATTGGAATCCTCATATAGAGCTGAAATACAAACATTGAAGTCAGCTTTAGTGGACCCACAAAATAAGATCGGAGACTTGGATACCAATCTAGACGCGATTAATCAAAAAATATCAAAACTGGAAGGAAAGAACCAGGAATACAATCGATACTTAAAACATATTATAAATAACATTGATGAATTGGAAAATAGAAGCAGACGTAACAATATTCGAGTTAGAGGTCTCCCAGAATCAGTAAAAACAGATAACCTAAAGAAAGTACTCCAAGACATATTCAATTCTCTCTTAAAACAACCTAACTCAGCTGAAATAGAGATTGATAGAGCACACAGAATTAAGAGCCCGAAGGAGCTTGACGCAAAAAAAACGAGAGATGTGATCTACAGAATTCATTTTTTTCAGATTAAAGAAAGTATTATGGCTGCGGCACGGTTACATCGAGATTTTGAATACCAGGGTACACATCTTATATTTTTACAGGACTTATCCAGATATACACTGATTAGAAGAAAAGCAGCGAAACCATTACTGGGCATGTTAAGGGAGAAAGAAATCCTATATAGATGGGGTTTCTCCTTGCAGATTATTGTTCATCAGAAGGGACAGAAAATAATTTTTCATAGTATCGAGGACCTCCCTGATTTCCTAAAGTGTCTTCAGCTGCCTCTGATTGACTTACCGGCATGGCCTCAGCCATAGCAAGGACTTGTTGGAGGGAATTATAACTGGTGGCATTAGAAGGAATGGGGGGGGGGTGGAGAGAGGGGAAGATAGATGAATGATAAATGGTTATAAAGGAAAGGAAAATGAGAGAATCTTTTTTTTTTCCCTCACCCAGTATCTGACCTGAGTTTCTGAGAATTATGGATAACATACATGGCATTAATATATGTATACAAAATATTTGGGATTACTATTTTCTTAGTTCAGGTGGTATTGGATGAGGAGAATAATATTGCAATAATACTTATACGGAGAAATAGGAAATATGGGGGATCATGTTGTTTTAGTAAATGGGTATAAATTTTCTCCTCCTTTAAATAAAAGAAAGGGAAAGGAGGGGAGGAAAAAAGAAAAAAGGAAACTTTTTTTTTTTTTTTTGCACTGAATTATTTTTGTGTGATGATTATAACACTGTTACTGATTGTACTTTAGATGTGAGGGGTTTACTTTTTTTTTTTTTTACATTTTAATGGTGTTAGACATTTTTATAGATATGGATAATATGCAATGAATTATTTATATGTGATGATGATAACACTGGCTTTGGTCCATATTTTTGATATGAGGGGTTTAAAGATGAGAGGACACTTTTGTTATATAGAGATAGTGGTAGTGGGTTTTTTTTTTTTTCCCACACAATATATTGCTGTTAGATATTTTTATAGATGTGGATATATGCACTGAATTATTTATATACAATGATGATAACACTGGTTTTTGATTATACTATAGATGTGGGGGGTACATGATGTGAGGTTGTCTTTTGTTATAAGAGATATTCAGGGGTATATGGGGGGTTTAATATTTTTCACTAGTTGGGGGTGGGTTTTTTTTTGCACTGAATTATTTTTGTGTGATGATTACAACACTGGTTACTGACTGTACTTTAAATGTGAGGGGTTTTACCCCTTTTTTTTTATTTTATTTTTTTACACATTTTATTGGTGTTAGAGATTTTTATAGATATGGATAATATGCAATGAATTATTTATATGTGATGATGATAACAATTGCTTTGGTCCATATTTTTGATATGAGGGGTTTGAGATGAGAGGACATTTTTGTTATACAGAAATATTTAAGGGTAGGAGTGTTTTTTTTTTTTTTTCTCTCTTTCTCCCCCAGGGTCTCTCTTTCCCTTCCCCCCCTCCATCATACTTAAACTCTTTCCTCTGCTCTTTTAGGGGTATATAAAAAAGGAATTTTTTTTTTTGAATTATGAAATCTGGGAATCATAATGAAAAAAAAAATTATTTTTTTTTTCTCTTTTTTGCCTGGGCCGGACACGGTCTATCCTGGGGAAGGCCCTCTTTTGCATTCCTAAATAGGGAACTTACGTAGTAAGCTTAGACTCAAGGGAGTCAAGGAGAGAGGGGAGTGATTGTGGTGAGTGCTTGGTCTGAGTGGTTTGAAGGGGTTTTTTTTTTTCTCTATTCTTTGTCCCTCCTGGTTTTGAAGTACGATGAAAATATGCTCTTATAATATTAGAGGTCTTAATTCAGCAACGAAGAGGTCTCAGGTCTTATATTCTCTCCATAAACAAAAAGTGGGTGTGATTTTTTTTCAGGAGACGCATTTCCGCACAGATCACGTGCCTAATCTACAAAATAGATATTACACCACATGGTACCATGATTCTTTTATGTACTCAAAATCAAAAGGAGTCTCTATTGCAATACATAAGACAATACCACATCAAGTGTTGGAAGAATGGCGTAATAGAGATGGAAGAGCAATCTTACTCAAGCTTTTTATATACGGTAAAAAATATACTTTCATCAATATATACTTACCTAATCAAAGTCAGCCTAAAATAGGAACACAACTGATTAGTGAGCTCATGGAAAAGGCAGAGGGGATAACGATAATTGGTGGGGACTTCAACTTTGTTTTGGATAAAGATAAAGATACCACAGCACCTTCGGTAACACAGACGAGTAGGGATAAAAAAATTTTTTAAAGAAATGATGGCAAAATACCAATTGGTTGATATTTGGAGGGCGCTACATCCAATGGAAAAAGATTTTTTTCAAAAGTTCATGGGACATACCATAGACTAGATTATTTTTTGATAAATCAGTTGGGGATGACTGTGACTTCATCTGCCGAGATAGGTAGTACTATATGGTCAGATCATGCGCCAGTATTTTTGGTAATGGATTTACTTAAGGGTAAATGTAGTAGGGGAAATTGGAAACTTAATGATAATCTGCTGTATGATGAGGCCTGTGTAACAGAGATAAGGATGGCAATAACAAATTTTTCACACGATCATATAAAAGACACCACATCTCTGCCGATTCAGTGGGAAGCATTGAAATGTGTAATTCGAGGGTTATTTATTAAACATGGGGCCAGACTGAAAAAATTAAAGGTAATAGAATGGATCAATTATTAAAAGAAATACCTAAAATGGAAGCTCAACATAAACAGAATCCAACACGCGAAATATTAATAGAATTAACGGAATTGAAAACAGAGCTACAAACACTGTTGAACGAGCAAACCTTACGTATAAGAGACAGTAATCGCTCCCTATACTACCAACAGGGCAATAAACCAGGTAAACTTCTTGCAAGGGCTCTAAGCCATCGGGTGAACTCATCGCCTATTGTCAAGATTAAGGCAGAAACAGGGGACATGAGGTATGACCCAAAAGGGATTCTGAAGGAGTTTCAGACCTTTTATATGAGATTATATAATATACCCAATCATAGTGCAAATAGTTATCCGGAGGGATTTCAACAAAGTATACATCAATATGTAAAGGAAACTGCGCTCCCTGTACTAGCACCAATAGAAACATCACAGCTAGATCAGGAATTTTCGGAGGTCGAAATACAAAGGGTAATTAATTCATTAATACCTGGGTAAAGCCCAGGCCCCGATGGCTTTACCCCACAATTTTATAAAGCATTAAAAAAAGATCTTATCCCTATTATTAAGCGGACCTTTAATGCAGTATCTACATCTGTGCCTTTTGTCCCACAAAGTATGTAGGCATACATTTCACTTATACCCAAACCTGAGAAGGATCACACCATATGTGGAAACTATCGACCAATTTCTTTAACGAACAACGACCTAAGATTATATTCTAAAATAATTGCCAATAGACTCACCCCTATAATACCAGCATATATACACCTAGATCAGGTGGGTTTTATAAAGGGAAGAGAGGCAAGAGATAACACCTTAAAAACACTCACGTTGGTGGAATACGCACAGAAACGCTCCATCCCATCCTGCTTATTAGCAATTTATGCTGAGAAGGCATTCGATAGGGTGGGATGGAGCTTCCTTAAAGAGACATTAGTACAGTGGGGATTGGGTCCCATACTTTTGGATAAAATAATGGCCTTATACCAGAATCCAACGGCTAAGATACGGGCGAATGGCGATATATCGGAGGAAGTTCCTATAACGAATGGAACCAGACAGGGCTGTCCGCTATCCCCACTATTATATATACTAGTGATGGAGCATTTATTAGTAGCTGTTCAGGAAAATAAGGATATACAAGGAATCAAAGTGGGAGATATAGAGTACAAAATGTCAGTATATGTAGATGACTTATTGCTATATATTACAAATCCTCTGATATCATTACCGAATCTGATATTAGAATTTAAACGATTTGGTGCACTGAGTAATTTTAAGGTAAATTATAGTAAATCCGAAGCTTTGAATATTAATCTGTCAAGTACCATGGTGGAACTCCTCAGAAATGACTTTTCCTTTAAATGGCAGGTAAATGCAATTAAATATCTGGGCACTTTCATCCCCACTGATTTGAACAAATTACAGGAATATAATTATGTCCCGACGGTGGAAAAAATAATGAGAACCTTACAACAGTATGATAAAGGAACGTTTTCCTGGATGGGTAGAATAAATATCATAAAAATGGATATACTGCCCAAAATATTATATACTATGCAAGCGATACCCATTTTTCCCTCAACAAATATTCTGAAACAACTGCGTAGGGTGATAGGAAAATTTGTCTGGGTGGGAAAGACTCCCAGAATCAGCAGAGCAGTGTTAAATAAATCTAAGAAAGACGGGGGTCACGCTCTCCCAGACATAGCAATGTACCTCAGAGCAATATTGGTAACCAGAATAGTGGATTGGTTCCACAACGGGGATTGTAAACAATGGGTGAGGCTTGAAGAAGAGATCACGGTCTTAAAACTGAAATCACTACCTTGGATTAAAAAAGAGCATAGACCGCCGGATGGAGATATGCCCTCTTTAGTTGTAGCAACACTAAAAGCATGGGATATTATGATAAAAAGGGGGATTGGATCTACCTACAGAGGTCCTATGAACCCATTATTTAGCAACCCAGAATTTCCACTTGCATTGGAATCCAGAATATTTCTTAAATGGAAGAGAAGTGGGGATACTAGGATAGTGGAAACAATGGAGGAGAATAGACTCCTTCCATTGGAGGATATGGGAGTGGAACACAAAAAAAAGTGGATGCAATATGGGCAACTACAACGGTATATTTCATCTCTGATAAAGGAGTCTGTAATAGATAGGCCCCTGACAGTTTTAGAAAAAAAATTTCTACAAGAACATAGACCTATCCATACCTTATCCAAGGTTTATAAATATCTGATTTCAGAAAATAAAGAACATGAGGTACTTTATATCAAGAAATGGGAGGAAGAGCTAGGGATGGAAATCCCTAGGAAAAGATGGGAAAAGGCAATTATAGTAACTCATAAACTTTCTATATCCGCCAAACACCAGGAAAGAAACTATACAATCTTAGCCAGATGGTATAGGTGTCCTGTGGATTTGCACAAAATAAATCCCGATAATGAGGTTTGCTGGAGGTGTCATGAAGCACAGGGCACAATGTCACATATCTGGTACTATTGCCCAGAAGTCCAACCATTTTGGCAAAAAATATTTGAGATATATAGAGCTACGGTTGGGATCGATTTATATCCAGATATGCAAGTGGCAGTATTACCTATGATCCCAGAATCGGTGAAAAACATAAAGAAGGGAATATTGAAATATTTCTTGACAGCAGCACAAACTATTATAGCGAGAAAATGGAAAAGCATAGGTGCGCCCTCTGTGGTGGAGTGGGAGTGTGAGATGGCGGAAATGCGTGCCTTGGAGGAAAGAATGGTGATGGAAGAAGGGCTAGAAAAACAGATATTAAGAACTTGGTCTAGATGGGAGGAGTTTAGAGCCTCCTCGCTGCTTCTGAGAGTGGTATAGAAGCCCAATGAAGCATAATAGGATGGGACCCTTTTTTTTTTTTTTTTGTGGCTGTTATGTGTGAATGAGTAGGGGGCGTGGTTTCGTCATGCAGCGGTAAAGACGTGTCTTCCTCGAGCTCCGGCGCTGGCACTACTTTTCATCGGCTTAAACCAAGACCCTTACCCGGCACAATCCCCCACATCATGCGGAAGAGATCAGGCAAGTCTCTGCCTAAAAAAGGAACCCCTTCGGGATCCATAAAACGCTTTCTAGCCACCGATCCGGAGGATTCCCTTGAACCGGACGGACTAGGCCGCTCTCCTCGAGGCGTGTGCTCCGCCTCCCGCCACAGATCTGAAACAGGGAGACATTCCCCAGCGACTTCGGCCTGCTCAGACGGAGAGGAAGGCGCTCCTAAGTATCATGGAGTTGCAGCACTCGTGAGTTATCTCCCCACCAAGTCAGAGCTGGCCTCCCTGTTTGCAGGACTGGAGCGTTCGATCAAGAAAGAGCTCTCTGCGGTGAGACCAAACAACGTCTGGATCGCCACGCGACCGCCATCAGGGCCCTGCAAAACACCACCCGCACCCTCTCCATTGCACACAGAATGGCCCTCTACAAAATCGAGGACCAGGAGAACCGCAATAGGCGGAATAACATTAGGATAAGAGGGTTGCCGGAGGCCACGGGCGAGGACGACCTCCTCCCCTCATTGCGTGGTATATTTAACGAACTGCTCGGTCAAGCTGCGGACTTTCCTCTAAAAATAGACCGTGCTCACAGGGCCCTCCGTCCCCGCAACCTGTCGTCGGAGGTCCCACGAGACGTGATCTGTAGGCTGCACTATTTCGAGGAGAAAGAAATAATCATGAAGAAGGCCCGGGAAAAATCACCACTGGACTTTGACGGGGCCTCCCTCTTATTCTTCCCAGACCTAGCTAGGGAAACACTGGACCGACGCAGGGCCCTGCGTCCCCTCACCGAACAGCTCCGTGCAGCTTCTATTGTTTATCGCTGGGGGTTCCCTGCATCACTTATTGCACGCAGGGAGGGCAGGACGGCGACACTTCGCTTCCCAGAGGATCTGGAAAAGTTCTGCGAGGACCTCAACATACCCAAACCAGAGCTCCCGGGTTGGCAGGATCTCATTCCTTCCCCTACACCCTCTGCGGAACCTAGATGGCAGAAAGTAGACCACAAGCGCAAATCTGGCTCCTCAGGATCATCTCCTTCACAGGATGGGTGAATCATATACGGAAACAATTGGATCCTGCCTTGGGTCTGCAACAACCTGTCCTCGATGGTGGCCGCAAGTATACAGTATAAAGAAATTTGATCTGATATAAAAGATCCTACTTGCACTTGCAATTGTTGTTATCTCTACTGATACGTACAATGGAAGAGAAAAGTATTTTTTTTTTTTTCTGGTGTCTCTCCCATTGGAAGACTAATCTTTTGTTTTTTCTCGTTTTTGAACTTTTGCGCATAACTCTCTTTTTTTTTTTTTTTGTTTCGGCCCCCTTGTTTAGGGAACCAAACTATAAGGCTGCCGGGACTGTAACTTTTTATGTGTTACTAGGTTTAACGGTATACGCACCTACGTTTAAACATTTAGTTGCATAGACAATACCCTTTGTGTTATAACATCTCGAATGTGCCAGCTCCGGAGCTCTGGGACGGACAGATGCGCCACGTTGAGCGCTCTCTGTTTGTCGTTCCAGGCGACGGACCCGCCCCCTCGGGGGTGTCGGGGGGTCTCGTGCTTCCGTGAGAACGTCCTTCTGAGGACTGGGACTGCGGGTGTGCGGGACTCGCGATTTACCCCTATCATGCACTGCAGTGATATGCGTGCTGTTTTCCGCCCTGATACATCAGGGATGGAGACTGTGATAATGCAATTTAATAATCTACCTCTTTTTTCCCTTTCTTTTCCTTTCTCTTTCTCTCGTCTCCCCTCTCTCTCCTCTACTGGTTTACCCCTGTCCCACCCTCTCCCCGCCCTAACCCTTATATTTGTGTCCACCTCAGATCTGAAGAAGCGGAGTGCCCCTGACGGAGTCAATGGCTAAGCTCAACATACTCTCACTCAACGTCCGTGGTCTGCACGCTCCAGGTAAACGACACAATTTATTTAGAGAGATGGATCGCCTGCGGGCCGACATTGTCTGCCTACAGGAGACCCATTTAACACACACAACGACTATAAAACTTTTTTCCTCAATGTACCCCACGTGGTACTATAGCCTCTCTGATATCCGTAAGTCCAAGGGTGTGGCCATTGGCTTTCGCAGGGGTACCTCGTTCTCGTTCGAAACTATGGTGAGTGATCCCTCGGGACGTTTCTTATTTATCAGGGGCAAACTGGGCAGTATGTTATGCACCATAGCCACACTATACGCCCCCAACCGAGACCAAACTGGCTTCTTAGCTGCCACCCTTACTAAGCTGACGGAGTTCGCCCGGGGATGTGTCCTACTCTCGGGGGACTTTAATGCTCCCTTGGAGCCCCCAATCGATACATCCACAGGTGCATCCTGTATCACGCATAGACGATTAACACTCATCCGTAAATGCCTACACGACGCCCAGCTAATGGACGTCTGGAGAATCCTTAATCCCAAGATACGCGACTATACTCATTTTTCACACTTACACCACTCCTACTCGCGCATCGATTATCTCCTTATTGATCATTTTCATCTCCCCCTTGTCATTGCCGCAAAAATAGAAACCTCCACGCTATCAGACCATTCACCAGTCATCCTTCAGATAAAAATCCCATCTATCCCAGTTAGGATTGCTAACTGGAAATTGAATGAGAACCTACTAACAGATGACATAGACACTGCAGCTATTTCTGGGGATCTGGTACAATATTTCAGGGAAAATACCTGCCCGGAGACTTCCCCGGGAGTACTTTGGGAGGCCCATAAGGCCTTCATACGTGGAAAACTGATCGAACTAGGGGCCAGGAAAAAAAAAGAGAGAGCGACACAGCAAGCAGAACTGCTCAGGGATATAAGCACCCTTGAACGACAACACAAAGCGGGCCTTGCAAAACAGGTGCTTGAAGCCCTGACCAAAAAGAGAGAAGATCTGAAAAATCTCTTTCACACGGAACAGAAACAGAAATTTCGCATTACAGCCCAACGTGCATACGAATGGGGCAATAAACCCGGCAGGTTGCTGGCTCGCTCTCTACAACAAAAAAAAACAGCTTCTTTCATTGCTAAAGTGAAATCTAGAACAGATGAGTTAGTATACCACACCCCTGCAATAGCGGCTGAGTTTAGAATGTTTTATCAGCAATTGTATCAAGTTCAACGCAATTTACCCGATCAAGTTACTCGCAAACAGGCTATTCACGATTACCTCGCGAATGCCAAACTCCCAAAACTAGCAGACGATTTATTAGCAACCCTAGACGGGGAATTCACCTCGGAAGAGTTACGCAGAGCTCTTAAAGCTATGAAATCGAACAAGGCTCCGGGCCTTGATGGGCTTACGGTTTTATACTATCGCTCGTTTGCAGACATCTTGTTACCGAGATTAGCTAATTATGCCAACTCAATCTCCTCCGGAGACCCCATTAGACCAGAAACCCTACATGCGCATATCACTATTATCCCCAAAGCAGGAAAAGACCCTAGTTGTTGTGGTAGTTATCGCCCCATCTCCCTGTTAAATATTGACGCTAAATTATACGCAAAACTAATAGCTAATAGACTTCTCCCCTTAGTCCCAAAATGGGTTTCGAATGAACAAACGGGCTTCATCCCCGGGCGAGAGGCGCACGATAACTCTCTACGTACCCTTTCCCTGATCGCTCATGTACGACGGTCCTCCCAGCCCACCCTGTTGTTGTCAACGGATGCCGAGAAGGCGTTTGACCGGGTGGACTGGGAGTTCCTCATGGCGACCCTGACTCACCTGGGACTTGGCTCCTCTCTCCTGAACCAAATAGCAGCCCTATATAACTTCCCTACAGCCCAACTCAGAATTAATGGCACTCTTAGCGATCCTTTCGTACTACATAACGGTACACGTCAGGGCTGCCCCCTTTCACCAATCTTATTTGCCCTTTCGTTAGAACCCTTTTTATCCACCATAAGACACAACCCGAACATACACGGCATCACTGTGGGCTCCTTTGAACACAAGTATGCCGCATATGCGGATGATATTCTGTTTTACGTCCAACAGCCCAGAATTACCCTTCCTAACTTAATGCAGGCCTTTTCGACTTTTAACCAAATTTCAAACTTTAAAATTAACATGACAAAATCTGAAATCTTGAACATCTCAGTCCCCAAAAACTGTGACCCACCTTCAGGAATCCTTCCCTTTTAGTTGGCAAAAAAAAGCCATGAAATATTTAGGTATATTCCTTACTCCCTCATTGTCCTCTTTATTCCAAACCAACTTTATGCCTCTTTTAAATTCAATCAAATCTGACCTCCAAAAATGGTCCCAAATTGCACACTCGTGGTTGGGGAAGATTGGAGTGGTTAAAATGAACATACTGCCCAGGCTGCTCTTCTTGTTTCAAATGATACCGTTTCAAACTCCAGCTGAGTACTTCAAACGTATAACAACTATGATTGGTAGATATGTCTGGGGTAGACGTAGTCCCAGGTTGTCCAGATCGCTTCTTACTAGATCAAAGGCGGAGGGTGGCCTGGCCCTTCCCGACATTAAACAATACTTTATGGCAGTTATCTTAGCCAGAATCTCAGATTGGAAATATAATAAGGATTCAAAACTCTGGGTGTCACTGGAGGTTGCACTGGGGGGCTCTGACCTTTACCCTCTAATGTGGATACCGAAGAAAACCAGGCATTTATCAGCAGATGCATCTCCTCTCACGAACTACACCCTAAGGACCTGGGACTTACTTTGTAAAAAGCACGCATGGCAATGCAACTCCCCCCTTATGCCACTTACTGGTCATATGTATTTCCCCCCAGGGAACATTGACCCTAGATTACACTCATGGAATCTGGGGAACTCGGTCTTATTACATCAAGTCACAAAAGACTCTGTCGTCTTACCTTTATCCGCGCTCTCAGCAGTTCCGAACCCATCGCATATGGATCTATGGAGATATTTACAATTATCTGACTTCATTAAATCCCTTCCTAAACCACTGCGGGAGGTGTCCAACCTGACGGAGATTGAGGCAGCCTTTGTAGGCGACAGCCCAATGGAGAAACCCCTTTCCTATTTTTATAAATCGCTCAGATCGTTGGGCACAATTGGATACCCTAGCTTCCTTCGTAATTGGGAGAAAGATCTTCTTCACACCCTAACGGAAAAGCAGAAGTCTTCTATACTTCTACTCTCTCACACATCATCTATTTCCTCAAAAACAGCTGAGGTTAACTATAAACTCTTAACCAGGTGGCATTACACTCCGGCTGTGCTACACAAGCTATTTCCTCAGGAATCACCTCTCTGCTGGAGGGGATGCGGAGAGAGAGGGACACATGCTCATATCTGGTGGTCCTGCCCTCTTATTAGGCCCTTCTGGCTCACCATCCTCCATTGGATAAAAGAAATCCAAGGTTCAGAGATTCCTAACGACCCCTGGCAGGTATTGTTGCATTGTACAGACGAGCCAACGGGACCATATAAAAAATCCATCACACCACATTTGTTAAACGCTGCTAAAGTTCTCATCCCTAGGTGCTGGAAAACCTCCAAAATACCTTCCCTGCGCCAATGGCTTTGCGAGGTGGATCACACATACTATATGGAGGATCTAACCTTTTCCCTCAGAAACAAATCAGATTTGGGGAGGAAAATATGGTCCCAGTGGTTCGCCTTTAAGTACACCGCGGCGTACGCGGAAATTATGACTTCAGCCAAATAATGTGTTTGTACACTAAAATGCACCGTTCTGACTGAGGTGGACATCCGTCCTACCACCCCACTCCCCCCCCCCCTCCCTCCCCATCTTGCTTCATACCTCTGTTTCTTTTTCTCCTTTTTATTCTTTTCCCTCTACTCCACTTCTTTTCTTTTTTCTTTTTTCTTTTAATATTTTAGAAGTTTATATAAGAGAAAGTTTTGTCAGGATTGGATCCTGTTTCTAACGATATATTGTAAGCTTTTATATTGATGGTTACCCATGGCCTGCTTAATTACTTCTCTACTGTACCCTAATATAATCTGGAATCTGTTTCATGTCATGTATGTTTATTACGCCCAAGCATGTGATGGGTTTCTCTTTATGTACTTGGATCTTGTCTGGCATTAATAAAAAATATATTGAACAAAAAACAAAAAAAAAAAATGTGTGAATGAGTAGGATTGGGGTGGGTGGGGGGAGGGTGGTTGTATGGTTGTATATAATAGCAAGGGATACACATCCTTGAATTTATTATGTATCTAGCCAAGAGGAGATATGAATAATGTTCTAATAAAGAAACATAGGATCATTTTAATAGACTAAAATGGATGTCCTGGATGTGTACATGTTTTATAAAAAGTTGTAAAATCGTTTTTGATAAATAAAGATTATTAAAAAAAAAAAAAACATTTGTTCCCACTCCCCCAGGTACAGGTTAGCATACGATGGGGCACAACATGTCCCCATCGCAAATCCCTGCACCTGGAGGAGTGGGAACCATTAAAGGTGAAGACATTGTGTTTAAGAATGTATTCAAGCAATGCAAGAATAAATTCATTGTATTTTGGATCATCGGCCAGATTTTGTTTAAGAATATGTTTTATAGCCGTCAGACCTTTGTCATGTGGGATGGAGCTATACAGTGTTTCTACGCCTATTGTGACAAATAAGATCTGATCAGAAATATTTAATTCTTCTAGAATTTGCAATAAATGAACAGTATCTCTTACATGAGATGGCAACGCCAATACGTATAGTCTAAGGTATTCGTCTACCAGTTTGCTGGCATTGTCACTAATAGTGTTGAATCCCGAGATAATCGGTCTGCCTGGTGGATTAAGAGAATTTTTATGAATCTTTGGCAATGCATAAAAGGTGGGGACCTTTGGGAAGTTATTTCTAACAAAGTTCCATGTTTGTTTGGTGATAGTGTTATTGAGAAAAGCTGAGTCAATCAAGGTATAGAAATTTCTGTTGTATTTCTCGACAATGCCGGCTGGGATTTTATCTTTCCCCGTTCTTCCCTCTTTTTTCTCTCCTTCCTCCTTCTTCCTTTTTTTCCCTTTCGACTGTCCATCCTCCTGTGTCTCCCCTGATGTTGGCCAGCCATTGGAATTGCCCGGCACGGAAAGCCGCCCGGCCTCCTTGCTGGGCGGCTCTTCTTGGAGGATGATGGATGTACTACATCTCCACCCACATCCTCCATCTTGCCACTCTGGCGGACATGCGCAGTCCGCCGGAGTGGCTTTCCGTGCCGGTGGATTGGGTGTGCGGGACGCCACTCCGATGTGCCGGCGTTCGCGCGTGCACAGTGGGGGCGGCGCCGCGCACATCCAGTCCAGGGGGCAAGCCACATAGGTTTCCCTGGCAACCGTCCTAGTTATCAGCTGTGAGCTATTATAGCTCCAGCTGACTAGGATTAAACAACCTATAAAAGCCCTAACCATACCGCTCCCAAGCCAGGCATTATTAAACTGGTTTTGGACTGAGCGGTTGATGTTTCTGAAGCTTCCCACTGACAACAGGTATTTATGTGCTTTATAATAATTAGCCTTTTTCTACGACCTCAAATTATATGCTCTTATCTACACCAATGAACATTTCTCCAGCAGCTATATCCATTCTACTCCAATCTCTATACAACTTTTATCTAGTATTACATCCCTCAAATTAAACTGTTATATTTGTCTGTGGTCATGATAGAAATGAAATCTTTTGGCCCTGAGGTAACAGGGCACTATCCTTATATTAAAAAAAATATATAATTAACTACCATATAGACACAGTTATTTACCCGTTCTTATCTTGAGACACAGACAAACGTTTACTTTTTCATTTAAATTAACCTTAACACAATGCATAATTATACACTATGTTTTTTTAGAGGAAAACCCCCTTTTTCATTAGTCATTTAATTTATTTTCTTTTGATATTTGCTACCTTCCATTACCCCTTTTAGCACATTAAGTAGAATCCTTAAGTACAAACCATAAACAAATAGATATATTATTTCGAATCAATTTTTTATTTTTCTTTACATCATTTACTACTGTTTTTTTTCAATATTTCTTTTTTACTCTCAGGGATTCTTTTTTTGCCTCAGTATATTCCCTTGGTCTGGCCACCCTCGGTGGAGTGCATGAGGGACCTTCCCTTTCCTCATTCCTTACTAGAAACCCTTTTTTTGCACAAAACATCAGCATAGACGCTTTTCATGATTGACTTATTATCAGTCCGACAACCTGATGCCATTCCAGTTGCAAGGTCCCATGGTAACCAACGAACCATTGTTTAAACATCTTTATTAACTAACTACATGTGAGTGTTAAAATACTAAATCAAAATTTGATAACTACTTTTGAGTTCTATGCCTTGGATTTCCTTGAAACGTATTTTCTGTACATTTAACTTCATTTTAGATAAGATTCTGTTAAATCTTCACACCCCTGAAGAAGAATTTGACATATATATTGAAACGCGTTGGGGGTAAAGAGAATTCATTATCTACTTCTTTATAAATATTATATATGTGATGTATGAACAATCAATGCCTTGCTATAATTGTTTTTAAGACTTTTCAATAAAATTTACATTTTTATAGATTTTTCTGTATATCGTTTTACTATGTTGAGTGCCTTAAAAGTCCATTTAGGGGAACCCTTTTGCTTGCTTTCGGATTATGATTTAAAAAGAGTAAACACAGTTGATTTATAATAATTGGCTTCAGCCAAATACTAACCATGAGTGAAAGAAATGTTTGTGTGTTATCATTCATATTCTCTGAAAAATGGCCAAGAAATCATAAATTCTGCCAGGGTATGTAAACTTATGAGCACAACTGCATTTTTATAAATTAAAGCTGTCAATTTATATCTATAATCTGTGTATGTATAAATATATATATTATATATTATTTTAATTAATAAATAAAATCAGTGTGTATGTATATATAAATATATATATGTATATATATATATATATATATATATATATGTGTGTGTATGTGTGTATATATATATATATATATATATATATATATATATATATATATATAATTAAAATCTATTCTGACAGTGTTAATATTACTAAACACATTTTATTTACTTTTGTTTTTTTTCTTCCACTAAATTAATATATATATATTCAAAGAAATTAAAACGTGTGTCCCATGGCTCTGTACGACATGCTATGACACTGTATGGAGAGGAATCAAGAGTAAGAGCGCTGCCGTGAGGGGCGTCACAGGAGGAGTCAGACGTGTGTGGACTTTGGAGAGGAGACTAAAGGATAAAACCAGAGCCACCTGACTGAGCCCTGCATGGTGCACCTGAAAGGAGGTCAGTGACAGCACCATCAGGCCAGTCTGAGGGGGGAGGTGCCACTGATGTAAGGGAGGAGTGAATACAATGATGTAAGGGGGCACTGATATAAAGGTTTCCCCTTATATCAGTAACCTCCCTCTTACCTTAGTGTATTTACTCTATAGAAGGTGGTCTCTGGTCACCAGAGTCCCCCCCCACATCAGAGTTCCCGGCATTCCCCTTTACATCAGAGTCTGCAGGATTCTGCCTTACAGTGCCAAAGGAGCTCTGACGAAATTGAGGAAATCTGAGGAAAATTCTGCAGAGTATGATCTAAGGGGGAACTCTGATGTAAGGGTTTCTCTGGTCACCAGAGACCACCTTATATCAGAGTCCACTGCATTCCCCTTTACATCAGAGTTCCCACTTACATCAGGGTCTGCAGAATTGCCCTTTACATCAGTGTTCCCCTTTACATCAGGGTTCGTAGAGTTCCCCCTTGCACTGTAACATTAAAAGGGATGGAGGCCCAGAGACATGTCCAGGGTACACAGAGGACACATGGGTTAGATTAGAAGGGATGGAGCCCAGGGACATGTCCATGGTGCACTGAGGATACATGGATAGATGAGAAGGAATGGAGGCCAGAGACATGTCCAGGGTACACAGAGAAACAAGATATTTGGGGGGCACACCCTAAAAGATGAATTAACCACTTGCCGACCGCCTAACGACGATATACGTCGGCAGAATGGCACGGGCAGGCAGAATCCCGTACTCGTACGTGATCTGCCTCCCGCGGGCGGGGGGTCCGATCGGACCCCCACCGGTGCCAGTGGCGGTCGGCATTTGTCTGGGAGCGTTGGGAGGCGAGGGGGAGGCCATCCGATCGTGGCCCCCCTCGCGATCGCTCCCAGCCAATGGGAATCCTCCCCTGCCTGTGTGTAGTACACACAGGCAGAGGATGTGATGTCATCTCTCCTCGGCTCGGCAGTTTCCGTTCCGGTGCCGAGGAGAGAAGACATGTGAGTGTACAACACACACACACACACAGTAGAACATGCCAGGCATACTTTACACCCCCGATCCCCCCCCAATCACCCCTCCCCCCTCCCTGTCACACTGACACCAAGCAGTATTTTTTTTTTTTTTCTGATTACTGCATGGTGTCAGTTTGTGACAGTTAGAAGTGGTAGGGCAGTGAGTATTAGCCCCCTGTAGGTCTAGGGTACCCCCCTAACTCCCCCTAATAAAGTTTTAACCCCTTGATCACCCCCTGTCACCAGCGTCGCTAAGCGATCATTTTTCTGATTGCTGTATTAGTGTCGCTGGTGACGCTAGTTAGGGACGTAAATATTTAGGTTCACCGACAGCGTTTTATAGCGTCAGGGACCCCCATATACTATCTAATAAATGTTTTAACCCCTTGATTGCCCCCTAGTTAACCCTTTCA
This sequence comes from Lithobates clamitans, assembly GCA_037952925.1. NCBI lineage: Eukaryota > Metazoa > Chordata > Amphibia > Anura > Ranidae > Lithobates > Lithobates clamitans. The sequence continues at coordinate 4,342,710 of JBBGZY010000586.1, forward strand.
CCACTGATCACCGTCTAACCGTTACGGTTGACGCTGGTTAGTTCGTTTATTTTTTATAGTGTCAGGTCACCCGCCGTTTACTACCGAATAAAGGTTTAGCCCCCTGATCGCCCGGCGGTGATATGCGTCGCCCCAGGCAGCGTCAGATTAGCGTCATTACCGCTAACACCCACGCACGCAGCATACGCCTCCCTTAGTGGTATAGTATCTGAACGCATCAATATCTGATCCGATCAGATCTATACTAGCGTCCCCAGCAGTTTAGGGTTCCCAAAAACGCAGTGTTAGCGGGATCAGCCCAGATACCTGCTAGCACCTGCGTTTTTCCCCTCTGCCCGGCCCAGCCCAGCCCAGCCCAGCCCAGCCCACCCAAGTGCAGTATCGATCGATCACTGTCACTTACAAAACACTAAACGCATAACTGCAGCGTTCGCAGAGTCAGGCCTGATCCCTGCGATCGCTAACAGTTTTTTTGGTAGTGTTTTGGTGAACTGGCAAGCACCTGCCCCGGGCAGCGTCAGGTTAGCGCCAGTACTGCTAACACCCACGCACGCACCGTACACCTCCCTTAGTGGTATAGTATCTGATCGGATCAATATCTGATCCTATTAGATCTATACTAGCGTCCCCAGCAGTTTAGGGTTCCCACAAATGCAGTGTTAGTGGGATCAGCACAGATACCTGCTAGCACCTGCGTTTTGCCCCTCCGCCCGGCCCAGCCCAGGCCACCCAAGTGCAGTATCGATCAATCACTGTCACTTACAAAACACTAAACGCATAACTGCAGCGTTTGCAGTGTCAGGCCTGATCCCTGCGATCGCTAACAGTTTTTTTGGTAGTGTTTTGGTGAACTGGCAAGCACCAGCGGCCTAGTACACCCTGGTCGTAGTCAAACCAGCACTGCAGTAACACTTGGTGACGTGACGAGTCCCATAAGTGCAGTTCAAGCTGGTGAGGTGGCAAGAACAAGTAGTGTCCCACTGCCACCAAAAAGAAAACAAACACAGGCCCGTCGTGCCCAAAATGCCCTTCCTGCTGCATTCGCCAATCCTAATTAGAAACCCACCGCTTCTGCAGCACCCGTACTTCCCCCATTCACATCCCCAACCAAATGCAGTCGGCTACATGAGAGGCATTTTCTTTATGTCCTCCCGAGTACCCCTACCCAACGAACCCCCCCAAAAAAGATGTTGTGTCTGCAGCAAGCGCGGATATAGGCGTGACACCCGCTATTATTGTCCCTCCTGTCCTGACAATCCTGGTCTTTGCATTGGTGAAGGTTTTGAACGCTACCATTCACTAGTTGAGTATTAGCGTAGGGTACAGCATTGCACAGACTAGGCACACTTTCACAGGGTCTCCCAAGATGCCATCGCATTTTGAGAGACCCGAACCTGGAACCGGTTACAGCTATAAAACAGTTACAAAAAAAAAGTGTAAAAAAAAAAAAAAATAAAAACATACAAAAATATAAAATAAAAAAAAAATAGTTGTCGTTTTATTGTTCTCTTCTCTCTATTCTCTCTTTTTTGTTCTGCTCTTTTTTACTGTATTCTATTCTGCAATGTTTTATTGTTATTATGTTTTATCAAGTTTGCTTTTCAGGTATGCAATTTTTTATACTTTACCGTTTACTGTGCTTTATTGTTAACCATTTTTTTGTCTTCAGGTACGCAATTCACGACTTTGAATGGTTATACCAGAATGATGCCTGCAGGTTTAGGTATCATCTTGGTATCATTCTTTTCAGCCAGCGGTCGGCTTTCATGTAAAAGCAATCCTAGCGGCTAATCAGCCTCTAGACTGCTTTTACAAGCAGTGGGAGGGAATGCCCCCCCCCACAGTCTTCCGTGTTTTTCTTTGGCTCTCTCTCTCTGTCTCAACAGGGAACCTGAGAATGCAGCCGGTGATTCAGCCAGCTGACCATAGAGCTGATCAGAGACCAGAGTGGCTCCAAACATCTCTATGGCCTAAGAAACCGGAAACTAAGAGCATTTTATGACTTAGATTTCGCCGGATGTAAACAGCGGCCCAGGGATGCAACAGTGCCACCAGCAGGAAAGACCTCTTACTGCAGGTCCCAGGTGTTGGGAGACACCCGCTGGTGGACACTGGTACTGCGATCCAAGAGACCGATAGCGCCACCAATGGGTAAACCCTCTCATGACAGTACCCCCCCTAAAGGAGCGGCCTCCGGACGCTCCAACAAGGTGCGATTGTCCATGGTTCATGGCCTCCAACCGAACAGATGAGGGCACATCAGGCCAGGCATCGGGTACATCAAACTGGACAGTGGGTACGTCTGAGAAGACAGCAGGCAGGAAAACACCAAGCTGGGCAGCGGGCACTTCGAGCTGGGCAACAGGCACATCCGGCTGGGCAGCGGGCATGGGCACTTCGAGCTGGGCAGCAGGCTCCGGGTCATCGAGCTCGGAAGCAGTCTCTGGAGCATTAGGCCGAACAGCGAGTACTGTAAGGGCAGGCCGGATTACAGGCACCGGCTCAGCAAGCTGGGTAATGGACCCCGGCCCAGTGGGCTGGATAATAGGCCCCGACTCAGCGAGCCGGACACCGGGCACTGGTTCGGCAAACCGGATAACCGGTACTGGCTTGGCAGGCAAAGTGACGGACTTCGGTTTAGCAGACTGGGTAACGGGCACCGGATCAGCAGACCGGGTAACGGGCACCGATTCAACAGACTGGGTAACGGGCACTGATTCAGCAGGCTGAAACACGGGCATCGAAACTCCAGGCTGAAACACGGGCACCGAAACTTCAGGCTGAGACACGGGCACCGAAACCTCAGGCTGAGCTACCAACATCACGACATCAGGCTGGAAGACAGGTACCAGGATATCAAGCTGGAGGATGGGCACAACAGGCTGAACAACAGGTGCATCGGATTGGTCAGTGGTCACTGGAGCGTCAGACTGAAACATGGACACTGGGATTTCGGGCTGACCAGCAGGCACTGGGACCTCAAACTGGGCGGCGGGCACAGGCATTGGCACATCGGGCAGAACAGCAGGTGCTGGCATACCAGGCTGGACAATAGGTACATCGGACTGGACAGTAGTCACTGAAGCGTCAGACTGAGTGGCAGGCACTGGAACGTCAGGCTGGGTGGCAGGCACTGGAACGTCAGGCTGGGTGGCAGGCACTGGAACGTCAGGCTGGGTGGCAGGCACTGGAACGTCAGGCTGGGTGGCAGGCACTGGAACGTCAGGCTGGGTGGCAGGCACTGGAACGTCCGGCTGGGTGGCAGGCATCGAGACGTCCGGCTGGAAGGCAGGCATCGAGACGTCCGGCTGGAAGGCAGGCATCGAGACGTCCGGCTGGAAGGCAGGCATCGAGACGTCCGGCTGGAAGGCAGGCATCGAGACGTCCGGCTGGAAGGCAGGCATCGAGACGTCCGGCTGGAAGGCAGGCATCGAGACATCCGGCTGGAAGGCAGGCATCGAGACATCAGACTGGGTAGCAGGAGCAGGTTGGGTTACTGGTAAGATGGTGTGGGTCGGGAAGAATTTTTGTTTCTTTTTTGGTTTAGCCCGTGCAGTTTTGTATGTAGGTGCAGGGCTGTAAGAAAAGAAAGTAGCTGGATCGAAGGAAGACCAAGGAACTGTAGCTAGAGAAGGGTTTTGTGGGACTGTTACAGGTTGAGGAGAAGAGACAGGTGGATTGAAGGCAGGATAGGTGCAACACTTGGAGACTGGGTGGTAGTATTTGGTAGGGGGCTGATTAAACTGGGCTGGAGCTGAGGTTGCCATAGGCGACGGGGAGATAGATTTTTGGGAAGGCACATTATTAATGGCAGGGCTGGAATATTGTGGCTTAGCTAAAGACAGGAGATCTGACCATGTCTGCAGCACAGGTTGAACAAACTCTGATTCACACACAGCCTGACTAATCAAGGATTGCACCGACTGAATGCAATTAGACAACACTTGCTGTGAACAGGAGGAATAATGTTCCATAAAATAGGCTGGATCATCCTCTAACAACCAAACCAGGGATTCAACTTGGCCATAATTGAAGGGGGGCGAAAAATCATCACTTCCCTCGGAAATGCATGACAGGGCTGGTTTTGCACATAACTGGATCAGGGGCTGAACATCTTCAAAAGACATATACCCCTGATCCACTAGGGAATGAGCTGATCGGATAGTTTCCATCAGCTGGTCACTAGTCCACCCTTTTAAAATCTGGCGACAATATTCACCATCCTCTTCTGCTAGCAGAGAAAAGTAAAAGATTTCATTGAAATCCATATTAGCAGACCCGACAAACCAGGATGGTTTCCTCAATTCAGCCACGTCTGGTCAGGGATGGCCTTGGTATACTGTCAGGGGATCTAATTGACCAGACCGTGTGGACTGCACAGAGGAGACCAGAAACACATGTAAGTGAAATAATGGTGTTTATTAAACAAGTGATAAGTAAAAGGAATATAAACAGTGCAAAACCAACACAACAAACCCACTACAAACAAGAATATATACAAGTAAATGGAGATACCGGAATCGTAAACAAAGCCAGGCCAAGGTCATACACAGGGAAGTCAGCAGATGGGCAAGGACGGGAAACCAACAGGACAGGGAGAGGATGGATGGATGGGATACAGGGCAGGGATCCAAGGTAACCAGGAACAGAAGGGACAGGACCAGGAAGGGCTCAGGATAGGGATGGGACTGGATCAGATCAGGTCACGTCAGGACAAGGCAGATGCAGGCTCAAGGTCAAAATAGCAGGCTCAAGGTCAAAATAACAGGCAGCAAGGTCAGAATGCAGGGATAGAGATACCAAGGCAAGCCTATGAGGGCTTGCCGGGTATTTATAAGGCTGTGGTAATTGACCTCATGTCACAGCTGAGCGCAGTGTGTGCTGTTTGCTCCACACTGCCGGAGTGCACCCGCTGGTGGACACCGCTACTACAGTCCAGGGATGCAACAGTGCCACCAGCAGGAAAGACCTCTTACTGCAGGTCCCAGGTGTTGGGAGACACCCGCTGGTGGACACTGGTACTGCGATCCAAGAGACCGATAGCGCCACCAACGGGTAAACCCTCTCATGACAGCGCCATTGGGAGATTGGGAAAGCATTTTATCACACCGATCTTGGTGTGGTCAGATGCTTTGAGGGCAGAGGAGAAATCTAGGGTCTAATAGACCCCAATTTTTTCAAAAAAGAGTACCTGTCACTACCTATTGCTATGATAGGGGATATTTACATTCCCTGAGATAACAATAAAAATGATTTAAAAAAAAAATGAAAGGAACAGTTTAAAAATAAGATAAAAAAGTAAAAAAATAATAAAGAAAAAAAAAAAAAAAAAAGCACCCCTGTCCCCCCTGCTCTCGCGCTAAGGTGAACGCAAGCGTCGGTCTGGCGTCAAATGTAAACAGCAATTGCACCATGCATGTGAGGTATCACCGCGAAGGTCAGATCGAGGGCAGTAATTTTAGAAGTAGACCTCCTCTGTAAATCTAAAGTGGTAACCTGTAAAGGCTTTTAAAGGCTTTTAAAAATGTATTTAGTTTGTCGCCACTGCACGTCTGTGCGCAATTTTAAAGCATGTCATGTTTGGTATCCATGTACTCTGCCTAAGATCATCTTTTTTATTTCATCAAACATTTGGGCAATATAGTGTGTTTTAGTGCATTAAAATTTAAAAAAGTGTGTTTTTTCCCCAAAAATGCGCTTGAAAAATCGCTGCGCAAATACTGTGTGAAAAAAAAAATGAAACACCCACCATTTAAATCTGTAGGGCATTTGCTTTAAAAAAATATATAATGTGTGGGGGTTCAAAGTAATTTTCTTGCAAAAAAAAAAATTTTTTTCATGTAATCAAAAAGTGTCAGAAAGGGCTTTGTCTTCAAGTGGTTAGAAGAGTGGGTGATGTGTGACATAAGCTTCTAAATGTGGTGCATAAAATGCCAGGACAGTTCAAAACCCCCCCAAATGACCCCATTTTGGAAAGTAGACACCCCAAGCTATTTGCTGAGAGTCATGTCGAGTCCATGGAATATTTTATATTGTGACACAAGTTGCGGGAAAGAGACAATTTTTTTTTTTTGCACAAAGTTGTCACTAAATGATATATTGCTTAAACATGCCATGGGGATATGTGAAAATACACCCCAAAATAGATCCTGTTGCTTCTCCTGAGTACGGGGATACCACATGTGTGAGACTTTTTGGGAGCCTAGCCGCGTACTGGACCCCGAAAACCAGGCACCGCCTTCAGGCTTTCTAAGGACGTAAATTTTTGATTTCACTCTTCACTGCCTATCACAGTTTCGGAGGCCATGGAATGCCCTGGTGGCCCCATTTTGGAAAGTAGACATCCCAAGCTATTTGCTGAGAGGTATAGTGAGTATTTTGCAGACCTCACTTTTTGTCACAAAGTTTTGAAAATTGAAAAAAGAAAAAAAAAAAATGTTCTTGTCTTTCTTTATTTTCAAAAACAAATGAGAGCTGCAAAATACTCACCATGCCTCTCAGCAAATAGCTTGGGGTGTCTACTTTCCAAAATGGGGTCATTTGGGGGGGGGGTTGTGCCACCTGGGCATTCCATGGCCTCCGAAACTGTGATAGGCAGTGAAGAGTAAAATCAAAAATTTACACCCTTAGAAATCCTGAAGGCGGTGATTGGTTTTCGGGGCCCCGTACGCAGCTAGGCTCCCAAAAAGTCCCACACATGTAGTATCCCCGTACTCAGGAGAAGTAGCTAAATGTATTTTGGGGTGCAATTCCACATAAGCCCATGGCCTGTGTGAGCAATATATCATTTAGTGACAAGTTTTTGTAATTTTTTTTTTTTTGTCATTATTCAATCACTTGGGACAAAAAAATGAATATTCAATGGGCTCAACATGCCTCTCAGCAATTTCCTTGGGGTGTCTACTTTCCAAAACGGGTCATTTGTGGAGGTTTTGTACTGCCCTGCCATTTTAGCACCTCAAGAAACGACATAGGCAGTCATAAATTAAAGGCTGTGTAAATTCCAGAAAATGTACCCTAGTTTGTAGGCGCTATAACTTTTGCGCAAACCAATAAATATACACTTATTGACATTTTTTTTACCAAAGACATGTGGCAGAATACATTTTGGCCTAAATGTATGACTAAAATTGAGTTTATTGGATTTTTTTTAGAACAAAAAGTAGAAAATATCATTTTTTTTCAAAATTTTCGGTCTTTTTCCGTGTATAGCGCAAAAAATAAAAATGGCAGAGGTGATCAAATACCATCAAAAGAAAGCTCTATTTGTGGGAAGAAAAGGACGCAAATTTCGTTTGGGTACAGCATTGCATGACCGCGCAATTAGCAGTTAAAGTGACGCAGTGCCAAATTGTAAAAAGTGCTCTGGTCAGGAAGGGGGTAAATCCTTCCGGGGCTGAAGTGGTTAAAGATGGTGCAGCCATAAGACCATAAAACAGAACAAAATATTACTGAGCACACATGCAAAAAACACATTTATCTCCTGCAAGGCTATTTAAAACACCTAAACATTTTCAAAAAGTATGGGGATTTGGTCACACCATATTGCTATATGGTGCTTAAGCCCACTTACTGCGACAAATTACCCCATAGTTAGTGGGTCCTAAGCTATCCATAGAATAGGAGATCCTGATTCTCTGAACCATGGGAGAAATATACTCCTCTATATGGGAGAACTAAAGAACTCCACCTTTGACACAGGTGTCCAGGGTACACAGAGGATACATGGGTTAGATTAGAAGGGATGGAGGCCAGAGACATGTCCAGGATGCACAGAGGATACATGGGTTAGATAGGAAGGAGATTGAGGCTACATGGTTTAGATAAGAATGAGGTTGAGGCCCAGAGATATGTCCAGGGTACACAGAGGATACATAGATTAGAATAGAAGTGATGGAGGTCCAGGGTACACAGAGGATACATGGGTTAGATTAGAAGGAATGGAGGCCCAGAGACATGTCCAGGGTATACAGAGGATACATGAGTTAGATTAGAAGGGATATCCCATAGTTGCCAACATTGCAAAAAAAATTAGTGGGACATTTTTTTGGCTGTAGGTGGAGCCGTATAATAATTAGGGGGCGGGCATGCGTTTGTAGGCGTGGCATAGCAATAATAAAAGAAACCTGCGGCGAAAAAATGGTAGTGGTTTAATAGTGGGCGTGGCTTAAATGGGCATGGCTCAAAGGGGGTGTGGTTAGAGTCTGAGATGAATGAGGGATGGAGAGGGAAAGGTAGAAAGAGAGAGGAATGAAGGAACAGCAGCCCCAGATCCTACACAGCAATAGAAAAATGTGTATTCTAGAAAGTTTAACAATCAGCAGATAAAGATACTCCAAACACCTGGTGTTAGCGCTTCAATCATCCCGGCACCATGATTGTTATGGTGTCAGGATGATTGAAGCGCATTATTTCTATTATTACATTATAATATAAAATGAAATCATTCAACTCACCATAATGCCGAATCAGTGGGATCCCTGAGCGTGTCACTAGCCATGTCGCTTGCCACCTTCCTTGCATCAGGTGCCCCCAGCAGAGTCTGTCCTTGCATCAGGTGTCCCCAGCAGAGTCCGTCCTTGCATCAGGTGCCCCCAGCAGAGTCCATCCTTGCACCAGGTGTCTCCAGCAGAGTCTGTACTTGTATCAGGTGTCCCCAGCAGAGTCTGTCCTTGCATCAGGTGTCCCCAGCAGAGTCTGTCCTTGCATCAAGTGTCCCCAGCAGAGTCTGTCCTTGCATCAGGTGTCCCCAGCAGAGTCTGTCCTTGCATCAGGTGTCCCCAGCAGAGTCTGTCCTTGTATCAGGTGTCCCCAGCATAGTCTGTCCTCGTATCAGGTGCCCCCAGCAGAGTCCCTCCTTGCATCAGGTGCCCCCAGCAGAGTCCTTCCTTGCATCAGGTGCCCCTAGCACAGTCAGTCTTTACACCAGTGTTCCCAGCCTCAGTCCTTAAATCAGTGTCCCAGGCAGAGCCATAGTTACCCCACCTGTACATAGTTACCCCCTCCCCCTGTACATAGTTTCCCCTCTCCCCCTAGTTACCCCCTGTACATAGTTACCCCCCGTGCATAGTTACCCCCCTGTACATAGTTACTCCCCCTGTACATAGTATCCCCCCTGTACATAGTCCCCCCCCCTGTACATAGTAACCCCTCCTGTACATAGTTAAACCCCCTCCTGTAAATAGTTAACCCCCTCCTGTAAATAGTTAACCCCCCTCCTGTATATAGTTAACCCCCTCCTGTATATAGTTAACCCTCCCCTCTCCTGTACATTAAAGTTAAATTGCTACAGAGACAAGAGCCAGTGGCGTCATTACAGCTGGTGTCACCTGGTGCGGAAAAAAATTGGTGTCACCCCCCTCCACCAACTATGGTCCCCCTTCAGTACAGACCCCCTCCCTCAGTAAAGACCCCCCCACTAAGTACAGACCGCCCCTCCAGCACTATAAATCCTCCTCCCTCAGTACAGACCCCACCACTAAGTACAGACCCCCTCCATCAGTTTAGACCCCCTCAGTGTAGACCCCCTCATCAGTATAGACCCCCCTCAGTACAGACCCCTCTCCCTCAATACAGACCCCCCTCAGTGCGGTCCCCCAATCTATCAGTATAGACCCCCCAGTGCAGACCCCCCTTAGTGCAGACCCCCTCCATCAGTCCAATGGGACGGGTGATCTGTCTATCAAAGTGCCCGGACAAGGGGGAGGGGCTGTATGTGACGGCACGCAGCGGGGAACACACAGCTATTGAAATGAAAGGTGGCTCTCCTCTCCCTTCACTGGCTGCAATGGGGACACTGGCTGCAATACTGGGGACACTGGCTGCAATAGGGGCACTGGCTGCAATGGGGACACTGGCTGCACTACTGGGGACACAGGCTGCACTACTGGGGAAACAGGCTGCACTACTGGGGACACAGGCTGCACTACTGGGGACACTGGCTGCACTACCGGGGACACTGGCTGGCTGCATCTGACGGGCACTGGTGAGGCTGCATTGATCTCTTGTATCATGTCCGCAGTCTCTGACTCTCTGACCATGTCCCCAGTCTCTGACCATCTCCTGTACCATGTCCCCAGTCTCTGACCATCTACTGTACCATGTCCCCAGTCTCTGACCATCTCCTGTACCATGTCCCCAGTCTCTGAGCATCTCCTGTACCATGTCCTCAGTCTCTGACCATCTCCTGTACCATGTCTGCAGTCTGACCATCTCCTGTACCATGTCCCCAGTCTCTGATCATCTCCTGTACTATGTCCACAGTCTCTGATCATCTCCTGTACTATGTCTGCAGTCTCTGACCATCTCCTGTACCATTTCTGCAGTCTCTGACCATCTCCTGTACCATCTCTGCAGTCTCTGACCATCTCCTGTACCATGTCCCCAGTCTCTGACCATCTCCTGTATAAAAATATTTTTAAAAACAGTCACTTTCGGTATCGGTGTTGTATCGGTTTCGGTTTTCGGGATCAAGGAAGATTTATTTTCGGTATCGGTTTCGGCACCAAAAAACCCATTCGGTGCATCCCTAATATATATAAATATATATATATATAAAAATATATATATATATATATATATATATATATATATACACACATAGCTCCCAATTGTCCCTGATTTGGAGCAATGTCCCTCTGTCCCTCATTTGGGTTTGATCTATATAGATGTATATAAAATGCACTTTTTATCTATCAAAAAGTGTTTTCCAGCGCTAAACCTTTCATCTGATTTCTAAATTGCTGCATTTGTAAATTCCAAAAGCCAAAATAAAGGAATAGTAGTGGTAAAAAAGCACTTGTGGGTTTAACCAATCTTGTTCTTTTTGTACAATTCTCCTTTAAGGGGGCGTGGCAAGGGGTGTGTCCTATGCCTGCATACTTTTGCTGATAGGTGTCCCTCATTCCCATCTCAAAAAGTTGGGATATATATATATATATATATATATATATATATATATATATATATATAATATATATATATATATATTCATTTACATTTCAAAGTCTTTGAATATATATTATTTCATTGGAAGAAAAAGAAAAAAATGAATATTAGTAACGCTGTAATAATTAATGTAAATATACATTAATTGAATTAATAATATTAATATATACACACGTTGCAATTTCTTTGAATATATATTAATTCATTGGAAGAAAAATCAAAGTTAAAGAGGAGTTCCACCCAGGAGGGCCGTCAAAAAAAAAAAAAATTAAAAGTCAGCAGCTACAAATACTGCAGCTGCTGACTTTTAATTGGACACTTACCTGTCCCTGGGTCCAGCGATGCGGGGGATCAAAGCCCCGCTCGTCCCCCCCCCCCTCCGCTCGTCGGCACCGGCATTTCAACTGTGGGTGCCGGGCTGTGGCTTCACAGCCTGGCACCCACTGCGCATGCGCGAGCGGCGCCGCGCGCCGTGATTGGCCGCTCAATCCCCTGGGACCTGTAATGGGTCCCAGATGATTGACAGGAGCGAGGGAGCAGAGCGGAGCCCTTCCTGTGCCGAGGGGGAAGTGATGTCACCAGCCCAGGCAAAGGAAGAGGCAGACTACGAGGGACCACCTAGCAACAGGCATTTAGAGGTAAGTGAAAAAAAAAATATCCAAATGTTTTTTTTTTAGAATTTTTGAGGTATTTTTGTTTTTTTGGGTGGAACCCCACTTTAATAACATTCAACCAATAAATGCGCGCGCATGGGCAATACAGCAAACTCGTCAAAGACTTCTTCCGGAAATGACGTGGTTGGAATTTTCGACGGGTTTGACAGAACAGTTGTTCTGGAGGCTTGGAATACGGTGTTCCGTCAGATTTGGTGACCCGTCAGAATGTGTAGCAGAAGTGACTTTTCGTCACCGCCATCTTTCTACACCCCGCACTTCTCCACAGTAACGATACACTATGAAGGGGGCAAGCGGACATCTTGTTACACCCACCAGAGTTTTGCATTTTACACTTATTTATAACAGTAAACTGAGTTTATATAGTGATATACAGTACTTAGAACTCCGTCTGACTATTTAGATGTTGAATTTTAAAATCAGCGGCAAGCCTGCTCATCTCAGAGGTTTGCTAATCTGACAGAAGTTTGGTGCTTTTAAAATTCAACATCTAAACATTCAAATGGAGTTCTAAGTACTGTATTTCACTATATAAACTCAGTTTACTGTTCTAAATAAATGTAAAATGCAAAACTCCGGTGGGTGTACCAAGATGGCCGTTTGCCCCCTTCTTAGTGTATCCTTACTGTTGACGAATGCGGAGTGTAGCAAGATGGCGGCGACGGAACGTCACTTCCGTTACACATTCTGACTGCTCACCGAATCTGACGGAACAACGAAAGCAGAGACTGCCAGAATGAGGCTTGGAAAACAGAGGAAAAAGGAGTGAATGCTAAACATTACGCAGTATTCTGACAGGCAGGTGACAAGGGGACTTGATGACTAAGGTACAGTGCCACAGAATTCACGAAGAATGAAAGTGACGGGATGCTAGCAGGTGTAAAAAGATTGAGGGGAAATGCCATCTATATAGTTGATTAGACACCATATGCTTATAAACATGTAAACCGTTGTGTGGAGGTGTTTACCTGGAATGTTACGATGAAAATAATTCTTGGTACTGTGATTTACAAACTGGTGAAAGGTAGACGATAGAGAATTTGCAGGGACTCGATAGTGCCTGCCTAGTGGCTGTATATAACATTGTGTTGATTGGTATAATTAGTGCTGCGCTGCTGGGTGTACATAGTACAGTGTTGCTGGGTATGCATAGTGTAGCACTGTGCTGCTAGGTGTACATTGTGTAGTGCTGTACTTCTGTGTGTACATTGTGCAGTACTGTGTTACTAGACATACATAGTGCTGTGCTGCTGGGCATACATTATCCTGTGCTGTTGGGTTTACGTTGTGCAGTGCTATGCTACTCGGTGTACATAGTGTAATTCTATGCAGCTGTATGTACATACTGCAGTACTGCTTGGTGTTCATAGTGTAGTGCTGTGTTGCTAGAGTGTGCGTTTTGCTGTGTTTGAGTATATAAAACGTAGTGCAGTACTGATGGTTGTGCATTGTGCTATGTTGCTGGGTGTACATTGTGCAGTGTTGTGCTGTGTTTGCTGAGTGTGCTGCTGGGCATACGTTGTGCAGTGTTCTGCTGCTACTGCGTGTGCATTGTGCAGGGCTCTGTTTCTGCATGTACATTGTGCTGTGCTCTGCTGCAGTGGTGCTGAGTTTACATTGAGCAGTGCTCTGCTGCTGGTTGTACGTTGCGCTGGGCGTGCATAGTGCAGTGCTGTGTTGCTGGGCGTGCATAGTGCAGTACTGTAGTGCTGTGTTGCTGGGCATACATTTTGTAGTGCTGTGTTGCTGGGCATACATTTTGTAGTTGCTGTGTTGCTAGAGTGTGCGTTGTGCTGTGTTGCTGGGCGTACATTGTGTAGTGGTGTGTTGCTGGGTGTACATTGTGCAGTGATGTGTTGCTGGGTGTATGTAGTGCAGTGATAAAAGGGAAACCTAAATGCAAAAACATATACCTTTGTGAATTGTGTGTAAGTGTATTGATTCATCAGTGTAATGGAAATTAGAAGCTATAACTTAAAGCCTATCCATCCTTTGTGCATACATAATAATATGGTGCAGTAGTAAATATTCCTCTATCTCCCATGAGGTGGGGGTACAGGCATTTTTATAGCACTGATTGCTGTATAAATGACAATGGTCCCAAAATAGTGTCCGATGTGTCTTCTATAATGTTGCAATCACGATAAAAATCGCAGATCGCCGCCATTACTAATAAAAAAAAAAAGTATAATAAAAATGCCATAAATCTATCCCCTATTTTGTAGTCGCTATAACTTTTGCGCAAACCAATAAATATATGCTTATTGCGATGTTTTTTGTTTTTTTTTTTACCAAAAATATGTAGAAGAATACATATTGGCCTAAACTGAGAAAGAAATGTTGTTTTTTATATATTTTTTGGGGATATTTATTATAGTAAAAAATATTGCTTTTTTTATTTCAAAATTGTCACTCTTTTTTGTTTATAGCGCAAAAAATAAAAACCGTAGAGGTGATCAAATACCACCAAAAGAAAGCTATTTGTGGGAAAAAAAGGACGTCAATTCTGTTTGGGTGCAACGTTGCACAACCGTGCCATTGTCAGTTAAAGTGACGTAGTGCCGTATCGCAAAAAGTGCTCTGGTCAGGAAGGGGGGTAAATCCTTCTAGGGCTGAAGTGGTTAAGGAGGCCATGATGCTCTCTGCCATTTGCGGTGTGGCTGTATTCCAATGTTCTATTGTGTCTGTCTGCCTTGGATATTATGGGATGTGTATGTAGATTAGCTGTTAGATTTGTGTGGGCAAATTCCTCCAACAGCTCTCACTGCTGATTGGAAAATCTACCCTGCCCAGAATGCAAAGGTGGGATTGTCCAGAGTATTACCTGTGTTTTCAATAAACAGTCCATGTTCAGCAACCAAACGAGTATTGTCTTGTTTGTTGTGAGCGGTTTGGAATATCTGATATTCATATTCAGACTGGGAGGAAGCAGTATATGACGAAAGCACTGAAGTGGAGTGTGGAACGTTTCGTTACATTGGTGGCAAGCAGTGGGATGCTTCCTGCAGTCTGGGACATCTAAACCTCCACCAGGATCCAAGGTCTGGATAGGAGGAGAGGTACAGATACCAGCTGCCATGGAAGAGGAACTCGGAAGGAGGTTGTGAGAGATGCAGATAGAGCAGGTATCAGAGCAGGTCCTGCTGGGATGGTATGATTCTATCTGCTGGGAACTCTGGAAGGAAGCGCTAACCCATGTGCTGGGACACCAGGGAAAATTGCTCTCCTCCTTCCAGAAAAGGTACTGGTCGCAGTACGAAGTGCGAATGGTGTTTTTGGGGGAACAGCTGCATAAGGAATGGAAAGCTTAGTTAACCAGGCTGGTCCAGGTGGAGATGCAGTTGGACGAGAGCTACAGAGCCCTCCGCTGGTATGTAGCCCAAGTGTGCCCGTGGACAGCGGACGACACCCCAACAGAAGGCTTTGGCTATGGCGGCCTGGGGCTGTTATTAGAGAGGCTGTCAAAGGACCCTGACTTTGGGAGCAATTTGGAGTGACAGACTTGGCCCTCTGGTGCCTGTGCTCTGCAGAGACTACAACTCCCAGATTTCACTGCAGCCTGCAGGGAGCTCAAAGACAACATCACATGTCGCCAGCTTCTCATGGTGCCTTTAGTAGGGTAGGGGACCGAGGAGCAGGTATAGTACATCTCTACTACATGCTGTCTGTACGTTACCATGTCTTTTTATGGTCTCAAGGTAATGGTCTTTACCCTGTCTGTCCCCAATACCCTGTCTGTCTCACGGTCTGTCCCCAGTACCCTGTCTCAGTGCTGTGTCTTGGCCTAGGCCGACAAGGCCCAGGCCTAGGACGGCACTTTGCAGGGGGGGCAAAAAAGCCGCCCTGCGCGAAAACAGCCCCCCGACCCATCCTCCGGAGTCCCAGCTCCCGCGGCCGTCTCCTGCACAAATACAGCCCCGGGCAGGTGGGCGGGCAGCCGGCTTGCTGTATGTAACGCTGCACTTGTAAATATTATGGGCGTGCTTAGCCGGGGGGACTGGTGCCACCATAAGCGGCCAGTGACTCTCCAGACTGGCTGCACGTAATTTGTTCCCTGGCAACATTTGATGGGCACTGTGAGGCTGCATTTGATTGGGCACAGTGAGGCTGCATTTGATTGGGCACAGTGAGGCTGCATTATATGGGGCACAGTGAGGCTACATTATATGGGGCACAGTGAGGCTGCATTATATGGGGCACAGTGAGGCTGCATTATATGGGGCACAGTGAGGCTGCATTTGATTGGGCACAGTGAAGCTGCATTATATGGGGCACAGTGGTGGCATTTGATGGGCACTGTGAGGCTGCATTTGAGTGGGCACTGTGAGGCTGCATTTGATTGGGCACAGTGAGCTGCATTTGATTGGGCACAGTGAGGCTGCATTTGATTGGGCACAGTGAGGCTGCATTATATGGGGCACAGTGGTGGCATTTGATTGGGCACAGTGAGGCTGCATTTGATTGGGCACAGTGAAGCTGCATTATATGGGGCACAGTGGTGGCATTTGATGGGGCACAGTGAGGCTGCATTTGATGGGGCACAGTGAGGCTGCATTTGATGGGGAACAGTGGTGGCGTTTGATGGCACAGTGGTTGCATTTGATGGTACAGTGAGGCTGCAATTCATGTTATTTTTCAGTTTTTTTTTGCGCCCCTCCAAAAATTTTGAGCACCAGCCCCCACTGGATGGGATCATCATTGTGCCGCTTCTCCTTACATGTTGAATGACAGGCTGAGGACATGTACATTCCAGTGTGGGCTTTGAGGAAGGCCGTTGAATGAGGCTGGCTGTCGTTCAAACTGGAGGGCTTATTTTATTTTTAATGGGCTTTTTTTTATTTATCGCGCTGCAGTTCTGCTTTCAAAATAAACGCCAGGCAAACAGCTATTCACACACATGTGTGAAATTTTTCATCTACCAAAAGATTTATAATTCTGTGCACCCATTTTTGTGATTCATATTCCTCTGCCAGACAGTAAAGCCAGAATGGACCACCACCCTCTCTATTACAGTTAACTAATACAGCAGTGTTATTTACCCTCTCCCTAAACCTGCTGATAATTAAAGCGGGGGTTCACCCACACCGCCAAAAAAAAAAAAATATTAAAAGCCAGCAGCTACAAATACTGCAGCTGCTGACTTTTAATACATGGCCACTTACCTGTCCCAGGGTCCAGCGATGTCGGCAGGGGACGCCGAGAACCCGCTCGGTTCTCGGCAGCTGCCGCCGCCATCCTAAGTGAGGGAATCAGGAAGTGAAGCTTTGCGGCTTCACTTCCCGGTTCCCTACTGCGCATGCGCGAGTCGCGCTGCGCGTCCCTAGTGGTCCCCGCTCTCTCCTGGGAGCTGTGTGTTCCCAGCAGACAGCGCGGTGGGGACGGGAAGAGGCATAGACATGGGAGTCTATGCCGGAAGTGGGTGCAAATACCTGTCTTAGACAGGTATCTGCACCCCCCTCCCCCCTGAAAGGTGCCAAATGTGACACCGGAGGGGGGGAGGGTTCCGAAAAGCGGAAGTTCCATTTTTGTGTGGAACTCCGCTTTAAGAAGCATTACATTGATAAGTTATCGATTATACTCATTCTGCTGTTTTCCCCTATCAGCATCCTGTATCATGTCCGTGCAGTCTCTGTCCATTTCCTGTAGGGGTACAAGGGATCGGTTCAACCTATTCGGATCGGCACACATGCGCTCCACGGTGTGCGCCGCTGCCTCGGCCTTAGGAAAGGCGGCGGCCATCTTGGTACACCCGGCGGCCGTTTACCACGAGATCGCTCCGTCAAATGACGGAGCGATCACTTGTAAACAAGCCGGCGTCATGTCATGACGCCGGTTCCTCTCTCCCCTCTGTGTACTGATCTGTACTGTGGAGGGGAGAGATCGGATGGCAGCAGCGCTGTGGGCTGGATCTGTAGTAATTACAGTCACATCCATGGGTCCATCCATGCTCTGCCATGCTCTGCCATACTCTGCCAATACACTCCAATACCCTGCTAATACTCTGCCAAGCTCTGCCAATATCCTGCCCATACCCTGCCATACCCTGCCAAATACAGTGGGGGAGTCTGTGGATATTATTACAGTGGGGGAGATTTTGGATATTATTACAGTGGGGGAGATTTTTTTTTTGTTGATCCCAAAATGATCCGAACCGTGAGTTTTTTGATCCGTTGCACCCCTAATTTCCTGCATCATTGTCTGCACACAGTCTCTGACCATTTCCTGTATCTTTGTCCGCACACAGTCTCTGATCATTTCCTGTATCATTGTCCGCACATAGTCTCTTACCGTCTCCTGTATCATTGTCTGCACAGTCTCTGACCGTCTCCTGTATCATAGTCTGCACAGTCTCTGACCGTCTCCTGTATCCTTGTCTGACCATCTCCTGTATCATTTTCCACACAGTCTCTGACCATCTCCTGCATCTTTGTAGTGTGATTGTCTGTCAGCTCCCTGTCTGTGGCTCCGTTTGTTACCGTGTTAGCCAGGTAAGAGTTTGCTTGTCATTACCAAAATAAAACCATCTCCTGTTTCATGGCCACGCAGTCTCTGACCATCTCCTGTATCATGGCCATGCAGTCTCTGACCATCTCTTGTTTCATGGATGTGAGGTCTGTGACTGTGTTTCTTAGCTGGGCTGGACTGTCTCTCGGGTGGGCTGGACTGTCTCTCGGGTGGGCTGGACTGTCTCTCGGGTGGGCTGGACTGTCTCTCGGGTGGGCTGGACTGTCTCTCGGGTGGGCTGGACTGTCTCTCGGGTGGGCTGGACTGTCTCTCGGGTGGGCTGGACTGTCTCTCGGGTGGGCTGGACTGTCTCTCGGTGGGCTGGACTGTCCCTTAGCTGGGTTGTGCTGCCTCTTAGCTGGGTTGCGCTGTCCCTCAGCTGGATTGGACTGTCTCTTAGGTGGATTGGATTGTCACAGTCCTATAGCTGGGTTTAACTGTCCCACAGATTGGACTACCTCTGAACTGGATTGGACTGCCTCTTAGCTTTGTGTCAGATATACACTGGAAAAACTCATTATACAAGTACACTTTTTTTTTTTTTTTTTTTTTAACCTTAATTTAATTTTTTTACATATAAAAAACAAAGAAACAAAATACCAAACATCCAAAACAATTATTGAAGAAGCAAAAACAAGGCCATAGATTCACCTTCCCCTACCGTTATACTAAAACCTCCCACCCTCCTCCCTCCCCACTCTTGCAGTTTCCACTAAAGGCTAGGGTTCCTTCTCCCATTTTCAAATCATTATCCTCTTTACACTTAGCGAATAATCTCCTCAACATATCTCCATGTTTTTTTTAAAGGTTTGCCACTTCTCCAATTTATCCCTGCGTTCCTTCTCTTCTGGTTCCACTCCCCTATAATCTGAGCTCTCTATATTGTAAATTTCATTAACACAAAAAATCCAATCTCGAATCTTGGGGCAATCCTTTTCCTGCCATTTTTTCGGTATCTGGCTTATCGCCACATTCAGCAGAATCGAGGCAATAGATGCTTTATATTAAAAAAGAGAGAAAACCGCGCTATAAGTGATATAAGTGTCCAATTATGAAGTCCCATATAACATGAAATGAATAGTCCCAATGGTAGTCCTGACAAGAAGGATCAATAGATGATAAACTTCTTCCAAAGGAAAACAGTAGTATTGGACACAATCAGCGGAACACTCCAATATATATTGCGCTTACCAGAAGTAAGGCTTTAAAGGGCGAGTGGCTTAAACCTAGCCTGGGCCTTTAGATGTACACTCCAGGTGAAGCAGGAAGGGCGCCCTCGTCCCGTGTATCCACAGATATAATACAAAAAAATATAACAAAAATATAGCGTAATATTGTTTTAGAAAATACGCCAAAACCAGAAAGAGAAAGTGACACTCAAATACCCTTAAATCACGTGTGATCATATGAAATCCTACGCTAGGTAGCTAGGACAATGAGGTGGGTGTCATGCAATCATGCAAACATAGGTGAAAAAATATATTTTTAAAATGAAGATAAATAGTATGGGTGTAAACTGCAACGACTTCCAAAATCTGCTTACCAGATATGATTGAAGTCGACGTGTGTAAAGCACTCCAAGGATAGGTGAAGGATTGTGAAAAGAACTCCTACCAGGTGCTGGGACAGCTAATAGTGCGAGCTGCTTACCAGAGGGCAGACCCTCGTATGCAGATATAGTGAAAAAACGGGAACCATCACCAAAGAATAAATATTAAACGGACCTTCGGGATTGTCCCCTTACCAGACAAATAAGCAAAAAAGGCAGAAGTATTACGATCCCAGCCACACTCCCGACCGGAATGGTGTACCTCGTCTTGCCCTCTCTGTCCAGACTCGGCAGCACATATATAATGAAGAGCCAATAGTGTGATACTGTATATAGTAGATTTATTATAAAAGGAATAACACTTACATAAGTAACGGATTTTAAAAGTTGAGAAGAAAGTAAAACGAAGCCGGCCGGCCTCCGGACACACTTCCGTCCTCAAACGACGTGGTGACGTCAGCACGCCCCTCCCAGACGCGTTTCGTCATACGTTTGACGTTCTCAATGGGGAACGGGCAGTGTGCTGAGCCACCACGTTATAAGCCCTACTCAAGCCTCGCTCTGAGTCCCGTTAGGGAGACAGGCGGCGCCATCTTGAGTTTGGGCATCATTCTCTGTCTCGTAAACAAACAGCGCCATCTTGAGTGTGGGCATCATCATTGTTTAACATACAGAGCGGAGTCATATAGACATCCCACAGAAAAGGTGCACACCTCTAGTAATTAAAAGGTAGCTGGAATAGCATATGATTAGACTAAATATTATATATTCTAAAGACCATGGCAGAGAAAACAGCACATTTATATCCCTCTCTCACCGGAAGCTGGTACATAACCCATGTATACTGTATGAAGTGTAATGACTCCAAAACTTAACCAAACAGGTAAACATAGGGCTATATAATCATATAGAATAAGCACATAAAATAAAATAAAATAAAATTAATCCCATGTGATAACAGGACTAAAAAGCAAAAAACTTAAGCCAAAGACGGCCTTATGAACAGAGTATATCATAATGATATTAATCCATAATTGCAGTCTATACTAGTCTCCCTCTAGGGTGGTCGCAGAACTAGTGTAAAGTTGAACCTTGAAATAAAGGACATCAACGCCAGCTGCATACGTCTCACATAGGTTTACTCAAGAATATACACTGTACAGCAGACCATCCTTCTAAGTCAGGAGTGGTCCCGATTACAAATGATTTCAGATATTTATAGAGAAGGGTTATACAGTAATCGTATGGCGGGCACAAGCCCAAAGTTACACATCACAAATACGTATTTCATTAAATATTTCAACACAGGCTTGGCTAACGGTTTGGCCAGAAAGATTAACTTTTAGGGGTCATCATAACCCAGAACATTTCAAACTGATAAGTTGTTTTGACAGTTGTTTTGAAAGATAAGGGAGAAGTAATTAAAAGAAATAATTACTGGAAAAGAGGTCAAGTTGACATTTGGACAGGGACTTTCATATTCCGAGAATCATTGGCAGAACATTGAGATGTCAACTTGGTCAGCCCAGCCACATGTGTTGTAATACCAAAAGAATTCATAAACAGAAACGTTTACTGGAACACAGATTCTTAAAAATAAAATACAGGAATATATTTTAATAAAAAAAGGAGAACTCTGAATATACATGAAGATATGGGTTCCTATATTTTATATATCTTCACAGTCCCTCCTGTGTTTATAATTCTTTCGGTATCCCTTTTAAGCTTCTTCTGTGTCTTTAGGTTGATCTTCAGGTATTCGGATCACCATCTCATGAGCAGTTATAACTCGAGACCTTAAGGGCTCAGAAGAACCAATATTAGTACCAGCACGTGTGATTATTTTCAAACAACATTTATATAACATTTATACCTAATTTCTACAATGTATAAAATACCATGTAAAATTCCAGAAAACCATCCTGCAACACCAGAAAACCAGTTGGGAGGATTGAGCCAGGAAAGCCAGCTTTCCCAGTTACCTTCAACCCAAGTAGTTTCGGTATATTCTTTGTGAAATTTAACCTTCATTTGTTGTACTTTTTCTACATGTGAAATGATGGCATCTTCAGTCTTCGTATCATTTCCGATGTAGTTACAACAAGTAGTTCCCACTATGGCGCATATTCCTCCTTGACTGGCCGTGAGATAATCCAGCACCAGCCGGCGCTGCAAAACCTCTTTTTTGATCATCTTTAATTCTATAGCAAGGGCTATAAAGTTTCTATCATACAGGGCAGTAATGTTATCCATCAAGCCTGCCAAATTAATGATGAAACTGAAAGCCTTTTTAATACAACATCTATTTACCCAAGGAATAGAAAATAATGGTTTAATCTCTATGTCATGTGATTCAACATTTGTAAAATTATCGTCTGACTTAGGATAAAATGTAGGCCTATCAGGAGAATTGTCATTTTTCTCATTAATCTCGGAGTCTTCTTCTTCCTCTTGTCCTCCTGGGATTTCATCTTCCCCTGGAGCTGACTGATCAGTGAGATCCCTTTTAATAAGGTGCACAAAGTCTTTTTTTAAGAAAGTGTATAGGTATTTTGTGGAGCTGTGTTCTTGAAAGTCATTATCCTCCATATAACAAGTAGCAGGTATGACTCTTCCAAAGTAAAAGTTAATGCAGACAGCTGGTTTTCTCAATGAAGCATTTTTGAATAGTAGAAGTGAAATAGCTCTGTCAATCATTGTTCTACTGACTTCACCAAAGTGTACACTGTCCTCCATTTCAGCTAAAGTGCTAGGTATTCATAACAAAAGTATAGTCTTATGAGAAATAGGTGCATGTGTGCATATCCAGCAGTTAGTGATATTCAGCTTCTTGGCAGCTTGCATCTGAAACCGGTTCAAGTTGTGACATTTCTTCCATTACAGTAGCATTAAAAAGAAAAGTGTCTTGTATTTTACCCTTTTCTTTCTTGTATGTCCATTCATATGCCATGACTGTAATCCATACCACCACTCTACCGCAGAGGATAACACTCCAGAGCTTCACATTCATCTTAGGCCCTAGGAGATTCATTCTGCAGTCTTCTTGCTCGCGCACGAGTCAGTGGAGGAGATGACCTGGAAGATAAAGATACAGAACAATTATTGCCAGCGGCAGACCGGCTTATATTCTCTTTTGGAACCACAGACTTCTTACAGTGTGAACCATGCACCCAATACTTATAGTCTTTCAGCTTCACTGCAGTAGGAGATACAAGAATGACCTGAAGTGGTCCTTTCCACTTAGGAGACAAAGTAGTCCGGGGTGTGTGATTCTTGATATACACCCAATCTCCTGACTTTAGTCCATGAGTCTCTTCACTCGTATCCACAGGTTGTCCTGCTTTAGCTCTGGAAAAAGTATCAGAAAACACATTTGCCAATTTGCAATGTCCATTCATTAAAGTCACTGTCTCTGGCTGCACAAGAGATGAATGTAGTCTCCTGGGCGGTCGCCCAAATAATATATCAAAAGGTGACAGTCCATGCTTCTCTTTAGGGGTAGTCCTAATGGTTGCCAAGGCTATAGGTAATGCTTCTACCCATGTGCTTTGTCCATTAGCAGTTATTTTAGCTAAATACCTCTTCAGGGCTTGATTGCTGCATTCCACCATCCCACTAGCTTGAGATCTGCAAGGAGTATGCAATTGCTGTTTCATACCCAAAATATTCACTACTTCTGCCATGAGCTTGTTATCAAAATGTGTACCTTTATCTGAAGAAATTATTGACCCTATACCAAACCTTTGGATCAATTCCCTCGTCAAACATTTTACCACAGTTCTAGCATCATTTTTGGACGTGGGCCAAGTCTCTTGGCCAGTTCAAAAACTGATCAATGCAAACCAAAACAAAATACTTAAATTGACCACAAGGGGGCATATCTGAGAAGTCAATTTGGACAATTTGAAATGGCTCCTCAGTATGCAGAATATGCTTCATGGGAGTGGGCACTGACTTTCCTATGTCAAGCATTTGACATATAGAACATTCAGTAACTTTTTTAGCAGCATATGCAGAAAAACCTAGAGCCCACCAATCTCTGGCTACCACCTGACACATCCCTCCTGTTGAGACATGGCAAGGCCCATGGCTCAAAGCAAACAAAGAAGGAAACCATGTCGGAGGAGCAACCAGCCTGTTTTTTAGTTTCCATATACCATCTGCTCCACAAACAGCTTCCTTTGTGGTCCAAAAGGATGTATGAGGCAAACTTGCCTGTAGAGCTGATACAATATCCAGATCCACTTGAAGATCTGTGAGCAGGAATGTTGGAAGCGCTGTAGTTGGCTCATAAGAATGTATAGCATTTTTAGCATACCTATCAGCCAAAGCATTCCCAAGTAATATACTATCATCTGCTCTGGTATGTGCTTTATATTTTATTACTGCAACTTTAAGAAGCAGCTGGACCGCTGCCAATAATCTAACAATTAACTCTTTAGGTTGTATAGGGGTTCCTGCTGCTGCCAGATAACCCCTCTCTTGCCAGAATTGTGCAAAACTATGCATTATACCTACAGCATAGGTTGAGTCACTATAAATACTTACAATAGCCCCTTGTACTTGGGGTTAATAAATTGCTGACATAAGAAGCAAATCTAAAGTCTCCATTTACTTCAAGTATATTTTACTCCCATTCCTTCATAGTTAAAATTGTAGTTAGTCCTATATTTATTACTATACCTCTGTCTAGTAGACTGTCAGGGGAGTATGGCAATAAAACAAAAGAACATTTATGACACTGACCTCTCATTCTTACTTATAGAGGTTCAGTAACTTTGGCAGTAATTACATCATTACTTACCCTGACCAAAATTACCTGCTGATTCGAAGTGGTAACATTGGCATCACATATATTTAACAAACTCTTTGAATCGCCTTTATCTATTAAACACAGAATAGACAAACCATTAACTGACACATCAATTATTGGTTCTGTATTTTGTCCCAAATTCAAGACAGCAAGTTCAGGGAAGGAATGAAATTTTCATTAATCAAATCACCATACTCCACTATGTGCTGAATTTAAACCCCCACTATTGGGACATTTGTAACATACATATTCGTTCTACTAGACTTAGCTCATCTTTACCTTCTAATTTGAACAGCTAAGACCTATAATTGTACAATATTGAGGTAAAAACTGTCTAAAATATCACATTATTTCAAGGAATGCTCTCAACTGGGCATTTGTTGCTTTGCAATTACCTTTTTCCTTTTATCTGTCAAATGTTTGATACCTTGGGAGACATAGTGGCCCAGGTATTGTACTTTTAATTTAACCCATTGTACTTTTGCAACATCTACTTTTTGTCCTATACTGGCTAGAAAATTCATTAAAGAAATAGAATCCTCAGTACAAGCTTGTTCATCAGAAGATGCTAGCAAGAGATCATCCACATATTGCGCTAATACTGATCCCATGAGTGGCTGCCACTCATCTAATTTATCCTTGAGCGCCTGAGAAAAGCAACTGGGGGAATCATGATACCCCATTGGCAATCTAGTCCAGGTAAGTTGCTTTTTCTCAAACGTGAAGGCTAGCAACCATTGATCATCTGGATGAACAGGAACATTAAAGAAGGCTAAGACAAGATTAATTACAGTAAAGTGAGTTGCTGAAGGAGGTATTGTTGCCAGTATAATAGAGGGGTTGAGTACCACAGGTACTGATGGTATAATTACCTTGTTGACTGCGCGCAAATCATGCACCAATCTCCATCAACGGCTATCCTCTCCTGTTTTTATAGGTTTGGGAATTGGATAAATAGTAGTATTAGCTGAACTCCTACAAGGAGTAAGAATACCCTCCTGTTGTAACTTCCCTATTACTGGCTTAATACCTTCAACTGATTCAGGAGATAAGGGGTATTGAGGTAATCTAGGTACTGGTAGTATAGGGTCTCTATTTAACAGTACAGGAGCAATTTTCATGAGACCAGGAGTGTTTGCTCCTGTTACCCATATAGAAGGGTTAATTTTTTTTGTTTGACTTCTTCTAAAATTCCTCCCTCCATATCCGCTACTAATAAAGGCATAAATAACAAACCAGTTGCTTCATCTTTTAACCTATGTGGTATGTCAATGACAGTTTTATCCGGAGATAATGCAATTGTTACCCCCATTTTAGAAAGTAGATCTCTTCCTAATAAATTACAGGGGGAATGTGGAGACAATACAATTGAGTGTTCTGTTGGATGCTCTCCCAATGTCACCGGTATAGGTTGTGTAACCCTTGCTGAGATTATATTATTACGTACTCCAACCAAATAAACTCGATCATTTAAAAGAGACCGTGAAGCCCCTGTGTCTGAGTCCACACAAATCAATACCGTTTACATTTATTTCAACCATTGGTTCCTCAACAGAATTAATTTCAATTACTGCTAAAGCTTGATAAAATATGTCATCTATACTGTCACCACATCCCAGCTTATCCTAGCGCTCCCTACAGTCCTTGGCTATATGCCCACTCAATCCACACTTGTAGCAAGTGGGGAGGGTACGAGGCTGCAGAGTTGGGAGCCTTACTCTATTTAGGATGATTTATTGGTATCGGGACTGAATTCTAGGGTTAATACGCTGTCCCTCATTTTGTCTCCAATTTCCACATCTTTGCCGTGACGCCCCATAATTAGAGATATATATCACTCCCGAAGGTGGGTAAGGGGGGGGGCTACTGGTACACCCTGAGGTGCTACCTGCACTGTAGATACTGGTACCCCCTTGGGACTTTTTCTTTAACCTCTGGTAGTTGTATATTCATTATTTTTGTTTTCTCTTTTTTGTAACACTTCGTAAGCTATTTCAACTAATTCAGGGGCAGATTTCTTTCTCCATCCCATTGTACGAAGCTCTATTTCTTCCCTACAACATTCCATCCACCAATACATTCACCAACTCTGATCGTTTCATATCACTTTCATCATCTGGAATTCAATCAGTATGCTTTGAATAGCATCTTTGAATCTATTCCAGTAGTCCACCACATCCTCACCTTTCTTTTGCACAACATCTATCAATGCTCGCATATCTTGCAAATACATTCCATACATACACATACTTTTCTGACACTGCTCAATCAATCAAGATCCACATATCATATATGTAACTTGTTGCATTTTCTCTATCCACATCAACTTTTTATACCACTTCTTTTAACATTTATCTAAGTTGGGCAGATCAGTAACAATTGCCCTAATCTCATTAGGTTTCCAGGGGACATAAACTTTTCTTAATCTTGCGGTGTAATTACCCTGGTCATCTTCCTCCCCCAGTAAAACTACCTCTCTCAAGGGCATTTGTTCAAATGGTTCTAATTTGGATTTAAAATACTCTTTTGTCCTTAGTCTATCTTCTGGGGTGTGCTGGGATAGTAATCCCATCCGCTTCACCTGTTGCCTAGTTAATACAGGTGAGGCATGATCTCTAGAACTCCCTACTGGAGGAGTATTAGTACCCAATTCACTTAATTTATTAAATTTTGCTAAGGCATCTGCTCTTGCTGGAGTGTACTGCCACAGTTCCCCATCTTTTTCAAATCTCATTGTACCATCTACATCATAGAATGATTCCTCTCTACGGTAATGTGGGGAATACTGTTTATTAACAATTTTACCTATGTCTCTATACTGTGGAGTTTCTATCATAATAGCTGGAGTGGTCTGCTGATAACCAGACGCCTCTCCTCTATCATCACTAACTTACTACCCTCCTGTAGTCTCCACTTGCTATACCATAGGTGCAGATGCTCCTAATAATTCCCTTCTTATTGAGTCATAAGGGGAAACCCAATCATTGGGTATTTTATCCTTATTTTCTACATGTAAAGCAGCTTTCTCTGATGACATTTTATAGGGGGGGTGGTTTATATCTTTCCTAGATAATTCTTCCCAGGCTGCTAAACATTCAATCCCCCCACAATCAGACCTTTTAAAAAGCAAATTAAACAATACATCAATTTCAGGTGTATCAAGGGACCCCTCTGGCGGCCATTCAGATGGGTCCTCTCCATACTCCTTTCTTGTTAGTTTACACCATTTTACCATTTTACATAATGTTTTAGGGCATCTAGGTCTCCACTCACCATCATTTTGATGATAGGAGCACTTGGTTGCAACTTAACAATACTTAGCCCTGTTGCTTTTGCTATTTTCAATAACTTTTTTTCTTTTTCGTTAACCCAAATGTATTCATGACAGGCAAAACATTTTTTTTTCCCATATTTATCACAATTTCTCATTAGTCTCTTTAGAAATGACAATAATTTGGAACTCAGGGACTGAGAGCTCCACCGTTTAACATTATGGCTGTGTACCAGCAGCCCAGTACATAAGTTGAGATATCTCGCTCGTTCTACTCTCAGAAGGATGTCTCCTTTCTGAGTGGCAATAGGCTAGTCCCTATCTAGACTCCCTACCCCAGAGAACACACAGCAGGTCATTCACCTCACTTGTGGATATCCGCTGAAGGCAATACCAATCTGCCTTAGGACCACAAATGCGCAAAAAAAATACAAAAAAAAACATACACAAAGAAAAACAACACCACCACCAACTTCTATTCACTCTCTAGAAATTGTGGTACCTGCACTTATACATCCCTTCATAAAATATATATATATATATTGTCATTTCTGGAGACAAGGAGAAAAAGGCAAGCGCTTAAAATGATCATTCCTTAGCATGCTTTAAATTATAATAGGTACCTTTAACATTCTTTAGCAACCATACAGAGACAAGTATGCAGGCAAAATCAAAATAGGAAACGTGACAGTATTTATCATGAGAAAATAAAAGTTTCTCACCTGAGGCCTCATTGCTGCTGTCTGTTCTGAAGAAGGTGGGGAGCCGGTGGTGGAGATGCAAACAAGAAGAAACGTCAGAGGGTCACCAAAATGTAAAGTTGAACCTTGAAATAAAGGACATCAACGCCAGCTGCATACGTCTCACATAGGTTTACTCAAGAATATACACTGTACAGCGGACCATCCTTCTAAGTCAGGAGTGGTCCCGATTACAAATGATTTCAGATATTTATAGAGAAGGGTTATACAGTAATCGTATGGCGGGCACAAGCCCAAAGTTACACATCACAAATACGTATTTCATTAAATATTTCAACACAGGCTTGGCTAACGGTTTGGCCAGAAAGATTAACTTTTAGGGGTCATCATAACCCAGAACATTTCAAACTGATAAGTTGTTTTGACAGTTGTTTTGAAAGATAAGGGAGAAGTAATTAAAAGAAATAATTACTGGAAAAGAGGTCAAGTTGACATTTGGACAGGGACTTTCATATTCCGAGAATCATTGGCAGAACATTGAGATGTCAACTTGGTCAGCCCAGCCACATGTGTTGTAATACCAAAAGAATTCATAAACAGAAACGTTTACTGGAACACAGATTCTTAAAAATAAAATACAGGAATATATTTTAATAAAAAAAGGAGAACTCTGAATATACATGAAGATATGGGTTCCTATATTTTATATATCTTCACACTAGCACAAACCACAATATGAAAGTATAAAAATATGGAGTAAAAAATTGAATAAAAATTAAATTAAATAAAATTGAATTAAATTAAATTAAAATAAATGACCTTGAAATAAAAAACCCTACATTTCAAGAGAGGAGGAAACATCATAAATAAGAAATGAGACTAAAGATGGAGCAGCCTCATAAGCGGAGTCAATGCCTGTTTAGACAGTATTAATCCCCGATTCCAGTATATGCTATTCCCCCCAAAATGAGTGATTGTAAAAACAGCACATTAGGAATTGTCTATAAAGGCGTTAACGTCCACATCTATATTCAATCCATGTGGCGTATAACTTTTTATTCTATGGACCCAAGACATCTCTAGCTTTGAAATGTCTCGTACCAAAGAGCTCCCTTGCCAATAAGGTCTATATCGATCAATGCCAACAAAGAGAGTGTTGGAGGGGTCTCTGTCATGTACCAGACAGTAATGTTTTGAAACTGAATGGTTTTTGAACCCTGTCAAAATATTGGTGATATGCTCATTGAGCCTTACCTGGAGGGGGCGTTTAGTTTGTCCCACATATTGCAAGCCACAAGGGCATTGCAACATGTAGACTACCCCAAGGGTAGAACAAGTAATAAATGGAATAATAGAATGGGTTTGGCCAGTTGCTGTAGACATAAAGGTCTGGGTTCTCCTGTTCGGACAGGAATTAAAGGAACATACACGACATCGGTTGCATTTATAAAAACCGGTCAGCTGGTCAAAAAAAGTGGTTCTTACAGTTGGAGGATCAAGAACACTGGGGGCCAATTTATTCCTAAAGGTAGGTGCCCCTCTAAAGACAGTTAAGGGTTTTGACGGTAAGACTTCCCTCAAAACCCTGTCATTAGTGATGATATGCCAGTGCTTAGAAATTAGTTGTTTTACCTCCTTGTGTTGGAGAGAATAGGTGGTGATAAAGGGAACTCCCAGATTTTAATTTGAGTTACTAGGTCGTGGTCTGTCCTGTAATAAGAGTTCTCTATCCATACTCCGTACATTTTCCAAAATAGGTAAAAGATTTTCCCTGGTATATCCCTTTTCAAGGAATCTCTCAGTGAGAGTATTGCTCTGTGTTAAAAAAGTAGCAGGGTCCGAACAATTTCTGCGAATTCTCATATACTGGCTTTTGGGGATTCCATTAAGCCAAGGTCTGTGATGACAACTTCCCATTCAGGTTTGACCAATGCATCGCTGTTCAATCCTCCAGGAACACTTGCTCCTACATTGAAAGTGTTCAGGGATTTAGAGAGGTTAGAAATCAAAAAAGCAAAAAACTCGAAAACCATACAAGAGGGCCTGGAGACTTTATGTAAAAATAAGGATCTAGTTATCCGCCCTGCGGATAAAGGGGGAGGGATAGACGTTCTGGACCGGAAGGATTATATGGCCGAAATGGCTAGGATCCTTGGGGATACGGACACCTACACTCCCCTCCCTTCTGACCCAAAAAATGGCTACATGAGAGAGCTCCGTAAGATCATCTCTAGGGGCTCCACATTGGGAATCCTTAAAGAAAAGGAAAGTTTATTTCTAATTCCCAAGGCTCCTAAGACTCCCATCATTTATTATTTACCAAAGGTTCATAAGAACCCGGTCTGCCCCCCGGGACGTCCCATTGTGAGTGGGATTGATTCGATCACGTCCCGGGTGGGCAGATATATTGATTTCTTTTTACAGCCCCTTGTGCAGAGAATGCCTTCCTACATTAAGGATACACGCCATGTGTTAAACCTTCTTTCCAATATTTCTATAAAACCTGGTATGTGGATGGGAAGTGCTGATGTCACTTCCCTATATACCATTATCCCACACGTTATGGGTTTGGAGGCAGTTAATGATGCTCTAGTCAGGGACTCTGGCCTTCATATTGATCAGATTTCCTTTATTATGGAATTGCTTGGCTTTGCGGCCTCCCATAATTATTTTTGGTTTTCAGATTGTGAAGAATATTATTAATATCTAATATTCTTGTAGCTCAGAGGCGCTTCTGGATGAATAGCATTGATAGTCAAACTGACTTAAAACAAAGTGTGAGTTTATTGTCACACAATTGGCATCATAAATACAATGTAAAAATATAATAGTTCAGTTCAGTGTGGGTAAAAATATATGAAATAGAATAAAAAATTATAAAGCTGTAATAAGCTTATGAAAGCATGTGCGCTTCATGGATGCTGCCCTCCTGTCTCCATGCTGTTTTGTGTAGTCCAAGAAGAAACAGGAAATGACGTTCTCAGTCTTCTGGCAGAATTGACAGCTGTCGCAACTTATCAAAGTATCTTGTGTACATGTCAGTATCATCTATCCTAATGACTGTGTGTCTGTGTGTGTGTCTGTCTGTGTGTCTGTGTGTCCTTCAATATGGAAGCATTGGCTTTATATGTTACATGTGAACGTGTGAACGTCATAACCTCACACCAACTTAGAACCTTGTATGGCACATATTCATTTCTGCTAGCTTCAGTATGCACTCATAGTCATATATGGCATACGATTGACAAGATGTAACACTCCATACTTGAAGTAATATGCTGATCATGTAATGTCATATAACCAAACATCTATATAATATGAACACATATTATCAACTTTACATTAAGTAACTATATACTAGTACTTATTAATATGACTGGAACTACAAACTAACTTAACAGGATATAATCCACAATGTATATTCCTTTAGCTATGTGGACACGTGTCTATTTTCGTCTTCT
This sequence comes from Lithobates clamitans, assembly GCA_037952925.1. Taxonomy (NCBI): domain Eukaryota; kingdom Metazoa; phylum Chordata; class Amphibia; order Anura; family Ranidae; genus Lithobates; species Lithobates clamitans. The sequence goes on from JBBGZY010000586.1 coordinate 4,374,630, forward strand.
CATGACATTCTATACCAAAGAACTTTAAATGTCATACTCAAATTGGCTACACCAGAAAAATCCAGCAATGCTCAGCTTTAGAAGAAGAATCATGTCAAATCTATTGATCAAGGTCATTCACACATACTCTATTTATCATGATTAATCATAAAACCAAATATGTTTTGCAAGCTTGCCATGAATATAATATAACACCTATAAGTGCCGAATTATGAATTTGGAATAATATTCTAACAATCCCCCCTGAATTATGATTAATCATATCAAAATATTCTAATACATTCAAAACATCATTCATGTCACATTTACACATCCTTGTATCAAATGATCGAACACAATATTCCTCAGAACTGAAGCAGCTAGAAATAACTCTCCTTCTAATCGCTTTTTTCTTTACTTTAACTCCTCTTAGATCTATCTATTCAAAATCTTAAAATAATGATATAGAATTTAAAAATGTATAACATAATGATGACTCATATCTCTAATTACTAATATTAATAATAATAACAATAGTTATTATTATTATTAAAATAAATTATGCAATAATATATTTCCATATTTGTGCTCAAATAATATTTTAGCTTTTGGAAATATACTTTACACTCTAAAACATGTCATAACTTTCCATATTTCTATTAAGAGTGATATGTTTCCTAAGTTATGAACAAAAGATGTTCTATAAACTAGAATGAGTGTACAATTGTTACCTAAAAATATTCAGTATATGAATAAGGAAAAATAAAAATAATAATCCTAACTTAATATGAACATTAATATCAGAATAATTGGATTATCAAAAATGTATATGTGGACAAATGTTTGAGTCCCAAATTGTTTATCTATAGTAGATAAAGTTTCTTCTGATTTTTTTTTTTCTTCATGAAATGTCTTTAAAGTTTCTTCTTCAAGTTCTGTTAGATTAGAAAAACCTTGTTGAATAAGATAAAACAGTCATAAATCTGAAGTATAAATCTTTTGTCCAATATTCTTCCCTAGGGGATTCCTTCTTTAACTTTGAATTTTCTTGATATTCTCTTTGCTCTTCATATGAGCTTGTTATCTTCCATATTTATGTGATTTTAGATGCCATTTCTGTAAAAGAAATGCAGTATCATTAATCAGGCATAAAATATTTTCATTAAATTCTTGTAACTTTTTCCAACAAATGTTAAAACATTATGAGACAATAACTTTGTGAATTTGTTAAACTATATGTAAAATAACACTATCTTATATTTTCCTTCAAAGAGAACTTCTGTATGACAATGTACTGTCCTTATCCTGTCTAAGATGACCTAAACTATAAATCATATGTACTGTGAAGTTTAGGTATGACAGGACGCAACACCTCCTTTGGTCATGATACAAATCTCTGTTTTCATAAACAAAATAAAAGTTTTGTACCACCCAGAGATGACAATGGACTATGCCTTTGTTCTCATCTCTAAAAGATTAGAAATGTGCGTAACTGTATTCTGTGTTGAAGCTCTTACTCTAGTGTTAGACTGTTCTGTAGTAACAAGTACTGGCTCTATGTCCTTCTCTGCTCTTATGCTGGAAACCTGAGATAAAGACTCCTCAGATACAGCTGTATAAACATGTGCTGTACATTCCTGAAGATGTCTTCCTTTTACATCTATCTGAATGTGTTTGGATGATAAAGCTCTGAACCATAGAGGATATGTTTTACGACATTCTTTAAAACTATCTTCCTCAAAAATACCTTTTAGTGAGCAGTCAGGTGTCTGTACAATGATTTTGTTTGATTTCACTATGCTCTCTGTAGCTTTAATTGCATAGTAAACACTTAGCAGTTGCTTTACACCTGACTCAAAAGTTTTTTCCAAAAATGATAAAACTCTGGAGAAATAGGCAATTATTTTCTCCTTACCTTCTTGTAATTGAGACAACGTTACTGAGATGGCATTTTCAGATACATGAGTTTTCAAAACAAAAGATGCTTCAGAACAAACCTCTATTGTACTTAATGCTGGAGCATTCTGCAAATCTTTTTTCAACATTTCAAAAGCATTTTTCTCCTTTGGACCCCATTGGTCAACTATATTACCTTTATTTCTCAAAAGATTATATAGTGGATTAACTTTTTCTGCAAAACAGTATACAAACTCTTTGCAATGATTTATTTTATGCAAAAATTGACGCAATGCCTTATGCATGACAGGGATGGAAACTTGCAGCCTTACCAGGCTGCAGTTTCATATAAAGTCCCGAGGGATGGAACAATGGTGCCTCACCAGACCATGTGTTCATTTAAAGTCCCTATCTATTCCCCTTCAACCCCAATTATTTAGTATTCATAGGGATGGAAACACTTGGCTTGCTGTACTACTTACATCAGTGCCACACCCCCCCTTTTTTTGCAACCTTTTTCCCATGTGCAATCCTTCTGATCCTTGTACATTCCCTATTTTAGTTATCTCCTACCAATTGTACACAATTTTAATTAATCAATTTTTTATTCTTTATTTCTCATTATTGTTGCCCCTTCATGCTTTAACATCACTGACTCCAATTGGGTACAGTCCTGGAGGTGGTGTGAATCTAGTCGGGATTGCCTGCTGACCGACTGTTTCTCCACTTCCGGGAGCCGTGACGTGCCTGGCGGCCCCTCCCCCTGTTTTCGGACAGGTACGGGCGCCGTCACTGCACGTCAACGTCACGCATCCCAGACTGGACGTGCGGCGCTTATCCAGCGTGGGCCCGCCCATGTCTGTGGTGACCACGCTCGCGGGCAGAATTGGGGGACTTCCGATGGCGAGGGATCGAGCGTCTGCTGGAGTCTTCCCCCGCCCCCTCCCCTCTGCTGCGCTGGCGTGACGTCGGCGGCGTCATCGTCCGGCGCCTATATGGGCGTCCCTAGGGCGGGTGCCGGTAGTCAAGGCTTCCTCCACCTCTCACTTCTGAACTGCACACATGGCTGTTGTATTCAGCCACCCCACCCAGGTAATTCATCCATCCTTATCACTTTTCTCCTTGTCCCCCTCACGCTAGTCACTCGCTTGTCTCCCTGTCCTCACCTTGCCATTCTCCCTCTCCCCCTTCCGCACGTTTCAGTCTTGATTGGTGGTCACCACCATCATTCACTTCCCCCTATTTTCTTCACACCCACTTCTAGGCCCTAGTGGCCGGTTTTTTTCACTGCCCTCACTTGGTTCCATTCCAACTTTTCTTTTTCACCCCCATTCATTCCTGTCCAGCTCACCATGGCACACCTTCTATTTCCTCCCCAGGTTGCCTTGCCTTCTTGTGCCTGCTCTGGCTGACGTTTATTGGGGTATCTTGGACGATGTGTCCACCGCGGCTCCCGGTTGGGAGTATTTATCCGGAGGGTTTGGTACCCCACTTTCGCGCCACAACCATACTTATACCCAATACTAACAGGTAATTTATTTGAGGGTTCTATACCCTATTACTATACTTACCTACCTCATTATAATACCTCATCCCTTATTCATAGATATACCTTGTGCTTGCTCCTGACGAGTGGCCCTCTAGCCACGAAACGCGTAGAGCTGCCATACGTCTTACTTCCAATTAACATTACTACATTACCAAGTTTATCTTCATTAGGATCAACAAGACCATGAGTTTTGCAAGCTTTACGGTGCATTATTGTTTTTTACTATGACCATATTGGTGAACTCTGGAAGGATGTTTAATTGCCATTCTACATGATACTGTTCTTATGAAATTTATACCATGTATCTATGTATATTATTACTGTTGTAATCAAATACTATGAATGTTTATTTTAGATGGCAATTAATAAAACGTTTTACTTCTTCACCTAATTACCTTTCTGCAACCAAGTGTTTCATATAAAGTCCCATTTCCCTCTTGTTCTCCCCTTTTTGATGCATGACAGGGATGGAAACTTGCAGCCTTACCAGGCTGCAGTTTCATATAAAGTCCCGAGGGATGGAACAATGGTGCCTCACCAGACCATGTGTTCATTTAAAGTCCCTATCTATTCCCCTTCAACCCCAATTATTTAGCAATGCCTTATGAGTTGTTGGAGTTGGGATTGCAGTGATCTCTCTAACTGTTTCTTGCAACAGTTGTCTCTTTCCTTGACTAATTTGCATGTGAAGGTATTTCACTTGACTTTTCATCAGCTGGACTTTTGTCGTGTTTAATTTTAAACCTTCAGCTTGTAACATCATAAACAACTCAGACAAAAGAGCTATATGTTCATCGATATTCTGAGTACTCAGCAGAATCATATCCACATACTGACAAATACAGTCTGGCCTAGAAAATTTTGAAAGTATTTTTGCTATAGATTCATGAACTATACCATCACCAATACCTAGGCCAGGTATTAATCGAGTGAACGTATAAGTCTCTTTTCTGAATGTGAATGCGAATTTGTACTGGCTGCTATTCGCTAAAGAAAGGGAAAAATGGCTATTCATAATTTTTAATACAGAGAACACTTTGTCCTCAGCATTCAAATTTAACTTTAAGTTAGATTTATCAGGAAGAACTGGGTTATTTGTGATATGTTTATTCAATGTCCTTAAGTCAACTGATAAAGAATATGAATTATCAGTATTTTTGATAGGCCAAATACAGTTATTTACCACTGATTTAGCTTTCTTTACAATTCCAAGTTGTACAAACTCTTGAATAATGGCAGAAAGTGGACCAATTGATTCTAGTGGTAACTCATACTGATTAATTGGTTCTGGATCTTTTCCCTCAATATTCAGTTCAGTATTTTTCAAAGTTCCAATGTCATTTTTGAACTTTGACCACAAACTTGGAAAACGTTGTACCACTTCCTTTAAAGCACAATTACCATCAACATCAGGCCATTTTTGTTCTGTAGACATATTGGTAATGGAACCAACTTTACTGTATACAGAGGGATCAATAAGCACTGATTTGGGCCTAGATGGATCTTTCCAAATACTTTTATTAGCCAAATCGATCACCCATTTTTGTTCATTGATTACATCAATGCCAAGTATATTCTCTGCTTTGTGACATACCCAAATGTTAATGTTAGTTTTCACTAATCCAGGCACTTCAAATGTTACATTAGATACCTGTCTAGCAGTGGAATTACCTGTATTATTAAAACCCACTATATTACACATAGGAGAATTTGGTTTCACAGGTATGTTTTCTTTGGTAAGGCTAATCTCAGATCCACTGTCAATAAGGCAATTAATATTTTTACCATTCAGCAAACATTGTATATATGGCCTACCATTCTCGTCCAAAATAATTGGTGCTACATATTGTAATGGCAGAGAAATTGAATCCCGGTGTGATTCTATTTTTGGCAATAGCAATAAACCCTCTCTTTCAGTGACAGTGTTGTCTGAACTGCTGTTAACAGTCAAATTACTGATCTGCTTGACTTCAGTGGCATAAGGCAATTCAGTCAAAATGTTATCTTGACATGAAAAAACTGGTTGTACAAAAGCTGATTTTTCCCTTAACGTCTTTCAGGACAGCACCTTGAGAGCGTGGCTCCACCCACTTGACAGGAAACACACCTCCACCAAACTTTAAAAGGAGGCTCCTTCCCACTTATCATCAGTTTATGTGTTTCCTCCGGCGGGAACACATGTGGGGGTTTGGAGCTCTCAAGGTTCTGTCCTGAGAGAACAGGCTCCCTACTCCACTATTTTTACCTACCTCAGGAGAGCCGATTCCTCCCATTTTCCACAGGCTTACGGGTGCCGGGTGGATGGGCTCCTTCTCCCTCGTCAGTGCTCGGGGAGAGCCAGGACTGCTCCGGGTATTGCTGCTCCCAGGCAGGGGCGTCAGGCATGTCAGGCACTTCTGTTTGGTTTTTTCTTGCCTGCACATGTTTTTTCCCTGACGCCGCCGCCATCTTGGGAAGGGCAGTCAGAGGACTGCATCCGCCGGATGTGAGGTATCCGGAAGTGGGGCGGCATCCATGGAGCAGGCGCCAGGCGTCACTTCCGCCGGAAGCGCAGGGGGAGGAGGGAGGAATAGGTCTGGTGCCTATTTATTGCCGGTTCCGGTCCGGCGCACAGGTGCTATTGGAGTCCGGAACCGGCGTTTTCGCCACAAGCATCACGCTGCTGCCTCAGCATGGATTCAGGAACCGCAGCGAGTGGAACAGGCACAGGCACCAGCAAGGCCCAGGTAAGGAGCAGACTGTAGTTTCTGCTCAGCTTTACTGTGGGGTCTCTCTCTAGCCCTCTTCTCTCTAAATGTTAGTGAAGTTTGAGGGTATTTTTTCCCCCTGGTGGCGGAGGGGCCTGTCAGGGCACATGAGTCTGATAGCTTTTCTCACTGTGCACCTGTGGTGAGCAACCTTGAGTAATCAGGCTGACTCTAAAAGATGGTTTGTCTTTTTTCTCTCTCTTTTTTCCCTTATGGCAGGCCAAGAGCTCTGACCCTGGGATTAGAAAGAAATGTCCTTCATGCAAAATTAAGTTAAATGAAGGCTGGAAAAAGGCTTTATGTCAAGCATGTATTGACTCCTTGGTGAGGGAAGAAACCACTTCCGCATGCAGTGATCTAATCGCATCTGCCAAAAAGGAATTGGATGCTACCATTCAATCCTTCAGATCCTCACTCACCTATCCATCTGCAAGTCAGCCCACTACCTCACAGTCCTCTCAAGGCTCACTGTTAGTCCCGGCAGTAGAGGCGGAAATGGGTCCTCTGAACCGGGAAGGGCTTTCCCCATCCCATTCTAATGAATCGAATGAGGATAGTGATGAGCTGGAAAATATGTCTTCCAAGTATAAATTGTCTTTGGATCAGGTGGATGGCCTTTTAAAGGCTATTTATGCTACTCTAGGCTTTGAGGAAGAGCATAAGGAGATGTCTTTACATGACAAGATGTATGCAGGGCTTAGTGAGTCTAAGTCCCGTACCTTTCCAGTCCATGCAGTGATTTCTGAAACAATCAGAAAAGAATGGGCTGACCCTGATAGGAAACCATTTTTCTCTAGGGCTCATAAGAGAAGGTTCCCTTTTGATGAAGACCCAGCAGCTCTTTGGAATAAGGTTCCAAAACTTGATGCAGCCTTTTCTCAGGTGTCAAGATCTACTGATCTAGCATTTGAGGACATGGGGATCTTAAAAGACCCCATGGATAAAAAAATGGATCAACAGCTCAAGCGGACTTGGCAATCCATTATGGGCAACCTTAAGCCAGCAATGGCAACTACTTGCATCTCCAGGAACTTGGAGTATTGGGTAAATCAGCTTAAAGCTCATATAATAGCAGATTCCCCTAAGCAAGAAATCCTTGACTCCTTTTCTACCCTCTCAGCAGCCGTAGCCTATGTCTCTGATGCCTCAGCAGAGTCTATCAGGATGACAGCTAAGGCGGCAGCCCTTGCTAATTCGGTTAGACGGGCTTTATGGCTAAAGACTTGGCAAGGGGACACAGCATCTAAAAACAAATTATGCGGGGTCCCTTTTCTGGGAGACTTACTGTTCGGCCCTGATTTGGATTCAGTTCTGGACAGGACTGCAGATAAAAAGAAATCTTTTCCTGTCAAGAAGAAGAAACAACCAGTCAAACGGTTTTTTCGTCCTCAAAGGGCTCAGGAACAGAACAAGTCTCAAGAGAAAAAGAAAAGCTGGTCAGGGCAGAGGGGTAAGGGCAGAGGAAATGTCCTTTTCCATCCTCCTGCGTCAGCCAGCAAGACGCAATGACAGTCGGTTACAGGTAGGGGGAAGACTACAAGACTTTCTCCCCTATTGGGCAAGCATAACAGAAAACCAGTACATTCTGAATATGCTAGCCCAGGGTTACAATATAGAATTTTCAGATCTCCCCCTAGAAAGGTACTTGGTGACAAATCTTCCAAGAGATGTAACAAAATCCCTGGCAATGAAGAGCCTATTAAAGGATCTGATAGATCAGGGGGTTATGACTTACGTCCCACAGGGGGAGCTTTATCAGGGATTTTATTCCCGTATATTCCTGATAAAGAAACCATCCGGAGATTTTCGGTTAATCCTAAACCTGAAACCGCTGAACAGATCAGTCCAATACAAAAGGTTTCGTATGGACTCCATCTTCACGGTCAAGAATCTATTGACGAGGGAATGCTTTATGGCATCAATAGACCTTCGAGATGCCTATCTGCATATCCCTATAGCCCCGCAGTCCCAAAGATTCCTAAGATTGGCGATAAATTTGGGAAAAGAGGTTCTGCACTTGCAATTCAGGGCCCTCCCCTTTGGCCTGTCTTCTGCCCCACGAATATTCACAAAAATAATGGCAGAAGCGCTTGCACCTCTTCGCATGCAGGGGATTGCGGTAATTCCGTACTTGGACGACCTACTCCTTTTTGCCCCCTCCAGGGAAAGACTGCTAGACAACCTCGGAAAGACCCGAGGTCATCTAGAAACCCTGGGTTGGATCATAAATATGCAGAAGTCAAATTTCGTTCCAGCCCAGAAAATACTATTCCTGGGGTATCAGATCTGTTCAAGGGAACAAAAGATTTTTCTCCCAGAAGAGAAGAAGGGGAAAGTCCAGAAGGTGGTAGCGTCCTTGCAGGCAAGCCAGCAATTATCAGTCCGACAAGTGATGTCATCCCTAGGAACCCTAACCGCAACCATACCAGCCATTCAATGGGCAAGGTTACATTTCAGGCCTCTCCAGAGCTTTCTCCTGAGAATATGGAATCACAGGTCAGAATCTCTGGAAGCAAAAGTAAAGATACCCACCAAAGTCAAGAGATCACTTTGGTGGTGGAGAAGACAGGAGAATCTGTCAGAAGGCCTGCTCTGGTCATTTCCAATAGAAAAAGTGGTAACGACAGATGCCAGTGTATGGGGTTGGGGAGCTCACTTAGACCAAGACTTCGCGCAAGGAATGTGGTCTCGGACAGAGGCAAAGAGGTCCTCAAATTGGAGGGAACTAAAGGCAGTCGCCTTAGCTTTAAATGCCTTCTCTCCTATCCTTCAAGGTTCTCATGTCCGGGTCCTCTCAGACAACGCCACTACCATAGCCTACCTAAACAAACAGGGGGGTACAAGAAGCAAAACACTTCAGTTGCTAGCTTCAAAGATCCTGGTTTGGGCAGAAAAGCATGTTCGGTCCTTATCAGCAGTCCACCTCAAAGGCACCTTAAATGTAGTGGCAGATTATCTAAGCAGAAGGCGGATTCAGGAGTCAGAATGGAGCCTGAATCCGGAAATCTTTGCAATGATTACCAGGGCCTGGGGTCAACCGCAAATAGACCTATTTGCGTCACAGGAAAATACACAACTCCCAGTGTTTTTCTCGATTCACAGAGACGACAAGGCCCAGGGGACAGATGCGTTAATCCAGCCCTGGATCTTCCATCTGGGTTATGCATTTCCTCCTTTCCAACTTATCCCGTTGGTGTTAAGGAAGATACAGAGGGAGAAGGTGGCAGTAATCCTAATTACTCCATTTTGGCCAAAGAGGGCATGGTTTTCCACCATTCTACAGATGGCAGTCAAACCATTTTGGCGGCTGCCTCTCCGGCAGGACCTGCTCCTACAGGGTCCAATACAGCATCCGGGAGTGGCCAGTCTAAGCCTCACGGCCTGGTTTCTGAGGAGCAGTTGTTAAGAAACAAAGGTCTGTCACAACCCTTGGTAACTACCTTACTTTCCAGTAGGAAGATAGTGACCAGAAAAATCTATGCTAAATATTGGAAGGTCTTCAACTCTTTTTGTCATTTGACTAAGAGAGAAGTAAAAAATTTAGTGTCAATTTTGGAATTTCTTCAAGAGGGGGCAGACAAGGGATTGTCAGTCAGCACCCTTAAAGTTCAAGTAGCTGCTTTGGGAGTATTTCTAGAAAGACCAATCTCTTCTGAGCCCTTGGTTATAAGATTTTTCAAGGCACTTACCAGATCTAGACCAGCTCCGGCTAAGCACTTTCCCAATTGGGATCTATCAGTGGTCCTGCAAGCCCTTACAAAGGAACCTTTTGAACCACTACAAGGAATCTCTCTAAGGAATCTTACTCTTAAGACCTTGTTCTTAGTTGCAATAACGTCGGCAAGGAGAATTGGTGAGCTGCACGCCCTATCTGTTAAGAGACCCTTTTTAACTATCTACACAGATAGGATTGTACTTAAAACCGATCCGGGTTTTTTGCCAAAGGTAGCGTCAGCACACAATAGGTCGCAGGAGATCATCCTGCCAACCTTTTGCTCTAACCCTTCGGGGGAAAAAGAAGGCAAATTCCACAATTTGGATGTAAGAAGGACCTTATTACAGTATCTGGAGGTAACAAGTAACTTTAGATCCTCGGATTCTCTATTTATACTTTTTTCGGGTAAAAAGAAGGGCCAACAAGCTTCTAAGGGGTCTATAGCTAGATGGCTTAAATCAGCTATTCTAGCAGCCTACTCTCAGTCGGGGCTCTCTCCCCCGCTGGGAATTAAAGCACATTCTACCAGGGCTCAGGCCACTACATGGGCAGAAATGGCTGGTGCCACCCCAGATCAGATTTGTAGGGCGGCTACGTGGTCAAGTTACCTTACGTTTGTCCGTCATTACAGGCTGGATCTTCTGTCAGCCAGTGAACAGGCTTTTGGCAGAAAGGTCTTGCAGGCTGTGGTCCCTCCCTAAGTGGGTAAGTCTCTGTTATCCTCTCAAGGTGCTGTCCTGAAAGACGTTAAGGGAAAAATCAAGTTAGACTTACCGGTAACTTGTTTTCCAGGAGTCTTTCAGGACAGCAGCAACCCGCCCTTATTGTATTAAATTACTATGCTGTGACTAACCATATTCTGATTATGTGTTCCAGCTTGGGCCGGAGGTTCTCTACTACTACTGATGATAAGTGGGAAGGAGCCTCCTTTTAAAGTTTGGTGGAGGTGTGTTTCCTGTCAAGTGGGTGGAGCCACGCTCTCAAGGTGCTGTCCTGAAAGACTCCTGGAAAACAAGTTACCGGTAAGTCTAACTTGATTTTTCATTCTCTATATCTTTAGCTTTTATTTTTGAGTCTCTCTTATATTTACAGCAATGTTTTCTCATATGACCAGATCTATGACAGTAAAGACACGTGATAGGGTCTCCTTGCCTCACTCGTCTGCACCTGTCCTTGTCATTCCTACTAAGACCTGTTGTTTCTGACATGTCTGTAACCTGACTATTTTTGTCACATTGAATTATAGCTATCTCGTGTGTGAGATTGCTTTGATTCAATTGTCTCCTAATTTTATCAATGAAACTTACTAAATCATTTAAATTTTGACGTTCCTGCGCTATGGCTACTGAAGTTGGGTCAAGGTATTTAAATTTTTTTATGAAAGCTGTTTTTAAACCTGGGTCATTGTCATCATCTACTCCAAATATCATTTCATAAACTTTGCGAAATTTAATTCTAAAGTCAATTGGACTTTCTTCTGCAGTAGTCTGTAAAAGATCTAACATTTCTATGGTCGGTATTTGCTCACTGGTCATACATAGCAATAATTGTCGCAGTCTATCTGTCGCGTCATTTTGTTTTTCCTGACCTTCGTCATCAATAACAGGTGTGTTAATTCGTTTAGCGAAATTAACAGGAACCCACAACTGAAATATGTAATTGCGTTGATCATTTGACAGATTAAAACGATCCGCAAACATTTCAAATAAATCCCAATTGGAAAATACAGTTGCCTCATTGTCATAAATAGGAAAATCTTTTAAAACTTTCATAAGTTGGTCATGTATTTGCAACTTTAGTTTTGCAGTTCTACATAATAAGTTTTTATGTTTCATTTCTTTTTCATCAGTAGCGTCAACATTCTCCATATCCGTACTTTCCGGAATATAAGAGGATTGTTGCTTACATTTTGATTCAGTCTTTTTGTCATCTGTAGTTATTACAGCAATCTGTGTCAATCTACTGTCATTCTGAAGCTTTTCCAAAAGATTTGTTTTGGAGTCAATTTGTTCCTCAAGATTCTCTATATAATTACAAAAAATCTCACAGTTTGGACAATTAAGAGAATCTGGAGACAAATTTTCATGTTTCCCTGTGTTCTGCACAGTGTTAGTTTCTGTCTGCTTTAGTGTACACACATTTTTAGCAGGTAAATCAACATTAATAATCATTTTGTTAAATATTCTCACTAAGCTTAATACATTATTTATTTTCTTACGTAATTTATGTACAGTGAACCTGGATTTATCAATCTGTGTATTGGCATTTAAGCATTCATTGTACATATATCTCCACAAGTGACTGTCATTTGGATATAAAGACACATCTTTAAACTCTAGCTTGCTTTCTTTCGCTATTTCATCAATAAATTCCATAACTTTTACTCACCGTATTTAGAAGAATTTCTCGTCTTCAACCGTCTGTTGCTGGACTGTTGTCCACATCTGATGCAACACAAACGCCTCTTGGTTGATAGGTTCTGAACCGTCTTTTTTCTCGAGACTTGAATATTCGCAAAACTGCGCTAATCTCTCCCCCCTCAGCAAGGATCGAGATTTCCGTAAAAATTGAGAAATGACAGCAGTTGCTGGCTCGCCAAAATGAAGAATATTATTAATATCTAATATTCTTGTATCTCAGAGGCGCTTCTGGATGAATAGCATTGATAGTCAAACTGACTTAAAACAAAGTGTGAGTTTATTGTCACACAATTGGGATCATAAATACAATGTAAAAATATAATAGTTCAGTTCAGTGTGGGTAAAAATATATGAAATAGAATAAAAAATTATAAAGCTGTAATAAGCTTATGAAAGCATGTGCGCTTCATGGATGCTGCCCTCCTGTCTCCATGCTGTTTTGTGTAGTCCAAGAAGAAACAGGAAATGACGTTCTCAGTCTTCTGGCAGAATTGACAGCTGTCCCAACTTATCAAAGTATCTTGTGTACATGTCAGTATCATCTATCCTAATGACTGTGTGTCTGTGTGTGTGTCTGTCTGTGTGTCCTTCAATATGGAAGCATTGGCTTTATATGTTACATGTGAACGTGTGAACGTCATAACCTCACACCAACTTAGAACCTTGTATGGCACATATTCATTTCTGCTAGCTTCAGTATGCACTCATAGTCATATATGGCATACGATTGACAAGCCCACATGTAACACTCCATACTTGAAGTAATATGCTGATCATGTAATGTCATATAACCAAACATCTATATAATACGAACACATATTATCAACTTTACATTAAGTAACTATATACTAGTACTTATTAATATGACTGGAACTACAAACTAACTTAACTTAACAGGATATAATCCACAATGTATATTCCTTTAGCTATGTGGACACGTGTCTATTTTCGTCTTCTCATGACATTCTATACCAAAGAACATTAAATGTCATACTGAAATTGGCTACACCAGAAAAATCCAGCAATGCTCAGCTTTAGAAGAAGAATCATGTCAAATCTATTGATCAAGGTCATTCACACATACTCTATTTATCATGATTAATCATAAAACCAAATATGTTTTGCAAGCTTGCCATGAATATAATATAACACCTATAAATGCCGAATTATGAATTTGGAATAATATTCTAACAGATTGTTTTTATCGCCAAAGCCGTGGTGTCGCTATGGGGGCTAAATATGCCCCCAGCTTGGCGAATCTTTTTATGGCCAAGTGGGAGGAGGATGTCATCTATGCCCGCAGAAGTCCCCATCTTGTCCTGTGGGCCAGGTATATAGATTACATCCTCCTCCTATGGGATGGCGATGGCCAGGAGCTCCGTGAGTTCCTGTCCTCCCTCAATGTGAACAACCGAGGTATACATTTGAATTTCGAGTTGAGCCAAACCCAGATCCATTTTTTGGACCTTACTATAAATATAGATGGTAACCGCTTGTCCACATCCACTTTCTTTAAGGAAAGTGACCGTAATTCTTATATCCCATTGGGAAGTTGTCATCACAGACCTTGGCTTAATGGAATCCCCAAAAGCCAGTATATGAGAATTCGCAGAAATTGTTCGGACCCTGCTACTTTTTTAACACAGAGCAATACTCTCACTGAGAGATTCCTTGAAAAGGGATATACCAGGGAAAATCTTTTACCTATTTTGGAAAATGTACGGAGTATGGATAGAGAACTCTTATTACAGGACAGACCACGACCTAGTAACTCAAATCAAAATCTGGGAGTTTCCTTTATCACCACCTATTCTCTCCAACACAAGGAGGTAAAACAACTAATTTCTAAGCACTGGCATATCATCACTAATGACAGGGTTTTGAGGGAAGTCTTACCGTCAAAACCCTTAACTGTCTTTAGAGGGGCACCTACCTTTAGGAATAAATTGGCCCCCAGTGTTCTTGATCCTCCAACTGTAAGAACCACTTTTTTTGACCAGCTGACCGGTTTTTATAAATGCAACCGATGTTGTGTATGTTTCTTTAATTCCTGTCCGAACAGGAGAACCCAGACCTTTATGTCTACAGCAACTGGCCAAACCCATTCTATTATTCCATTTATTACTTGTTCTACCCTTGGGGTAGTCTACATGTTGCAATGCCCTTGTGGCTTGCAATATGTGGGACAAACTAAACGCCCCCTCCAGGTAAGGCTCAATGAGCATATCACCAATATTTTGACAGGGTTTAAAAACCATTCAGTTTCAAAACATTACCGTCTGGTACATAACAGAGACCCCTCCAACACTCTCTTTGTTGGCATTGATCGATATAGACCTTATTGGCGAGGGAGCTCTTTGGTACGAGACATTTCAAAGCTAGAGATGTCTTGGGTCCATAGAATAAAAAGTTATACGCCACATGGATTGAATATAGATGTGGACGTTAACGCCTTTATAGACAATTCCTAATGTGCTGTTTTTACGATCACTCATTTTGGGGGGAATAGCATATACTGGAATCGGGGATTAATACTGTCTAAACAGGCATTGACTCCGCTTATGAGGCTGCTCCATCTTTAGTCTCATTTCTTATTTATGATGTTTCCTCCTCTCTTGAAATGTAGGGTTTTTTATTTCAAGGTAATTTATTTTAATTTAATTTAATTCAATTTAATTTAATTTTTATTCAATTTTTTACTCCATATTTTTATACTTTCATATTGTGGTTTGTGCTAGTTCTGCGACCACCCTAGAGGGAGACTAGTATAGACTGCAATTATGGATTAATATCATTATGATATACTCTGTTCATAAGGCCGTCTTTGGCTTAAGTTTTTTTGCTTTTTAGTCCTGTTATCACATGGGATTAATTTTATTTTATTTTATTTTATGTGCTTATTCTATATGATTATATAGCCCTATGTTTACCTGTTTGGTTAAGTTTTGGAGTCATTACACTTCATACAGTATACATGGGTTATGTACCAGCTTCCGGTGAGAGAGGGATATAAATGTGCTGTTTTCTCTGCCATGGTCTTTAGAATATATAATATTTAGTCTAATCATATGCTATTCCAGCTACCTTTTAATTACTAGAGGTGTGCACCTTTTCTGTGGGATGTCTATATGACTCCGCTCTGTATGTTAAACAATGATGATGCCCACACTCAAGATGGCGCTGTTTGTTTACGAGACAGAGAATGATGCCCAAACTCAAGATGGCGCCGCCTGTCTCCCTAACGGGACTCAGAGCGAGGCTTGAGTAGGGCTTATAACGTGGTGGCTCAGCACGCTGCCCGTTCCCCATTGAGAACGTCAAACGTATGACGAAACGCGTCTGGGAGGGGCGTGCTGACGTCACCACGTCGTTCGATTGAGGACGGGAGTGTGTCCGGAGGCCGGCCGGCTTCGTTTTACTTTCTTCTCAACGTTTAAAATCCGTTACTTATGTAAGTGTTATTCCTTTTATAATAAATCTACTATATACAGTATCACACTATTGGCTCTTTATTATATATGTGCTGCCGAGTCTGGACAGAGAGGGCAAGACGAGGTACACCATTCCGGTCGGGAGTGTGGCTGGAATCGTAATACTTCTGCCTCTTTTGCTTATTTGTCTGGTAAGGGGACAATCCCGAAGGTCCGTTTAATATTTATTCTTTGGTGATGGTTCCCGTTTTTTCACTATATCTGCATACGAGGGTCTGCCCTCTGGTAAGCAGCTCGCACTATTAGCTGTCCCAGCACCTGGTGGGAGTTCTTTTCACAATCCTTCACCTATCCTTGGAGTGCTTTACACACGCCGACTGTCCAATCATATCTGGTAAGCAGATTTTGGAAGTCGTTGCAGTTTACACCCATACTATTTATCTTCATTTTAAAAATATATTTTTTCACCTATGTTTGCATGATTGCATGACACCCACCTCATTGTCCTAGCTACCTAGCGTAGGATTTCATATGATCACACGTGATTTAAGGGTATTTGAGTGTCACTTTCTCTTTCTGGTTTTGGCGTATTTTCTAAAACAATATTACGCTATATGTTTGTTATATTTTTTT
The DNA here is from genome assembly GCA_037952925.1 of Lithobates clamitans. Taxonomy (NCBI): domain Eukaryota; kingdom Metazoa; phylum Chordata; class Amphibia; order Anura; family Ranidae; genus Lithobates; species Lithobates clamitans. The sequence continues at coordinate 4,391,000 of JBBGZY010000586.1, forward strand.
GTATTATATCTGTGGATACACGGGACGAGGGCGCCCTTCCTGCTTCACCTGGAGTGTACATCTAAAGGCCCAGGCTGGATTTAAGCCACTCGCCCTTTAAAGTCTTACTTCTGGTAAGCGCAATATATATTGGAGTGTTCCGCTGATTGTGTCCACTACTACTGTTTTCCTTTGGAAGAAGTTTATCATCTATTGATCCTTCTTGTCAGGACTACCATTGGGACTATTCATTTCATGTTATATGGGACTTCATAATTGGACTCTTATATCACTTATAGCGCGGTTTTCTCTCTTTTTTAATTTGATTTGGTGGGCTACACTTATAACCGCAGCTTGTTCTTTTCCTTTTTCTTTCTAAGCGCAGTTTTTTTCTTTATAGATGCTTTATATTGTTTAACCGATTCAACTGTTCCATGAAACAGACATGTCCACGGTTCTTCTGGGATCTCCCTATCAGTAATTTCCTTTATCAACTGTAACATTTCCTTCCAGAATTCTTTAATGACGGGACAATCCCACCATATATGGGCCATTTTTCCTACAGCCTTACATCCTCTCCAACAGTCCGCAGATTTCTCCGGTTGAAATTTACTAGTCCTGTCTGGTGTTCCATACCATCTTGATAAACACTTGTAATTTGTCTCAATCCTAGTGTCTACAGAGGTATAGTGTACCAATTTCAAAATTTTTACTAAAGTGTGATTACTACATTGTGAACCTAATTCCATTTCCCATTTCTTGATGTAAGGCGGCACCTCCAATTCCTCTTTGTGCATTTGTATTTTATAAAGTTGCGAAATATTATTGCAAGTACACTTGTTAATCAGTGTATTTGTTTGCTTATAAAGGGCGTGACAACAGCAAGGAAGTGATTTAGCATGAAAACAGTCTGACCAATTGAGAGACCAGAAGCAGAAACCACTTTGATCAATTCAATTTTGTTCTTGCATTGGTCTTTTTAACATTTTGTTTATTTTCTTCTAAAACTGTGTGTGTTATTACTACACTGTGTGTGATTACTAGATTAGCAGAATTTACATTAGTTTTCCATAATTTTAAAACAAATATGCATAAAAGCGGAAGAGAACGTGACCAAAGCAAAAATTTGAATTTGGTACCAAAAAAGAAAAAAGAATATTGCTTTTGAGGAATGCAAACAGGAATTACATGGCTCTATGCATAAGTTTTTGAAGACAGGCAAGATAAGTACAAGTGAAGAGATGACTGAGTGTGAACATGAGAGCCAAGCACTTCTGCTGAATCTGAATTGTGTACCATTTTGTGTAGCACAGAAGAAGGAATTAAAAAAAAAAAAAAGCCTCATGTTTCAGGTTCTGAGCAACCAGAGTCTTCATATCAGCCTCTAAGTTATGATCCTGGAGAATGGTTTTTCTCATTGGAAGATAAAGACAGAATCTGTTATATTCAGAAAGGACCAGTAAGGGAAGAAAAGGTAACTTTTCCATTAGACAGTGGAAAAAGACATTTTTCTAACTTTCATTACACCAGGGTTCTAAACAACAAGGAAACACAAGATAGGCGCTGGTTAGTTTAGTCCAGAAGCAAGGACTGTGTTTTCTGTTTTGCCTGTCGTTTGTTCTCACCATTACGGAGAGCGCTTTAGTGTCTGATGGCTGCAATGACTGGAAGAACTTGAGCAATCAACTTGGTCTTCATGAAAACAATTTTGACCACTTATAGAACATCATCACATGGATGGAAACTGAGAAAAGATTTAGATGTGGGAAAACTATTGATGCGTCGGTGCAAAAGCAGATACTCCTGGAAAAGAAACGTTGGCATGAAATTCTGGAAAGGCTTATAACCACTGTTCAGTTCTTATCATGCCATAACTTACCATTCAAGGGCACAGAGATAATTTAGAGGAAGAGAATAGTGGTAATTTTATTGATCTAATAAAGCTTTGTGCAAGGTTTGATCCTGTTCTTCGTCAACACTTGCAACAAATTGAAGAGAAACATATTCACAACCATTACTTGGGGAAAAAAAACATACAAAACTAGAAAAGCTACAATTTCTAGGGAAATTGTGTGAAGTGTTCTTGCCTCCACCTACAGTAGTCTACAACTGGAGTGGGCAGAGTAACTGGATAGAGTGGCTTGAGTAACTGTTGTGTGGTTGGAGTAGCTGTGAAAAGTGTTAAAAAGCTTTATATTATAAAAAGTATAAATAGTAGTAAAAAAGTTGAAGAAGTCCCATCATTAGCTGAAAGAGCTGAACATTTTTTACAAAAATGATTTTTTTTTTTTTAATGATTTTTTTTTTTTTCAAAAATGATTTTTTTATTTTTTTTCCATTGGGTGGTCATAGTAGTTGGGCTAGTCATAATGTTTTGGCTGATCATGGGGTGGTCATAATGTTTTGGCTGATCATGTTGTGGTCATAATGTTTTGGCTGATTATGGCGTGGACATAATGCTTTGGCTGATTGTGGCGTGGACATAATGCTTTGGCTGATTGTGGCGTGGACATAATGCTTTGGCTGATTGTGGCGTGGACATAATGCTTTGGCTGATTGTGGCGTGGACATAATGCTTTGGCTGATTGTGGCGTGGACATAATGCTTTGGCTGATCGTGGCGTGGACATAATGCTTTGGCTGATCGTGGCGTGGACATAATGCTTTGGCTGATCGTGGCGTGGACATAATGCTTTGGCTGATTGTGGCGTGGACATAATGCTTTGGCTGATTGTGGCGTGGACATAATGCTTTGGCTGATCGTGGCGTGGACATAATGCTTTGGCTGATCGTGGCGTGGACATAATGCTTTGGCTGATCGTGGCGTGGACATAATGCTTTGGCTTATCGTGGCGTGGACATAATGCTTTGGCTGATCGTGGCGTGGACATAATGCTTTGGCTGATCGTGGCGTGGACATAATGCTTTGGCTGATCGTGGCGTGGACATAATGCTTTGGCTGATCGTGGCGTGGACATAATGCTTTGGCTGATCGTGGCGTGGACATAATGCTTTGGCTGATCGTGGCGTGGACATAATGCTTTGGCTGATCGTGGCGTGGACATAATGCTTTGGCTGATCGTGGGGTGGTCATAATGTTTTGGCTGATCGTGGGGTTGTCAGCTTTTGTCACTTCCCACTCTAGTTTTAAACATTTCACCATTCATTGCTATGGGACAAATTTCGCTGCAAAAATGACGATATTTCGTGAACCATTCGGCGAAACGTTCCATAAAGTAATAGCACACCAATCGTGAACAATCTGCACGTTTCGGTATATTACTGTCTATGTAGTGTAAAAGCTGTGGGAGGAGTTAGGGTGGTAAATTTGGCTATAATAAGAATAATATATATGTGAGATAACAGTAAGTGGTCTTGCTATGCAAGAACACTTAATGAACTCATTTCATTGATGGCCAAACTTGTCAAATGAAAGGTTATTGAGAAGATTCTTCAAGCAAAATATTATTCCATAATTCTTGATTGCACTAGGGATGTGAGCCACGTTGAACAGATGACTAAGGTATTACAACATGCTGATGAAAAATCAGGAGATGTTGAAGAGCGTTTATTGGATTTTTACCAGTTGACAAAACAACAGCGGAAGAATTAACTAAAACCATACTGCTGGAAATTGAGGAATCAGGTTTGGACATCAAAAATTGCCGTGGTCAAGGATATGACAATGGAGCAAACATGTGAGGGGAGAAAAGTGGTGTAAAAACTAGGATGTTAAATATCAATCCTTTAGATTTTTTTACTCCCTGTGGTTATCATAGTTGGAATTTGGTTCTGGGTGATGCAGCAGCACCTTGTGCAAAATCCAAATTATTTTTTGGGGTTTTGCAAAGACTCTACACATTATTTTCTGGCTCATCCAATAGATGGGTAATTTTAAAAGAGAAGGTAAATATTACCCTCAAGCCATTTTCAGAAACCAGATGGGAGTACAGAGTTGAGAGTGTAAAGGCTTTCCGTTACCAACTAAAAGAAATTGTTGAGTGCCTGGAAGAGATGACAAAGAAGAATGCTGATCCTGCTTTCTGTAGTGAATGTAATTCACTAAAAGAAGAAATGTTGTCATATGAGTTTGTTCTGTCATTAATTGTATGGTATGAGATTTTAGTAAAAATCAACCTTATCAGCAAGGTGTGGCAAAAGTCTTGTATGCAGCTGGACACTGCAGTAAAATATTTGGAGGTCTTCCTGTGCTGGCTGAAAGAATATCAACAAAATGGCTTTAATTCTGCCAATGTTACTGCCAGAGAAATTGCTGAAAAAATGGACATTCCAAGGGAATTTCGACAGTTCAGGATACGCAGGACCAAAAAAATGTTTGATTATGAGTGTCCAGATGAAGCAGTTGTTAACCCTGCAGACAAGTTTAGAGCAGAATATTTCAATGTTATTGCCGACAAGATTCATGTTAGTGCTGAGCCTTGCTTTGAAGGTTTAAAAAGCTATGTCAGCAATTTTGGATTTTTATATGATATCTCCTCGTTATGCCTGAAATCTGAAAAAGACCTATTACAAAACTGCAAAGAACTTGAAGGCCTACTTACGTTACCCAATTCTTCTGATTCTGACAAAAGAGGTCTGGAATTGTATAAAGAGCTACGAATGTGTATGCGTACTGTTCCTCCAAAATTGGATATGTCCAGTTCCTTGAAATACCTCATTGATCACAATTTAACTGACATTTATCCAAATAACTATGTTGCATGAGGAGTCATCTTAACAATTCCAGATACTGTTGCATCAGCTGAGAAGAGCTTTTCAAAACTAAAATTAATAAAAACATACTTAAGATCAATTATGAGCAAAGAGAGATTATCTGCCTTAGCAGTTTTGTCCATTGAACGTGATCTGGCATTAAAATTAAATTATTCATCTGTAATAGATGAATTTACAACTGCAAAATGTAGGAGAATGTTTTGAAACTCCGACTTTTGCTGAATTAAACTTATGATACTGTTCTGATACTGAAACATTAAAACAGTTTACTACTGTTAAAACCTCCCAGGAGGGTTGTGTATGAGCCTCAACTATAGTTAGCACAAATATATTGTGGTATTTTATTAATATTGTTGTATTTTGAAACAAAGGTTTTTTTTTTTTTGTTTTGGTTGGCTTTCAGTAAGTGCCTGAGAAAGGACCCTGGCATAAGTCTATGCTAATAGGACACCCTTACACCAGGCTGTTTTCCTGCAGGCACCCTTAACAGACACCTGTTCAGAATTGACAGGCATTTGTTGGTGCAGCACCATGGTAGTTGCAGATCAAACAGAAACAGCTTCCTTGGCTGTAAAGGATAGGAGCGTTTAATTCCACTTTAAGGCTGGTGGCAGATTTGCCTCTACAAACTCGGCAGTGTCTAAAAATGGAGATCAACTACCCCGTTTCCCCCAAAATAAGACCTAGTGTAAATGTCAGTGGTGGCTGCAATATAAGCCTTACTGCCCAAATAAGTCCTACCCTGTTTCCCCCGAAAATAAGCCCTACCCTGAAAATAAGACCTATAAGGACTTTAACTAGGGCTTATTTGTGGGGTAGGACTTATATTGCAGCCATCACCGACAATCACACTAGGTTTTATTTTCGGGGAAACAGGGTAAGCATGTGCAAAGCGGGCTGAGACAGTGTACTACTACATTTTAAACAGTATAGACACTTATTTGTAAAAAAATTTCATAGCTATACCTGCAAAAAGGGCCTGAAGGGATCTAGCAGGACTTAATTTTCTGACTAAAGTTCCAATTGAATTTTTTTTTATTGAAGTTTTTCTGAAGAATGCAAGAAACTAAGTTGTTTTAGTTACTTGAAAAATATTGCACTTTATACCTCTTATGTTCCATGCACTACTGAGCAAATATGTTAATAGTTACATATTTATCTGTTTTTATGTTTTACATTTTTGTAAAAAAAAAAAAAAACTTGTTGCATGCTTGTTGTTACAATAAGCAGGTCATGTGCAAGAATATGTTGTAAAATGATTCTTTTTTTTGTTTTATATTTTGTTGACAAATATTTAACATTTAGGAGACAGCACAGAGGATAATGAGTAGGCAGCTGCACAATTTTCTCGTTCAATATTTTTATTAAGGTTTACATGAGATATACATAACAATCTGTAGGCTTATACATGGGAAACAGTCAAATCATGAATAATAAAAAAATGAGTATATAAGTCACTGTATGTTCAACAGGAATTATATCTGAAAATAAGACTTATAATAATATAGATTCACTTAATATATTATATCTGAAAATAAGACTTATAATAATATAGATTCACTTAAATAGCCAACATTAGAACCCCAAAAACGGTGTATTTAATGAAACATGCCTCCAGACCACTCATCCACCCCTGATGGGCACAAACTGGGGATGGGTGGGGGCAAAGCTCTATACATCGGGAATATTTACACCAAAATCATTTTAAATATTGCAAAAGACATAAGGGGGTCTAGGTATTTCAGTCATAGATTACACATGCCATTTATATTAGATCAAAAATATAAGAATTAAGAGAAATATCAGATAAATTAAAAAGACAGTGCTTGTCAATTACAAAATATAAAACCATACGCGTAAGAAGAGAGATTCCCTTATCCGTTGGGATAAGAAAAGATAGGAAGAAGAGAGAAAGAGGGAAGAAAGAAAGAGAAGGAAGGGTTTTCCATGGTGGTAGTGCGGCCCACACCCAAAAAATGCATATCGTTAATAAAATATAAAAGAATTATTGCAGCAACAACAATGAATGATCAAAGTCATGGGGCAAAAAATGTTTAACCCAAGGTTTCCAAATTTTGTTGAATTTACCGATATTGTCATTTTCTATGGCCGTCATTTTGGCAAATATAAGGGCCTTCAACATCCTATGTTTGGCTTCAGCAACAATTAAGGTGGGAGATTTTCAAGCCTTGGCTAGAAGTTGAAATTGAGTATGAGTAAATGCAGCTGGTTTAAGATTTAGGAGGGCCACAGCTTGGTCTGGGAGTATAGAGATTTCCAAGGCTTTAGAAACCATATCAAATATCTTTCCCCAGAAATCTTGGGTTACCGGACATTGCCACCAATTATGGAAATGCGTACCTGGTGAGGAACATCCTCGAACAATTTTCTGGGTATGCTGGGATAAATTTTGCAATCCTTGCTGGTACTAAATACCAACGTGCCATAACTTTGATATTGGTTTCTAATGCACAACAATTTGGGGAAGACGTTTTGGTGGCCAACCAAATATTGGACCAGTCATCTTCGTCAAATGTACGATTCAAATCATGCGACCATTTAGCAACATATGAAGGAAATGAGTCGCTGGGTATAGCGGTGAGATGTTGATATAGGAGTGAAATCAGTCCTCCAATATGTGGGTCACTCTTGCACTCTTGCAAATACGTTCAAATTGTGACATTTGGTTAAGAATTGAACCTGTACTAATGAGAGGTGTATAAAAATTCTTGATTTGCAAATAACGAAAAGATTCAGTCCTAGGAAGCTCAAAAGTTTCACAAAGTGTAGGGAATGTATGAAAATCAGTGGAAGGTGTCAATTTGTGTACCCGGGTCAAATTCGTAGTTGACCTTGCTGCAAAAGAGTTTGGAAATTTCCAGGCAGTGTAAAAAGCTGGATTCTTGAGAAAAGAGAGGAGGGGATTATGTGGTGATTGAAGATTATGAGAAATTTTTATGTTCACATAATGTGTCTTTCATTATTTACCTGTACTGACATGTTGATATTTCTGTTCAATAAAAACATTTGTACAAGAAGATTATGAGAAATTTTAAATTTGTCCCATATAGCCGAGGAATGTTTAGTAATAGGATTGGAAAGGCAGGCTCTATCTGGTTTGAAGCCATAGCAGATTAGCCACAGAAATGGGGTCACCGTCAATGGATTCGATAGCCACCCATAAGGGGATTTCTCTAGTAGCACGATATTTAGGGAGCTGTGATAATTGAGCTGCATAATAGGAAGAAAAATTCGGCACGCCCAGCTCCCCTTTATTTTTAGGAAGATAAAGTGTTGCAAGAGGTATTCAGGATTTGGTAGGCCCCCATATAAATGACATATCCCCTTCTTTGTACTAGTCTTAAGAAATATGATGGCATTGAAATAGGAAGTACTCTAAATAAATACAGAAATTTCTGTAATATTGTCATCTTTATAGCATTAATTCGCCCTAACCACAACAAGGGGAGAGAAGACCACTGTTTCATTAGTCTGGTGATTTCTTTCAATAATGGAAGGTATTTTGCTGCAAAGAGATCTGTCAAGGAGTTTGTAAGTTGGGCTCCTAAATATAAAAGTTGGTGAGATACCCAGTTAAAAGGTAAAGAAAATTTAGCTTGCATTAGTTCAGTGTGTGTTAAAGAAATATTAAGTGCATTGGATTTTGTAGAGTTAACAAACAGACCGCAAATATGAGCAAATTTATCTAGTAAGTCTAGTAAATTTGGAGCAGAAACATGTGGATGAGTTAGGAAAATTAAAACATCAACTGCAAATAGGCAGATCTTATGCTGTAATCCTCCCAACTCAATACCTTTTTAATATCAGGGTTGGCTCTAATTAATAGTGCCAATGGTTCTATGAAAAGGGTAAAAATCAATGGGGAGAGGGGACAACCTTGCCTCGTACCTCTCCTAATGTCTATCATTGCTGATTTGTAGCCAGCATATTTAAAATATGCCCGTGGATTATCATATAGAGAGGAGATCCAGGTCAAAAAAATGATTCCCAAAACCCCATTTATGCAAAATATATTGCATGTATGACCAAGTGACAGAGTCAAATGCCTTCCTGACATCTAAAGAGAGGTGGCAGGTTGGGATGTGTCTATTTTTAGTAGCATGAATGAGTAAGAGGGCCCGTCAAATATTATCTCTTGTCGTGTGGACATGAATCCTGTTTGATCACAATGGATTAGGCGGCCTATAATGGGATTGAGACGATTCGCTATAATTTTAGCTAAAGGTTTAATGTCCAAATTTGGTAGAGGTATAGGACGGAAATTGGTCCAAGAGGTGGAGTCTGATCTGGGTTTAGGGAGCATAGTTATGGAGGTCAACGTTTCCATTCTAAATGTGTGCCCATTAAGTATAGAATTGAAAGCTCTGGTTAATATAGGTGTCAGTATGGGAGCAAACAATTTATAATATGATGCTGAAAACCCATCCAGGCCTGGTCGTTTATGAGTTTTTAAAGTTTTTATGGATTTTTGAACTTCTAATTCTGTAATGGGACTCTCAAGATGGGCGAACTGTTCATTGTCTATAGTGGGATGATTGATAAAAGCAAATAGGGTATCTGTTTTCGTCTGTTTAAAATCTGAGATGTGAGAATAAAGTTTAGCTAAATTAGAACGGAACACCTCAAGTATTGTAACAGGGTTACTAGTATATGCATCTCGTGACGTCTTTAACCTTATTGGTGTCTGAGCATATTTTATGGCATTTAAACTACGTGCCATATAGGTATCCGGTTTATTAGCTTTAAGTTATTGGGTATGCTGACGTTTACGCATAAGTCTTTCTGCTGAGTCTGTTGGAAAAAGGTCTAGGTCAAGACGAGCTTTACCTAGTTTTGCATTATTGGTAGCAGTCGGGGAGGATTGGAAAGCCAAATGACATGCGTTAAATTTAGCGTCAAGCTTAGCAAATAAGAACTTTCTTGTTCTTTTAATGGCTGAAGCCTGTTGTATTAATTTACGACGAATTACAGTTTTGTGAGCTTCCCATACAGAAAGATCAGAAACATCTGCTGTGTCATTAACCAAAAAATATTCTGTGAGTGCCTTTTCAATCTCTAAACGATGAGAAGGATGGGTTAACGTAGTATCATTTATATGCCAAGTCGTGTCCTGTGACCTGGGTATTAGAGAGGCTATGGTGGTATAGACTGCACAATGATCCATCCAAGGGGAGGGAATGATTTTAGAGGAGAGTATTTCCGGGATCATACTAGATAGGACAAAAATGTGGTCTATGCGCGAAAAGGAATTATGTGGATAAGAATAATATGTGAAGCGTCTACTAGTTGGGTTAAATTCACGCCATGTATCTACCAATTTATGTGTGGTAAGTAAATGTTGGAAGCTTATTGGAGGTATCGAGTGAGACTAAAGGGGATTTGTCAAGAAAAGGGAAAATAGTCGCATTTGAATCTCCACATTAGTGTTCCAAATTTATGCGCTTCTGCAACCTGGAAAAGGTGTTACAAAAAAACCACTGGGCGTTTTATTAGGGGCATAATAAAATACAATGGTAATTGCCATATCTAAAATATAACCTGTGAGTAGAAGATAGGAAAATGTAAAGAGGGGGCTAAATCTCACTCTGAAGAGTAGTGGGACTTTGAAGGGAGATGATGTGTCTGTTAGATATAAGCAGTATCACAACAGTTACTATAAAAATATACAAATTTTATTGAAAATATATAAAATGTGCAATAAGAGAATTACAATCCAGCGAGATTTTACGACCGTACAGAGATATTGAAATCACTTGTAGTCAGCCAACATGTTTCGCATATCTTTGCTTCATCAGGGCATTACAAGCATCACAGATTTCATCTGGTCTGTGACAGTCATAAGGACTGCTGAATACACACCATAACCAACCAAACACTTCCCTATGGGTCACCCGGTGCCTAAAGACCCATGGATGCCAGGTCCAAATGGGCCGTGCCAGTAGGGGAACTGGACCGTGTTCAAGGGGATGGTAATCTTGTGGCAGTATGTATGAGTATGGCCAAATCCTGCAAGGAGTGTAGCGGCAGTGCGGGAGCTCCAGCCCCGCTGTGCAGTGCGGGATGCGTCTGTCAGCCATGTTGGCTGACTACAAGTGATTTCAATATCTCTGTACGGTCGTAAAATCTCGCTGGATTCTAATTCTCTTATTGCACAGTTTATATATTTTTCAATAAAATTGGAATATTTTTATAGTAACTGTTGTGATACTGCTTATGTCTAACAGACACATCATCTCCCTTTAAAGTCCCACTACTCTTCAGAGTGAGATTTATCTCCCTCTTTACATTTTCCTATATATTTAGGGATTGGGAGTCCTGTCTCTGTCTTCTGGTTTTAGTCCAATCACATCTATCTATCTATCTATCTATCTATCTATCTATCTATCTATCTATCTATCTATCTATCTATCTATCTATCTATCTATCTATCTATCTATCTATCTATCTATCTATCCTATCTATCAATATATATAGTATAGTAGCTAGTATTTAGCCTTGCTGACCCCAATAGACTATGGGCATATATTATCCGTCGTCCTCATAAAAAACAGCGATCATTGCGCAGTATATTTGCACTATTTATTTTAAAATTAGTTAAAAAAGAGACTGTGAACTCACATTTTATAGTGCCCGTAAGCTGGCACCAAGCTATTCCAGCAGTTAGAATGGGTGTAAAGATGTCTCCGATTTGAGGTTCAGACCTCGTTTTCATCCGGCCGGAAGTGACGTTGTGTGTATTTCCCAGCAGCCTCTACGTGTTTCGCAATAATGATTGCATCATCAGGAAGCTGCTTGTTGTTAATGTGTCACCTTATTTATACCCCAAACTTTTTTGTTTAAGCCAATCAATTCCCCAATACCAGAAATTCCTCCGCCGCCATTTTAGCTATTGTTATTTGCCCACACCCGGTCTGTATGTTTTTCCTAGGTCCCCCACTCCGTTGTTATTTATTGCTTTTCCTAAACTTACGTAAATGTCATGAAGATACATTTATGGGCGATTTACTTAATCCCTTTTCCTCGCCGAGGTCACCCATAAGAACGGCTGGAAAAGCTTTTACAAACTTTATAATCCAAAAACAACCATAATGTCGTAATTATACACTCTCTTAGTACTTTCAAATTTATTTTAAAACTTTTAAAACCCTTATGCTTATATTTTTATTATACCTACATTCAAATGTCAGCAGAACAACACAAATTTAGAACGTGGGAGCATAGATTATATTTAAGATAAAAATAAAAAAATATATAAACAAAATGAGATAAATAATGATAAATAATAAAAAAAATAAAAAATGAAAATAAATGAAAAAAATTAAAAAAAAATATAAATGGAAAAAAATGAAAAAAATTTGAAAAAATAAAATAATGAAAAAAAATGAAAATAAGAATAAAAAATATATAAATAAAATAATATAAAAATAAAAAATATGAAATAAAATAAAAATAATACATAATAATACATAATAAATCTGACAACAAATCACCTAATAATCTTCTATAAAGCAGTTCACATCTAGTTCAACATTCAACCCCAGCAGCCTCAATGTGTTTAGTTTAAATATCCAGTAAGTTTCATTTTTTGACACTTCCCTTCGCATATTCAAATTTCTCCAGTTTTGTTCTATTTTGTCTATCGCGTAAAACTTCAAATGTTGCGGGTCCCTCTTATGCATGTCCCTGAAATGCTTTGACACGCTGCGATATTTGTACCCTTTCTTAATATTCCTGACATGCTCCCCTATTCTCACAGAGAGTGCCCTTGTGGTTCTAACCACCTACTGCAGCCCACAGCTACACTCTAGCACGTAGGTAACATGGGTGCTGCATTACATGATGAGTTTGTCGATCGTATATTTTTGTTTAGTTGAGTTGGACTGAAAACCTGTTATTTTTCTCTCTTCCTTATTAGTTAGTCTGCAGGGTTTGCATTTGCCTCATCTAAAAAAACCTTTGTGGTCAAAGAAAGTGGACATTTTCTTTGGGGGGTCAGGAACATACTTTTGGTCTCTGATCCCTTTGCCCTTCTGTATATAAATGTCGGTTTTGATGGTAAGATTTTGTTCAAATGTGGGTCATTGCTGATTATGGGCCAGTTTATCTTAATAATTCTTTCCAGCACTTTATATTGTTTATTAAATCCTGTTATAAACGGTACTTTGTCTTTTTGGTTCTGTTCCCTATTTTTATTTTGTAATATGATTTCCCTATCCATATTTCTGACTTTATCACGGGTATGCTCTAACTCGTATCTATTGTAACCCTTAGCCACAAATCTTTCGATCAGAATATTAGTTTGTGTATAATAATCTCCCATTAGGTCACAATTGTGTCTAATCCTTATAAATTGGCCCTTGGGTATGGCCTTTTTCCACTGGGGGTGGTGGCAGATTCTTATTGGTATATAACCGTTACAATCTGTATCTTTTGAAGTGTGTTCTGGTACTCAATTTGTTTATATTTTTAAAAACTTCCAAACCTAGGAAATGTATAGTATTCTGATCTACATTTGCAGTAAATTTTATTCCATATTGGTTTGCACCTACATGGTTAAAAAACTGATCTAATTCATCCTGACTGCCTTTCCAGACGATCAGGATGTCATCAATGAATCTTTTATATAACAGCAAGTGTGGCCGACATCTCCCAAAAATCTCCTCCCTCCTCCCATGTATTAAGGAAAATGTTGGCCACACTTGGTGCATATTTATTTCCCATTCCTACCCCCTTAACCACTTGACCACTGGGCACTTAAACCCCCTTAATAACCAGACCAATTTTCAGCTTTCAGTGCTCTCACATTTTGAATGACAATTACTCAGTCATGCAATACTGTACCTATATGACATTTATGTCCTTTTTTTCACACAAATAGAGCTTTCTTTTGGTGGTATTTAATCACCGCTGGGTTTTTTATTTTTTGCGCTATAAAAGAAAAAAGACTGAAAATTTGGTAAAAAAATGAATTTTTCTTTTATTTCTGTTATAAAATTTAGCAAATTAGTAATTTTCCTTCATAAATTTTGGCCAAAATTTATACTGTTACATATCTTTGGTAAAAATCATTACAAATTGGTGTATATTATTTGGTCTTTGTGAAAGTTAGAGTCTAAAACCTATGGTGCCAATATCTGAAAATTGATCACACCTGAATTACTGACGGCCTAATTTCTTGAGACCATAACATGCCAGAAAAGTACAAATACCCCCCCAAATGACCCCTTTTTGGAAAGAAGAAATTCCAAGGTGTTTAGAAAGATGCATGATGAGTTTTTTTAAGTTGTCATTTTTTTCTCACAATTCTTTGCAAAATCAAGATTTTTTTTGTTCTTTTTTTTTCCACAAAATTGTCATATTAGCAGGTTATTTCTCACACACCGCATATGCATACCACAAATTACACCCCAAAACACATTCTGCTATTACTCCTGAGTATGGCGATACCACATATGTGTGAGACTTTTACACAGCGTGGCCACATACAGAGGTCCAACATGCAGGGAGCACCTTCAGGCGTTCTGGAGCACCCAGGCCAATTCTGACATTTCTCTCCTACGTGTAAAAATCATAATTTATTTGCTAGAAAATTACATAGAACCCCAAAACATTATATGTGTTTTTTTAGCAAAGACCCTAGAAAATACAATGGCGGTCGTTGCAAAGTCAGCAACCAGAAACAAATCGCATTCACCAAACTAGCATGAACAGGAACCTATACTAGGCCCTAGTATAGGTTCTAGTTCGTGCTAGTTTGGTGGATGCGATTTGTTTCTGGTTGCTGACTTTGCTTGTTCCCCACTCTGATTCTTGGATTTCCCCTTGGATTTACGCTGATCTCGTTGCCGACCCTGCCTGTTTCCGACACTGCCTTCTGGTTGACCCCTGTGTACTTCTGCCTTGGTCCGCTGTCTTGGATTGTCCTTTCACCCACCGGGTTCCTGTCTTCGGCCTCTACTACAGATCACAATATAGGGAGTGGCGCTGTGTTAGGAGTGTGACTGGAATTTAACAAAAAGTTCAAGTGTATAAATTAAATTAAAACATTTTTTTTTTTTTTGATATGATCCAGAAAATTATTTTACAGGAAAATCTTTTCTAATTTTAGTGAAAACACCTTAATAAGTGAAAAAATGCTTCTATATGTGCAAAAATCGCAAATACTAAACAACACCATTAAATAACATCAATACATCTGCACATTAAGAAATATAAAGTGATAAATGCCAAAGGCAGTGATTGTCACACAATTAGTGTATAAATGTGCAATAATCATACGCAGTAAAAAATCATTAATAGTGTGTCAAAATCGCAGCTAAAAATCAGAAAACCATATGTTATTTAGTGCAAAAATGTTCATAGCAATTGTGCAAAAAGTTCTTCTTAGGTGATAAAGTGCCGTGCTGTAACAACTGGTGGCCCCCCCAATGTGGTTGCACTCACCGGAGCGGTCCACCCCTGCAGGGGTACGAGCGTGTACTGTTGGTCCTGTCACTCCAGTCCCGTGGATGTTAGTTTCCTTCCACGCGTCCCAATTCCAAAAACAGCTATACACACAAGGAGGTGGGGAAGGAACCAATCAGTAGTTCCGAAACACTCTGACGTCATTGGCTTGAAGAAGGAACCAATCAGTAGTTCCGAAACACTCTGACGTCATTTCCGGGATTCATGCTCCATGCTGACTCAGACGACACGATTGCTTCACCAGTGTTCCCAGAGCCTGGGGTGTTCACCTGCTGGTTATCCTGGGACCTTCTGCTGCTGCATATCGTTATTCCTGGAAAGCTGTGATACACTGGGACCTCCTGATGCCGGATCACCTGCTTCATACATCCATGTTATGCCTCTTCTTATCCTTGATTCTTGGATATCCAGTGGGGACCTTTTAATACATCAAGGGACAGGAAGTCCCCACCTCCTTGTGTGTATAGCTGTTTTTGGTATTGGGACGCGTGGAAGGAAACTGACATCCACGGGACTGGAGTGACAGGACCAACAGTACACGCTCATACCCCTGCAGGGGAGGAGCGCTCTGGTGAGTGCAACCACATTGGGGGGACCACCAGTTGTTACAGCACGGCACTTTATCACCTAAGAAGAACTTTTTGCACAATTGCTATGAACATTTTTGCATTAAATAACATATGGTTTTCTGATTTTTAGCTGCGATTTTGACACACTATTAATGATTTTTTACTGCGTATGATTATTGCACATTTATACACTATTGTTTGACAATCACTGCCTTTGGCATTTATCACTTTATATTTATTAATGTGCAGATGTATTGATGTTATTTAATGGTGGTGTTTAGTATTTGCGATTTTTGCACATATAGAAGCATTTTTTCACTTATTAAGGTGTTTTCACTAAAATTAGAAAAGATTTTCCTGTAAAATAATTTTCTGGATCATATCAAAAAAAAAAAAAAAAAAAATGTTTTATTTAATTTATACACATGAACTTTTTGTTAAATTCCAGTCACACTCCTAACACAGCGCCACTCCCTATATTGTGATCTGTATTTTTTGGGGGATCACATAGGTGTCCCCTTCCTATTTAGGGGGGCTGCAGTTGTTAGTTAGTCTATAAGCGCGGATCCGTTGATATATTTATTCGGCCTCTACTAACCAACGATCCTTGCACATGATGTTGGTTTTTTGGATTGCCGTTGTGACCCTTCTGGCGCGGTCAAAAGCTTTTGAGCCTTACACGAGAGTGTGGGCACTAGAAGTCGGTGAGTGGATTTCTGTAGGGAGTGGGATCACCGAACACTCGGGTGTGGTGGAAGTTTAGGAAGAAATCACCATTTAAGGACTTTTCTACATTAGCAGTTTATTTGATATGTCTTATGTTTGATATATGTCTTTATCACTTGTCACTTGGTGGTCACATATTGAATTTGAAGATTTATATGTATATAATTTATTTCACAGTATCTCCTTAAAGGATAGTTTAGCTATATATTTTTATTTCTGTATTTTAGCGCCACTGTGTTTTTTTCATTTTGTCATAGTCTTGCACTTTTTAAAAACACTATACGCAGTATGAAAGAACTATGCAAGTTGTTCAAAGTGACACAATTACGTACGTCTGTGTATTACCCCCAAACAGATGGGTTGGTTGAAAGATTCAACAAAACCCTAAAACAAATGTTAAAGAAGGTGGTGGATAGAGATGGAAAGAATTGGGACTGTCTAATACCCTATTTGATGTTTGCCATTAGGGAGGTACCCTAATCCTCTACGGGTTTCTCACCCTTTGAGTTACTCTATGGGAGACACCCAAGAGGACTGCTGGATATCGCCAAGGAAACTTGGGAAAATGAGAGTTCTCCCCACATTAGTGTGATTGAGCATGTCGCCCTGATGCAAGATAGAATTGCACAGGTAATGCCAATCGTAAAGGAACATTTGGCCCAAGCGCAGTTAGCACAGCAGAGAGTGTACAACCGTGGGGCCAAGACCCGTACTTTTTCCCCGAGGGATAGGGTATTGGTGCTAGTCCCTACGGTTAAAAGCAAATTCATGGCCAAATGGCAAGGTCCATACGAAGTCATTGAAAAAGTGAGTGAGGCGAACTATAGGGTCAGACAGCCAGGAGGCCGAAAGCCGGAACAGGTATATCACGTCAATCTGCTGAAAGCCTGGAGGGACAGGGAATCCCTAGTCGCAGAGACTTTGTCACGGGTCCAGTCTGATTGCTTTGTTCCTGAGGTTGGAATTGCAGTCACCTTATCGAAACCCCAACAACAGGCGGTTAAAGAGTTTTTACTTCGCAACAAAGAGATTTTCACCTACCCCATGCCGCTTATAGATGAGTTGATCACGACATGACTCTCAGCAAATAGCTTGGGTTGTCTACTTTCCAAAACGGGGTCATTTGGGGGAGTTTTGAACTGTCCTGGCATTTTATGCACAACGTTTAGAAGCTTATGTCACACATCACCCACTCTTCTAACCACTTGAAGACAAAGCCCTTTCTGACACTTTGTTTACATGAAAAAATTATTTTTTTTTGCAAGAAAATTACTTTGAACCCCCAAGCATTATATATTTTTTTAAAGCAAATGCCCTACAGATTAAAATGGTGGGTGTTTCATTTTTTTTTTTAAACGCATTTTTTGGGGAAAAAACACACTTTTTTAAATTTTAATGCACTAAAACACACTATATTGCCCAAATGTTTGATGAGATAAAAAAGATGATCTTAGGCCGAGTACATGGATACCAAACATGACATGCTTTACAATTGCGCACAAACGTGCAATGGCAACAAAATAAATACATTTTTAAAAGCATTTAAAAGCCTTTACAGGTTACCACTTTAAATTTACATAGGAGGTCTACTGCTAAAATTACTGTCCTCGATCTGACCTTCGCGGTGCTACCTCACATGCATGGTGCAATTGCTGTTTACATTTCACGCCAGACCGCCGCTTGCGTTCGCCTTAGCGCGAGAGCGGGGGGCGACAGGGGTGCTTTTTTTTTTTTTTTTTCCTTTATTATTTTTTTGCTTTTTTATCTTATTTTTAAACTGTTCCTTTCATTTTTTTTTTTCATCATTTTTATTGTTATCTCAGGGAATGTAAATATCTCCTATGATAGCAATAGGTAATGACAGGTACTCTTTTTTTGAAAAAATTGGGGTCTATTAGACCCTAGATCTCTCCTCTGCCCTCAAAGCATCTGACCACACCAAGATCGGTGTGATAAAATGCTTTCCCAATTTCCCAATGGCGCTGTTTACATCCGGCAAAATCTAAGTCATGAAATGCTCGTAGCTTCCAGTTTCTTAGGACATAGAGATGTTTGGAGCCATTCTGGTCTCTAATCAGCTCTGTGGTCGGCTGGCTGAATCACTGGCTGCATTCTCAGGTTCCCTGTTGAGACAGGAGAGCCAGAGAAAAACACGGAAGACGGTGGGGGGGGCATTCCCTCCCACGGCTTGTAAAAGCAGTCTAGAGGCTAATTAGCCGCTAGGATTGCTTTTACATGAAAGCCGACCGCTGGCTGAAAAGAATGATACCATGATGATACCTAAACCTGCAGGCATCATTCTGGTATAACCACTCAAAGTCGTGAATGGCGTACCTGAAGACAAAAAAATGGTTAACAATAAAACACAGTAAACGGTAAAGTATAAAAAATTGCATACCTGAAAAACAAATATGATAAAACATAATAACAATAAAACATTGCAGAATAGAATACAGTAAAAAAGAGTAGAACAATAGAGAGATAAACGACAACTATTTATTTTATTTTATATATATATACTCAACTAGTGAATGGTAGCGTTCAAAACATTCACCAATGCAAAGACCAGGATTGTCAGGACAGGAGGGACAATAATAGCGGGTGTCACGCCTATATCCGCGCTTGCTGCAGACACGACATCTTTTTTGGGGGGTTCGTTGGGTAGGGGTACTCGGGAGGACATAAAGAAAATGCCTCTCATGCAGCCGACTGCATTTGGTTGGGGATGTGAATGGGGGAAGTACGGGCGCTGCAGAAGTGGTGGGTTCCCAATTATTAGGATTGGCGAATGCAGCAGGAAGGGCACTATGGGCACGACGGGCCTGTTTGTCTTCTTCTTGGTGGCAGCGGGACAATACTTGTGCTTGCCATCTTACCAGCTTGAACTGCACTTATGGGACTCGCCACGTCACCAAGTGTTACTGTAGTGCTGGTTTGACTACGACCGGGGTGTACTAGGCCGCTGGCGCTTGCTAGTTCACCAAAACGCTACCAAAAAAACTGTTAGCGATCGCAGGGATCAGGCCTGACTCTGCGAACGCTGCAGTTATGCGTTTAGTGTTTTGTAAGTGACAGTGATCGATCGATACTGCACTTGGGTGGGCTAGGCTGGGCGGAGGGGCAAAACGCAGGTGCTAGCAGGTATCTGGGCTGATCCCACTAACACTGCGTTTTTGGGAATCCCAAACTGCTGGGGAGGCTAGTATAGATCTGATCAGATATTGATCCGTTAGAGCTGCACGATTCTGACCAAAATGAGAATCACGATTTTTTTGCTTAGAATAAAAAGATCATGATTCTCTCACGATTCTCGCAACGTAAAATCTTTCACATTATACAAAAAAAAAAAATGGGCTAACTTTTACTGGTTAGATTTTTTTAAATTCATTAAAGTAATTTTTTTTTTTTTTTTTGCATTTGAAAGACCGCTGCGCAAATCGGAGTGACATAAAATATTGCAACAACCACAATTTTATTCTCTAGGGTGTCTACTAAAAAAAATATATGTTTGGGGGTTTTAAGTAATTTTCTAGCAAAAAAAATTATTTTAACTTGAAACCAACAAATGTCAGAAAAAGGTTTAGTGTTTAAGTGGTTAAACTTTTTTCACTTACACACAAAGGGTCGGTTCACACTGGGACGACTTGGGATCCGACTTGTACGCCCTCAAGTCGCCCCAAGTCGCCTCAGAAAGAGATTCACATTTAAGTGAATGGGAGCGTCTGAATAGACACTACTGAAGTCGCTCCGACTTCAGAGCGTACTCCCTGTACTACTTGGATCCGACTTGGTAGGCGATCTGTACCATAGAAATCAATGGAAGTCGCCTCCAAGTCGGATCTCTCTCTCAAAGTCAAGCGACTTTGCAGGGAAAACCCCTCCCTCCCAGAGAGCTGATTGTCCTGTGATTGGCCACAGCCGAAGTCGCCTGTCCTGGAGGCGACTTGAAGTCACGTTGTAATTTGCTAAAGTCGCGCTGAAGTCGCGCCGAAGTCGCGTTGAAGTCGCCGTGCAAAGTCACGTTAAAGTCGTGTTGCCCCTGTGTGAATCGAGCCAAAGTCTATTCCATTGACAAATTGTTACAATGTTTAAACTTAAGTTCAACTGATAAAGAATGTTTTGTTTCTTGGCAGACTGCCCAGTTTTTCTCTTCCTTTCTTTTGATGGCTGTGGCTTCAGCAGAGCAGAGAGAATTCTTTGCATAGAAAGAATTGTGAAACGCTTTAGTCAAGATCGCGATAACGATTCTTGACGATTAATCACGATAACGATTCTTGAGATTAATTGTGCAGCTCTATGATCCGTACAGATACTATACCACTAAGGGAGGCGTATGCTGCGTGCGTGGGTGTTAGCGGTACTGACGCTAATCTGACGCTGCCTGGGGCGACGCATATCACCGCCGGGAGATCAGGGGGCTAAACTTTTATTTGGTAATAAACGGCGGGTGCCCTGACACTATAAAAAATAAACGAAGTAACCAGCGTCAACCGTAACGGTTATACGGTGATCAGTGGTGAAAGGGTTAACTAGGGGGCAATCAAGGGGTTAAAACATTTATTAGGTAGTATATGGGGGTCCCTGACGCTATAAAACGCTGACGGCGAACCTAAATATTTACGTCCCTAACTAGTGTCACCAGCGACACTAATACAGCGATCAGAAAAATGATCGCTTAGCGACACTGGTGACAGGGGGTGATCAAGGGGTTAAAACTTTATTAGGGGGGGTTAGGGGGGTACCCTAGACCTAAAGGGGGCTAACAGTAACTGTCCTAACACAGTAACTGTCACAAACTGACATCATGCAGTAATCAGAAAAAAAAAAAAAAAACCTGCTTGGTGTCAGTGTGACAGGGAGGGGTGATTGGGGGGTGATTGGGGGAGGATCGGGGGTGTTTTGTGTGCCTGGCATGTTCTACTGTGTGTGTAGTGTTTGTGCACTCACATTGCAGTCTTCTCTCCACGGCGCCGGTACGGAAAATACAGAGCCGAGGAGAGATGACATAATTTCCTTTGCTGCTGTTTAGCACACAGCAGCAAAGGAAGATTCTGATTGGCCGGCGGCGATCGCGAGGGGGGGGCCACGAATGGATGGCCTCCCCCTCACCTCCGATCGCCGGGGGACAAAAGAGGACCGCCTCGGGCACCCGCGGGAGGCAGATCACGTAGATCTACGTGATTTTGCCTGCCCGTGCCGCCTTCCTGACGTATATCGGCGTGAGGCGGTCCTTAAGTGGTTAAGACCTATACAAAAAAACCCCAGAATGCTTAGGGAGATGCTCCATCCTGGAACCAGTTCTGTGTGTATAGACTGGCGGAGTGTGGTATCTGTCCTGTGCGGTAAGTTAAAGCGTAGTTCCACACAAAAATGGAACTTCCACTTTTCGGAATCCTCCCCCCCTCCGGTGTCACATTTGGCACCTTTCAGGGGGGAGGGGGGTGCAGATACCTGTCTAAGACAGGTATTTGCACCCACTTCCGGCATAGACTCCCATGGGAGTCTACGCCTCTTCCCGTCCCCACCACGCTGTCTGCTGGGAACACACAGCTCCCAGGAGAGAGGGGGGACCACTTGGGGCGCGCAGCGCGACTTGCGCATGCGCAGTAGGGAACCGGGAAGTGAAGCCGCAACGCTTAACTTCCTGATTCCCTCACCTAGGATGGCAGCGGCAGCTGCCGAGAACCGAGCGGGTTCTCGGCGTCCCCTGCCAACATCGCTGGACCCTGGGACAGGTAAGTGGCCATGTATTAAAAGTCAGCAGCTGCAGTATTTGTAGCTGCTGGCTTTTAATATTTTTTTTTTGGCGGTGTGGGTGAACCCCCGCTTTAACGCCTGTGTGGCAAACTTCTAAAAGAGAGATAGGGACTGGGGCAGCACAAGGCTGCACCCAGTTGTTAGATAGGGAATCTACGTGTGTAGTAAGCAGTCAAACTGACCAGGATTTCTTTTCATGTTTCTTTTTGTTTTGCTGTTATATTTTTCACTGCATATAGCATAAATAAACCGCACCGTTTTTTTTTTTTTCACCTACAACGCTGTCTGCTGTGCCTGATTTTGTGTGGTGAACCCATTCAAAGGGGTCACACACACCCGCTGCCGAGCTAACCCCCTCACTAGATAGATAGATAGAATTATTCCGGCTGACAGAATTGGAGGGAAGTGAGATGGAATGGTACAATGGAATCTTGTATAGCAGACATGGCAGCAGTGACAATAGCAGTGTTCATCTCCTAATATCATTTACATTGTAATCTTTCCTATGACTGCTCACATTGTCACATGTGTTCTGTTACTAATGTCGCTACATGTAAAGCAGTGGAGCTTTCACTGGGCTCTTAATAACTTAGTGGCATGAAGGAATTGTACCAAGTGATTGTTATAGAGGCCTGTGTATAATGTACAGCCTGGTATATGAGGTGCAGAGCCCTGTGTAAAATGTACAGCCTGGTATATGAGGTGCAGAGCCGGGTGTATAATGTACAGCCTGGTACATGAGGTGCAGAGCCCGGTTTATAATGTAGAGCCCGGTATATGAGGTGCATGTGAGTTCAAGCTGTGATTTGTCATAATTGTGATGATATGGCTTACAGCTCATGAAAACCCCAAATCCACAATCTCCGAAAATTAGAATATTGTGAAAAGGTGCAATATTCTAGGCTCAAAGTGTCCCACTCTAATCTGATAATTAAGCCATAACACCTGCAAAGGGTTCCTGAGCCTTTAAATGGTCTCTCAGTCTGGTTCAGTAGGAATCACAATCATGGGAAAGACTGCTGACCTCCATAAGGAGAAAAAGCCTCAAAAGGTAATTGCAAAAGAAGTTGGATATTCCCAAAGTGCTGTATAAAAGCACATTAATAGAAAGTTATGTGGAAGGGGAAGGTGTGGATCGATCACCATCTTCTACTGAGTGACAGACACTTCATGGAGACCAGTGTTTGATCCAATGCCTGTAACTTTTAAATTAAGGTGAGTGGCCATTGCACTTATTGGTGGAGTGTGTTTGTTCTCTTGGATTGAGCACCAGATTGCATGAGCAATTCTTTATTACTGGATTCTAAAGCAACATTTTGGCACTTCACTAAGAACTATGTATAATTATTTTGATACCTACGCTTTTTGCACTAGACTATATCACCTATAGTAGTCACTTTTGAGTGGCATTTATTACTTGTTTTTATTTCATGTTATATCTTATTAATTTATTTAACCACTTAAAGTGGAGTTCCACCCAAAAGTGGAACTTCCACTAATCAGATTCCTCCCCCCCTCTGGTGACACAGTTGGCACCTTTCAGGGGGGAGGGGGGTACAGATACCTGTATATTACAGGTATCTGTACCCACTTCCGGCATAAATAGCCGCAGAATCTGCGGTTATTTACGCCACTTCCTGCTCCCTCCCGCTGCCTGCTGGGAAACACACACGGGTCCCAGAGGCAGCAGGGAGCATTCGTATTGCGCGGCGCGACTCGCACATGCGCAGTAGGGAACCGGGAAGTGAAGCCGCACGGCTTCATTTCCTGATTCCCTTACCGAAGATGGAGGCGGCAGCACCCGAGGACGGAGAGACGCTTCGGACTCGGGTGCCGAAATCGCGGGCGCCCTGGACAGGTAAGTGTCCATGTTTTAAAAGTCAGCAGCTGCAGTATTTGTAGCTGCTGACTTTTAAAATTTTTTTCTTTCGGCGGCGCTCCGCTTTAAAGACCGCCCACCGTCGTTTTACATCGCTAATTTGAAGAGGAGTATAGTTGTTATGGCAGCAGCTAGCTGCCATAACCCCGGTATCCTCTTCTTCAGCAGGCGGTCTGCTTTCAGATAAAAGTGGTCACTGCGGCGGATTCGCCACGAGATCACTTTTATTGGTGGCGGGAGAGGGGACCCCCCTCCCGCCGTGCTTCGGTGCCCTCCGCCACTCACCGGAGCTGTTGTCAGCGGCAGAGGCGATCACGTATGTTCTCTTGTGTGGTATGGAGACTAGTGAGGGGAAGATGACCCCCACCCGCCTTCATACCATTGCAGGGCGGACGCGACATCAAAACGCCACTTCCGCCAATAGCTCTTAAAGGGACTTTAAAAAAAAAAATTTTCAAATGACTTTTTTTTTTTTTTTTTTTAATTGCATTTTATATAAATATGAGATCTGAGGTCTTTTTGACCCCAGATCTCATATTTAAGAGATCCTGTCATGCTTTTTTTCTATTACAAGGGATGTTTACATTCATTGTAATAGGAATAAAAGTGACATAATGTTTTTTTTTTTTTTTAAAAGAACAGTGTAAAAATAAAAAAAAAGTTAAAATAAGAAAAAAAAACAATTTTTTAAACGCGCTCCATCCTGCCGAGCTCGTGTGCAGAAGCGAGCGAGCGAACACAAACGTGAACAGCGCCCGCATATGAAAACAGTGTTCAAACCACACATGTGAGGTATCGCTGTGAACGTTAGAGCGAGAGCAATAATTCTAGCCCTAGACCTCCTCTGTAACTTAAAACATGCAACCCGTAGAATTTTTATATATCGCCTATGGAGATTTTTAAGAGTAAAAGTTTGTCGCCATTCCACGAGCGGGCGCAATTTTGAAGCGTGACATGTTGGGTATCAATTTACTTGGCTTAACATCTTTCACAATATAAAAAAAAAAGTGAGCTAACTTTACTATTGTCTTATTTTTTAATAAAAAAGGGTATTTCTTTCCAAAAAAAGTGCGCTTGTAAGACCGCTGCGCAAATATGGCGTGAGAGAAAGTATTGCAACGACTGACATTTTATTCTCTAGGGTGTTAAAACCCCCAAACATTATATATATTTTTTTCTAAGTAAATTTCTAGCAAAAAAAACCTTTAACTTGTAAACAACAAATCTCAGAAAGAGACTCGGTCTTAAGTGGTTAATAGCTGGAAATTTACCGCTTTCCTAGTTGAGTGTTGCTGGTTTCAGTTCCCTTCCCTCCTGGCTCACACTTTCCTGTCGCCTCCCCCCCTTCACCCCTTATTTTTTATTTATTTATTTTTTTGGTTGTTTGTTTCTCCCTACCTATCCTCCTGCCATCTCTTATATACATTTTTTTTTGTCAAACGGCATAGGGCTTGGATCCCCAGCAGGCAGCCAACACTGGAGCCTCGGACGTTCTCATAGAGGTCATCTTCACCTTACTTTGTAGATCAACAGTGACTCCTGATGACACTTGATGTACTGACGGCCTATGTAATTTCTTGAAACACTAACAAGCCAGGAAAGTACAAATACCTCCCAAATGACCCTTTTTTTGGAAAGTAGACATTCCAAAATATTTAATCTCTTATTAATGGTTATTTTTTTCCTACAATTCTTTGCAAAAATGTTTTTTTTCACAAAATTGTCATATTAACAGGTTATTTCTCTCACGTGGCATGTGCATACCACAAATTGCACCCCAAAATACATTCTGCTACTCCTGAGTATGGCGATACCACATGTGTGAAAACTTTTACACAACCTGGCCACGTACAGAGGCCCAAAATTGAAGTAGCACCTTCAGGTGTTCTAGGAGCATAAATTACACATCTCATTTGAAGTGGAGAAGTACAACCAATGGATGGAAATAAACAAATTATCCCTACTAGTTTCGCCAAAACATTGGCTTCCTCAGGGGATGTCACAGGTTGTAGTTCTACAGAAAGAGAATCTTAAATTCGTATAACAAAATATCAAAGAATAAATAACATTGTGCATACTACTAAAACGACTGCAAAAGAAGATTAATACGGTCTCCCCCGACCCAGGGATCCCAACCGAGATAGAGATAACCTCAATCAAGGATTGTCACAACATACCCACGGAACCCCAAAGGGGCAGATGGACAACGTCCAATGCTGGGGTTGTCCTTCACTGCCTAATAGTGTGGCTGCAGGGAGCTTGATAAGAAGAACCTTAAAAATGGCTGTAAAAGTACAAACGTATGAGGCTTGAAAAGCTCTACTATCTATAATGAAAGAAAGTGGACAAAACAGTCCTGAATACTCACCAAGTACAAGATTTACTAATGGGTAACCGGGACGCTGAAAGGATCAATAACAATTGATCGGTTTGAACAAATTGCTTGATATATGGACTGGCTGCACTAGATAAAAATTAAGAGGATAATGAGTGTGGATTACCAGTAGGAAAGAATGTTTAATGTTGTGCAGTAAAGGTTATTAAATAAGCTTGATTAAAAAAATCCTACCTGCAGAGCAAAATTGAGTAGCCAAACTGCAGTAAAAAGGTAATCAAAAGCAGCGTAGTAGCTTCCAGTCGAAATACAGACTGAAGTAAGTGCACAGGGTATTCACATCAGGTATAGTGCATAAGCCTAATGGGTATAAACACAAAGCCTTCAGTACACAAACATGCTAGTGAGTATTGTTGGGGTCAGTTGTCCCTACATATGCCCTTAATGTGATCTCCTGAAAAGCAAGTTTACCTGTACAAAACTTCCACTTGAACAGCGTCCCGGCAGGTCCGCAACAACAGACACATTACTGGCCTATTTAAAGCCACCCACCTGATTAGCGAATAGAATTCACAAATCAGGAGCGGACAAAGAGCGGCCACCGCAGTGTGCCTACAATTCCCGTAACGCCTATGTGTCCTCTAGATGCGTCGGATGACGGCGGTCATCCGACGCTATCCAGCAGGGGCGTGGCTTGGCGATAGGCCAGCCCGTGGGGCGGGGGTAGCCCAAAGCCAAAAGGAAGAATGGTAATGTGGCCTGATGGAAGAGGCGGAGGGTAGGGGGCGGAAACGGGCTAAAAAGCGGGCTGGCTATCAAAGAGAGCCAGCCCTTGGGTGTCCATACAGCCATGGGCTGTGACGGAAAACCAACCCCAAACATCAGGAAGCCATAGGCCTATTGGGAACCGAGGCATGGGGAGAAAAATCAATGAAATGACCAGAATGGGAAAAGTAGGAGGGGGAGAACCGATGCTCCTAAAGCCAAGCAGTTCAATTGACTGCACAGTCGCCAAGTAGTATGGTGCACAACGTTATAAACGAAAATAGGGGACGATTATAATTCATAATCATAGGCAAAATTGTAAAGAACAAACCATATACATAAGTACATATAGTTATATCCAACTGATATAATAATAAACCAAGTCAAGAAAGATATGAAAAGAATATTTTTTTGGGGATTGAGAAAGAGAAAAGAAGGAAGAATGCATTAGTAAAACAAGGAAAATCATGAGATTGAATATATAATAATAAAAAAAAAGGTTTAAGAAAAAGGCACCAGCACATTGCGTTAGGCCTAAGGGATGGAAAAGGCTAATAAAACAGCGACCATCATGGCAGTGAAGGACAGGTGGCGGGAGGGACCAAATACAAGAACCAGAACAGGCCACAGAGGAGCCTGATACAGACCACTTAAATAGTTTTAAGTTTTTTTTATCATTGGGTGAACATTACTATTATAAAAAGGGTTATTTAGTAACATCTAAGCAATGTATCCATCTAGTTTCTAATCGTAAAAGGGCAATATCAATACTGCCACCTCGAACATGTGCAGGCACATGCTCAAGTGCAGTAAATCGCACAACATTTGGATTGCAATTATGTTGGGTAACATTGTGTCTATTAAGGGCCGTAGTGGCAAGTCGTTTGTAAAAAGGCATAATGTGATCCCTAATGCGTTTGAAAAAAGGACGTTTTGTCTTACCGACGTAATAACATCCACAGACACATAGGGCCAAGTAGACCACTCCAATAGTACTACAAGTGATTCGGTGTTTGATAGACTGAATTTGGCCATTGAAGGGTGACTGTTTTAGAGTTGCCAATAAAGGGGCAGATGTCACAATGCCCACAAGAGAAGGTACCGGTATTGGCAACATTCAAAGATTGTTTTCGTGTGTGATGGCTCGTAACCAGTCAGTCCCTCAACGGTAGGTGATCTCTGGATAGGTCTTGACATACTTACTAATGGTGGAATCCGCCGTTAGCAAAGGCCAAAACTTTTTAGGGACCGCTCTGGTTTGCATGTGTTGTTTAGAAAACTGGGTTATAATTCGAACTGATTGGTTGGATTTAAAAGATTGTTTAGAGTGGATAAGATCTCGCCTGTTAAGTTTAACCACTCTACTAAAGGCCCGTTTAAGTAAGGATCGGCTGTAGCCTCTTTGGTGAAGTCTATCAGACAAATCTCTAGATGCCTGGTAAAAATCTTGATCCAGGGTACAGTTTTTCCTAAGTCGGAGAAATTGACTGCAAGGAATACTGTCTAGGAGAGATTGCGGGTGTGCACTGGTAGCATGTATTAAAGTATTGCCTGCAGAGGGCTTGCGGTACAGGGACGTATGAAGAGTTCCATCAGGGTCAACCTGGATCTGCAGGTCCAAGAAATTAATCTTTGACTGACTGCATACCATAGTAAAAGTGAGGTTATAGTCGTTAGTGGCCAGTTGGTCAATCAGCTGTGTAAGTTCATCCCGAGTTCCAGACCAGAATATCAAAATGTCATCAATATACCTGTGCCAGGCAATGACATGTTTCAATAATTCCGACAAATGATCATTTAAAAAATGGTTCCTCTCCCACCCCCCCCAGGTACAGGTTGGCATATGAGGGCGCACATTTGATCCCCATAGCCACACCCTGCACCTGGAGGTAGTGGGAGGAACCAAACATGAATACATTTCTAGTTAATATAAATTCCAACAACTGAAGGACGAACTGGCTATATGAACTGGATGGTCCACGTTCACTCAATTGTTCACGCATAACATCTAAACCTTTTGTATGTGGAATGCAGTTATATAAACTTTCCACATCCAGGGCTACCAACCAAGTGTGGGGGGGGAAGTAATTTGCCATCTATGATTCTAAGTAAGTCAATAGTATCCTGAACATAGGAGAATAAGGACGTGACATGTGGGTTTAAGTACTTGTCTACTAAGACACTGGCGTTCTCGGTTAAACTGGAGCAACCCGATACAATCGGTCATCGAGGGTGCTGTAGAGACTTATGCACTTTAGGAAGAGAGTAGAAAGTAGGTGTCTTGGGATCCTTTACATTCAAATAATTCCAAGTGTTCAAATCTATAGTTGCAAATTGACAGGCTTTAAATATTAGACTATAGTATTCGTGGGAAAAATTTTGAATGAGAGTTTTGGAAATGGGCTGGTACCAATGTCGATTGTCAAGGATGTCCAGGCACATGCGCTCATAGGCCTGGACATCCATGAGAACGACATTGCCACCTTTGTCGGCCGGCTTAATGATTAGGCCAGGGTGACATTGAAGGTCCCTAAGAGCTTTACGATGCTTGGGGGATAAATTATGTCCCTCAGTTATCCAAATTAAGGAGTTTTATCTCCTGGGTAGTTTGTTGAACAAACTCCCAAATGTTGGGGTTGGACTGGAGTGATGGAAACGCTCGAGACTTGGGCTTAAAAGAAGTTGGTGGGGGAAAGGATACACCAGGCATGACAACACCAGACAACGTGACATCTCATTTCTCAACCACCTATTACACTTTTGAAGGCCCTGGAGCACCAGGACAATGGAAACGCCCACAAAATGACCCCACTTCGGTAAGCAAACACCCCAACTTATAATCTATGAGGCACAACGAGTCTTTTGAGGGTGTCTTTTTTTTCCACAAGTGCTTTGAAAATGTGGAAAGAAAATGAAAACACATTTTTTTTACACAAAGTTATCCATTTATTAGATATTTCTAACACATAGCATGTACATACCAAAAATGACACCCAAAAATACATTCTGCTACTCCTCCTGATTATGGTGATACCACATGTGTGAGATTTTTTACATAGCCTGGCCAAATACAGAGGCCCAACATCCAAGGAGCACCATCAGATGTGACATAAATTACGCATCTAACTTCCTAAAAAATCACATTTTTGAAGGCCCTTCATATTTCTAACACATAGCATGTACATACCAAGAACTACACACCAAAATACATTTTGCTGAGCAAAGGGTAAACAAAAGATTACCTGTGGTTTTAGTAGTGCAGTTGTCCACAGGAGGAGAACACTAATCCAGGCAGCAGGCAAGGACGTGGTCAGCGACAGCAAACGGAATTGCTCAGGCAGCAGGCAAGAATATTGTCCATAGTCAGAACAGGCAGGGATACTGTCTGTACAGTCCAGGGTCAGTGCAGGTGGAGATATTGCCGGCAGTGCCAAAATATTGGTCCTGGTAGTAGGCAGGATCATGGTCCATCGTACAGGTAGGCCAGGAAAGAATGGGGACAGGGGTAGAGGCTTCTCCCACCCAAATATTTTTGAAGCCTCCGGACTCCAGACCCTAATGCGGGAATGAGAAAAGTATAGCATTATGCAGAAGCGTGATCTTATAACAGGCCAGGGTCAGTTCCGGAGCAGGCAGCGGTATGTACAGTTTAGTGCAGTGGCATAAGGGGTGGGGAGGTAAATGACAATTTTGTTTACCATACTTTTAATGTAGAGAAGCATGGTAATGGCAGAAACAGTCACCCATACGGAGGCCTGGTTGGGAAGGACATTGGGGACAATAATACACCGCGTTTATTCTAACTCTTCCTCTGGAGCACACCTGGCATTTCTTTTGATGTCTTTGGTCTGTTTCAGACAAAGTTTCTCAGAAAAATGGCGTTCTTGGAGTCTGCTCACTGAATCAGAGGGCGGTGATAATTTCTTTTTGGTAATGAAGGTAGGATACGGGGGTCTCTGTATATTTTTGGTAAATAGCATAAGTGTTATACATGGCCAAACTGAAAAAATAAATAAGGGTGAGATTTTCTTGTTGGAAAGTAGGGTTCGATCATCTGATCATTGAAGTCGACCCCCCTCATGAACAAATTATAGTTGTAGTCACAAGTTGGTTTCCGGATTGGATCGTTTCTTCTGGGGCTTTCCATGTAGTTGTCGTCACAGATCGATGAGAGCATGTGGACGTTTCGTCTGTCCCTCCACCTGACAGCAAATAGCTCAATGTTCCACAAAGACACCATCTCCCCTCGTCATAGCCTTTCTTTAACGAGCCTTTGCTTCCTATTGGCTCTCACTCTACTGCATGCTTGAGTCTTCCTCCGGTAAACATTGCAGAAAAAGGCAAGCTTGTGCAGAAATTATCCATATAGAGATGGTAACCCTTTTCAAGGAGTGGATAGATAAGTTACCCCAATTTTTTTGTACAATGTGAAAGATGATGTTACACAGAGTAAATAGATACCAAACATGTCACGCTTTATAATTGCACGCACTCGTGGAATGGCGACAAACTACGGTACCTAAGAATTTCCATAGGCGACGTTTTAATTTTTTTTTTGCGGTTACCAGGTTAGAGTTACAGATGAGGTCTAGTTCTAGAATTATTGCTCTTGCTCTGATGATCACCTCACCTGTGATTTGAACACCGTTTACATATCTGTATGCGTTTTCTTTGCTGCGCTTTAAAAAAAAAAAATTTTCTTATTTATTTATTTTTATATTTATAAATTGTGTTTAAAAAAAAAAAATTTTGATGACTTTTATTGCTGTCACAAGGAATGTAAACATCCCTTGTGACAGTAATAGGTGTTGACAGGTACTCTTTATGGAGGGATCGGGGGTCTAAAAGACCCCCCGATCCCTCCTTTGCACTTCAAAGTATTCAGATCGGCGAAAACAGCGATTCTGAATACTGTGTATTTTTTTAAAACCGGCGCCATTGGCAGCCGAGTAAATGGGAAGTGACTTAATGACGTCGCTTCTGTGTTTACGATTAGGAGGCTGGAACGATGCCGCCCACAGCTCCGTTCCAGCCGCCGGAGGCAGCCGATTGGTCACCGGACGGGAGGCCCGGTAAGAGTGGTGGGAGGGGGGGACGTCCCCTCTCGCTCCTCCGGTATAACAGCCGAGCGGCTTTTAACCGCATCGGTTGTTATACCAGGAAAGCTGATCGCCCGATCTAAAAAACAGTACTGGGATGATGCCTGCAGCTGTGGGCATCATCCCGGTATAACCCCGGAAAGCCGAGTACGCACATCTGCATACACTCGGCGGGAAGGGGTTAAAGCCCTGCTAAGAGCAAGCCTCGGCAATCGGTTGGGACATCTCCCCTAGAGGTAAGCAATGGCAGCTCTTTCCTGAACACAATAAGAAACCTACCGTTTCCCCCCAAAATAAGACCTAGCGTGATTGTCGGTGATGGCTGCAATATAAGCCCTACCCCCCAAATAAGCCTTAGTTAAAGTGCTTGTAGGTCTTATTTTCAGGGTAGGGCTTATTTTGGGGGAAACAGGGTAGGGCTTATTTGGGGGGTAGGGCTTATATTGCAAGAAAGGTGTTGTCCTTCGCGCTTATAGTGAGATACAAATGAATGTGGTGATCATCACAAAAAAAATATATAAATAAACAATAAGCATAAAGCACTCAAAACGTGTAATAGTTATGATGATGTCTTGAATGAAGATTGCAGCAAAATCAGAAAGTGTTCACATTACACTCAAAAATATATAAAAGTGGAAGGATTTCGCGCATCAAATCTATCATAAAACTAGATAACTCATTAACTCATAACTCACTTATATTGCAGCCATCACTGACAATCACGCTAGGTCTTATTTTTGGGGAAACGGGGTAGCTGACACTAATAACTCTTTCCCTACCAACAACCAACCCATCTCTGATAAAACATAAAAAAAACATGTTGGTGTCACTACCTGCTTCTTTACACACGGATATGATGGAATGTGTGCAGAACTTTAAAGCAGAAGTTTAGGAGCTCGAAGGAAGAGTAGAACATATAGAGTTAAAAATGGGTGAATTTGCATCTTCACACCCAATACCCTCATAGATGCACACAAGGATCAGGAAGATGAACTTGAGAAATTAAAAGCTAAAGTCACAGATTTAGAGGACCGCTCGATGCGGAACAACGTAAAACTCAGGGGCCCTATTGAATTTGTGCAGAGTGCACAATTGAACCAATATACCTGCGATTTAATTCGCGCCATACTACCATCTGTCCAGGACCCTGAAATTGTGATTGACAGAATCCAGCGACTGCCTAAGCCGGCTTATCTCCCTGATGATGTCCCCAGGGATGTGATTAAACATTTTTACCACATAAAGGACCAGCTAATGTCCCACTTCTATATAAAACTAGGGATAATATCCGCGTATCAAAATATAATAAAGTCCAATTGCAGTTCTAAGGGTAAGAGACAGATAAGGAGACGGATACAGGTAAACGTGGAAATGAAGAACCTCTCACCAACTTCAGTGTATTATAAACACACACCACCGTGCTGACAAATATCTTCCTACCAGAAACAGATAAATAACAAGCATATGGTATATGGCTCATCCAAATGCTTAGGCAGGTAACCTCATCAATCGGTCACCACAATCCAAATTGGGAGCTCACAAGGTATAAGGATCCTCTCGAGTTTCCAATAAACCACCAATATGCATCTTCAACTACAGTGACAGGAGCGATAATTACCATAAAAGGAAAATAAGGCGGCACATAGAGCCCGTCAGCAAAAAAACTGAATTGATAAAAAGTGGTACTCACAAACATCAGATGAAATAAAGCATATATGAATCAATGAGCTGCGGTATAAGGTGTTCTGGCGCCCTGTCTGTGTCACCTAAGGCATTTCAGCCTAAATTGCCATCTTCAGAGGTGTAGCAGAAAGGGCGCACACGCCATTAACCACTTGACCACTGGGCACTTAAACCCCCTTAATAACCAGACCAATTTTCAGCTTTCGGTGCTCTGACATTTTGAATGACAATTACTCAGTCATGCAACACTGTATCTATATCAAATTTTTGTCCTTTTTTTCAAACAAATAGAGCTTTCTTTTGGTGGTATTTAATCACAGCTGGGTTCTTTATTTTTTGTGCTATAAAAGAAAAAAGACCGAAAAATCTGTAAAGAAATGCATTTTTCTTCGTTTCTGTTATAAAATTTTGCAAATTAGTAATTTTCGGTGGATATTATTTGGTCTTTGTGAAAGTTATAGAGTCCAAAAGCTATGGTGCCAATATCTGAAAATTGATCACACCTGAAGTACTGAAGGCCTATCTAATTTCTTGAGACCCTAACATGCCAGAAAAGTACAAATACCCCCCAAATGACCCCTTTTTGGAAAGAAGACATTCCAAGGTATTTGGAAAGATGCATGGTGAGTTTTTTGAAGTTGTCATTTTTTCCC
This sequence comes from Lithobates clamitans, assembly GCA_037952925.1. NCBI lineage: Eukaryota > Metazoa > Chordata > Amphibia > Anura > Ranidae > Lithobates > Lithobates clamitans. The sequence continues at coordinate 4,425,663 of JBBGZY010000586.1, forward strand.
ACAATTCTTTGCAAAATCAAGTTTGTTTTTTTTTCACAAAATTGTCTTATTAGCACGTTATTTCTTACACACAGCATATGCATACCACAAATTACACCCCAAAACACATTCTGCTATTACTCCCAAGTATGGCGATACCACATGTGTGAGACTTTTACACAGCGTGGCTACATACAGAGACCCAACATGCAGGGAGCACATTCAGGCGTTCTGGAGCACCCAGTCCAATTCTGACATTTCTCTCCTACATGTAGAAATCATCTTTTTTTTGCTTGAAAATTACATAGAACCCCAAAACATTATATATATATATATATTTTTTTTAGCAAAGACCCTAGAGAATACAATGGTGGTCATTGCAACTTTTTATCTTGCACAGTATGTACGCAGCAATTTTTTGAACACTTAAAAAAAATAAAATAAAACAATAAAGTTAGCCCAATCGTTTTGCATAATGTGAAAGATGAAGTTACGCCGAGTAAATAGATACCCAACATGTCACCTTTCAAAATTGCACACGCTTGTGGAATGTGGCCAAATTTCGCTACTTAAAAATCCCCATAGGCGACGTTTTAAAATTTTTTACTGGTTACATGTTTTGAGTTAGAGGAGGTCTAGGGCCAAAATTATTGCTCTCGCTCTACCGATCACAGCGATACCTCACATGTGTGGTTTGAACACTGTTTTCATATGTGGGCGGGACTTACGTATGCGTTCGCTTCTGCATACGGGGACAGGGGCGCTTAAGATTTTTTTAATTTTATTGTTCATTTTACTTTATTTTAGTTTGACGCTTTTTTCCAAAAAAAACTTTTTTGATCACTTTTATTCCTATTACAAGGAATGTAAACATCCCTTGTAATAGGAATATGGCATGACAGGTCCTCTTTACAGTGAGATATGGGGTCAATAAGACCCCACATCCCACCTCTAGGCTGGGAAGCCTGAAATAGAAAAAAAAAAAAGATCCTGGCTTCGATCGTAGCGGTGAGTCTGTAGAAGCACCGGAGGGCAGCGGAGGGGGTGATGTCCCCTCTCGCCTCCCGTAAGAACGATCAAGCAGTGGAACAGCCGCTATGATCATTCTTATGGTGTAGGGAATCGCTGGCTGAAAAAGCTGATATCTGAATGATGCCTGTAGCTGCAGGAATCATTCAGATATCCCTGCACAAAGTCAAGGGCGTCATATGACGGCAGGCGGGAAATGGTTAAAACGCATTTTTTTTTAAAACACAAAGTTGTCCATTCATACAATATTTCTAACACATAGCATGTACATACCAAAAATGACATCCCAAAATAAATCCTCCTTGTCCTGAGTACGGCAATACCACATATGTGAGACTTCCACAGCCTGCCCACATACAGTCAGGTCCATAAACATTGGGACATCAACACGATTCTAATCTTTTTGGCTCTATACACCACCACAATGGATTTGAAATGAAAGGAACAAGATGTGCTTTAACTGCAGACTTTCAGCTTTAATTTGAGGGTATTTACATCCAAATCAGGTGAATGGTGTAGGAATTACAACAGTTTGTATATGTGCCTCCCACTTTTTAAGGGCCCAAAAGTAATGGGACAATTGGCTGCTCAGCTGTTCCATGGCCAGCTGTGTGTTATTCCCTCATTATCCTATTTACAAGGAGCAGATAAAAGGTCCAGAGTTCATTTCAGGTGTGCTTATTGCATTTGGAATCTGTTGCTGTAAACTCTCAATATGAGATCCAAAGTGCTGTCACTATCAGTGAAGCAAGCCATCATTGTGCTGAAAAAACAAAACAAACCCATCAGAGAGATAGCAAAAACATCAGGTGTGGCCAAATCAACTGTTTGGAACATCCTTAAAAAGAAAACGCACTGGTGAGCTCAGCAACACCAAAAGACCCGGAAGACCACGGAAAACAACTGTGGTGGATGACCGAAGAATTCTTTCCCTGGTGAAGAAAACACCCTTCACAACAGTTGGCCAGATCAAGAACACTCTCCAGGAAGTAGGTGTATGTGTGTCAAAGTCAACAATCAAGAGAAGACTTCACCAGAGTGAATACAGAGGGTTCACCACAAGATGTAAACCATTGGTGAGCCTCAAAAACAGGAAGGCCAAATTAGAGTTTGCCAAACAACATGTAAAAAAAAACCTTCACAGTTCTGGAACAACATCCTATGGACAGATGAGACCAAAATCAACTTGTACCAGAGTGATGGGAAGAGAAGAGTATGGAGAAGGAAAGGAACTGCTCATGATCCAAAGCATACCACCTCATCAGTGAAGCATGGTGGTGGTAGTGTCATGGCGTGGGCATGTATGGCTGCCAATGGAGCTGGTTTTCTTGTATTTACTGATGATGTGACTGCTGACAAAAGCAGCAGGATGAATTCTGAAGTGTTTCGGGCAATATTATCTGCTCATATTCAGCAAAATGCTTCAGAACTCATTGAACGGCGCTTCACAGTGGAGATGGACAATGACCTGAAGCATACTGCGAAAGCAACCAAAGAGTTTTTTAAGGGAAAGAAGTGGAATGTTCTGGAATGGCCAAGTCAATCACCTGACCTGCAAGCGATTGAGCATGCATTTCACTTGCTGAAGACAAAACTGAAGGGAAAATGCCCCAAGAACAAGCAGGAACTGAAGACAGTTGCAGTAGAGGCCTGGCAGAGCATCACCGGGGATGAAACCCAGCTTCTGGTTATGTCTATGCGTTCCAGACTTCAGGCTGTAATTGACTGCAAAGGATTTGCAACCAAGTATTAAAAAGTGAAAGTTTGATGGATGATTGTTAATCTGTCCCATTACTTTTGGTCCCTTAAAAAGTGGGAGGCACATATACAAACTGTTGTAATTCCTACACCGTCCACCTGATTTGGATGTAAATACTCTCAAATTAAAGCTGAAAGTATGCAGTTAAAGCACATCTTGTTTGTTTTATTTCAAATCCATTGTGGTGGTGTATAGAACCAAAAAGATTAGAATTGTGTCGATGTCCCAATATTTATGGACTTGACTGTACATAGGCCGAGTATGGCTGAGCATGGCTGGGTATCACAGAGTATTGCGGAGTATTGCGGGGTATTGCGGGGTATTGTGGGGTATTGCGGAGTATTGTGGGGTATTGCGGAGTATTGTGGGGTATTGTGGGGTATTGGGGGTATTGCGGGGTATTGTGGGGTATTGCGGGGTATTGCAGAGTATTGCAGGGTATTGCAGAGTATTGTGGGGTATTGCAGAGCATTGAGGGATGGCTGAGCATGGATGGATGGATGGCAGTTGTCAGAGCAGCGCTGTGGGCACTACAGATCCAGCCCACAGCGCTGCTGCCATCCGATCCCTCCCCCTCACCGCTCACAGTGTACCGATCGGTACAGAGAGGGGAGGAGAGGAACCAGCGTCATGAGATGATGCCGGTTTGTTTACATGTGAACGCTCCGTCATTTGACGGAATGCTTACATGGTAAAAGGCCGCGATTAGCGGCCATTTACCGGGATCCGTGATGCGAACCCGGCGGTCACGGATGTTCTCGGGTGCGCGCGAGAGCGGAATTCTGGGAGGACGTCACCATACGCCCTACCTGGGTTAAGCAACCTCCGTGTAGCCTTTATTCGGCTATGGGCCGGTTGTTAAGTGGTTAAACACAACCGGAAGTAAACCAGTGGCCGGACATTACATACAGAAATATAAAGTAATATAGAGTAAATAAGCACACACCGTGGATGACCCCCCGCTGGATGCATAACAATGACCGTTCCGCGGTCAGAAGTTACATAGTAGGTGAGGTTGAAAAAAAGACACAAGTCCAACCTATGTGTGTGATTATATGTCAGTATTACATTGTATATCCCTGTATGTTGTGGTCATTCAGGTGCTTATCTAATAAATTTTGAAACTATCAATGCTCCCCGCTGATACCATCGCCTGTGGAATAGAATTCCACATCCTTGCCGCTCTTACAGTAAAGAACCCTCTACGTAATTTAAGGTTAAACCTCTTTGCTTCTAATTTTAAAGAGTGGCCACGTGTTTTGTTAAACTCCCTTCTGCTAAAAAGTTTTATCCCTATTGTGGGGTCACCAGTACGGTATTTGTAAATTGAAATCATATCCCCACTCGAGCGTCTCTTCTCCAGAGAGAATAAGTTCAGTGCCTGCAACCTTTCCTCATAACTAATATCCTCCAGACCCTTTATTAGCTTTGATGCCCTTCTTTGTACTCGCTCCATTTCCAGGACATCCTTCCTGAGGACTGGTGCCCAGAACTGGACAGCATACTCTAGGTACAGCCAGACCAGAGTCTTGTAGAGTGACCTCAAGACGCTCCAAACAGCAGTAAATGTCAATATAAGAGTACAATTATGCACATCCAAAATAAATTTATAAAAAACAACTATAAATACAATCAAATAATGATTAGAATATACACCAAAATGATCTATACATTTAACACAGGTATATGAATGTGTATATTGAAATTCATTAAACACTCCCACCTAGTGGTCAAATCCTGCATTTTAATGTACTATACAAAATTCATGTGAAATACTGACAGATCAAATGAATAATATTAAAAAGTTTAAAATATCATATTGTGAATAATTTAATGAATATCCTAATCTAAAACTTAAACTATATTTCAATACATATAGAAATATAAAATAAAACACACAAATTAATTTGCAAAAAATTAATAAAATTAATAACTGTGTGTTCTCACTACCTTAATAAATCTAGGTGAAAAAACAAAGAGAGGGACGTCAACTGTTATTGATAAAACAGTTGACGTCCCAATCTACATTGAGTCCATGCGGCACGTAGCATTTGATCTCATAGATCCAATGGGTTTCAAGCCTTGAAATCTCACGCCTAACAAAACTCCCTCTCCAGTGTCAATTTAATAAGATTTACCAGTGGCTCGTGAATGGAATTGTTCAACACGTCTATTTTTGATTTGTGTTGAGACTACATATGCTACATTTCCTGCAAGTATAAAACCTTTCAGTTCGTGAAAGAATGATACCCTATTTGGGGCATCAAGGATGTTAGGTGCCACCTGTAGTCTAAGTAGAGAAACACCCCAAAAAACCACATCAGGATGAGCTGTTATATCCATAATGGAAGACCATGCTCCCAGCCCCACGTATATCTGGAGAGTCAACTCACAGGTGCTTAACTCTTTTCAGTATGTATCTACTATTGACAACCACCTTCGAGAATACTTCACACTGAATTCTCAATCTGTGTCTGATCCATCCATATTCAGTTATGTTCTCACATCAAAAGGCAGAGGTCATTGCAGCTTGGCCAACTTGCTTATTTTCTAGACACACAATCCAAAGGCAAGATTGTTAACCCAATAGAAATAGCAGGCTCTTTCACTTTATATTACAGTGCCTTGTACAACTTGAAAAACGATTCTAATACTCCTCAGTAGGGATGACCTGAACACCCCCCTGTTTGGTTCGCACCAGAACTTGTGAACAGACAAAAAATTTGTGTGAACACCGTTAAAGTCTATGGGACACGAACGTGAAAAATCAAAAGTGCTAATTTTAAAGGCTTATTTTAAGACTACCGTTTTTTCAGGAGCAGTGATTTTAAGAATGCTTAAAGTGAAGCAAAAAAAATGAAATATTCCTTTAACTATCGTATCTGGGGGTCCCTTTAGTCTGCCTGTAAAGTAGCACATTTTTCCCATGTTTAGAAAAGTACCGCAGCAAAATGAAATTTCTAAAGGAAAAAAATGTCATTTAAAATTGCCCACGGCTATAATGTATTGCCAGATCCTGGCAATAAACATAAAAAATCATTTAAAAAAAGCAACAGCTTCGGGTCTGGTATGGATATTAAGGTGAACTCCACACCAACATGTAAAAAAAAAAATGGTGTGAGGCCCCCCCCCCCCAAAGTCCATACCAGACCCAAATTGCCTGGTATGGACAGGGGGAACCCATGCCATTCTTTTCTTAATTATGTCATAAGGCTCCCCCTAACCACTTCAATACACTATATTATACACTGCACTATATACCCTGCGCTGTATAATATATATACTACACTGAGTGCACTATATACTCTGAACTGCAGTATATATACTATATGGACTGCACTATATACGCTGAACTGCAGTATCTATACTGTACGGACTGCACTATATACTATGCTGAAAAATTGGGCCTTAGGTGTTGCTGGTGCCGGAACATGGTAACCCTTCACAGTTACTCTTTTTGGGCGGAGGAACTGTCCCTGCTGTTAAATATTATTTCAGAGGCTGCTTACCCTCTTTTAGTGGCTTGGTAGTGTCTGCCTCTGCTTGGAGGCCTTACGGACATGATGGGTATTTTTTTATTTTTTTTTAACACTGCACTACACTGTATTATATACTGTGTACACCGCTTGAAATGTATTTGAAACTGTACACACTGTATTATATACTGTGTACACCGTTTGCATTGTATTAGAAACTGTACAGTGTTGAATGCACTGTATATATAGGCTACACTGAATGCAGAGTACTGATAGAAAAAAGGTTACCATCCAGCTAGATCATGTATGTTACCAACATCCCTAGATTGATAGGTGAAAAAAATACCCTCAAATAAGGTTGTGGAGTTTTAACGGCAACAGTGTAATGTAAAAACAATTTTATTCCATAGAAAAATTTATATATGTATACAAAACATTAGCATAGTTAATAAACATAACACAGTGAACACAAAAAGCTGAAACACAGCTGTACTGATGTGCATTGGATAAAGATGCTTGTAATGTCTTCCACGAAGGCCTACGCGTTTCGGGACTGAAACTGACCGTCCCTTCGTCAAGGGCGACTTGTGGGACAAGCTCTTACTGTATGGTGAAATACAAGATTAAAAAAAATATAAATAAATACATTTTCTACCGCATAATATTGTCATAGCATTGCATAGAGAACATGAAGTCTATGAAACCAAAACAAGAGAAACAGCCTACCCAAACATGACAGTGTTGGAGCACCCATTGCCCAAATCACGGGGCGGATATGTCAAAACCACCCACGGATCCAAAAACCGGAGCCTGGGTGTGTGCGGCTGGCCGCACTCTGCCCACACTGATCCACCCCCAAAAAAGAGACACTGAATCACGGAGCCCGTCCAAGAGGGTACTGTGTCATGAAGGCACAGACCCAAGTGGATGTCTGAAAAGGATAATAAAAAATATGGTGTTCAATTAAAGATTATCTAAGTCAAAAATGTCAGTCCAAGGGTCATAGTCGGCTCAGTAAATAGTATCGTACCTGAGTGCTAGAGAATATACAGTGGTGAATCTAGGGCGAGTACAAAAAAAGGGCTATATGAAGGGAGTGTGGGGTACCAATTGAATGGTCATTGATTAGCTTGCATGAACATATTGATCTTTACACTAGCGGAGTCTGCAAACAAACAGAGAGAGTACTGTGTGAGAGAAGGTAAAGCAATGTAAAGTAAGTAAAGTGCCTGCAAAACAACAAAAAAGTGTGGCGCTAAACAATGTCACATATAACTGTAAACCAGTCAATAAGCAATGAGAAGGGTCAATTATGTCTGCTATGAACAGGTAGTCCTCGTGTGGACATTACAGATAGGTAGTCCTTATGACAATATGTTGTAAACGAAATAATGAAGGATTATATAGACATCTCGAATGAAGATCAGCTCACTACCACCGAGAGATGAAAAGGCTTACCAGATGAGGTGGACCCAATGAGGCATACGCCGGATTGGGTCGGACAAGGCTTAGGTGGTGAGTGGCTGTGTATACTCCAAGAAGGATGTAATCTCGCGGATTTGCTGTATTCCTCCAGATAGCACCAGGAACTTGAGAGGTGTACGCAATCTCCCGAATGTGGGAGGTCATGTAGATCTTAAGGAGGTGGTGGGGTGTTCCGTAGGTGAACCCCTCAAAGCAACATTCCACGAACCAATAAATGATGTGGTAGGATAAGGAAAGAAAAAAAGGGCCACATAGTGTAAATCCAAAAAACAAAAAGTATTTATTTAAAATAAATAGATGTACACTCACATGTAGATCCAAAACATAAAACAGCGCTGTGAGAAAAAGTGGCGACAATGGGGTCCTGCCCGACGCGTTTCGTCCTCAAAGACGTCCCCCCAGACGACGTCTTTGAGGACGAAACGCATGCGCCTCCCTTGGTGGTATAGTATCTGATCGGATCAATATCTGATCCGATCAGATCTATACTAGCGTCCCCAGCAGTTTAGGGTTCCCAAAAAGGCAGTGTTAGCGGGATCAGCCCAGATACCTGCTAGCACCTGCGTTTTGCCCCTCCGCCCGGCCCAGCCCACCCAAGTGCAGTATCGATCGATCACTGTCCTTTACAAAACACTTAACGCATAACTGCAGCGTTCGCAGAGTCAGGCCTGATCCCTGCGATCGCTAACAGTTTTTTTGGTAGCTTTTTATTGAACTGGCAAGCACCAGCGGCGTAGTACACCCCGGTCATAGTCAAAACAGCACTGCAGTAACACTTGGTGACGTGGCGAGTCCCATAAGTGCAGTTCAAGCTGGTGAGGTGACAAGCACAAGTAGTGTCCCGCTGCCACCAAAAAGACAAACACAGGCCCGTCGTGCCCATAATGCCCTTCCTGCTGCATTCGCCAATTCTAATTGGGAACCCACCACTTCTGCAGCGCCCGTACTTCCCCCATTCACATCCCCAACCAAATGCAGTCGGCTGCATGAGAGGCATTTTTATGTCCTCCCGAGTACCCCTACCCAACGAACCCCCCCAAAAAAGATGTTGTGTCTGCAGCAATAGCGTATATAGGCGTGACACCCGCTATTATTGTCCCTCCTGTCCTGACAATCCTGGTTTTTGCATTGGTGAATGTTTTGAACGCTACCATTCACTAGTTGAGTATTAGCGTAAGGTACAGCATTGCACAGACTAGGCACACTTTCACAGGGTCTCCCAAGGTGCCATCGCATTTTGAGAGACCCGAACCTGGAACCGGTTACAGTTACAAAAGTTAGTTACAAAAAAAGTGTCAAAAAAAAATAAATATATAAAATAAAAAAAAATAGTTGTCGTTTTATTGTTCTCTCTCTCTCTATTCTCTCTCTATTGTTCTGCTCTTTTTTACTGTATTCTATTCTGCAATGTTTTATTGTTATGTTTTATCATGTTTGCTTTTCAGGTATGCAATTTTTTATACTTTACCGTTTACTGTGCTTTATTGTTAACCATTTTTTTGTCTTCAGGTACGCCATTCACGACTTTGAGTGGTTATACCAGAATGATGCCTGCAGGTTTAGGTATCATCTTGGTATCATTCTTTTCAGCCATTCTTTCATGTAAAAGCAATCCTAGCGGCTAATTAGCCTCTAGACTGCTTTTACAAGCCGTGGGAGGGAATGCCCCCCCACCGTCTTCCGTGTTTTTCTCTGGCTCTCCTGTCTCAACAGGGAACCTGAGATTGCAGCCGGTGATTCAGCCAGCTGACCATAGAGCTGATCAGAGACCAGAGTGGCTCCAAACATCTCTATGGCCTAAGAAACCGGAAGCTACGAGCATTTTATGACTTAGATTTCGCCGGATGTAAATAGCGCCATTGGGAAATTGGGGAAGCATTTTATCACACCGATCTTGGTGTGGTCAGATGCTTTGAGGGCAGAGGAGAAATCTAGGGTCTAATAGACCCCAATTTTTTCAAAAAAGAGTACCTGTCACTACCTATTGCTATCATAGGGGATATTTACATTCCCCGAGATAACAATAAAAATGATTAAAAAAAAAAAATGAAAGGAACAGTTTAAAAATAAGATAAAGAAAGCAAAAAAATAATAAAGAAAAAAAAAAAAAAAGCACCCCTGTCGCCCCCTGCTCTCGCGCTAAGGCGAACGCAAGCGGCGGTCTGTCGTCAAACGTAAACAGCAATTGCACCATGCATGTGAGGTATCACCGCGAAGGTCAGATCGAGGGCAGTAATTTTTGCAGTAGACCTCCTCTGTAAATCTAACGTGGTAACCTGTAAAGGCTTTTAAAGGCTTTTAAAAATGTATTTATTTTGTTGCCACTGCACGTTTGTGCGCAATTTTAAAGCATGTCATGTTTGGTATCCATGTACTCGGCCTAAGATCATCTTTTTTATTTCATCAAACATTTGGGCAATATAGTGTGTTTTAGTGCATTAAAATTTAAAAAAGTGTGTTTTTTTCCCCCAAAAATGCGTTTGAAAAATCGCTGCGCAAATACTGTGTGAAAAAAAAATGAAACACCCACCATTTTAATCTGTAGGGCATTTGCTTTAAAAAATATATAATGTTTGGGGGTTCAAAGTAATTTTTTTGCAAAAAAATAAACTTTTTCATGTAAACAATAAGTGTCAGAAAGGGCTTTGTCTTCAAGTGGTTAGAAGAGTGGGTGATGTGTGACATAAGCTTCTAAATGTTGTGCATAAAATGCCAGGACAGTTCAAAACCCCCCCAAATGACCCCATTTTGGAAAGTAGACACCCCAAGCTATTTGCTGAGAGGCAAGTCGAGTCCATGGAATATTTTATATTGCGACACAAGTTGCAGGAAAGAGACAAATTTTTTTTTTTTTTTGCACAAAGTTGTCACTAAATGATATATTGCTCAAACATGCCATGGAAATATGTGAAATTACACCCCAGAATACATTCTGCTGCTTCTCCTGAGTACAGGGATACCACATGTGTGAGACTTTTTGGGAGCCTAGCCGCGTACGGGGCCCCGAAATCCAATCACCGCCTTCAGGATTTCTAAGGGTGAAAATTTTTGATTTCACTCTTCACTGCCTATCACAGTTTCGGAGGCCATGGAATGCCCAGGTGGCACAAAACCCCCCCAAATGACCCCATTTTGGAAAGTAGACACCCCAAGCTATTTGCTGAGAGGCATGGTGAGTATTTTGCAGCTCTCATTTGTTTTTGAAAATGAAGAAAGACAAGAAAAAACATTTTTTTTTTTCTTTTTTCAATTTTCAAAACTTTGTGACAAAAAGTGAGGTCTGCAAAATACTCACTATACCTCTCAGCAAATAGCTTTGGGTGTCTACTTTCCAAAATGGGGTCATTTGGGGGGGGTTTGAACTGTCCTGGCATTTTATGCACAACATTTAGAAGCTTATGTCACACATCACCCACTCTTCTAACCACTTGAAGACAAAGCCCTTTCTGACACTTATTGTTTACATGAAAAAGTTTATTTTTTTGCAAAAAAATTACTTTGAACCCCCAAACATTATATATTTTTTAAAGCAAATGCCCTACAGATTACAATGGTGGGTGTTTCATTTTTTTTTTCACACAGTATTTGCGCAGCGATTTTTCAAACACCCACCATTTTAATCTGTGACTAATCAATGACTATTCAATTGGTACCCCACACTCCCATATATATAATCTCAAATACACTGCCTGTACTGACAGAATATAGAGTGTACACTGTATATATAGGCTATGCTGAATGCAGAGATATATATATATATATATATATATATATATATATATATATATATATATATATATATATATATATATATATATATATATATATATACACAGGTGATACTCGAAAAATTTGAATATCGTGCAAAAGTTAGATAGTACAAGCCGTGATTTGTTATAATTGTGATGATTATGGCTTACAGCGCATGAAAACCCCAAATCCACAATATCAGAAAATTAGAAGATTACATGCAATCAATAAAACAAGGATTGTACATAGAACAATATTGGACCTTTGAAAAGTATAAGCATGCATATGTACTCAGTACTTGGTTTAGTCCCCGTTTACAGTAATTACTGCCTCAATGCGGCATGGTATGAAAGCTATCAGCCTGTGGCACTGCTGAGGTGTTATGGAAGACCAGGATGCTTCAATAGTGGCCTTCAGCTCTTCTGCATTGTTCGGTCTCATGTCTCTCACCTTTGTCTTGGCAAAGCCCCGTAGATTCTCTATGGGGTTCAGGTCAGGCGAGTTTGCTGGCCAATTAGGCACAGTAATCCCATGGTCATTGAACCAGGTTTTGGTGCTTTTGGCAGTGTGGGTAGGTGCCAAGTACTGCTGGAAAATGAAGTCCGCATTCCCATAGAGCTCGTCTGGGGAAGGAAGCATGAAGTGCTCCAAAATCTCCTGGTAGACGGCTGCGTTGACCCTGGACTTAATGAAGCACAGTGGACCAACACCAGCAGATGACATGGCTTCCCAAATCAACACAGACTGTGGAAACTTCACACTGGACTTCAAGCATCTTGCAGTGTCTTCCTCTCCATTCTTCCTCCATACTCTGGATCTTTGGTTTCCAAATGAGATGCAAAATTTTCTCTCATCAGAAAAGAGGACTTTGGACCACTGAGCAACAGACCAGGTCTGTTTTTCTTTAGCCCAGGCAAGAAGCTTCTGACGTTGTTTGTTGTTCAGGAGTGGCTTGACAAGAGGAATACGACATTTGAAGCCCATGCCCAGGATCCGTCTGTGTGTGGTGGCTCTTGATGCACTGACTCCAGCCTCAGTCCACTCCTTGTGAAAGTCCCCAACACTTTTGAATGGCCTTTTACTGATAATCCTCTCCAGGCTGCGGTGATCCCTGCTGCTTGTGCACCTTTTCCTTCCACACTTTACCTTCCAAATAACTTTCTATTAACTGCTTCAGCCCCGGAAGATTTGGCTGCTAAATGACCGAGCCATTTTTTGCGATTCGGCACTGCGTCGTTTTAATTGACAATTGCGCGGTCGTGCGACGTTGTACCCAAACAAAATTAGCATTCTTTTTTTTCCCCACAAATAGAGCTTTCTTTTGGTGATATTTGATCGTCTCTGCGGTTTTTATTTTTTGCGCTATAAACAAAAAAAAGAGCGACAATTTTGAAAAAAACACTATTTTTTTTACTTTTTGCTATAATAAATCCACATTTTTTTTTAAAAAAAAAAAAGCAAATTTTTTCTCAGTTTAGGCCGATATGTATTCTACATATTTTTTGTAATAAAAATCGCAGTAAGCGTATATTGATTGGTGTGCACAAAAGTTATAGCGTCTACAAAATAGGGGATAGATTTATAGCATTTGTATTATTTATTTATTTAATTTTTTACTAGTAATGGCGGCGATCTGCGTTTTTTATTGGGACTGTGACATTATGGCCTACATATCGGACAATTTTGACACGTTTTTGGGACCACTGACATTTATACAGCGATCAGTGCTATAAAAATGCATTGATTACTGTAAAAATGTCACTGGCAGTGAAGGGGTTAACACTAGGGGGCGATCAAGGGGTTAACTGTGTTCCCTAGTGTGTGTTCTAACTGAAGGGGGGATGGGACTGACTAGGGGAGATTACAGATCGTTGTTCATACTCTGTATGAACAGACAATCTGATTGTCTCTTCTCCCCTCAGAGAACCAGGATCTCTGTGTTTACACACAGAGATCCCGGTTCTTGCTGTGTCACGAGCGATCGCGGGAGTCCATCGGCTCCGGGGGCGAGCAGCGAGAGCGTGCGCGCCCCTAGTGATCACCAGAAGAAGCGACGTAACATAACAGCGATTCACGCAGCCGAGCCATGTTGCCGCAGTACTGCGGCGGCTGGTCGGCAAGCGACTAATGTGCTTTGATACAGCACTTTGGGAGCATCCAACTTCTTTTGCAATTACCTTTTGAGGCTTTCCCTCCTTATGGAGGGTGTCAATGATGGTTTTCTGCACAACTGTCAGGTCAGCAGTCTTTCCCATGATTGTGATTCCTACTGAACCAGACTGAGTGACCATTTAAAGGCTCAGGAACCCTTTGCAGGTGTTATGGCTTAATTATCTGATTAGATTGGGACACTTTGAGCCTAGAATGTTGTACCTTTTCACAATATTCTAACGATGTGAGATTGTGGATTTGGGGTTTTCATGAGCTGTAAGCCATAATGATCACAATTATGACAAATCACAGCTTGAACTATCTTGCTTTGCATGTAATGAGTCTATCTCATATATTAGTTTCACCTTTTAAGTTGCATTAGTGAAATAAATGAACTTTTGCACGATATTCTAATTTTTCGAGTATCACCTGTGTGTGTGTGTGTGTGTATATATATATATATATAATATATAAAATATATCATATCTTATTCTCCTAAAGAGAAAAAAAAACAGGATAGCCCAAAACATTACTAAATCAAAAACAACAAAATATTAAACAAAATCGGGGGCAAACTCCTCCATAACCTCTCGTCTCTCTTGCTGTGTGCTGTTATTCGTCCAGAGCCAAACTCCCCACATTTACATCTCACAGTGGGTACAGATCTGCTTTCTACACATCAGATCAGTTTTCTAACATAGATCAGCTTTCTAACATAGAAGAATATTAAATTGCAATAATGTTCTCATACTGTTACTCAACTTCATCCTCAAGTCCCAGTAGTGGGCTACAAATATTCGGAAGATCAAATTTATTAGCAATAAACTGAGTCACCTGTGACCATATGGGCTGTGTCCTATTACAGTCCCATACCATATGGACATTTATGACAAATGGGGTTGCCTCTCCTTCCCATTTTATACAGTCTGAGTGGAGTGTAATAAATTTGGTGTAGATATCGAAGTTGTATCATCTTGTCCTTAGCAGAAATAACCGTGGGCATATAAAATGTCAACACCCCCCCCCTCCATTGTTCCTCCGTTAGTTCTGGTATAACAACGGTCCATCTATCTCTAGTTTTCTTTTCTTTTCGGTGTTCTTTGCCTATGAGTGCACTATAACGGGTGTATATCAATTTAGTGTAATCAGGGGCGGCAAGGAGTTTTTCTATAGTAGAGTTTTCAAGGAGTACTGGTTCAGTCCCAAACTGAGTATGAGCTGCATGTTTCTGGAATGCACAGGAGTCCGGAATGTCCAGTTCCCTCTTCAGTTGTTTGAACGATTTAAGTTTACCTTTATCGTATAATTGGTGGAGGTAGGTGAGTCCATATTTAGCCCATTTATAGCCATCTTCCAGATGGAAAAATTCCTTCAGACGGGGATTGAACCAGAGCGGGGCATTGGGTGATAAGTGGATGGGACCATCTGCTGATGGGATCCAGTGCAACATTTGTAATTTGTGTTCTTGTTCTTCAGGGTGATGGAGCCCCCCAGCCCACATTACACCAAGTCTCTGTTCTACTGGAAGAAGAGAGCTCGACTGGAGTATATGCGTCTTCTACAGCTAAAGAGAATGCAGGCCAACACTGCAGCTGGGGTCAGTGATCTTTTGAAATAACCTCGATTTTAAAAAATGTTTATTTAGATGCATTTGGTTTTTCTGCTGCCTTCAGGAGACTGGACACTGGCAAACAAAGCTTGTAAGGGCAGTATAATTCCACCAACTCCCAGAATGCCTGAATTTTTTGCTAGTGTGAAAAGGGAACCAGCGTTTTCTCACTGTTTTATGAGAAGCAAACCTTTTCTACCTATTCTCATTCGTAATCTTAAACTTTCTAAGCCTTTTTCTCCATTGCAGAATCTTGAATTAAAAGCACAGGCCTAGTCAGCAGCTTGTTTGGCAGCCAAACAAGCTGCTGATTTGGCCTGTGCTTTGAATTCACACTGGAAAAAAAAACATTGTAGGTCCAGTTCACTTCTGGTTTGTTCACATTGTTGCCAGTCAAGCCCTGATAAAGGAGGGCACTCATACCCCCAAAATGCATTGGCTACTTTTTAAAATGGTCCCCTGACCTTTAGTGGAATAAAGTAGTATCTGGACCTCTTAAAAGTGGTGTGGAGCTTTATTTTCAACCCTTTTTTACATCACACTACAAGCTAAGGAGACTTGTGGAGATCCTCTGGGGTGTAGAAGCCGCCTGCCCAGAAACCAGATCATTTACACCGGACCGGCTCACGCCGATATACGTCGGCATTTTGAAGAGGGATATCGTTGTTATGGCAGCAGCTAGCTACCATAACCCCGGTATCCTCTTCTTCAGTGAGCGGTCCGGTCTCAGATAAAAGTGGTCTCTGCGGCGGATTCGCCGCAAGATCACTTTTACTGGCGGCGGGAGAGGGGCCTCCCGCCGCTTTCTGGTGCCCCCAGCTGCTTACCGGAGCCGTCGGTAGCGGCGGAGGCGATCAGGTCCGATTTGGTATGGAAACGAGTGAGGGGAAGATGGCGGAAGCGATGTCAAAACATCACTTACACCCATAGCTCTTAAAGCAACATTTATTTATTTATTTTTAAATTACATTTAATTTTTTTGGTAAATATGAGATCTGAGGTCTTTTTGACCCCAGATCTCATATTGAAGAGGTCCTGTCATGCTTTTTTTCTATTACAAGGGATGTTTACATTCCTTGTAATAGGAATAAAAGTGACACAATTTTTTAATTTTTTTTCTTTCAAAAGAACAATGTAAAAATAAAAAATAAGAGGTAAAATAAATAAGAAAAAAAAATGTTGTGCGCAGCGTCCTTATATGAAAACGGTGTTCAAACCACACATGTGAGGTATCACCATGATTGGTAGAGCGAGCCCTAGACCTCCCCTGTAACTCAAAACATGCAACCTGTAGAATTTTTTTTTATGTCGCCTATGGACATTTTTAAGGATAAAAGTTTGTCACCATTCCACGAGCGGGCACAATTTTGAAGTGTGACATGTTGAGTATCAATTAACTCAGCGTAACATTATCTTTCACAATATAAAAAAAACATTGGGCTAACTTTACTGTTTAATTTTTTAATTCAAAAAAGTGTATTTTTTCCAAAAATAGTGCACTTGTAAGACAGCTGCGCAAATATGGAGTGACATATAAAGTATTAGGAAACAACAAAAAAGTGTAGCGCTAAATCATATCGTAAATGACAATAGATGGGTAGGTATAATTAAATAAAGACCTATCCATGGGCAGGAAGTCCTGATAAGGATGTTATGACTAAAAGGTAACCATAGTTAGTCCTCAGGTAGACATATTGTACACAGGTAAATCCAATGTCCCAAAAGGCAGATCAGCTCACTCCCACCGGAAGGAAAAAAGGCTTACCAGATGTGGTGGACCCGACAGGGCATACGCCGAATTGGGTCAGATAAGGCTTGGGTGGTAAGTGGCTGTAGATGTCTGTGATGTCGCGGCTTGCTGGATTCCTCCAACTGGTCCCCAAGTCCTGGAAGGTGTGGGGTGTCCCAAGAATATGGATGATTCTGTGGGTCTTTTTTAATTGTTTTTGCATCTGAGTGCTGCTGATCTCCTCCAGCTTCTTTCAACCACTTTCTGTCTACATGCATGCACCTCAACGATAGCTGCACATCACTGCCCTGGACCAGATTCTTGATAGTGACAATGGTGGATCATGACTGCACAATGTAGACCGATATGGCTGCTCCCAGCACGTTCAAGTCAGAGGCAACAGCGGTCCTTCCAGCTTCAAGCTCCTCTCAGCATTGATAGTTAAACAGCCACTGGCTGTCTTGTGTCTTGGGACACCCCACACCTTCCAGGACTCGGGGACCAGTTGGAGGAATCCAGCAAGCCGCGACATCACAGACATCTACAGCCACTTACCACCCAAGCCTTATCTGACCCAATTCGGCGTATGCCCTGTCGGGTCCATCACATCTGGTAAACCTTTTTTCCTTCCGGTGGGAGTGAGCTGATCTGCTTTTGGGACATTGGATTTACCTGTGTACAATATGTCTACCTGAGGACTAACTATGGTTACCTTTTTAGTCATAACATCCTTATCAGGACTTCCTGCCCATGGATAGGTCTTAATTTAATTATACCTACCCATCTATTGTCATTTACGATATGATTTAGCGCTACACTTTTTTGTTGTTTCCTGCTTATATACCTTGTTGGTTGTGTTAGCTGCTTCCCTTTTTTGTTTCTTGTGAGCAGCGCAGAATTATTTTGCATATACTGACATATAAAGTATTGCAACAACCGCTATTTTATTCTCTAGGGTGTTAGAAAAAATATATATAATGTTTGGGGGTTCTAAGTAATTTTCTATCAAAAAAACCTTCCACTGCTGTCATTTAAATCCAATGACGTGTGCGCCGGGGGCTGGGCCGAGTTGGCATTCATGTCTATGGATGCAAATGCTGGACTCAGGAGCGTGCCCGCAAGGTAACCCCCCAGGGAGAGCGCTTTCCCTAGGGGGTTATCTGATGCAAGGAGGAGCCACGTGAGCAGCTGGGGGGGGACCCTAGAAGACGAGGTTCGGGGCCACTCTGTGCAAAACAAGCTGCACAGTGGAGGTGCATGACATGTTTGTTATTTTAAAAAAATAAAGAAAGAGGGTTTACAATCACTTCAAGTGGTTAAGATAAAAATACTAGTAAAATAAGCCTTTGGGTCCAGTGCTATCTTTCCACTTTTGTCAACTGGTCCAAGTTTATGTCCTGGGAGCCTGAATCTATCCCAGTGAATCCTTCTGTCCTCCTGCAACTGAAGCTCATGCATGTAGCCCTATTCTATTGTGGTACAGGCAAGTGGATATAAAGCAATTGCCCTCTGTAAGATGACCAATGACCAGGCCATTTCTTGCGATACAGCACCGTGTTATTTTACTTGACAATTGCGCAGTCATGCAACACTGTACCCAAATAACATTTTTTTTTATTCCCACAAATAGAGCTTTATTTTGGTGGTATTTGATCACCACTGTATTTTTTTATTTTTTGCGCTAAAAACAAAAAAAATATTTTGAAGAAAAATACTTTTTACTTTCTGCTATAAAACATATCCAATAAAAAAATTAAAAAAATATTTCTTTATAAACTTTTTTTTTTTTTTAAAGGTTTTATTTGCCAAATGTACGTACATACATAGTATAAACTAATGCAAACAGGATACAATTATAGTTGCATATGTCAGTATATTATTGCCATAAAGGAGTCTTTACTTTTCCCATAACTGAAGGTAATACAGTACAAATAGCTCTTTTAACCAGTTGCTGTCGATAACTGTGATGTAAACTATCATCATCTTATAACGTATTAAAAGTAAAAAAATAAAGAACCATGTCATTTCCCCAAAACCATGCTCTCCCACTTTCTTCTTATGTTATATATAACTCTACCGTTTTCATACAAAAATTTTTTTTTAGATATCATTTGGTACAGTTTGCCTGGAGTTTATCCCTTCCCCACACTTTATTGAATTTTTTTGCACATCCCCTGTTTTCATAAGTCATTTTATACAATGTGATATTGGCATTAACTAGTCCTTTCCAAGCAGATAATGTAAGATGGTCCCTTTCAATCCAGTTGAGGACAATTTGCTTTCTAACATAATAAAAGAGTAGTCTCAGGAGCGTTCTTATTTTGTTACTCATGACTTGATCTTCTATAATACCTAAGAGACCTAAGAGTGGGCTACATATGTTCGAGAGATCAAACGTATCCGCAAGAAACTGGGTTACCTGCGTCCATAAGGGCCGTATCCTATTGCAGTCCCACACCATGTGTATAAAGGTACCTTCTGCTGCTAAACACTTATGACATGTGGGGTTGTCTTTTCTTCCCATCTTATATAATCTGTGTGGGGTATAATACATTTGATGCAGGTATCTCAGTTGTATCCGTTTGTCCCTGGCAGAAATAACCGTGGGCATATGTGAGGTCAGAACTTCCTCCCATTGTGCCTCGGTAAGTTCCGGGACAATAGCGGTCCGTCTGTCTCTAAATTTCTTTTCCCTCGGGTGTTTTTTATCCATGAGTGCAGTATAGTATGTGGATATTAGTTTAGTATGATCAGGTGCAGCAAGGAGTGTTTCTAGTTTAGTGTTTTCAAGAAGTACTGGCCCCATTCCGAACTGAGTGTGAGTTGCATGTCTCAGCCTGGTGAATTGAAATGTCCAGGAATCGGGGACACCCAGCTCACTCCTCAGCTGCGCAACTGACTTTAATTCACCGTTGTCATACAGTCGGTGCAAGTATGCAAGTCCTTATTAGGTCCATCTATGTCTGTCCTCTAGGTGGAAAAATTCCTTCAAACATGGGTTAAACCATACTGGGGCATTGGGTGACAAATGTAGAGGGCCGTCAGTTATGTGTTTAATACAAATCCCCAGCACCCGCTTAGCTGATCTGAGCATGGTAATACCTCCTGCCGTAGGGACTTCCCCTCTAAAAAAAAAAAGTTCAGTAGTGCCTCATAGGAGGTCGCCACAGCTGCCTCAACCGCTATTGCGGTGTTGCTCAGCTGTGGGAACATACGCCAATGAGTGCACCAGCTGTGATGCCAGATAATAGAGGCGTAGGTCAGGTACTGCCAGACCACCCATCCCCACTGGTAATTTCAAGATGACCAGTGATACTCTAGCTGCATTATCACCCCATAAAAAAGGAGGTCAGCAAGGAATCAATGTATCTGAAAGTTTTCTTTGGAATATATATCGGGGCATTTATAGAGCACATATAGAAATTTCGGTAGGAAAATCATTTTAAACAAATTAGCTCTGCCCAGTAACGTGAGCAGAGCTTCCATTTCTGTACCCTATCTCGGAAGGTTCTAATTACGGGCCAAAGGTTCACCTCTGTAAATGAGTCCACTGGTAGTTGGATATTAATTCCTAAGTATTTAAATTGGGTCGTCACAGCCAGAGGGCATTGAGCAGGAGGTACTAAGTTTGGCAGTGGATCTAGAGGAAACAATGTTGACTTAGACCAGTTAATTCTAAAGCCGGAGAAATCTCTGAATTCTTGGATTAAGGAGAATGCAGCACTTAGTGACAGTTCCGGGTCTCCCAAATATAGGAGCATATTGTCCGCATATAAGTACACTCGTTCCTCCAGACCCCCAACCAACAGTCCTTTGATGGTATCCTGAGTTCTAATTGTAGCTGCAAGTGGTTCTATAGCTAGAGCAAACAGGAGAGATGACAGGGGACAACCCTGTCTCGTCCCCCTGCCGATCTTAAAAGTATTCGATATAAGCCCATTTACTCTAAAGCTATGTACACACAATAGAATTTTCCGACAGCAAAACCGTTGATTTTTTTTCCGAAGGATGTTGGCTCAAACTTGCATACACACGGTCACACAAATGTTGTCAGAAATTCCGAACGTCAAGAACGCGGTGACGTATAACACGTACGACGAGCCAAGAAAAATGAAGTTCAATAGCCAGTGCGGCTCTGCTTGATTCCGAGCATGCGTGGACTTTTGTGCGTCGGAATTGTGTACAAACGCTCGGAATTTCCGACAACAAGTCTTCTTGTCAGAAAATTTGAGAGCTTGCTCTCAAACATTTCTTGAGGGAAATTCCAAGAATAAATGTTCTATGGAGCATACACACAGTCGGACTTTCCGACAACAAGCTCACATCCAACGTTTGTTGTTGGAAAATCCTATCATGTGTACTGCCCAACATACTTGCTCAGGGATCTTTGTAAAGTAGTTTAACCCAGGTTATAAATTTGGGTCCAAAGCCTAGCGTAACAAGTAGGGAGAAGAGATAATCCCATTCGACCGAGTTGAGTGCTTTTTTAGTATCTAGTGATGCTATCACTCTTTTGCCTGTATTAGTATGTGGAATTTGCAAGTTTACATAGTCTCCTGAGGTTCATTTGGGTACAGCGGCCTGGTATAAATCCCGTCTGATCTGAATAAATCAATTTAAGGATTGACGATTGCAACCTATTGGCCAATATCTTGACATCAGAGTTGATCAAGGATATCGGTCTATATGATTCACATTCTTGTGGATCTTTCCCTGGTTTTGGAATTACCACAATCAGAGCCTCATGCATGGACTCTGGAAGTATACCCTCCTTCTCTGCTGCTATAAAAACTTTTTGTAGATGTGGCGCCAGGTTCTCCCTATGTAGTTGATACGATTCAGCCAGAAAACCGTCCAATCCAGGCGATTTTCCCGGCTTAAAGGAGGAAATGGCACTACATATTTCTTCTTGTGTAATGGGGGTGTTCCAAAGCTGCACTATCTTCCAAGTCCAGAGACGGGAGATTTAGGTTCTCCAAATAGGAGGACAACTCCTGATCTGTATGTCTGGACTGGGACTGATAGAGGATTTCGTAGAACTCCAAAAACGTGTTTAGAATTCCCTGAGAGTCTCTCACCACGTCTCCCCGTCGGTGTTTAACCACATGCCGATCGGGCCATAGCCGAAAGACAGCTACAGCGCGGTCGCCTTATCCTGGGAGGGCTTCCATGGACGTCCTCCCAGAATACTGCTCTTGCGCTCCCCCTGGGGCGCGCACCCGAGAACTTGACCCGGCGCATCACGTATCATGGTGAACGGCTGCTAATCGCGGCCGTTTACCATGTGATTGCTCTGTCAAATGACAGAGCGATCACATGTAAACAAACCGGCGTCATGTCATGACGCCTTTTCCTCCCTCCCCTCTCTGTGTACCGATCGGTACAGAGGGGGAGGAGCGGGGGAGGGATCGGATGGTAGCAGCGTTGTGGGCTGCATCTGTAGTGCCCACAACGCTGCTCTGTGACAAATACAGTCACATCCAGCCAGCCATCCATCCATCCATGCTCAGCCATCCCTCCATACTATAACACCCCACAATACTCTGCAATACTCTGCAATACCCCACAATACTCTGCAATACTCTACAATACCCCGCAAAACTCTGCACTACTCCTCAACACCCCACTATACTCTGCAATACCCCGCAATACTCTGAAATACCCCACAATACTCTGCAATACCCCGCAATACTCTTCAATACCCTGCAATACCCCGCACTACTCCGCAACACCCCGCAATACTCTGCACTACTCCGCAACACCCCGCAATACTCTGCAATACTCTGTACTACTCCGCAACACTCTGCAATACTCTGCACTACTCCGCAACACCCTGCAATACTCTGCACTACTCCGCAACACCCTGCAATACTCCGCACTACTCCGCAACACCCCGCAATACTCCGCACTACTCCGCAACACCCCGCAATACTCCGCACTACTCCGCAACACCGCGCAATACTCTGCAATACTCTGTACTACTCCGCAACACCCTGTAATACTCTGCACTACTCCGCAAGACCGCGCAATACTCCGCACTACTCCGCAACACCCCGCAATACTCTGCAATACTCTGTACTACTCCGCAACACTCTGCAATACTCCGCAACACCCTGCAATACTCTGCACTACTCCGCAACTTATCAGTGTGGGCAGTGATTTCTCTTTGCAGAGTTTGTGCTGTGCTTTCTAATGGGCGGACTACATCCTCCAGGTCACTGATTCTATTTTCAGCTTCCGTGGCCCCCTCCCTAATATTCTGCACATCTTGCTTAAAAAAAGACATTTCTGCCCGCATGCCGTCTATATGTGCTGTTAGGGTGGTTTGGCATGTAAATATGGCCTCCATTATTTGCTTCAGGTAAGGTTCCCCTTCTCCCTCTGCCAGCGCTGGATCCCTTGAATCTGTGTGGGGCAGCCTGTCTAAGGAGAGGCCCCTTCTCAGTCTTCTAGGCAGCGGGCATACCTTACTGGAGTTAGTGGGGGATAGAGTCTCTCTGCTCTGCTGTGTATTGCCTAGTATCTTTGGATTCGTAGGAATTGCTCTGATGAGAACATGTTTCTCACCAAAGCCAAAAAAACTACAAATTAGAATGCTCAAACGGGGTTATTCCCCAACAAGCCTTAAAAAAGCCTTTAGAAGGGCTAAAGAAAAAAACAGATATAGCCTACTTTTTGACATTTCTAAAAAAAAGTATCAACACTACCCTACAACAGACACAAATAAGGGTCATCACCACCTACAGTAAGCAACATCAAGCCCTGAGAAGAATCCTACAGAAACATTGGCATATTCTGCAGATCGATCCACTATTAAATCAATTCATATCGAGAGACCCACTAATTACGTTTAAACGCACAAGGATCTTAAAGGACAAATTGGTGACCAGTGAATACACTGGTGAATTTAGAGGAGACCCTTGTAAACGCTTGGGCACTTTCACGTGTGGAGGCTGCTCAAAGTGCCAATTTATGAACATCGATAAGAATGTTATGCTACCTAATGGGCTAAAATTTAAACCTTCCCACTTTGCAAACTGCCGCACACATGGGGTAGTCTACTTGTTGACATGCCCATGCAGCTGTTTCTATGTGGGGAAAATGAAACTGGAACTGCATATAAGCATGGGTAGACATATACCGAGCATGCGTACTTGTGACCCTGACCTACCGTTGGACAGACATACCCGTGACATACACAGTGGTATTTTCCCAAAAATCAAGTTTTTGGTACTAGACCGGGAACATCCCAGTAACAGGGGGAGCGACTGGGACAAAACTCTGTTGTAAAGGGAGACCAGGTGGATAGTGTCACTACAAGCCACCCTACCACCTGGCCTCAATGACTGCATCAGTTACCGACCGTTTCTGGAAGGCTTTACATCTGGTACATGGGAGGGCTTGGGATAAATGATATGTGCTAATGCATTTTTGAGTACAACATCATGGGCCCATGATATGCTCCCTTTCCATCTGGTTTATTTTATTTTATTTTTTCCACCCTTTTTTGTTTTGTTCTTTTGTCCTTTTTTCCTATGCATGTGACATGCAGAATCTATGCATACCTTTACCCAATTTTTGTTATTTTGTTTTGATATGCTGTAACGATTTATTATTTTTTGGAATTATGTATACATTTGTTATTTATTCGTTATGCGTAATTTATTTTTATCCTTATGTTTTTTGAGAGTTTAGGCTCTACCCAAGTGTACGGACTACGATACACTATGCACACCATATTCACCAGGTGTGTACTTTAGTGTGTGTATTCGCACTTTGAATGATTTCATGGGAGTGTTTTTGTCTGCTGTACCGTTTCGCATCCGCAAGATGGCGCCAGATTTTGGGATAGTCCTCTACTCACTTCATGTTTCTCGTTTTTTTTTCTCATCAGCTGAGTTTCCACCCTCACACACGTCTTTTGGTATATAACCCAGCAGTTAGCTGCTTGTCTTCAGCACACTGGGATGGGGGTGGCGTTTTACCATACAAGGGGACTGACTAGTGTGTTCCCTTTTTGAGTCCCACCCTGTTTCCAGCTGGCTCTTATTGATACGCAGACGCCGCGCTCCACGCACACTGACGGCGGCATAGCCTGTGCGCATGCATCGGCTCACGCTGACACTCATACCGCACAGGTGCACTAGGATACACCCTATTGCGCAGGCGCCAGCGTTCGGCGCCAGTATATAAATGAGGGGTCAGTTAAGGCAGATGCAGGCACTGACACAGAGACACCACGCTTTACGCAGGATCTCGCTGTCCACAGGTAAGTCTTTGGGTACATGCTCCTTAGTGACACAGGGGTCCTTCTTATAGGCCTACCTCTGGCATTGATTATATCTTATATTATAGGACATATGAGACCGGGTACTTACAGATCCTATTGGCTCATGGAGCAGCTGCATTTGTAGCTTTAGAGATATCCTGTCCCGGTCCTGCCCCGGATATATTATATATACATGCTGCTACCGGTAAACACATTAGTTTTATCTATGGTTCCCTGCACTTGTATGCCCTGTCTTAGCCCTTCCACCTGGCCAGTTCATCTGCCTTGTATGGGGCTGTTAGCATTAGGGCTAAATAAAGGGTTTTCCTTCTCTTCCCCTCTTGGCCCCAATAAAAACCTCTTTTTCCCTTTCACCTCTGATGGGTGTGTATAGATTCTTCTGTTCGGGACTATTGTCTTTTTCTTCTTCGGTGGTAGATTTGGTGCAGGATCTGTGTTTCTGACACTCAGGATGATCGTAGGAGAATTCGTCCCGGCCGGAGGTTTCACTCAGTGCTTCTTACATGTCCGCCGCTAGCTCTGCCGCCATTTCTTTATAACTTTAGGACAAAATATATTCTGCTACATATTTTTAGTAAAAGAAAAAAACCCCAATAAGTGTATCTAGATTGTAGACGCAATAACTTTTGCGCAAACCAAACTATGGGATATATACTGGAGTTTTTATTTATTTTTTTTTTTTTTATACTAGTAATGGTGGCGATCAGCGACTTATAGCGGCACTGCTATATTGCAGCGGACAATCGGACACTTTGTGGGAACCAGTGACAATAATACAGTGATCAGTGCTAAAAATATGCACTGTCACTGTATTCATGACACTGTCTGGGAAGGGGTTAAACATCTAGGGCAATCAACCAGTGTTTGTGTTTACTGTGTGTGCTGCTTTTACTACGGGGAGATATGGATATTAGTCCCTGCTTTGCTGTGGTGATTCCTTGGACTCCATCCCAACTGGTTTATACCTTTCCTACCTCGACTGTGCAAGATAGAGGAGAAAAGGTTCCAGCAAGTCTCATTGCACCAAACTGGTGAAGAATGTGGTACACAAACATATTCAAACTTCTGTTGGACGAGCCTTGGCCTCTTCCAAACAGGCTGTGCTTTTAGTCCAAGGCCCCCTGTTCCATCCTACTCCTCAGCCACTGCTTTTAATGGAATGGCTGTTAAAACCCGGGTCCTAAAAGATAGGGGTATCAATGACAGGGGATTTTTAATTTTGCTCAGAGCAAGGAAATCCATTCTCACAAGATTTACCATTGCACATGTTCAGTGCAGCTCGCTGGTGTAAATGGGCCCTAAGGGATACAAGTACCTCCTTTCTGTTCTTTTGATCGAGGCCTACTATTACTTTCTACAAAACTGAGGCATGCTTGGAGTGGGAGGGATTATACTGGGCTGTCTATAGAGCTTTGTTTGCCAATCGCCTGAAGGCAGCAGAATAGCCCCACATACCTGAATATTTCATACTGTGTCCATTTGAGGAGTGTTTTATATGTAGGCCGAGCATCGGGGGCTACTTTATTTAATAGGATTGTTGGCCACCATTATTATCCCTTTTATCGTTCTTTCTTTGTTCCCCAGAAAAGGTAGGATTGAGTGCAGCATTACTAGGTGGACGGCGTGATCCGTTCTGCTATTGCTCATATTAGCAAGTTCCAATTCAATTAGTCCTTGCTTCTGCCTATAGTGATCTTGTCTCGTCCAGCCATTTGGATCTCTCCTGCTCTCAGGAGCTAGATTGTGAGTACCCATGGTTTTTTCCTGGTTTACTCGGCTAAGTTGTTCCCACTATGCAGTGCAGCATGTCAGATCAGTGGATGAGTAGTTTCTCAGCTCTCTCTGGCTCTTGATCTGCTAACAGTCCTGGGACAGGCTGTAAAGTTCTTTCTCAAAGACTTGATACATATAGATTGGAACATTGTCCTCTGCTTGTGGTGTTAAATTCTGAGTCCGCCTTGGCTCCGTCAAGTGTGGTCCTTTTTTGGAGAATTTCATGGGCCAAATGACAATTTTATTTGCTTACTCTGATGGCAGAGGACATAAGTATGCCTCAACATCCTTCCTTGCAGGATCATTATCTGATTTGCCTGCAGTCTTATCAGCCACTGAGCTTTTAGTGGTTATTTCTGATTAGGGGTGGGCTGAAAACCCCCCATTTCGGTTCGCACCAGAACATGCAAACAGACAAAAAACTTGTGCGAACATGCGAACCCTAATAAAGTCTATGGGACACAAACATGAAAAATCAAAAGTGCTTTAAAGCCTTATATGCAAGTTATTGCCATAAAGTGTATGGGGACCCGGGTACTACCCCAGGGGACATGTATTAATGCAAAAAAAGTTTTCAAAACGACCATTTTTTCAGGAGCAGTGATTTTAATAATGCTTAAAGTGAAACAATAAAAATTAAATTAAAATGTCCCCTTAGTCTGCCTGTAAAGTGGCGCATCAGTCTGATGTGTTTTACTGTGCCACAGCAAAATAACATTTCTAAAATAAAAAAAATATAATTTAAAATTGCTCGTGGCTGTAATGTATTGCCGACTCCCGGCAATATAGATAAAAATAAACCTCCGTCTCGATGGGGGGGCTGCCGCTGATTGCTGTCGTCTCGCCGTGACAGCTGTTATATAGGCAAGGGCAGGGCCACCCGCTGACGTAACCGGGTGACCCCCGCCCCCCTCTGATGGCACATGACATCATAAGGGGCGGGGTCTAGGGCTGCAACTAACGATTATTTTCATAATCGATTAGTTGGATGATTATTGTTTCGATTAATCGGTTAATAACCTTAAAAAGAAGTGTGGTGTATAACTTAGTTAATATGTAAAGTTTAAAAAAAGGCAATTTATTCCTAAATATCTTTATATGCAGGGGTAAATATAAATAACCAACTATATGGTTAGGGAGTAAAATCTTTAATCCTCTCTGAGAATAACAGACAGAAGAGATATACTCTATATACTATTAGAGGTTGAATCTGGTAAATATCAGACTCAGATCAATTTTTTTATTTATTTTAACCACTTCAGCCCCGGAAGGATTTACCCCCTTCCTGACCAGAGCACTTTTTACAATTCGGCACTGCGTCGCTTTAACTGCTAATTGCGCGGTCATGCAATGATGTACCCAAACGAAATTTGCGCCCTTTTCTTCCCACAAATAGAGCTTTCTTTTTATGGTATTTGATCACCTCTGCCGTTTTTATTTTTTGCGCTATAAACGGAAAAAGACTGAAAATTTTGAAAAAAAATGATATTTTCTACTTTTTGTTATAAAAAAAATCCAATAAACTAAATTTTAGTCATACATTTAGGCCAAAATGTATTCGGCCACATGTCTTTGGTAAAAAAAATGTCAATAAGCGTATATTTATTGGTTTGCGCAAAAGTTATAGCGTCTACAAACTAGGGTACGTTTTCTGGAATTTACACAGCTTTTAGTTTCTGACTGCCTATGTCATTTCTTGAGGTGCTAAAATGGCAGGGCAGTACAAAACCCCCCCAAATGACCCCATTTTGGAAAGTAGACACCCCAAGGAAATTGCTGAGAGGCATGTTGAGCCCATTGAATATTTATTTTTTTTTGTCCCAAGTGATTGAATAATGACAAAAAAAAGAAAAAAAAAAAAAAAATTACAAAAAGTTGTCACTAAATGATATATTGCTCACACAGGCCATGGGCGTATGTGGAATTGCACCCCAAAATACATTTAGCTGCTTCTCCTGAGTATGGGGATACCACATGTGTGGCACTTTTTGGGAGCCTAGCCGCGTACGGGGCCCCGAAAACCCAGCACCACCTTCAGGATTTCTAAGGGCATACATTTTTGATTTTACTCCTCACTACCTATCACAGTTTCAGGGGCCATGGAATGCCCAGGTGGCACAAACCCCCCCCAAATGACCCCATTTTGGAAAGTAGACACCCCAAGCTATTTGCTGAGAGGCATGGTGAGTATTTTGCAGCTCTCATTTGTTTTTGAAAATGAAGAAAGACCAGAAAAAAAAATTTTTTTTTTCTTTTTTCAATTTTCAAAACTTTGTGACAAAAAGTGAGGTCTGCAAAATACTCACTATACCTCTCAGCAAATAGCTTGGGGTGTCTACTTTCCAAAATGGGGTCATTTGGGGGGGGTTTGTGCCACCTGGGCATTCCATGGCCTCCGAAACTGTGATAGGTAGTGAGGAGTGAAATCAAAAATTTACGGCCTTAGAAAGCCTGAAGGCGGTGCTTGGTTTTCGGGGTCCCGTGCGCGGCTAGGCTCCCAAAAAGTCCCACACATGTGGTATCCCCGTACTCAGGAGAAGCAACAGAATTTATTTTGGGGTGTAATTTCACATATTCCCATGGCATGTTTGAGCAATATAACATTTAGTGACAACTTTGTGCAAAAAAAAAAAAAAAAAATTGTCTCTTTCCCGCAACTTGTGTCACAATATAAAATATTCCATGGACTCGACATGCCTCTCAGCAAATAGCTTGGGGTGTCTACTTTCCAAAATGGGGGGGGTTTGAACTGTCCTGGCATTTTATGCACAGCATTTAGAAGCTTATGTCACACATCACCCACTCTTCTAACCACTTGAAGACAAAGCCCTTTCTGACACTTTTTGATTACATGAAAAAATAATTTTTTTTTGCAAGAAAATTACTTTGAACCCCCAAACATTATATATTATTTTAAAGAAAATGCCCTACAGATTAAAATGGTGGGTGTTTCATTTTTTTTTTTCACACAGTATTTGCGCAGCGATTTTCAAACGCATTTTTTGGAGAAAAAACACACTTTAAACACACTTAAATTTTAATGCACTAAAACACACTTTATTGCCCAAATGTTTGATGAAATAAAAAAGATGATCTTAGGCCGAGTACATGGATACCAAACATGACATGCTTTAAAATTGCGCACAAACGTGCAGTGGCAACAAAATTAATACATTTTTAAAAGCCTTTAAAAGCCTTTACAGGTTACCACTTTAGATTTACAGAGGAGGTCTACTGCTAAAATTACTGCCCTCGATCTGACGTTCGCGGTGATACCTCACATGCATGGTGCAATTGCTGTTTACATTTGACGCCAGACCGCCGCTTGCGTTCGCCTTAGCGCGAGAGCAGGGGGGACAGGGGTGCTTTTTATTTATTTATTTTTTTTCTTTATTTTTTTTTGCTTTTTTATCTTATTTTTAAACTGTTCCTTTCATTTTTTTTTTTTTAAATCATTTTTATTGTTATCTCAGGGAATGTAAATATCCCCTATGATAGCAATAGGTAGTGACAGGTACTCTTTTTTGAAAAAAATTGGGGTCTATTAGACCCTAGATCTCTCCTCTGCCCTCAAAGCATCTGACCACACCAAGATCGGTGTGATAAAATGCTTCCCCAATTTCCCAATGGCGCTATTTACATCCGGCGAAATCTAAGTCATAAAATGCTCGTAGCTTCCGGTTTCTTAGGCCATAGAGATGTTTGGAGCCACTCTGGTCTCTGATCAGCTCTATGGTCAGCTGGCTGAATCACCGGCTGCATTCTCAGGTTCCCTGTTGAGACAGGAGAGCCAGAGAAAAACACGGAAGACGGTGGGGGGCATTCCCTCCCACTGCTTGTAAAAGCAGTCTAGAGGCTAATTAGCCACTAGGATTGCTTTTACATGAAAGCCGACCGCTGGCTAAAAAGAATGATACCAAGATGATACCTAAACCTGCAGGCATCATTCTGGTATAACCACTCAAAGTCGTGAATGGCGTACCTGAAGACAAAAAAATGGTTAACAATAAAGCACAGTAAACTGTAAGGTATAAAAAATTGCATACCTGAAAAGCAAACATGATAAAACATAATAACAATAAAACATTGCAGAATAGAATACATTAAAAAAGAGCAGAACAATAGAGAGAGAATAGAGAGAGAGAGAACAATAAAACGACAACTATTTTTTTTTATTTTTGTTTGTGTTTTTTTTTTTTTTTTTTACACTTTTTTTTTGTAACTGTAACTTTTATAACTGTAACCGGTTCCAGGTTCGAGTCTCTCAAAATGCGATGGCATCTTGGGAGACCCTGTGAAAGTGCGCCTAGTCTGTGCAATGCTGTACCCTACGCTAATACTCAACTAGTGAATGGTAGCGTTCAAAACATTCACCAGTGCAAAGACCAGGATTGTCAGGACAGGAGGGACAATAATAGCCGGTGTCACGCCTATATCCGCGCTTGCTGCAGACACAACATCTTTTTTGGGGGGGTTCGTTGGGTAGGGGTACTCGGGAGGATATATAAATGCCTCTCATGCAGCCGACTGCATTTGGTTTGGGATGTGAATGGGGGAAGTACGGGCGCTGCAGAAGCGGTGGGTTCCCAATTAGGATTGGCGAATGCAGCAGGAAGGGCACTATGGGCACGACGGGCCTGTGTTTGTCTTTTTGGTGGCAGCGGGACACTACTTGTGCTTGCCACCTCACCAGCTTGAACTGCACTTATGGGACTCGCCACGTCACCAAGTGTTACTGCAGTGCTGGTTTGACTACGACCGGGGTGTACTACGCCGCTGGTGCTTGCCAGTTCACCAAAACGCTACAAAAAAAAGTGTCAGTGATCGATCGATACTGCACTTGGGTGGGCTGGACTGGGCTGGGCCGGGCGGAGGGGCAAAACGCAGGTGCTAGCAGGTATCTGGGCTGATCCCGCTAACACTGCGTTTTTGGGAACCCTAAACTGCTGGGGACACTAGTATAGATCTGATCTGATCAGATATTGATGCGTTCAGATACTATACCACTAAGGGAGGTGTACGGTGCATGTACGGTGCGTGCGTGGGTGTTAGCGGTACTGGCGCTAACCTGACGCTGCCTGGGGCGACGCATATCACCGCCGGGCGATCAGGGGGCTAAACCTTTATTCGGTAATAAACGGCGGGTGCCCTGACACTATAAAAAATAAACGAACTAACCAGTGTCACCCGTAACGGTTATACGGTGATCAGTGGTGAAAGGGTTAACTAGGGGCCATCAAGGGGTTAAAACATTTATTAGATAGTATATGTGGGTCCCTGTCGCTATAAAACACTGACGGCGAACCTAAATATTTACGTCCCTAAATAGCATCACCAGCGACACTAATACAGCGATCAGAAAAATGATCGCTTAGCGACACTGGTGAGGGGGGGTGATCAAGGGGTTAAAACTTTATTAGGGGGGTAAGGGGGGTACCCTAGACCTACAGGGGGCTAAACCTTTATTCGGTAATAAACGGCGGGTGCCCTGACACTATAAAAAATAAACGAACTAACCAGCGTCACCCGTAACAGTTATACGGTGATCAGTGGTGAAAGGGTTAACTAGGGGGCAATCAAGGGGTTAAAACATTTATTAGATAGTATATGGGGGTCCCTGTCGCTATAAAACGCTGACGGCGAACCTCAATATTTACGTCCCTAACTACCGTCACCAGCGACACTAATACAGCGATCAGAAAAATGATCGCTTAGCGACACTGGTGACAGGGGGTGATCAAGGGGTTAAAACTTTATTAGGGGGGGTAAGGGGGGTACCCTAGACCTACAGGGGGGTAATACTCACTTTCCCACTACTGCTAACTGTCACAAACTGACACTATGCAGTAATCAGGAAAAAAAAAAAAAAAAAAAAAAAAAACCTGCTTTGTGTCAGTTTGTGACGGGGGGGTGATTGGGGGGGATCGGGGGGCGATCGGGGGGGGATCGGGGGTGTAATGTATGCCTGGCATGTTCTACTGTGTGTGTGTGTGTGTGTGTATGTTTTGTGCACTTACATGTCATCTCTCCTCGGCGCTGGAACGGAAACTGCCAGACCGAGGAGAGATGACATCACATCCTCTGCCTCTGTGTACTATACAGAGGCAGGGGATGTTTCACATTGGCTGGGAGCGATCGCGAGGGGGGGGCCACGATCGGATGGCCTCCCCCTCGTCTGTCATCGCTCCCAACCAAATGCCGACCGCAGCTGGCACCGGGGGGGGGGTCCGATCGGACCCCCCACCCGCGGGAAGGCAATCACGTTTCAGGTACGTGATTTTGCCTGCCCGTGCCGCTCTGCTCACGTATATAGGCGTGAGGCGGTCGGCAAGTGGTTAAGGAAAAAAAAAATTCTAGACTATTTTGCAGATTTTCAAACAGAACTTTAATATTACATGCTTTTCTGCAGCTTCTCCATTGAAGTATATTGAACCAAAAAAGCACCGTTTTGCATTGAAAAAGGTCCTTGACCCCTTCCAAATACACATCAACTAAAAAAAAAGCATAGATGTGAACGTTAAATGAACTGTAGTGTATTTCTGCAAAAGCACCAAAAAACACATGGGTGGGAACCAGGCCTAAGACATTTAGTAACTTAAGCACTTGACGACCGCCTCACGCTGGTATACACCAGCAGAATGGCACGGGCAGGCAAAATCACGTACGTGATTGCCTTCCCGCGGGCGGGGGGTCCGATCGGACCCCCCCCGGTGCCTGAGGCGGTCGCCTTTGGTCTGGCAGCGATCAGAGATGAGGGAGAGCCCATCCGATCGTG
The DNA here is from genome assembly GCA_037952925.1 of Lithobates clamitans. Lineage (NCBI taxonomy): Eukaryota > Metazoa > Chordata > Amphibia > Anura > Ranidae > Lithobates > Lithobates clamitans. Next base: position 4,459,468 of record JBBGZY010000586.1, read on the forward strand.
CCCCCCCCTCGCGATCGCTCCCAGCCAATGAGATGATGTGATGTCATCTCTCCTTGGCTCGGCAGTTTCTGTTCCGGCGCCGAGGAGAGAAGACTGAAATGTGAGTGCACAACACACACACATCACAGTAGAACATGCCAGGCACACATAACACCCCCCTTTACCCCCCGATCACCCCCTAATCACCCTCCCCCCCCCCCCCCCCCGTCACACTGACACCAAGCAGTTTTTTTTTTTTTTTTCTGATTACTGCATGGTGTCAGTTTGTGACAGTTACTGTGTTAGGGCAGTTACTGTTGGCACCCTGTAGGTCTAGGGTACCCCCCTAACCCCCCCTAATAAAGTTTTAACCCCTTGATCACCCCCTGTCGCCAGTGTCACTAAGCGATCATTTTTCTGATCGCTGTATTAGTGTCACTGGTGACGCTAGTTAGGGACGTAAATATTTAGGTTCGCCGTCAGTGTTTTATAGCGACAGGGACCCCCATATACTATCTTATAAATGTTTTAACCCCTTGATTGCCCCCTAGTTAACCCTTTCACCACTGATCACCGTATAACCGTTACGGGTGATGCTGGTTAGTTCGTTTACTTTTTATAGTGTCAGGGCACCCGCCGTTTATTACCTAATAAAGGTTTAGCCCCCTGATTGCCCGGCGGTGATATGCGTCGCCCCAGGCAGTGTCAGATTAGCGCCAGTACCGCTAACACCCACGCTCGCAGCATACGCCTCCCTTAGTGGTATAGTATCTGAACGCATCAATATCTGATCCGATCAGATCTTTACTAGCGTCCCCAGCAGTTTCGGGTTCCCAAAAACGCAGTGTTAGCGGGATCAGCCCAGATACCTGCTAGCACCTGCGTTTTGCCCCCTCCGCCCAGCCCAGCCCACTCAAGTGCAGTATCGATCGATCACTGTCACTTACAAAACACTAAACGCATAACTGCAGCGTTTGCAGAGTCAGGCCTGATCCCTGCGATCGTTAACAGTTTTTTTGGTAGCATTTTGGTGAACTGGTAAGCACCAGCCCCAAGCAGCGTTAGGTTAGCGCCAGTAGCGCTAACACCCACGTACGCAGCGTACACCTCCCTTAGTGGTATAGTGTCTGAACGGATCAATATCTGATCCGATCAGATCTATACTAGCGTCCCCAGCAGTTTCGGGTTCCCAAAAACGCAGTGTTAGCGGGATCAGCCCAGATACCTGCTAGCACCTGCGTTTTGCCCCTCCGCCCGGCCCAGCCCAGCCCACCCAAGTGCAGTATCGATCGATCACTGACACTTACAAAACACTAAACGCATAACTGCAGCGTTCGCAGAGTCAGGCCTGATCCCTGCGATCGCTAACAGTTTTTTTGGTAGAGTTTTGGTGAATTGGCAAGCACCAGTGGCCTAGTACACCCCGGTCGTAGTCAAACCACAACTGCAGTAACACTTGGTGACGTGGCGAGTCCCATAAGTGCAGTTCAAGCTGGTGAGGTGGCAAGCACAAGTAGTGTCCCGCTGCCACCAAGAAGACAAACAGGCCTGTCGTGCCCATAATGCCCTTCCTGCTGCATTCGCCAATCCTAATTGGGAACCCACCATTTCTGCAGCGCCCGTACTTCCCCCATTCACATCCCCAACCAAATGCAGTCGGCTGCATGAGAGGCATTTTCTTTATGTCCTCCCGAGTACCCCTAACCAACAAACCCCCCCAAAAAAGATGATATGTCTGCAGCAAGCGCGGATATAGGCGTGACATCCGCTATTATTGTCCCTCCTGTCCTGACAATCCTGGTCTTTGCATTGGTGAATGTTTTAAACGCTACCATGCACTAGTTGAGTATTAGCGTAGGGTACAGCATTGCACAGACTAGGACACACTTTCACAGGGTCCCTCAAGATGCCATCGCATTTTGAGAGACCCGAACCTGGAACCGGTTACCGTTATAAAAGTTACAGTTACAAAAACAGTGTAAAAAAAAAAACACAAAAAAAATATAAAATAAAAAATAATAGTTGTCGTTTTATTCTCTCTCTCTCTCTCTAGTCTCTCTCTATTGTTCTGCTCTTTTTTACTGTATTCTATTCTGCAAAGTTTTATTGTTATTATGTTTTATCATGTTTGCTTTTCAGGTATGCAATTTTTTATACTTTACTGTTAACTGTGCTTTATTGTTAACCATTTTTTTGTCTTCAGGTACGCCATTCACGACTTTGAGTGGTTATACCAGAATGATGCCTGCAGGTTTAGGTATCATCTTGGTATCATTCTTTTCAGCCAGCGGTCGACTTTCATGTAAAAGCAATCCTAGCGGCTAATTAGCCTCTAGACTGCTTTTACAAGCAGTGGGAGGGAATGCCCCCCACCGTCTTCCGTATTTTTCTCTGGCTCTCCTGTCTCAACAGGGAACCTGAGAATGCAGACGGTGATTCAGCCAGCTGACCATAGAGCTGATCAGAGACCAGAGTGGCTCCAAATATCTCTATGGCCTAAGAAACCGGAAGCTACAAGCATTTTTTGACTTAGATTTCGCCGGATGTAAACAGCACCATTGGGAAATTGGGAAAGCATTTTATCACACCGATCTTGGTGTGGGCAGAGGAGAGATCTAGGGTCTAATAGACCCCAATTTTTTCAAAAAAGATTACCTGTCACTACCTATTGCTATCATAGGGGATATTTACATTCCCTGAGATAACAATAAAAATGATTTAACCAGTTGCCGACCGCCGCACGACGATGTACGCCGACAGAGCGGCACGGGCAGGCAAAAGGGCTTACCTGTACGTCCTTGCCTGCCCGCGGGTGGCGGGTCCGATCGGACCCCCCCCCCGGTGCCAGCGGCGGTCGGATCGAGGTCAGGGTTGATCAAAGGTGAGGGGGAGGCCACTCATTCGTGGCCCCCCCCTCGCGATCGCTCCTGGCCAATGACAAGCTTCCTCGGCTTCTGTGAATGTAAACAGAAGCGGAGGAAGTGATGTCATCTCTCCTCGAGCCGGTCTTTTCGTCCGGCGCAGAGGAGAGAAGACATCCAAGTAAGTGCACCAACACTACACTAACAGTAGAACACGCAGGCACACTTGTCACCCCCCTGTCACCCCCCAGTCACCCCCTGATCACCCCCCTGTACCCCCTGTCACTCTGACACCAATAGCAGGTTTTTCTTTTTCTGATTTATTGCATTGGTGTCAGTTTGTGTCAGTTACAAGTGTTAGGGCAGTTAGGTTAGCCCCCTTTAGGTCTAGGGTACCCCCCTTTAGGTCCAGGGTACCCCCCTAACCCCCCTAATAAAGTTTTAACCCCGTGATCACCCCCCGTCGCCAGTGTCACTAAGCGATCGTTTTTCTGATCGCTGTATTAGTGACACAGGTGACGCTAGTTAGGGAGGTAAGTATATAGGTTTGCTGTCAGTGTTTTATAGCGACAGGGACCCCCATATACTACCTACTAAAGGTTTTAACCCCTTGATTGCCCCCTAGTTAACCCTTTCACCAGCGATCACCATATAATTGTTACAGGTGACGCTGGTTAGTTGATTTGTTTTTTGTAGTTTATTGTAGTTTATTACAGTTTTAGGGCACCCGCCGTTTATTACCCTATAAAGGTTTAACCCCCTAATTGCCTGGCGGTGATAGAAGTTACGTTTTTAGGATCAGATAAGGTCTGCGTCGCCCCAGGCAGCGTCAGGTTAGCGCCAGTACCGCTAAAACCCACGCACGCAGCATACACCTCCCTTAGTGCTATAGTATCTGAACGGATCGATATCTGATCCGATCAGATCTATACTCCCCAGCAGTTTAGGGTCCCCCAAAAAAACGCAGTGTTAGCGGGATCAGCCCAGATACCTGCTAGCACCTGCGTTTTGCTCCTCGGCCCAGCCCAGCCCAGCCCACCCAAGTGCAGTATCGATCGATAACTGTCACAAAACACTAAGCACACATAACTGTAGCGTTCGCAGAGTCAGGCCTGATCCCTGCGATCGCTAACAGTTTTTTGGTAGCGCTTTGAATCAGTCGCTGACAGTCAGGAGCTTTTTTGCCTGTGAGTCTCACTAGTGTACCCCTAAATTTAGAGCCCAAAATGGCAAATAGAAGGTACACTAGTGAAGAGGCCTACACGTTTCTGAGCATGACAGATAGTGAAGAGGAAGTCACTCATCTGTCAAGTTCAAGCTCAGAATACGAACCTGTAGAGGACAGCGGCTCCATGACAGATAGCTCTGACGACAGAGTTGTGGTCCCTGCTAGGGTCAGGCGTACCAGACCCCGATCTTCTTCTTCTGTCCTTGAAGTGCAAGAACCGCAGGGCTCTCGTATGGAGCAGAGAGGTACTAGTGCCACTACTCCTTCTGGTGAACTGGCAAGCACCAGCGGCCTAGTAAACCCTGGTCGTACATCCAGCACTGCAGTATCACGTGGTGACGTGGCGAGTCCCATAAGTGCAGTTCAAGCTGGCGAGGTGGCAAGCACAACTAGTGTCCCGCTGCCACCAAGAAGACAAAGACAGGCCCGTCGTGCCCATAGTGCCCTTCCTGCTGCATTCGCCAATCCGAATTGGGTACCCACCACTTCTGCAGCACCCGTACTTCCCCCTTTCACTGGCCAACCCGGAATTCAGGTGGAAACAGTTGACTTTATGCCACTGGATTTTTATTCACTGTTTTTCACCGAAGATCTCTATAGATCTATTGTGGACCAAAGCAATTTGTACGCTGGTCAACACATCGCCGCTAATCCCCAGTCCTCCCTTGCCAGAGATTGGAGACCAATTACGGTCTCCGAATTTAAGATCTTTCTGGGCCTTTCCCTCAACATGGGCATAACCAAAAAGAGTGAGTTGCGGTCATATTGGTCCACTGACCCAATTCACCATATGCCCGTGTTCTCTGCTTCAATGGCCAGGGCACGATACGAGCAGATTTTGCGGTTCATGCACTTCAACGACAATGAACTCTGTCGTCCTCGTGGAGACCCTGCATACGATCGGCTCTACAAAATTCGGCCCCTCGTAAACCACTTCAACCAACGTTTTGCAGACTTGTTTACCCCCCATCAAGTTGTCTGCGTTGATGAGTCCCTGATTAAGTTTTCTGGCCGCTTGTCCTTCAAACAGTACCTTCCCAGCAAGCGTGCCAGATACGGGGTCAAGATGTATAAGCTCTGTGACAGGGCCACAGGCTATACATGTAGATTTATGGTTTACGAGGGCAAAGATAGTCACGTAGAGCCGATAAACTGCCCTGACTACATAGGAAGCGCTGGCAAGATAGTGTGGCACTTGGTGTCACCCTTATTCGGAAAGGGGTACCACTTGTACGTGGACAATTATTATACGAGCGTGCCACTTTTTAGTCACTTGTTTGATCAGCAGATTGGAGCATGTGGCACCGTGCGACCTAATCGCCGGGGCTTTCCCCAGCTGCTTGTAGAGTCCTGTCTTAGGCTGGGGGAGAGAGCCTGCTTGAAGTATAATAATTTGCTCGCTATGAAGTGGAGGGATAAGAAGAATGTTTTCGTTCTCACCTCCCTTCATGCAGACACGACGACCCAAATTACTACGGCGACTGGTGTTGTGGAGAAACCCCTCTGTGTCCACGAATACAACCTTAATATGGGAGGGGTGGACCTCAACGACCAGTTGTTGGCGCCGTACCTAATTGCCCGTAAGGCCAGACGCTGGTACAAAAAAGTGTCTGTTTATTTATTTCAATTGGCTTTGCTGAACGCTCATGTGCTATACAGAGCTTCAGGACGGACTGGATCCTTCCTTAAATTCCAGGAAGAGATCGTCAGAGCCCTTCTGTTTCCAGACGGTGCTCCACCTCACCTTCCCAATCCAAATGCAGTAGGCCGGCTGCATGAGAGGCATTTTCCTTATGTCCTCCAGAGTACCCCTACCCAACGAGCCCCCCAAAGAAAATGTCGTGTCTGCAGAAAGCGCGGATTTAGACGTGACACCCGGTATTATTGTCCCTCCTGTCCTGACAATCCTGGTCTTTGCATTGGTGAATGTTTTGAACGCTACCATACACTAGTTGAGTATTAGCGTAGGGTACAGCACTGCACAGACTAGGACACACTTCCACAGGGTCTCCCAAGATGCCATCGCATTTTGAGAGACCCAAACCTGGAACCGTTACAGTTTTAAAAGTTACAGTTATAAAAAAAAAAAGGTAAAAAAAAAAAAATACACAAAAAAAATATAAAATAAAAAAACCAAAAATAGTTGTCGTTTTATTGTTCTCTCTCTCTCTATTTTCTCTCTATTGTTCTGCTCTTTTTTACTGTATTCTATTCTGCAATGTTTTATTGTTATGTTTTATCATGTTTGCTTTTCAGGTATGTAATTTTTTTATAGTTTACTGTGTTTTAAACATTTTTTTGTTTTCAGGTACGCCATTCAGCGCGGATTTATTTATCTTGACAGCAACAGCGTTTGCTCCCACGATACATAAAGCCGTGACTCCAGCGCTGTCAGAGGTGATTTTACCACCACAGTTACATACTTCAGCATATATGCCGAAGCGTGGGGGCAGTGGGTGGAGGAGCAATTTGCTCCTGCCTTTTGCGGGAGGATGCCCCCATGCTTCGGCATATATAAATGGTGCATGTATGCCCATCATTAGAAGTGGGTGGATGAAGGGAGGTATTCTAATGGTGGGCATACCCACCGATCAATATCTTTTTTTCGTTCAGCCCACAGGCTGCATGAAAAAAAAGTTTACAATATATGCCCAACAAGGACCAGCAACGTACTGGTATGTTGCTGGACTTTGAGTGGTTATACCAGAATGATGCCTGCAGGTTTAGGTATCATCTTGGTATCATTCTTTTCAGCCAGCGGTTGGCTTTCATGTAAAAGCAATCCTAGCGGCTAATTAGCCTCTAGACTGCTTTTACAAGTAGTGGGAGGAAATGCCCCCCCCACCGTCTTCCATGTTTTTCTCTGGCTCTCCTGTCCCAACAGGGAACCTGAGAATGCAGCCGGTGATTCGGCCAGCTGACCATAGAGCTGATCAGAGACCAGAATGGCTCCAAACATCTCTATGGCCTAAGAATCCGGAAGCTACGAGCATTTCATGACTTAGATTTCGCCGGATGTAAACAGCGCCATTGGGAAATTGGGAAAGCATTTTATCACACCGATCTTGGTGTGGTCAGATGCTTTGAGGGCAGAGGAGAGATCTAGGGTCTAATATACCCCAATTTTTTCAAAAAAGAGTACCTGTCACTACCTATTGCTATCATAGGGGATATTTACATTCCCTGAGATAACAATAAAAATGATTAAAAAAAAATAAAAATGAAAGGAACAGTTTAAAAATAAGATAAAAAATCAAAAAATTAATAAAAAAAATAAATAAAAAAAAAAAGCACCCCTGTCCCCCCCTGCTCTCGCACAAAGGCGAATGCAAGCGTTGGTCTGGCGTCAAATGTAAACAGCAATTGCACCATGCATGTGAGGTATCACCGCGAAGGTCAGATCGAGGGCAGTAATTTTAGCAGTAGACCTCCTCTGTAAATCTAAAGTGCTAACCTGTAAAGGCTTTTAAAGGCTTTTAAAAATGTATTTAGTTTGTCGCCACTGCACGTTTGTGCGCAATTTTAAAACATGTCATGTTTGGTATCCGTGTACTCGGCCTAAGATCATCTTTTTTATTTCATCAAACATTTGGGCAATATAGTTTGTTTTAGAGCATTAAAATTTTAAAAAGTGTGTTTTTTCCCCAAAAAATGCGTTTGAAAAATCGCTGCGCAAATACTGTGTGAAAAAAAAAAATGAAACACCCACCATTTTAATCTGTAGGGCATTTGCTTTAAAAAAATATATAATGTTTGGGGGTTCAAAGTAATTTTCTTTCAAAAAAAAATAATCTTTTCATGTAAACAAAAAGTGTCAGAAAGGGCTTTGTCTTCAAGTGGTTAGAAGAGTGGGTGATGTGTGACATAAGCTTCTAAATGTTGTGCATAAAATGCCAGGACAGTTCAAAACCCTACCCAAATGACCCCATTTTGGAAAGTAGACACCCCAAGCTATTTGCTGAGAGGCATGTCGAGTCCATGGAATATTTTATATTGTGACACAAGTTGCGGGAAAAAGACAAATTTTTTTTTTTATGCACAAAGTTGTCACTAAATGATATATTGCTCAAACATGCCATGGGAATATGTGAAATTACACCCCAAAATAAATTCTGTTGCCTCTCCTGAGTACGGGGATACCACATGTGTGAGACTTTTTGGGAGCCTAACCGCATAGGGGACCCCGAAAACCAAGCACCGCCTTCAGGCTTTCTAAGGGCGTAAATTTTTGATTTCACTCTTCACTGCCTATCACAGTTTCGGAGGCCATGTAATGCCCAGATGGCACAAACCCCCCCCAAATGACCCCATTTTGGAAAATAGACACCTAAAGCTATTTGCTGAGAGGTATAGTGAGTATTTTGCTGACCTCACTTTTTGTCACAAACTTTTGAAAATTGAAAAAAGAAAAAAAAATATGTTTTTCTTGTCTTTCTTCATTTTCAAAAACAAATGAGAGCTGCAAAATACTCACCATGCCTCTCAGCAAATAGCTTGGGGTGTCTACTTTCCAAAATGGGGTCATTTTGGGGCGGTTTTGTGCTATCTTGGCATTTTATGGCCTTCAAAACTGTGATGGGTAGTAAGGAGTGAAATCAAAAATTAACGCTCTTAGAAATCCTGAAGGCGGTGATTGGATTTCGGGGCACCGTATGAAGCTAGGCTCCCAAAAAGTGCCACTCATGTGGTATCCCCGTACTCAGGAGAAGCAGCAGAATGTATTTTGGGGTGTAATTCCACATATGCCCATGGCATGTTTGAGCAATATATCATTTAGTGACAACTTTGTGCAAAAAAAAAAAAAAAATTGTCACTTTCCCGCAACTTGTGTCAAAATATAAAATATTCCATGTACTCATCATGCCTCTCAGCAAATAGCTTGGGGTGTCTTCTTTCCAAAATGGGGTCATTTGGGGGGGTTTTGTGCTATCTGGGCATTTTATGGCCTTCAAAAATGTGATAGGTAGTGAGGAGTGAAATCACAACTTTACGCCCTTAGAAATCCTGAAGGCGGTGCTGGGTTTTCGGGGCCCCGTACGCGGCTAGGCTCCCAAAAAGTCCCACACATGTGGTATCCCCATACTCAGGAGAATCAGCAGAATGTATTTTGGGGTGCAATTCCACATAAGCCCATGGCCTGTGTGAGCAATATATCATTTAGTGACAACTTTGTGCAAAAAAAAAAAAAAATTGTCACTTTCCCGCAACTTGTGTCAAAAAATAAAATATTCCATGGACTCAACATGCCTCTCAGCAAATAGCTTGGGGTGTCTACTTTCCAAGATGGGGTCATTTGGGGGGGGGGGGGTTGTGCCATCTTGGCATTTTATGGCCTTCAAAACTGTGATAGGTAGTGAGGAGTAAAATCAAAAATTTATGCCCTTTAAAATCCTGAAGGCGGTGCATGGTTTTCGGGGCCCCGTACGCGGCTAGGCTCCCAAAAAGTCCCACACTTGTGGTATCCCCGTACTCAGGAGAAGCAGAAGAATGTATTTTGGGGTGTAATTCAATATATGCCCATGGTATGTTTGAGCAATATATAATTTAGTGACAACTTTGTGCAAAAAAAAAAAAAAAAAATTGTCACTTTCCCGCAACTTGTGTCCAAATATAAAATATTCCATGGACTCAACATGCCTCTCAGCAAATAGCTTGGGGTGTCTACTTTCCAAAATGGGGTCATTTGGGGGGGGTTTGTGCCATCTTGGCATTTTATGGCCTTCAAAACTGTGATAGGTAGTGAGGAGTAAAATCAAAAATGTATGCCCTTTGAAATCCTGAAGGCGGTGCTTGGTTTTCGGGGCCCCGTACGCGGCTAGGCTCCCAAAAAGTCCCACACATTTGGTATCCCCGTACTCAGGAGAAGCAGCTGAATGTATTTTGGGGTGCAATTCCACATATGCCCATGGCCTGTGTGAGCAATATATCATTTAGTGACAACTTTTTGTAATTTTTTTTTTTGTCATTATTCAATCACTTGGGACAAAAAAAAAAATATTCAATGGGTTCAACATGCCTCTCAGCAATTTCCTTGGGGTGTCTACTTTCCAAAATGGGGTCATTTGGGGGGTTTTGTACTGCCCTGCCATTTTAGCACCTCATGAAATGACATAGACAGTCATAAACTAAAAGCTGTGTAAATTCCAGAAAATGTACCCTAGTTTGTAGGCGCTATAACTTTTGCGCAAACCAATAAATATACGCTTATTGACATTTTTTTTACCAAAGACATGTGGCCGAATATATTTTGGCCTAAATGTATGACTAAAATTTATTTTAATGGATTTTTTTTATAACAAAAAGTAGAAAATATCATTTTTTTTCAAAATTTTCGGTATTTTTCCGTTTATAGCGCAAAAAATAAAAGCGGCAGAGGTGATCAAATACCATCAAAATAAAGCTCTATTTGTGGGAAGAAAAGGACGCAAATTTCGTTTGGGTACAGCATTGCATGACCGCGCAATTAGCAGTTAAAGCGACGCAGTGCCAAATTGTAAAAAGTGCTCTGGTCAGGAAGGGGGTAAATCCTTCCGGGGCTGAAGTGGTTAAAAAAAAAAAAATGAAAGGAACAGTTTAAAAATAAGATAAAAAAGCAAAAAAAGATAAAGAAAAAAAATAAATAAAGCACCCCTGTCCCCCCCTGCTCTCCCGCTAAGGTGAACGCAAGCGTCGGCCTGGCGTCAAATGTAAACAGCAATTGCACCATGCATGTGAGGTATCACCGTGAAGGTCAGATTGAGGGCAGTAAGTTTAGCAGTAGACCTCCTCTGTAAATCTAAAGTGGTAACCTGTAAAGGCTTTTAAAGGCTTTTAATAATGTATTTATTTTGTTGCCACTGCACGTTTGTGCGCAATTTTAAAGCATGTCATGTTTGGTATCCATGTACTCGGCCTAAGATCATCTTTTTTATTCCATCAAACATTTGGGCAATATAGTGTGTTTTAGTGCATTAAAATTTAAAAAAGTGTGTTTTTTCCCCAAAAAATGCGTTTGAAAAATCGCTGCGCAAATACTGTGTGAAAGAAAAATGAAACACCCACCATTTTAATCTGTAGGACATTTGCTTTAAAAAAATATATAATGTTTGGGGGTTCAAAGTAATTTTCTTGCAAAAAAAAATAATTTTTTCATGTAAACAAAAAGTGTCAAAAGGGGCTTTGTCTTCAAGTGGTTAGAAGAGTGGGTGATGTGTGACATAAGCTTCTAAATGTTGTGCATAAAATGCCAGGACAGTTCTAAATCCCCCCAAATGACCCCATTTTGTAAAGTAGACACCCCAAGCTATTTGCTGAGAGGCATGTTGAGTCCATGGAATATTTTATATTTGGACACAAGTTGCGGGAAAGTGACAATTTTTTTTTTTTTTTTTTTGCAGAAAGTTGTCACTAAATGATACATTGCTCAAACATGCCATGGGAATATGTGAAATTACACCCCAAAATGCATTCTGTTGCTTCTCCTGAGTACGGGGATACCACATGTGTGAGACTTTTTGGGAGCCTAGCCGCGTACGGGACCCCGAAAACCAAGCACCACATTCAGGCTTTCTAAGGGCGTAAATTTTTGATTTCACTCTTCACTGCCTATCACGGTTTCGGAGGCCATGGAATGCCCAGGTGGCACAAAGAGGTATAGTGAGTATTTTGCAGACCCCACTTTTTGTCACAAAGTTTTGAAAATTGAAAAAAGAAAAAAAAAAATGTTTTTTCTTGTCTTTCTTCATTTTCAAAAACAAATGAGAGCTGCAAAATACTCACCATGCCTCTCAGCAAATAGCTTGGGGTCTCTACTTTCCAAAATGGGGTCAATTGGGGGGGTTTTGTGCCACCTGGGCATTCCATGGCCTCCGAAACTGTGATAGGCAGTGAAGAGTGAAATCAAAAATTTTCATCCGTAGAAATCCTGAAGGCGGTGATTGGATTTCGGGGCCCCGTACGCGGCTAGGCTCCCAAAAAGTCTCACACATGTGGTATCCCCGTACTCAGGAGAAGCAGCAGAATGTATTTTGGGGTGTAATTTCACATATTTCCATGGCATGTTTGAGCAATATATCATTTAGTGACAACTTTGTGCAAAAAAAAAAAAAAAAAAATTGTCTCTTTCCCGCAACTTGTGTCGCAATATAAAATATTCCATGGACTCGACATGCCTCTCAGCAAATAGCTTGGGGTGTCTACTTTCCAAAATGGGGTCATTTGGGGGGGGGGGGTTTGTGTCATCTGGGCATTTTATGGCCTTCAAAACTGTGATAGGTAGTGAGGAGTAAAATCAAAAATTTACGCCCTTAGAAATCCTGAAGGCGGTGATTGGTTTTCGGGGCCACGTACGCGGCTAGGCTCCCAAAAAGTCCCACACATGTGGTATCCCCGTACTCGGGAGAAGCAGCTGAATATATTTTGGGGTGCAATTCCAGATATGCCCATGGCATTTATTTGTCATTATTCAATCACTTGTGACAAAAAAAATTAATATTCAATGGGCTCAACATGCCTCTCAGCAATTTCCTTGGGGTGTCTACTTTCCAAAATGGGGTCATTTGGGGGGGTTTTGTACCGCTCTGCCATTTTAGCACCTCAAGAATTGACATAGGCAGTCATAAACTAAAAGCTGTGTAAATTCCAGAAAATGTACCCTAGTTTGCAGACGCTATAACTTTTTTGCGCAAACCAATAAATATACGCTTATTGACATTTTTTTTTACTAAAGACATGTGGCCGAATACATTTTGGCCTAAATGTATGACTAAAAATTGGATTTTTTTTATAACAAAAAGTAGAAAATATAATTTTTTTTCAAAATTTTCGGTCTTTTTCCGTTTATAACGCAAAAAATAAAAACGGCAGAGGTGATCAAATACCATCAAAAGAAAGCTCTATTTGTGGGAAGAAAAAGACGTAAGTTTCGTTTGGGTACAGCATTGCATGACCGCGCAATCATCAGTTAAAGCAGCACAGTGCCAAATTGTAAAAAGTCCTCTGGTCTTTAGGCAGCCAAATGGTCCAGGGCTGAAGTGGATAATGGAGTTAAAAAAAAAATAAAAAATTAGCCCTTCGTTTTTTTACTGTGCAACAGTGAAAGTAATATTTACAGTAGAGATTATTTGCTCTTTTTGTACTATGTAGTGCTAATTTTAGCTTTTTTAACCCCATTATGTTACTGGCCGATTAGTCGATTATGAAAATAGTAATCGATTAATTTCATAATCGATTAGTTGTCGATTAATCGATTCGTTGTTTCGGCCCTAGCGGGGTCACTTGGTTACATCACCGGGTGGCCCCGCCCTTGCCTATATAACAGCTGTCCCAGCCAAGAGACAGCAAGACAGCAGTCGGCGGGAAGCCTACCATCGAAGCAAAGGTTTTTTTTTATTTTTTTTAATCTTTTTTTTACTATTTTTCTGGTCTGTCGGGCGGCATGATTGAAGATGGATGGACATCGCAGTACACTTTTTTTTGTTTTTTTGCTTTCAATAAAGGAAGTGTCAAATACCCTTTTTTTTGGTGAATGGGTAGGGGTACAATGTGCGGACTAAACCCCTGTTTTTAACGCATACTGTTAGACAGGTTAATTCGGTTGTCTGGTTGGTATGTAGGTTGGGTCTTTTCCTGGGGATTCCCCAGGCTTTGTTATTACAATGTACCTGATACCAATTCACATAGGGGGGGATCTGGGAGCCTCCTTGTTAAAGGGGGTTTGCAGATTCCGATAAGCCCCCCACCAGCGGACTCCCACAACCACAGGGCCAGGGTTGTGGGGACGAGGCCCATCATCATGGGGGCATGGTGCTTTGGGGAGACCCCCGTGTTGAGGGCAAGCGGCCTGGTATGGTTCAGGAGGGGAGGGCACTCGCAAACCCCCCCCCCATCCTGGCATGCCAGGCTGCTTACTTGGATAAGGGTCCGATATGGATTTTAGGGGGGACCCCACGCCATTTTTAAAAAAAAAGTTTGGCATGGAGTTCCCCTTAAAATCTATTCTAGACCCAAAGGGCCTGGTATGGACTGGGGGGGACCCATGCTGTTTTTTTTTTATGTAAATATTTTATTATATCTTTTCATGTGACAAAACTGAAGGAATGACACTTTGCTACAATGTAAAGTAGTGAGTGTACAGCTTGTATAACCGTGTAAATTTGCTGTCCCCTCAAAATAACGCAACAACAGCCATTAATGTCTAAACTGCTGGCAACAAAAGTGAGTACACCCCTAAGTGAAAATTTCCAAATTGGGCCCAATTAGCTATTTTCCCTCCCAGGTGTCATGTGACTCATTAGTATTACAAGGTCTCGGGTGTAAATGGGGAGCAGGTGTGTTAAATTTGGTGTTATAGCTCTCACTCCCTCATACTGGTCACTGGAAGTTCAACATGGCACCTCATGGCAAATAACTCTCTGAGGATCTGAAAAAAATAACTTTTGCTCTACATAAAGATGGCCTAGGCTATAAGAAGATTGCCAAGACCCTGAAACTGAGCTGCAGCACTGTGGCCAAGACCATACCATAACAAGACAGGTTCCACCCAGAACAGGCCTCGCCATGGTCGACCAAAGAAGTTGTGTGTACGTGCTCAGCATCATATCCAGAGTTCTTTGGGAAATAGACGAATGAGTGCTGTCAGCATTGCTTCCGAGGTTGAAGGGGTGGGGGGGTCAGCCTGTCAGTGCACAGACCATACGCCACACACTGCATCAAAGTGGTCTGCTTGGCTGTCCTCCCAGAAGGAAGCCTCTTCTAAAGATGATGCACAAGAAACCCAGCAAACAGTTTGCTGTAGACGAGCAGACTAAGGACATGGATTACTGGAACCATGTCCTGTGATCTGATGAGACCAAGATAAACTTATTTGGTTTAGATGGTGTCAAGCGTGTGTGCTGGCAACCAGGTGAGGACTACAATGACAAGTGTGTCTTTTCTACAGTCAAGCATGGTGGTGGGAGTGTCATGGTCTGGGGCTGCATGAGTGCTGCCGGGACTGAGGAGCTACAGTTTGAGGGAACCATGAATGTCAACATGTACTGTGACATACTGAAGCAGAGCATGATCCCCTCCTTCCGGAGACTGGGCCAGCAGGGCGGTATTCCAACATAATGACCCCAAAAACACCTCCAAGACCACCACTGCCTTGCTAAAGAAGCTGAGGGTAAAGTTGATGGACTGGCCAAGCATGTCTCCAGACCTAAACCCTATTGAGCATCTGTGGGGCATCCTCAAAAGGAAGATGGAGGAGCGCAAGGTCTCTAACATCCAGTGGCAACCTGTGAAGCTCTGGTGAACTCTATGCCCAAAAGGGTTAAGGCAGTGCTGGAAAATAATGATGGCCACACAAAATATTGACACTTTGAGCCCAATTTGGACATTTTCACTCAGGAGTGTAGTCACTTTTGTTGCCAGCGGTTTAGACTTTAACCACTTGCCGACAGCCGCACGCGGATATACGCTGGCAAAATGGAACGGGTGCGCGAATGGGCGTACCCGTATGTCCCTCGCTCCCGCGGGCAGGAGGTACACGTAGGCACACTTTTCACCCCCCGATCGCCCTCCCCAGTTAACCCTGTCACTGTGTAACCAAGTGCAGTTGTCAGATTTTTCACTGATCACTGTACTGGTGTCATTTGTGACTGTAATCTGTATTAGGGCAGTTAGTAGTAGGCCCAGGTAGCTTTAGGGTACCCCCCTAATAAAGGTTTAACCCCTTGATCATCCCCAGTTTACCCTTTTACTCCCTATCACCAGTGTTACTAGTAGATCTTTTTTCTGATCACCGTATTAGTGTCACAGGTGACGCTAGTTAGCCAGTTAGTTGGTTAGTTTCACTGTCAGGTTTTTATAGCGTCAGGGTACCCCCATATACTACCTAATAAAGGTTTTAACCCCCTGATGGCCCCTAGTTAACCCTTTCACTCCCTGTCACCAGTGATCACCGTATTAGTGTTACAGATAACCCTGGTTAGTTAGTTTGTTTTTTATAGCGTCAGGGCACCCGCCATATATTACCCAATAAAGGTTTAACCCCCTGCTCGCCCGGCCGGTGACATCAGTTAGGTTTTAGCGTCAGGGTCAACGTCAGTCCCAGGCAGCGTTAGATTAGTGCCAGTGGCGCTAACACCCATGCACGCACCATACACCTCCCTTACTAGTATTTTGTCTGAACGGATCAATATATTTGATCTGATCAGATCTATACTAGCATCCCCAGTAGTTTAGGGTTCCCAAAAAAGTGGCGTTAGCAGGATCAGCCCAGATATCTGCTAGCACCTGCGTTTAGCCCCTCCGCCCAGCCCAAAACAAAACACATAATTGCAGCGTTCGCAGAATCAGGCTTGTTCCCTGAACGCTACGTTTTTTGTTTTTTTTGGTAGCGATTGAAGCAGGCTCTGAAAATCAGGTGCTCTTTTTGCCTGTTAGTCGCACTAGTTGTACCTGTAAATTTAGAGGCCAAAATGTCCAATTGGAGGTACACTAGTAAAGAGGCCTACACGTTTCTGAGCATGACAGATGAGAGTGAAGATTCAGGCTGTCAGATTCAGGCTCAGAATATGAACCAGTAGACAGCAGCGGCACCCTGAGAGATGGCTCTGACCACGGAGTAGTGGTCCCTGCTAAGGTCAGGCGTACCCGACCCCATTCTTCTGTTGAGATGCAAGAACTGCAGGGCACTCATATGGAGCAGAGAGCCAGTACTAGTGCCGCTCATCCTTCTGGTGAACTGAAAAGCACCAGCGGCCTAGTACACTGGTCGTAGTCAAACCAGCACTGCAGTAGCACGTGGTGAGTCCCATAAATGCAGTTCAAGCTGGTACTGTGGCTAGCACAAGTAGTGCCCCGCAGCCACCAAGAAGACAAAGACAGGCTCATTGAGCCCATAGTGCTCTTCCTGCTGCATTTGCCAATCCTAATTGGGAGCCCCCCACTTCTGCAGCACCTGTGCCTTCCCCCATTCACTGGCCAACCCAGAATTCAGGTGGAAACAGTTGATTTTAGGTCACTTGATTTCTATTCACAGTTTTTCACGAAAGATCTCTATAGATCTATTGTGGACCAAAGCAATTTATATGCTGGTCAATTCATCGCCGCTAATACCCAGTTGACCCTTGCCAGAGAATGGAAATCTATTACAGTTTTCAAATTTAAGACCTTTCTGGACCTGTTATGGAAATGATTAAGAGCTCCAATCGAGCCCAAGGTTATCTGCTGCTGTCTCTAATTTGAAAGTGTTGATATGCATGCATATAAAAGTAAACACTCTGAGACACACTCAGCACCGTTACTTTTTACATTTATGATTTATTTAAGGCGGTGCTAATGTTTTATACACACAAATGCGTCATTGCTATGTTAGTCTAATAGGTACATCTCATTGGTTAAGATAAAAAAAGAAAATGGAGAATCTTCATAACGAGGTCTGGCTGTCTTTGGTTTTATCTTCAGTTCCGCGTTCTTCTGATGTGTGGGATGTAGGGGGTACCCGCCATCTTGAGAAAATATAGGAACAGAGCAAACCTGTATACTTATATAATGAGTAAGGAGAAAAATATGTATGCACATAAGAAAATCGACATTTTCAGATTACTATTATTATTATCTACATCACATTCCTTCACAATCCCCCCTAAAATGACTATTTTCTCTTTTCTGTCCCTAATACTAAAGGTCCCACTTTGGCCTGGCCCTTCTCCTCAGCAACTCTTTTAGGCTGTATATAGAATTGGGCAGCAACTGTTAACTTCCCTCCTCGATACAGCTGGAGAGGTGCAGTCAGGCGCTATCTATCCCTATAACCCTATAGGATTGTGAGATTATGGACAGGGAGTGACTGTAGAGGAGTGAAGGGTTTGTCATCTTCCATCATAAGGGGGTCCTCTTCTTCTTGGTGGAGAAATGTAGGTGTGCTATTGTCTACAGCCTTGCTCATTAACTTTTTATGAAAGGTAGAATACAGCATATAATCAGGGCTAAAAGAACCAGGATTATTAATACCCTTACCCGTATCTGGGCGAGCACCTTCTGCCACCCACTCATCCAGCTAAAATATTGGTCCCATGGGTCTGTGATACCTGAGTTCTTCTTCAACTCCAGTGACAGATCTTCTAATTTCTTTATAGCTAGAGTAACCTTACCATTTGGGCCAATATTATCAGGAATGTATGTACAACAGGTTCCCGTTTTTTCTTATGATTTTACAAAACACCTCCTTTCCCAACTAGCACCATGTCTAAGGCCATCAGGTCCTGGAATGTCATGTAGGAAGTGGGGGCTAACTGGTCAGCAATTCCCTGGAGGGCATCTTTAGTGTAATTTACAAATCTCTGTTGGTTATAATATGTGTAGTGTCAGGTCACCTAGAGGCTGGGTGACAGATGCACACCGTTGGGATCAGGAGTGCACTGCAAGGTAGTGGACCCTACGGCTGACTGCTGCGGATTGTACCCTGGGAGGTTCAGGAAGCAGGTCTACTGGATCACTGACACAGATCCCACTGGGAGCTAGAGCATAGATTCCCCAGGGCGCGGAGTCTAAGAGCCAGCAGGTGTTCACCAGAGCCTTTAATGGTAAGGATGGACTGCGCTGCAGTCTGGCTCCAGGTCGCGGCCCCTGGGGTCTCACAGCTCACGCTCACGGTAGACTACAGGAGAAGAGGAAGGAGGCAGCAGGCTGTAACATCAGGGTCACAGGAAAACAGGGATGGTCGGGAACAGGCCAAAGTCGGTAACAGGAATCAGATGTAGGAAACACAGCAAGTACACACAGAGGCTAACACACAGTGGTTGATCAGCACTGCTGGCTTGCAGTGCACAGGTTAATATAGGGTTCCCTGATAGGGCCTGGGGTGGGGCCATGCTTAGAGGGGAGGTTACAAAAGCAGTCAGGTGAGGGTCAGCTGGTCTCTAGAGATGAACACATGGAGACAGGTATGCTGATCGACAAACTCTATTGCATAACCATGACATGTAGTTAATCCAATCTACATTCTTGCTGACAGTTGTTATGGGGATCAAAGACTCAAAACCAGCTTTTACCTGATCCCTGGCTTTAAACTCATCAGGGACCCCCCTTGTAACCCCTATGACATGTATGTATACATGAGGATCAAAGCTTCCGGAGAGAGCTGCTCGCTTCCTCCTCTGACTGTGTGCTGGGTCAGTGCATGTATCAGGGGTATCTTTGGTTAGGATATGGGGCTTTCTATTTTCATCTTTTTTTTTTTTAATGCACTCTGTGGTCGCCCGCCCCCACAGAAACCACAACTCTGTCCCCAGTAACTGTCTGTGTGGCATACATATATGTCCTTACCGTCAGGGATATCACTGTACCAATGGCATCACCATGAAGGGTCAAACGGACAAGGTACTATGTCACAGTAATCTAAAGTAAAGGTGGTCTCATGTGTACCTGAAGAGTTACACTATAACGTAATTATGTTATCATTTTTGTGATGGCCACCTCCTGGGCCCCTCCCCCCTAGATCAAACAGAAAAAGGATATGCAGCGCCCGAAAACACGCTCTCCTGCAGTGATAAGCGTGCATTCAGGTGTTCTTCCTGGCCAACTTGACTGAGGTGGCTGTGGTCAGCAAAACTTGGAATGGACCATCATAACTTGGCTCAAGGATCTCCAGACAGTAGTTGGTGTGTTCCTGTATCTAATTCAGGATCTGGATTGGAAGAAAACACCTGGACATGCATTCAGGTTAATTCTCGTGATAATGTGGTTACATAATTAGTCAACACATCAGACTGCAACTGTAACTGTTGTGGAAAGTAACAACCAAGTCTGGGAGCTGAACCAAACAAAATTTCATAAGGAGATAGGGCATGTTTCCCCCGGGGGTGTGTCTGACACTGAACAGGGCAATGGGCCAACTCATGTTAGTCTATTGGGCCATCTTTAACATCCTGTTTTTAGTGTCCCATTCATCCTTTCTACCTTCCCGCTACTTTGAGGGTGGTATGGGATGTGTAGTGCCAACTGAACCCCCAGTGCTGCCCAAATCTCTTTTGTAAGGGTTGCTGTTAGGGCTGGTCCCTGATCTCTCAATATCACCTCTGGGACCCCAAATCTACATACTATCTCACTTAGTAGTTTCTTAGCTGTGGTCCTGGCAGTCGTGACCACTTCCACTAGGGCGTTTTCGAATCTGCCACTTCTTGGCACTTGAGAATGATCAATTTGCATCCTCTGGAATGGGGTATAGGGCTTTTGCCAGGTGCTTCTTCTGTGCTTCTTCTGTGCATCCTGGGTTGCATTTGGTGCAGATAATGCATGATCTGCAGAAGTTGTCGGTCAGTGGAGTAACTCTTGGTGCAACACTTGTTGATAAGAGAGTTCATAAAAGTCTTTGTCAAGTGGGCAGCTCCATGTGCCCATTGCACCACAGCTGGGTACATACTCCTGGGTAGACAAGGCTTCTTGTTGCACTCGAATAGTCCATTCCTGAGAGTTGCTCCTCTCCGTTTCCAGCTTTCCTTCTTATCCGGACTTGTTGTTTCCTGTAGTTCTTTTAGATAAACTCTGTCCACTGGGAAAGTCTGTAAGGTAAGCACGGGGTGGTCTTCTTCTACCACCCTGCTGTCCACTTCCCGTGGACTACCAGCTGTCTGTTTGGCAGCTGAATTGGCTAGATGATTGCCTTAAGCTTCCTTTGAGTTCAGTTTGTCGTGTGCTTTTACTCATAATAGTCACTTGGGTTGTGAGAAGCAAGGCATCAATCAAGTTTTCACAGGTGTTCCTGCAGCCATCAGGAATCCTCTGTCCTAGATAACACCATTATCATGGGCAATGCTGAAAGCATATCTTGAGTCCATATGAATGTTGGCTCTTTTTCCCTCTGCCGATTTACATGCTGCAGTAAGTGCTTACAGCTCTGCCTCCTGTGCAGACATCACCGGTGGTAAGGCTTCAGCTTGTAGAACAGTGTTTTCAGTGGTGACCGCGTGTCCTGTGTGGTCATGGGGTGACAAGTCAAGACTCTACTCCTCCTCCTCCTTTCCCCCCTCGAGAAGTGGACGAAGGGTGGTAGGGTTCAGTGTTTGACAACTGAATAGAGTAATGCTGTCCAATAGGAGGGAACACAGGAGTCTCAAGTGTCTGGTAGTGGACAAGTGTTTCGGCTGGATCTTGGTTGAATATGGCAACAACGTCATGGGGAGCAAGCAGAATGAGGCAGTGTCCGAGGACCAAGTTCAAAGTTTTGTTAAGCAAGGCTTGTGTAGCAAATCCAGCTCGCAGACACAATAGGCCTCCTCTTGCTACCGCATCCAGCCGACAGGAATAATATCCTACGGGGCGTAGGCTGATGCCGTGTGATTGGGTGAGTACACCTGCAGCATGTCCCAGACGTTCGGATACAAAGAGCTTGAGCGTTTTGTTGTAGTCTGGGAGCCCTAGCGCCGGGGGTGGCGCACTTAAAGGCTTCAAACTTTAGATATTTCTTCAGGAGACATCTGGAAGGGGTCTGATTGCAGAGCATCAGTAGGAAGGCTTCTGTAATCCATGCTCTGCACTAGGAAATTAGTCCAAGGAAAATGACAGGTGTTGAGCACCATTGCAATTTGGGCTTTGAGGCTCTGCAGCCCTGGTTGGCAAGATAGCACAACAGGTTTCTGAGGTGACTTCAACAGGGGGTAAGTCATCTGCACAAAGGAGAATGTCATCAACATGTTGGAAGAGAATCACTTCCGGGTGTTCCTCCTGTCACGTGTCAAGGATGATAGCCATAGCTTTTGCAAACTGGCTTGGAAAGTTCTGTGCCCCTTGTGGCATAACTGTTTAGGTATGTTGCCGTTTCTTTCCGTGGATGAATGCAAAAAGGTACCAGCAGGAGGGGTGAGGGTGGACACTGAAGAAAGCGTTTGTAAGGTCCACCTCTGTGAGGTATTTTGCAGTCAAAGGCATCCACAGTAGGTACCTGGTTCTCTTTTTAGGATTCTCTTCTTGGGGTTATTGTGGTTTCCGGGGCAATGAAGCGCCCTCTTTTAGCTTGACTGAAACTGGTGGCACCTTTAAGTGACCGTTGTCTTCCGGTCCTGTGGACCATAGGCACGCAGGGATTCTGTCAAGTACTTCCTGCAGTATTGAACTTGAAGTTTTTGCTTCATTAAGTGTCATCAGGAGAGGCAGAGAACATAAAGCAGATGAGTCTTCTAAAGATAGGGGAGTATGTAACTTCATCCCCCCTTCAGGCGTGTCCTGATTGAGGCCTGTAGTCTGGACAACACATCAGCTCCTAGTAGATTCAAGGGACATGTAGAGGACACCACAAATCTGGCAAGCAAATCAGGAAATGTCCCCACTTGGAGTGGCTCTACAAATGGACTGGAGCGGAGCACCCCATCCACTCCCACGCAGGAAACGTGTGTGTCTCTTTTCATAGTGGGAGAAACTCAGATCACCAAAGGCCTGTACGAGTTTAGTATGATACTTCTTCAGACTCCCCTTTATCTTGGGTAATATCTTGGATTGTGGTCTTCTGATCCGTCAACTTCTCCTTTGCCCAGTCGTGGAGTTGTGCACAGAACTCCACGCCTGAGGTGTATGAAGTGGCGCTTGTCAGGCAGGCATCATTGAAGGTCGTCTGCATGACTGGCCAAAAGACATGTCCTGCTTTGATTCGGCATAGGCTGATCAAGTCTCTCCAGGCAGCTGAGTAAGTTTCTTGTATCTGCACTATCCTGTGATAGAAGGGAATTGGCTGCTTCTCTGGGTCAGGCAGACTTGTCACTAAGGCCGCTGCTTGTGATAGAGTAAAAGTGACATACATCACTGGTGCCCCTTCTGGTAACCAAGACTGTTGTTGGGGCGGGGGCTGGCAAGAGGCACTGTTCCTTACGGTTGCCAGCATGTGTTTGAGATCCTCTCGGAACTGAGAGTCTGGAGCCGGATTGGGGGTTAAATCAGTGGGTGGCTTTGCTGCCTGCTGTTGGGCTTCCCACTCAGATGCTTCTTCATCATTAACATATCCGGCCTGGGAATGTGATGCTCCCGTATTGGGGAAGACAGGTGTGTAGTATGAACCATCTTGGTTTAAAACAGGGAGGGCTGGGTACAGGCTGTTTAAGCTTACTGGGTGTACCAAGATGGCCGCCGGCAGGAAGTGCACTGGACTGGGTAGAAAGTGAAGGCATGGGTGCACTAAGATGGCCGCCGGGCTGAGTTGTCACAGTGGGTTGTGCTTGGGTGGTGAGAAAGGAGTGGTTGTTAGACGGAGGGCAGTGCCGTCCCTCCCCTCCTTTTGTTTCAAATTCCAACATAGCGTGGTAATTTCACATACTGTATCATCGACTCTGTGATACACATACATAATACAATCGCCATCTTTCTTAACTTCCTTTATCCAATTTTCTTTTTCACACAGGATTTTTCTCCCTGTTTCTTTAGCAACATAACTTTCGCCACTTCGTTCAACTTTAACTATTTCAACATCTGCTTCTCTCCTTCTTTGCAATATCACTTTCTTTACAATAACACTTTCTGTTTCTCGGCTAACGGCTTGAGAGGAGAATACATACAACCAAGGGGTTAATATTTTTTCTCAGTGTTCTTATCAACAAATTCCTTCGGTGGGGGCTCATACTGCGCTCCAAGTTGCTACTGTTTGCTATAACCCTGTAATGTACGGTTAATCTCAGAACAAGAACAAACACGTCAGGGGTAGTGAGGAGCAACGGCCCGCGACCCAACAGATCCCCCGGGCAGCCCCCCCTCCGACCTTAACCAGTCCCCACCCCAACCCCTCTCATACATAGCGAACAGTAAACCACAAATACACTCACGACAGGACATTACACCTGCCACTCTTCGAACTGCAAAATTTCAGCAGGCTAAGATAACCCCAGGGGCAGACATCACCCCCTTATACCCAGTTAAAAGCCGTCATTACAGTTACCTCCCAGAGGCCGACAGCACATCTGGGGGTGACACATCTGTAATGCTTTCAGACTGCAACGCCAGCAGCTGAGATTTCCTTTTAAAGATCCGACAAATCCTTGAGTAACCCGTCCTATAACCGACTGCCACAATAACCCATCTCATTCCAGAAGCCGACAGCTCGTCTGGAGATGAGAACACACATGTAGCACTTTTAGACTGCTGAGTTTCGTAGCCCAAAGAATGGCAGACAGTGAACAAATACAGTCAGCAGAAACCCATTGACAGGTTCGTTAAAACAACCTCAGGCGAGGAAATACCTGCCTCTAAGACAGTCTCAGCATACCGACAGAATCCAGCCGTCAACCGAAAGATAAGAGAGTCGTACAGTGGTAAGAATATAAATCAAACTTACCGTACTGTTAGGGCTGCGCAAAGACCCCCTCTGTTATCTTTCAATTAACGCCCGAATGCTTATCACTGTATAGCTTCGACTGTAGCCTGAGGTCCCGGGTTTCGGCACCATCTGTTATGGAAATGATTAAGAGCTCCAATCGAGCCCAAGGTTATCTGCTGCTGTCTCTAATTTGAAAGTGTTGATATGCATGCATATAAAAGTAAACACTCTGAGACACGCTCAGCACCGTTACTTTTTACACTTCTGATTTATTCAAGGCGGTGCTAATGTTTTATACACACAAATGCGTCATTGCTATGTTAGTCTAATAGGTACATCTCATTGGTTAAGATTAAAAAAAAAATGGAGAATCTTCATAATGAGGTCTGTCTGTCTGGTTTTATCTTCAGTTCCGCGTTCTTCTGATGTGTGGGATGTAGGGGGTACCCGCCATCTTGAGAAAATATAGGAACAGAGCAAACCTGTATACTTATATAATGAGTAAGGAGAAAAATATGTATGCACATAAGAAAATAGACATTTTCAGATTACTATTATTATTATCTACATCACATTCCTTCACAGACCTATCCCTCCTCTATGGCCATAACTAAAAAAAAAGTGAGTTGTGGTCATATTGGTCCACTGACCCAATTCATCATATGCCCGTGTTCTCTGCTTCCATGGCCATCCTCGGGTGATCCTGAGTACGATCAGCTCCACAAAATTCGCCCCCTTGTAAATCACTTCAACCAACAGTTTGCAGCCTTGTTTACTCCCGATGAGTCCCTGATTACGTTTTCTGGCCGCTTGTCTTTCAAACAGTATCTCTCCAGGAAGCGTGCCAGATATAGGGTCAGGATGTATAAGCTCTGTGACAGGGCAACAGGCTATACATATAGTTTTATGGTTTACGAGGGAAAAGATAGTCATGTGGAGCCCGAGAACTGCCCAGACTACATAGGGAGCTCTGGCAAGATTGTTTGGGACTTGGTGTCACCCTTATTCGGAAAGGGATACCACTTGTACGTGGACAATTATTATACAAGAGTGCCACTTTTTAGTCACTTGTTTGATCATGGAATTGACACATGTGGCAATTCCATGTGGCACCGTGCGATCTAATCGCTGGGGCTTACCTCAGTGGCTTCTGGCAAATTCAAACAGCAACTGGTGTTGTGGAGAAACCCCTCTGTGTCCACAAATACAACCTTAATATTGGAGGGGTGGACCTCAACGACCAGTTGATGGCGCAGTACTTAATTGCTCGTAAGGCCAGACACTGGTACAAAATAGTGTCTGTATACCTATTTCAATTGGCTCTGAATGCTTTTGTGCTATACAAAGCGTCAGTACGAACTGGTTCCTTCCTTAAATTCCAGGAAGAGATCGTCGCAGCCATTCTGTTTCCAGATGGTGCTGTGCCTCACCTTCCCAACGCAAATGCAGTGAGCGGGCTGAATTAGAGGCATCTTCCGTATGTCCTCCCTTGTACCCCTACCCAACAATCACCGCAAAGAAAATGTGTCTGTAGGAAACGCTGATTTAGGTGTGACACCTGCTATTAATTGGAACCTGGAACCGCTACAGTTACAAATAAAAGTGTAAAAAAAAAAAATAAAGAAAAAAAAAAGTAAAAAAATAGTTGTCGTTTTATTGTTTTTCTCTCTCTCTTTTCTCTATTCTCTCTCTATTGTTCTGCTCTTTTTTACTGTATTTTATGCTTAACTGCAATGTTTTATTGTTACTATGTTTTATCATGTTTGCTTTTCAGGTATGTAATTCTTTTATACTTTACTATTTACTGTGTTTTATTATTTCCCCCCTCACCTTCCAGGACAGCTACTTGAGAGATGATCGGCTCCGCCCTCTACAGGAAACACAAATCAGAATTTAAAAGGCCCCTCCCTTTCCTCTGACCCTCAGTTGTTTTGTGTTTCCAGACCCTCCAGGAGCACCAACACGTTTTTTGTTTTCTTAAGGTCTGGTAACTGTGGTTGGTGGACCCCCCTTCTCTGGTTTCACCCAGGACTAGTTGTGGCCAAGTCCTGGATCATGGTCTGTACCAGAAGGGTTTCCTACTTCTAAGGGTTACTTATCTGTGTAAATGGTGGCAACTCCCTTCCTTTTTTTCCCCCAGCGCTGCTGTGTGGAACTGTGTCCTCCTAAATGCTTCATTTCGGTGTACTAAGATGGCGTCAGGAGGACTTCCGGTGATGCAGCAAGATGGCGCCGGAACCGGAAGGCGCATGACGCACTTCCGGATGCCGAGTTTTTATAAGGAGCATGGTGTGGAGACACTGAGGACATGCTGCAGGGGAATGGTCTGCTAAAAACGCCATTCTAGGTGAAGTTTTTGCGGTACATCAGCAGTCTTCTCTGCGACCGTTCTCTGCTTGCTTCATGGAGCTTGAGGACAGGTCTGAGGATGGAACGTCCGCTCGTATTGAACCAGCGGCAGCATCCGGGTCCCATACTGCCCCCAAGGTAAGCCCTTGTCTGTGGATAGCTACAGCAAGGGACTTCTTTTGTATGGATCCTTTTAATTTATGGTCCTTGTTTCTGCTCTTTTCTAGGCCAAACCGGTGAAGAAGAAATGTGGGAACTGTAGGGCCAGGCTCTCTGATAGTTATAAAAAGCTATTTTGTGAATATTGTATCCCACCCAGAGCTAATTCAGTCTTCCTCCTTTAGGGAGTTAATGACTTCTATGAAGGAGGTTGTGGACTCTTTTCGGTCACTGAATGACAGGGTTACTAGTATAGGCCCTCCCTCTTCTAGACCCATAGCTCAAGATCCTTCAACATCTGCCAAGTCCCTTCCCTTGTTAGTATCTGAGACTATTGGTTCACGCGATACCTCTGATCTGGAAGAAGGTGAGAATCCGGTCTCTTCATCTGACGAAAAGTCTGCATCAGAGGAGGATACAAGTAGCTCATCTAAGTATCTTTTTCCAGTTGAGGATATTGATGAACTATTAAAAGCAATTTATACCTCAGAGCAGATTGAGATGCCACAACAAGCCCAATCTGTACAGGATAAAATGTATAGGGGCCTTCAGGGACGGAAATCTAAAACCTTTCCGGTACATCAGTCTCTTAGAGACATGATTCTATCTGAATGGAAAGAACCTGAAAAAGGGTGTTCCAATCCAGAGGACACAAAAAAAAGATTTCCTTTTCAACCTGATTTTGAGGAGGTTTTCTTTAAGTGTCCTAGATTAGATGCCCCTATGTCGCAGGTGCCCAAAAGATCAGATCTTTCTTTTGAGGATTCTGGGGGCCTTAAGGATCAAATGGATAGGAAAGCCGACTCATTGCTGCATAGGGCCTGGGATGCTTCAGCTTTTTCTTTAGGCCCAGCGATAGCATCCACCTGTGTGGCTAGAAATGTAGACGTATGGGTTCAGCGTCTAGATGATCTTCTGGCATCTGACACCCCCAAGGAAGAGATTAGAGAATCCCTCCCACTCATTGCCAAGTCAGTCGCCTTCTTAGCTGACGCAGCAGCAGATTCAGTGAAATCCGCAGCCAGGGCTTCTACTCTCATTAATTCAGCTAGGCGAGCTATCTGGCTTAAATCTTGGGAAGGTGACCTTACTTCCAAAAATAAGCTCTGTGGCATTCCTTTCGAAGGCAAACTATGCTCTAAAGATTTTTCTTCCCAAAGAGAAAATTGTGAAAATTCTTCTCTCTGTGCAGGCCTTCAAACTGCTTCCTCAGACCTCCCTTCGGTGGATCATGCAGTTGCTGGGCCTAATGACTGCTGCCATTCCAGGGGTGCCTTGGGCCCAATTGCACTCCAGACCCCTTCAGGCTTTTCTTTTGCTCCATTGGGATCACAGGAAAAATTCTCTGGGTCAGCTGGTAAAACTACCAGAAGGGAATTTTCTAGATCTCGCCTGGTGGGAGCAGCGAGAACATCTGCAGAGAGGGAAGGATTTGATACAACATTGCTCGGTCAAGATTACCAAAGACGCCAGTCTGTGGGGTTGGGGTGCTCCCTCACAGGGCTGGCAAGCTCAAGGAGCCTGGTTGCCAGAGGAAGCAATTCGCTCCTCAAATTTCAGAGAGCTTCTGGCTGTGAGGAAAGCACTTATGTCTCTGGGAGAGAGGGTCTATTCAAAGGACCTTTTAATATTTTCAGACAATGCCACAACAGTGGCGTACCTGAACAAGCAAGGGGGCACTCGCTCGGAATCGCTTTTGTCATTAACGCAGCAGATTCTGTCCTGGGCAGAGATCTATGTCACTCCAGTAAGGGCAGTCCACATCAAGGGGCCAGAAAATGTGCTGGCGGACTTTCTGAGCAGGGTGAGCATCAGTTCCAGCGGTTGGGAACTACATCAAGGCACATTCCAGGAGGTGGTGCTACGATGGGGTCTCCCCACAGTGGATCTTTTCGCCTCCAGTCTCGACAAGAAACTACCGGCGTTCTTCTCTCTGGAGAGAGAAACAGAGTCCTTGGAGACGGATGCACTGTCCTTCCTGTGGGATTTCAGCCTGGCCTATGCCTTCCCTCCTTTTCCCCTTTTGCCCCTAGTGGTTCTGAAAATTATTCAGGACAGAGCAGAAGTTGTTCTGATTGCCCCCTGGTGGCCCAGGAGGAGTTGATTCTCCTCTCTGAAGGCCCTATCTGTGTATCCTCCCTAGCTCCTAACAGTTCGGAAGGATCTACGCCATCAGGGACCCGGTATTGCATCCAAACCCTCAGACCTTCCATTTGACGGCCTGGAGGCTGAGCAGCGCATCCTACAGTTAAATGGGTGTTCAGAGAGGGTTATTCATACTGTCCTGGACAGCCGTAAGTTGGTAACAATAAGAATCTATGGGAAAGTTTGGAAAACTTTTATTTCCTGACAAAGGAAATCTGGTTTAGATTCGTTTTCCACTCCCTGTATTTTAGATTTTCTGCAGGAGGGAGTGGAAAAGGGGCTCTCTGTCAGCACCCTTAGGGTTTAGGTTGCTGCCCTATCTTTATTTTCAGAGAGAAGACTAGCGGGAGATCCCTTAGTCAGGAGGTTCCTTTTAGCCAGATCTAGACATACTCCCGGGATCTTCAAACATGTTCCTCCCTGGGATCTGTCGTTGGTATTAAATGCACTAACAAGGGCTCCTTTTGAGATCTTTCTGATCTAGAGTCTCTTTCCTGTAAAGATCCCTTCTGAGGATTTTAGAGGACAGGGTAGTGATTAAACCCGATCCAACTTTCATAGGTCCCAGGAGGTAGTCCTCCCTAGTTTCTGCACCTCTCCCAAAAATTCGGAAGAGGAAAGGTTTGGTCTTTTAGACGTAAAGAGATGTCTTCTGCTTTATTTAGAAAAGACCAGTGGGTTTAGGAGTTCCTCCCAACTGTTAGTTTTGTTCAGTGGCCCCAAGAAGGGGTCCAAAGCATCTAAAAGTTTGATTGCTAGGTGGATTAGGGGAGCTATCTGTGAGGCATATAAAGCGTCAGGTCACACCCCCCCTTCTAGAATTAGGGCCCATTCAACAAGATCCATGGCCACATCATGGGCAGAAAGAGCGGGAACTTCATGGGAAGATATCTCTAAAGCTGCCGTCTGGTCCTCCTCTCATGCATTTGTCAAGCATTATAGAGTTCAAATGCTTTCCAGCCAGGACCTTTCCTTTGGTAGGAAAGTGCTTCAGGCTGTCGTCCCTCCCTAAGGTATTAAATCTTGCTTATCCTCTCAAGTAGCTGTCCTGGAAGGTGAGGGGGGAAACCCCTGTTAGACTTACCGGTAACGGTATTTCCAGGAACCTTCCAGGACAGCGTCTATATTCCCACCCTATTCTATTTTTTCACTGGTCAACCATGTTTTCCTGGTGGTGGTGTGTTTTATGTTTTCTATTTTTTTCCTCTGCCGAGTGCACCTTCGGTGGAGGTTACTTGATCTTCTAAACAACTGAGGGTCAGAGGAAAGGGAGGGTCCTTTTAAATTCTGATTTGTGTTTCCTGTAGAGGGCAGCACCGATCATCTCTCAAGTAGCTGTCCTGGAAGGTTCCTGGAAATACCGTTACCGGTAAGTCTAACTGGGGTTTTTCTTTTCAGGGACGCCATTCAGCTGCAGCACTGATTTATTTAACTTGACAGCAACAGCGTTTGCTCTCACGATACGTAAATCAGCGACTCCAGTGCTGTAGGAGGTGATTTCA
Source organism: Lithobates clamitans (assembly GCA_037952925.1). NCBI lineage: Eukaryota > Metazoa > Chordata > Amphibia > Anura > Ranidae > Lithobates > Lithobates clamitans. The sequence goes on from JBBGZY010000586.1 coordinate 4,489,951, forward strand.
CCACCACAGTTTAAAAAAAAACAAAACATATATGCCGAAACATTGGGGCTGGGGTGGAGGGGCGATTTGCCCCTAACATTAGGTGCTGATTGCCCCCATGCTTCTGGGCATATATTTTTTACTCTTATTTTGGCACAGATTGTTGTTTTATTGAGTTAATGTTTTATCGATACCGTGACAGCAACAGCGTTTTGTCTTGACAGCAACAGCGTTTTCTCTCATGATACGTAAATCAGCAACTCTAGTGCTATAGGAGGTGATTTCACCACCACAGTTTAAAAAAAAAACAAAAAACATATATGCCGAAACATTGGGGCTGGGGTGGAGGGGCGATTTGCCCCTAACATTAGGTGCCGATTGCCCCCATGCTTTGGGGCATATATTTTTTACTCTTATTTTGGCACAGATTGTTGTTGTTTTATAGATTTAATGTTTTATTGATACCGTGACAGCAACAGCGTTTTTGACATCTGCCAAGTCCCTTCCCTTGTTATTATCTGAGACTATTAGTTCACGCGATACCTCTGATCTGGAAGAAGGTGAGAATCCGGTCTCTTCATCTGATGAAAAGTCTGCATCAGAGGAGGATACAAGTAACTCATCTAAGTATCTTTTTCCAGTTGAGGATATTGATGAACTATTAAAAGCAATTTATACCTCAGAGCAGATTGAGATGCCACAACAAGCCCAATCTGTACAGGATAAAATGTATAGGGGCCTTCAGGGACGAAAATCTAAAACCTTTCCGGTACATCAGTCTCTTAGAGACATGATTCTGTCTGAATGGAAAGAACCTGAAAAAGGTTGTTCCAATCCAGAGGACACAAAAAAAGATTTCCTTTTCAACCTGATTTTGAGGAGGTTTACTTTAAGTGTCCTAGATTAGATGCCCCTATGTCGCAGGTGCCCAAAAGATCAGATCTTTCTTTTGAGGATTCTGGGGTCCTTAAGGATCAAATGGATAGGAAGGCCGACTCATTGCTGCATAGGGCCTGGGATGCTTCAGCTTTTTCTTTAGGCCCAGCGATAGCATCCACCTGTGTGGCTAGAAATGTAGACGTATGGGTTCAGCGTCTAGATGATCCTGGCATCTGACACCCCCAAGGAAGAGATTAGAGAATCCCTCCCACTCATTGCCAAGTCAGTCGCCTTCTTAGCTGATGCAGCAGCAGATTCAGTGAAATCCGCAGCCAGGGCTTCTGCTCTCATTAATTCAGCTAGGCGAGCTATCTGGCTTAAATCTTGGGAAGGTGACCTTACTTCCAAAAATAAGCTCTGTGGCATTCCTTTCAAAGGCAAACTATTGTTTGGTTCTTCCTTAGAAGAAGTCCTATCTCGTTCCTCTGAGAAAGGTAGACGATTCCCTTCTTCCCAAAGGAATAAGCCCCAGAATAAGAGGCCTTTTCATGGCTTCCAAAACAAGGCTAATTTTAAAGCCAACAGGCAACAGACTAAAAAGAAATGGTCTTGACAGCAACAGCGTTTTGTCTTGACAGCAACAGCGTTTGCTCTCCTGATACGTAAATCAGCAACTCTAGTGCTGTAGGAGGTGATTTCACCACCACAGTTAAAAAAAAAAACGGTGTATGTATGCCCATCTTTAAAAGTGGGTGGATGTAGGGCGGTATTCTAATGGTGGGCATACCCACCGATCAATCTCTTTTTTTCGTTCAACTCACAGGCTGCATGAAAAAAAAGAACAATACAAGAAGGACCAGCAACGTACTGGTATTGAGTAGTTATGAGTGGTTATACCGGAATGATGCCTGCACGTTTAGGTATCATCTTGGTATCGTTCTTTTCAGCTGGCGGTCGGCTTTCATGCAAAAGCAATCCTAGCCGCTAGACTGCTTTTATAAGCAGTGGGTGGAAACCCCCCCCCCCCCGCGCCGTCTTCCATGGTTTTCTCGGACTCTCCTATCCCACTGGGGGAACCCAAGAATGCAGCCAGTGGTTCCGCCAGCTGACCATAGAGCTGATCGAAGACTAGAATGGCTCCAATCATCTCTATGGCCTAAGAAACTGGAATCTACGAGCATTTCATGACTTCGGTTTCACTGGATATAAACAGCACCATTGGGAAAGTATCTTATCACACCGATCTTGGTGTGGTCAGATGCCTTGAGGACAGAGGAGAGAACTAGAGTCTAATAGACCCCAATTGTTTAAAAAAAAAAAAAGAGTACCTGTGACTCGTGTCGTATGTAAACGGCAATTGCACCATGCATGGGAGGTATCAACATGAACATCAGATCGAAGGCGGTAATTCTAGCAGTAGACCTCCTCTGTAAATCTAAAGTGGTAACCTGTAAAGACTTTTAAAAATGCATGTAGTTTGTCGCCGCTGCACAGTTGTGCACAATTTTAAAACATGTCGTGTTTGGTATCTATGTACTCGGCATAAGATCATCTTTTATATTTTACCAAACATTTAGGCAATATAGTGTGTTTGTTTTAGTGCATTAAAATTCTAAAAAATGTTTTTTCCCCTAAAAAAAATTGCGTTTGAAAAATCGCTGCGCAAATACTGTGTGAAAAAAAATTGGAGCATCCACCATGGTAATCTGTAGGGCCCTTGCTTGGAAAAAAATATATATGTTTGGGGGTTCAAAGTAATTTTGTAGCAAAAATATATATTTTTTCATGTAAACAAAAAGTGTCAGAAAGGGTTTTTGTCTTCAAGTGGTTAGAAGAGTTGGTGATGTGTGGCATAAGCTTCTAATATTGTGCATAAAATACCAGGACAGTTCAACCCCCCCCCCTCCCCCAAATGACCCCATTTTGGAAAGTAGACACCCCAAGCTATTTGCTGATAGGCATGTTGAGTCCATGGAATATTTTATATTTTGCCACAAGTTTCGGGAAAAATATTATTTTTCCTTTTTTTTACACATAGTTGCCACTAAATGATATATTACTCACACTGACATGGGTATATGTGGAATTACATCCCAAAATACAGTCTGCTGCTTCACCTGAGTACAGGGATACCACATGTGTGGGACTTTTTGGGAGCCTAGCTGCGTACAGGACCCCGAAACCAATCACTGCCTTCAGGATTTCTAAGGGCGTAAAATGATGATTTTACTCCTCAATATGTATCACAGTTTTGGAGGCCCTGAAATGTCATGATAGCACAAACCCCGCCCCAAATGACCCCATTTTGGAAAGTAGACACCCCAAGGTATTTGCTAAGAGGCATAGTGAGTATTTTGCTGCTCTCATTTGTTTTTGAAAATTAAGAAAGAAAAGGAAAATGTATTTTTTTTTTCAATTTTCAAAACTTCATGACAAAAAGCGAGATCTGGAAAATACTCAACATGCCTCTCAGCAAGTAGCTTTGGGTGTCTACTTTCCAAAATGAGGTCATTTGCGGGGGGGGGGGGGGGGGGGGCAGGGGGGGTTGTGCAATCTTGGCATATTATGGCCTCCGAAACTGTGATAGATAGTGAGGAGTGAAATCACCATTTTAGGTCCTGTACGCAGCTAGGCTCCCAAAAAGTCTCACACATGAATTATCCCCGTACTCAGGAGAAGCAGCAGAATGTATTTTGGGGTGTAATTCCACATATGCCCATGGCATGTTTGAGCAATATATCATTTCAGTGACAACTTTGTGTACATTTTTTAATTTATTTTTTGTAATTTTTCAAACGCTTGTGCCAAAAAAGTAATATATTCAATATGCTCAGCATGCCTCTCAGCAAATTCCTTGGGGTGTCTACTTTCCAAAATGGGGTCATTTGAGGGGGTTTTGTGCTGCCCTGCCATTATAGCACCTCAAGAAATGAGATAAGCAGTCATAAACTAAAAGCCGTGAAAATTCCAGAAAATGTACCCTAGTATGTAGACGCTATAATTTTTGTGCAAACCAATAAATATACGCTTATTGAATTTTTTTTTTAACTGAGACATGTGGCTGAATGCATTTTGGCCTAAATGTATGACTAAAATTGAGTTTATTGGATTTTTTTTATAACAAAAAGTAGAAAATATAGTTTTTCAAAATGTTCAGTCTCTTTTCGTTTATAGCGCAAAAAATAAAAACCGCAGAGGTGATCAAATACCACCAAAAGAAAGCTCTATTTGTGGGAAAAAAAGGATGCAAATTTTGTTTTGGTACAGCATTGCTTGACTGCGCAATTACCAGTTAAAACAACGCAGTGCCAAATTGTAAAAAGTGCTCTGGTCAGGAAGGGGGTAAAACCTTTCCGGGGCTGAAGAGGTTAATGGCTGTGCATTGAGTTATTTTGAGGGGACAGCAAATTGACACTGTTAGGGCTCTTTCACACGGACGATCCGTATGTCCGTTTTTCATCCTTCCCTTTTCGGATGAAAAACGGACATACATGTATCCCTATGGAGCGTCGGATGTCAGCGGTGACATGTCCGCTGACATCCGACCCGCTCCCATCCGAAAAAGTGTAACGGAGGAAAACCCTACTTTTCCATCCGTTTTTGGAGCGGATCGGTTGACGACAGACTCTACGGTCCGTCATCATCCGATCCCCCATAGGAGAGAGCGGCGCTCTGACAGGTCTGTCGCTGCACAGTGTGCAGCGACGGACCTGTCATCTTCCTGCTCAGCGGGGATTGGCGGAGCGATCCCCGCTGAGCAAGCGGGTGTTCACGGGGTGGATCATCACTGATCCGCCCCGTGTGAAAGAGCCCTTATACAAGCTGCACACTCACTACTTTACATTGTAGTAGGGTTGTCCCGATACCACTTTTTTAGGGCCGAGTACAAGTACCGATACTTTTTTTCAAGTACTCGCCGATACCGATTACCGATACTTTTTTTTTAATGTCACGTGACAGTTTTTATTTTTGCTATTTTTTTTTAGGGGGGGGTGAACGTTGTATGATAGAGATTCCCCAGTCCCTTTCTCTGCAGCCTCAGCTGCACTGAGAATGAATGGAGAGAAGACAGCGGCTCCTCTCCATTCATAAACTGACACATTGTAATCACAGGAGGTTACAATGTTTCAGTTATGTGAATGGACAGAGTCAGCTGACTCTATCCATACACAAAGGAAGGAGGAGGGGGAGAACGGAGGGGACAGATAAGGAGAGAGGAACGGAGGGGGAGAACGGAGGGGGACAGATAAGGAGAGAGGAACGGAGGGGGAGAACGGAGGGGGACAGATAAGGAGAGAGGAACGGAGGGGGAGAACGGAGGGGGACAGATAAGGAGAGAGGAATGCAGGGGACAGCGGAGAGGCACAGAGGAACGGAGGGGGCACGGAGGAGGATGCAGTGACAGTCAGCGGTGAGCGATCACCGCTGTATGTCACTAAAGCTGGTGAAAGCCGCTGGGGGAGAATCTTGTAACTCCCCCACGCGCCGATCACAGCTGTCCTCTAGGTATCGGGGGAAGCATCGGGAGCATTTGCCCGAGTACAAGTACTTGGGCAAATGCTCGGTATCGGTACCGATACTAGTATCGGTATCGGGACAACCCTACATTGTAGCAAAAGTGTCATTCCTTCAGTGTTGTTGCATGAAAAGCTATAATAAAATATTTACAAAAATGTGAGGTGTGTACTCACTTTTGAGAGCTACTGTATATACTATATGGACTGCACTATATACTCTGCAGAAAAATTGGGCCTTAGTTGGTGGTGCCAGAACACTTTAACCCCTCACAGTTACTTTTATTGGGCGCAGGAACGGGCCCTGTTGTTAAAAATTAGTTCAAAAATTGAAATGACATGCCCCTGTTAAACAGGGGAAAAAAATTGGGCCTTGAATGTTGGTGGTGCCCTAAAACAAAAATATTATTGGAAGCTAGCATCATCAAGATTCCGGAGGAATAGGATAGGCAGTCTTCAAGGGATCCCAGATCCCTAGCAAATTCAATCAGTTACATCAGCACCAGGGGCTTGACAGCTGCTGATCCAGGACTGATTCATTTTTATATATGTGAGCCTAATAACGGAGTCTGTGTACAGGGGCACACTTTGATCCGTTACAAACCCTCCAGCAGCACTGAATATCCGTTCAGAAAGCACGCTGGATGCAGGACAGGCCAGTAGCTTGATTGCATATTGAGCAAGTTCTGGCCATTAGTCCATCCTCAAGACCCAGTAACCCAGTGGATGCTCTGTTGGAAAGGTCTCCAAGTCTGCTCTTGCCCCTAGATATTCCTACACCATAAAATGCAGACGCTGGCAATGGTTGCTTGAACCTATCCGCCCTTGGCGCTCAGAACTGAAAAATTGTTTAAAGGCATCGGCCACCGCTCTTCCTCTGACCGAACGAAGCCTCAGAAACATGTTGTCCAGCACCAGGAAATGGTAACCTCCCTGGGTCTGGAAAGGCGTTACACAAACTTTTCTTCAAGGCCTCCTGAAGATGTTTCATCCTCTGCTCCATGATTCCAAGAAGCGTGTGCTCCACCAGGAAGACTAGAGGAACAGTGTCACTGATGTTTGCGTTTTCGCTGCTCACCATCCTTGTGGCCTCCTAATATGGTGACAGGACAGTGCATGCATCCTTGATCAGTAGCCACTGGCATGGCGAAAAGAAGCCAAGTTCCCCTGAGCCTGTCCTGGTGCCATACTCATACAGGTACTCATTTATGGCTCTCTGCTTTGTGTGCAGATGCTGCAGGATTGCCAATGTTGAGTTCCACCTGGTGGACGTGACATAAATGAGGCGGTTGGTGGGCAGGTTGAATTCCCGTTGAATGTCAGCCAGCTGAGCACTGGCATTATATGACCGCCGGAAATGGCCACAGACTTTTTTGGCCTGCCTCAGAGGTTCCTGTAAGCCTGGGTACCTGGTCAAGAAAGGCTGCACCACCAAATTCAGGACAAGTGCCAAGCATGGAACATGGGTCAAGTGTCCCTGTCGGAGGGCGGAGAGAAGGTTGGTGCCATTGTCGTATACATCCATTCCTGGCTCAAGCTGCCTTGGCGTAAACCACCTCTGAGCCTGCCCCTGCAGAGCTGACAGAGTCTCTGCCCCAGTGTGTCTCCTGTCCCCTAGGCAGACTAACTGAAGCACTGCATGGCATCTTTTAGCCTGACTGCTTGCGTACCCCCTTGAATGTTTTGGAAGCACTGCTGGTTCAGAGGACAATTCTGCAGAAGAGGCCATTGAGGAAGAAGAGGAGGGGGTGGAGCAGAGAGATGTGGCATAATCACCACCAGCTTTTTGGAGGTGGAACAAGCTCCAACACTGAACTGCATCCTTCCCAGCTGCCAGCAGAGTTATGCAGTGCGCCATGAAGGGAAGGTATCGTCCCTGACCATGCCTGCTGGACCATGAGTAAGTGGTAATATGAACCTTGCTGCGGACCGCCCTGTCTAACAAGGCCAAAACATTGCCTTTCACATGACGGCAGAGAGCTGGAATCGCCTTACGTGAAAAAAAAAAAATGTTTTGGAACCTGTCACTGTGGTACAGTACATTCCACAAATTCACAAAAGGGGGCAGAGTCTACCAGTGTCAGGGGGCTTCCTTCTCTGAGCTGGCAGCTCAGCTTTCGGCTAATTGCCAGCTTCCAACTCTCTCCACAGTTACTCAGCTGTTGTTGACATCCTGCTCCTCAGTCCTGCCTACTTGCGTTGTCCAGTCCAGAGGAGCTCTGCCTTCACCTTGGTCACATCACAGAAAATATCGCCTGCGATCCTGTTCAAGACTTGCTTTGCTGACAACCCTTCTGGCTCCAGATCCTACTTGCTACATTGATCCCTGACTTCTGGCCTGGCTGACTATCCATTCCGGTTACTGAACTGGCATGTGGATGGCTGGGACATTATTTTAGCAACTGGGGTAGCGAAATTTGCTTGCTGATATCAACTGGTGGTGTACTGCTAGCAGATTGGTTGCAAGTACTTGTGTCCCCTATTGCTTTACCTTCATTCCTCTCAGTGCAGGTTTTTGAGAGGACTGAAGGTATAGCAGGGGTTGAGATCCCAAATGAGGAGCAAGGAGAAGTCCGCTTTTTTTATTATGTGGGTCTTTCAGGTGCTGTTGCCAACGGACTGCATGGCAGGTCGTCATATGTCTTCTTAAGCATGTGGTGCCCAAGCAGGTGCTCTTCTGGCCACGCTTGAACCGCTTCTGACATAGATTGCAAATTGCAATGTTGCAATCTACTACACATGTGTCGAAAAAAGGCAACACCAATGAAATTTTGAAGTCAGCGGGGAGTCAGCAGCGTCCTGCACCTGTGGAGCTCTGTGGGGTGAAACAATAGGGTGGCTGCCCTTAAGCTGGCCCCTGGAGGACATCTTTGGAGTTTTGCCTTCTCCTCTTTTCTCTCAGGCACACAAGTACAGTCAGTAACCTCATCAACCCCTCCCTCCTCATCACTGGAGCAAACTTGGCAGTATGCTACAGCTGGGGGAACATGACTGCTAGTTTCTTGTCCTTCTGTGGAACCCCCTCTCTCTCTAGGCTCACGTTATTCCCTTCTTCAACCTGGGAACCAACATCGGAGCCTTCAAATTGCTGCACATCCTCCATCAGCATGTAACCAACACTATGGTCGAATAATTCTGGTGACTCCTCCGTGCATGATGGTGGGGCTACAGAAGGAGTAACTGTGTTCAAGGAGCCGGTGTAATAGGCCGCTGGCAGCTGCGTTGAAAAGCAAACTAGTATGAGTCTGGGTGACAGAGGATGAGGACAGCTTAATTATGCACGTCACCAACTCTTCTGCATGTTGTGGCTCAATAACATGGCCAGCAGCAGAAAAAAAGGACAAGCGTGATCCGCCTGCAGAGGATGCACCATGTCCTCCACCACCACTTTTCACTGTAGTCACAGAGGCTGCTTGCCCTCTCTTAGTTGCCTGTGACGTCAGCCTCTCCTTTGTGGCCTTCTGGTCATGATTGGGATTTTTATTTTCACACCACACTGTATTATATACTGTGTACACAGCCTGCACTGTATTATGTACTGTACACCGGCTGCACTGTATTATATGATGTGTACACAAGTGTATTAGAAACTGTACACACTGTATTATATACTGTGTACACTGCCTGCACTGCATCATATACTGTACACCGGCTGCACTGTATTATAATACATAATACATTATAATACATAATACTGTGTACATAACGCCTGAAGTGTATTAGAAACTGTACACACTCTATTATATACTGTGTACACCGCCTGCACTGTATTATGTACTCTACAGTGGCTGCACTGTATTATATGCTGTGTACACCGCCTTAGGTGAAACTCTACACACTATTATATATTGTGTACACCCCCTCCACTGTATGTACTGTACACCGGCTGCACTGTATTTTGTACTGTACACCGGCTGCACTGTATTATATGCGGTGTACACCGCATGAAGTGTATTAGAAACTGTACAAACTGTATTATATACTGTGTACATCACCTACACTGTATTATGTACTGTACACTGGCTGCACTGTATTATGTACTGTACACTGGCTGCACTGTATTATGTACTGTGCACCAGCTGCACTGTATTATATGCTGTGTACACCGCCTGAAGTGTATTAGAAACTGTACACCCTGTTTTATATACTGTGTACACCGTCTGCACTGTACAGGCGGTCCCCTAGTTAAACATCCGACTTACAAATGACTCCTACTTACAAACGGAGGGAGACAACAGGAAGTGACAGGAAATCTACCCCTAGAAAGGGATATTCACTCCTGTAAGGGTTATCATGGGAAAAAGTTGTCCCCACTGAAGCTTTATCATCTTGTTTGTAACCCGGGGACCGCCTGTATTATGTACTCTACACTGCCGAATTCACTGTATATATAGTCTACACTGAATGCAGAGTGTGTGTGTGTCTCTATTGTGGGAGATTAGCTCGTGGGGATCACTTTCTTCTTGGAAAGAAGGTCAGCGCACAGCCAGTTTTCTTAAAATCGGGCGTGTTGCCGCTTTATTTACAAGTGGTTTGCAAGTCATAAAAAAATAAACAAAAGCAGTAAATCAAATCCTTGCCGTCCGGCGCTACACTAAACAGTAGACTGCTCTCTATACAGTGCGAGGCTGGTCCCCATCACCCACAAAATATGAGGTAAAGCAAACCTTTTTTTCAATCCAAACAAACAGAGCTCCTCTCTCTGATTCCCTTCTGAGACTCAGGCCAGAGCTCTACTGTGCTCTCTTTCTGGTCATTTAAAGTCCACCTGAGTGTGGGCTCAAGTGGGCCAAAACATCCGGACCAGAACCCAGCCTGCCACAGAGGCTGGAACAACCTGGGCCGGATTCCGGTTCAGTCCCTTACAATAGAACAATAGGTGAAATATAGCCATTATTCACTACATCACCAAGCATACCGTCACATATCCTCCCCCTCTGCTCAAGCCTCTGTGGCTGAGCAATTGACCCAAGCATACAGTGCATGCGGGAGAGGGCATCTGCATTGTTTTGGAGCTTGCCCGGCCTATTCTCTACTGTAAACTTAAAGGGCTGTAGAGCCTGGAACCATCTTGTAACACGGGCATTTTTCTCCCTGTTGTCACACATCCACTTTAGGGGAGCATGGTCGGTGACCAGCTAAAATGACCTACTCAACAAGTAATACTTCAGGGACTCCAAGGCCCATTTAATAGCGAGACACTCCTTCTCGACAATAGCATAGTTTTTTTCATACTTATTCAGTTTTCGGCTCAGGTATACAACCGGATGCTCCTCACCATCTCTGTTCTGGGATAGTACAGCACCTAGGCCCACCTCAGAGGCATCTGTCTGTACCACAAATCCCTTTGTGAAGTCCGGGGTCATCGGCACTGGTAGTACACAAAGGGCCTGTTTTAATTTCTGAAATGCCTCCTCGGCTTCAGGATTCCATTTGACCATGACCGACCCTCTACCCTTCGTCAGGTCATCAGAGGGACGGCAATGGTAATGCCTAGGAAGGCCCGAACTTGTTTCTTGTTTACTGGTTGGGGCCACTTTTCAATTGCCTCAATCTTATTGGTCTGAGGCTTGACGAGTCCCCGGCCAATAACGTACCCAAGGTACTTGGCTTCCTCCAGGCCTATGGCACATTTTTTTGGGTTGGCCGTGAGACCTGCTGCCCTAAGGGAATCTATCACTGCTTGTACCCGGGGCAGATGTGATTCCCAATCTGGGCTGTGGATGACCACATCATCCAAATAAGCAGCCGCATACAGGCGATGTGGTCTCAAAGTTTTCCCTCTTTTGTCTTTCAGGACAGCACACTTGAGAGACCTCAGCTCCTCCCCTCTTAGGAAACACCGCCTCCACCAGACTTTTAAGTCGCCCCTTCCCTTTAGCCCGTCAGTTTCGGTGTTTCCTCCAGAAGGGAGACATCGCTAGGAACCTGGGCCATATCAGCTGGTGAGGCTGAGGCCGGTACGATCGTTCGAAAGGAGAGACAGAGGTCTCTCATTCACAGCAGTTCGGATGGGGAGTCTGGATACCTGGGAGTTCGTTTGTCCGCTGCCTGGGGAAGGCGATACGAAGGTGCCCGGATTCCCCTCACTTTGAGAGTCAGCATGGAGCAACGCTGAGTCGGATGACGGGCGACGTCATTTCCGAAGGGAAGGGCACTTCCTTTCGGACCGCGGCTTCCGGTTCCGGCCGCGGGATGGATAAAACGAATGGCGCGGCGGCTGGTGCGGGCTCCATTAAAGCTGAAGTGTCAGACAGAGGAGCATTCTGAGGCAGACCACTCCCCTTTCCAGAGGGATGTCAGAGACGGATGGTTCCCGTTCTGTGCCGGGTGAGGCCAGCACCAGCCACATTAAGGTAAGTGGAACCCTGGGGTGGTGTTCCCTTACCTTATTCCCACTTAGCTCCATGGGATAAAACCCCCTTTTGGTGGTCAGAGGGGAGGAGAGGCACGTTTGGGACCCTGGTGGTGGTTGGTCCTGGGGGGTGCACTCCTGGTGTTGGTCACTTGGTTTTTATATTTTTTAAGACTGTTGCTGATGCCGGCGCTTGTTTTGTCATTTCAGGACAAACCTGCGGAAAGGACCAAGCCCTCACATGTGTCCAAAAGAAAGTGCCCATCATGTAGAAGTACTTTAGGAAAGTCCTGGGGGAAGGTTTTGTGCAGTAAATGCATTGAAGGCTTAGTTAAGGAACACTCTATGGAACAGAGCTCTGACCTGGCAGCTTCTGTTAAGGAGCTTTCCAGCACTTTTCAATCTTTCAAAGCATTGTTTGAAAATTTTCAGCCTTTACAGCCCCCAGCAAGTCCTCTTCCAGCACAGCAAGATGTCGCACCTGGTCCTTCAGGCCCCTCAGTCAGTGAGGAGTTACCGGGGGTTTCCAGAGAGGCTTTAGAGGAGGAATCGGATGGTGCATCCTCACATTCCTCAAGCGAATCAGATGGAGAGAAGGTGGACGGCGAGTCTTCCAGAACCTCCCGATATAAACTCTCCTTGGAGGAGGTGGAGGAGCTCTTGGGAGCAATCCACACCACCCTAGGTATCCAGGAGGAGAAAAAATCTCTGTCTCTACATGACCGAATGTACGTGGGTCTTGGAGAGCAGAAGAAAAGGGTCTTTCCGGTACACGAGGTCCTAGTAGATGCCATTAAAAAGGAATAGCGGGACCCAGAAAGGAAACCTTTCTTTTCCAGAGCATTAAAGCGCAGATTCCCTTTCTCCGAGGATGAAGCTGCTGTATGGAACAAGTCACCTAGACTGGATGCAGCCTTCTCTCAGGTATCCAGAAAAACAGACTTGGCATTTGAAGATATGGGGGTGTTAACAGATCCCATTGACAAACGGATGGATTCTCTACTTAAGAAATCCTGGGATTTCTCTCTAGGCAACCTTAAGCCGGCCATGGCCGTCATAGTGGTGGCACGTAACATGGAGCACTGGTTAACGCATATAAAAGCTCATATTGAAGCGGGAACTGCTAAGGAGACGATTCTCTCCTCCTTCCCAATGCTCTTAAAGGGGATTGCATACATTGCAGACGCCTCAGCAGAATCGGCCAACATGTCAGCTAGATCTTCTGCCTTGGCCAACTCAGCCAAAAGAGCCCTTTGGTTAAAAACCTGGCAGGGGGACAATGCTTCAAAAATAAAGCTTTGCGGGGTCCCTTTCACTGGGGACTTGCTGTTCGGTCCGGATCTGGAGGCGGTTCTTGATCGAACGGCCGATAAAAAGAAGGCCTTCCCCTTGAAGAAAAAGTTGAGGGAACAGCCTAAAAAGAAGACTCGTTCACAAAGGAAATATAATTTTCCAAGAGCAGAGTCTCAGAAAAAAGTCTGGACCAACAAGGGTAGAGGGCGCGGGGGAGCGATTTTTCGCCCTCCTGAACAGCCCCGAAAGCCCCAATGACGGGTTAACCCCAGTGGGAGGAAGACTGGGGGCTTTCCTCCCACAGTGGGAGTCAGTTACCTCCAATCAGTTTATTCTGGGGATCGTAAGGAGGGGGTACAGACTAGAATTCTCAAGCCCCAATCCCCACACAGGCTACTGGTTACAAACTTGCCAAAGTGTGCGGAGAAGGCAGCGGCATTAATAGCCTCACTGGAGGATCTAGAGCGGCAGGATGTGATATCACGTGTCTCATCCGGAGAAATGGGCAGGGATTGCTACTCCCACATCTTTGTGGTTCGGAAGCCTTCAGGAAAATTCAGGCTCATCCTGAACTTGAAGCCCCTGAACCTATCAATCTCCTACAAGAAGTTTCGGATGGATTCCATTTTTTCTGTAAAAACACTACTCCCTCCGAATTGCTACATGGCATCCATAGATCTAAGGGACGCCTATCTGCACATTCCGATCGCAGAGGTTCCTCAGGCTGGCGGTAAGGTCAGGGGAGGAAGTAATACATCTTCAGTTCCAAGCCCTCCCTTTTGGGCTCTCCTTTTCGCCCCGGATATTCACCAAAGTTTTGGTGGAAGTTCTGGCTTTTATGCGCCTTCAGGGAATTTCAGTAATCGCATACCTGGGAGACCTGCTCCTTTTTGCTCCCTCCCTGGAGCAGCTGGTCCAGGATTTGCAGGTAGCAAGAGGTATACTGGAACATCTGCGATGGCTCCTGAACTTGGAGAAGTCCAACCTGCTTCCATCGCAGAGGATTACTTTCCTAGGTTGCATCTTGGACTCAACCCAACGGAGAGTTTTTCTTCCCGAAGAGAAAATTGCCAAAATAGACAGAGCCTTGGCAGTTCTGCAGGGCAATCACCAAATCACCATAAGAAGGGCCATGTCAGCCTTGGGATTGCTGACAGCAGCCCTCCCAGCAGTAAGGTGGGCAGGAGTGCACTTCCGCCCTTTACAGTGGTTCATTCTGAAGGTTTGGGACCACACTCAGAAGTCCTTGGACTCGATGGTCTTCATTCCTGTACAAATGAAGAGATCCCTGTGGTGGTGGAGAAAGGCAGCAAACCTATCGAAGGGTCTGGAGTGGGTTCTGCCTGTGTCCAAAATTGTGACAACAGACGCGAGTGGCACAGGTTGGGGCGCACACCTGGGGACGAGTCTGGCACAAGGTTCCTGGGGAGTCAAGGACGCAGTGCAGTCCTCGAACTGGAGAGAACTGAGGGCCATTTTTCTGGCTCTCAGAGCCTTCCAACAGGAACTCCAGGGACATCATGTACAGATCCGTTCAGACAATTCCTCAGCTTCCTCTTCTTCTCCCTGAACCGCTGGGACGGGTCGATAGGGGTGGACGCTCTGTCTCAGAGCTGGCATTTTGCCAAATGCTATGCCTTTCCCCCTCTGGTTCTGTTGCCTGCGGTTTTGAGAAAATTCAAGTTAGAAGACATGACCCTGATCCTGATAGCTCCACACTGGCCCAGGAGGCCATGGTTCTCGGTCCTAAGGAAACTGGCGGTGGAACCACCCTGGATTCTACCGGTCAGGGAGAATCTACTCTATCAAGGCCCGGTCTGCTGCCCTCAGGTGGAGAGGTGGAATCTGGCTGCCTGGCTACTGAAGAGGACTTGCTGAGAAGTAAGGGGTTTCCGAAGGACTGATAGCAACTCTTCTGAATTCTAGAAAAGAGGAGACGCGCAGAATCTATTTGAAGGTCTGGAAGAAATTCAGTTCTTGGTGCGCAGAGAACTCCTTTAATGTTCGCAGTCCAGTAGCAGTGCTAGAGTTCCTACAGAGTGGGGTGGATAAGGGGTTGGCACTTAGTACTCTTAAAGGTCAGGTGTCAGCTTTAAGTGTATTCCTAGAACAGCTAGCAGTGAACCCCTGGATATCCAGATTTTTTAGAGCTTTAAGAAGGCAGAGACCAATCGGCTCTCGCCCCTTTCCGGTATGGGATCTATCCTTAGTACTACATTCCCTTACAGAGGGTCCTTTTGAACCTATTGAGTCTTGTACGGTGAAGTTTTTAACCCTCAAGACGGTTTTCTTAGTCGCCATCACTACTGCAAGGAGGGTTAGTGAGCTACAAGCCCTCTCTAGGAGGGCACCTTTCTTTCAAGTTTTTCCGGATAGGATTATTTTTAAAACTGATCCGGCCTTTTTTCCAAAGGTGGTTTCGGAATTTCATAGAAGCCAGGAAATTTGTTTACCCACTTTCTGCTCAAATCCTGTGAAGGAACAGGAACAGGTCTTCCACAAGTTAGATGTCAGAAGATGTGCATTAAGGTACCTGGAGGTTACGGAGCAGTTTAAGAAATCAGACTCCTTTTTTGTTTCCTTTTCAGGGGCAAGGATGGGTTCCAAAGCCTCTAGACACACTATAGCCAGATGGCTAAAATTGGCTATCAGTCAAGCCTATATAGCAAAGGGGGTGGAAGTTCCGGAAGGTATTAGGGCTCATTCCACTAGGGCTATGGCAACGTCACAAGCAGAGTGGGCTGGTGCTACACCCGATCAGATCTGCAGAGCAGCAACGTGGTCAAGTTTTAAGACTTTCGTTAAGCACTACAGACTGAAACTATTGTCTGCCCAGGACCAGGCTTTTGGGCGAAAGGTTCTGCAGGCAGTAGTCCCACCCTAGGGTAAGTGCTCGCTTATCCTCTCAAGTGTGCTGTCCTGAAAGACGAAAGATGGAAAATCGAAGTTACTAACGTTTTTTCCAGGAGTCTTTCAGGACAGCACCGGTACCCACCCAGATATTGTCTTGCCACTAGGACGTGAGAGCATCAGGAATATAAATGTTGTTATGATGTGTTCTTATGTCTCCCTAGACTGTCCGGAGGTTCTCGTGCAAAAACTGACGGGCTAAAGGGAAGGGGCGACTTAAAAGTCTGGTGGAGGCGGTGTTTCCTCAGAGGGGAGGAGCCGAGGTCTCTCAAGTGTGCTGTCCTGAAATACTCCTGGAAAAAACGTTACCGGTAAGTAACTTCGATTTTTTTTCCATCATTCGCTGGAACGACGCAAGTGCCCCTTGCAGACCAAAAGGCATCTGTTTGTACTGAAACGAGCCCTCAGGAGTGGAAAAGGCAGTCGTCTCCTTGGCCGATTCAGTTAGCGGTATTTGCCAATAGCCTTTCGTTAGGTCTAGGGTTGTTATATAGCGAGCCTGTCCCAACCTGTCCACGAGTTCGTCGACCCGAGGCATTGGGTATGCATCGAACTTGGACACACTGTTGAGTCTCCTAAAGTCATTACAAAACCTGATAGTGCTATCAGGTTTTGGGACCAGCACTATGGGACTCGATCATTCACTGTGGGACTCTTCTATCACGTCCAGCTCTAACATATTTTTGATTTCTTTCGCGACTGCCTCTCGCCTGGCCTCGGGGATTCTATATGGCTTTACATTTACCCGAACCCCTGGTTCTGTCACTATGTCATGCTGGATCACCTTGGTCAGTGCGGGTAAAGGGGGGGGAAAAAGTCTCTATTTTTGTGCATGAACGCCCTAACATTTGTTGTGCCACGGACAGGGAATCCATTATGGGGACGTCAGGTGTCACCGGTCTGTTGGAGGCGGGGAAGTGGCCAGTAAAGTCTCTCTGTCGTTCCAGGGCTTTAAGAGATTCACATGATAAATTTGGTGTGGTTTCCTTTTCCCTGGCTGGTAGACTTTGTAGTTTACCTCCCCCACCCTTTCGACAACCTCAAAGGGACCCTGCCACTTGGCTAGGAACTTACTTTCCACCGTGGGAACCAGTACCAACACTCCCCGGGGCTGAAAGTACAGACCTTGGCACCCCGATCATAGACCCTCCTGTGGGCCTCCAGGGCTCGCTCGATATGTTCTCGCACCAGGGGCAGGACAGCTGCGATTCGATCCTGCATCAAGGACACATGCTCTATGATGCTTCTATATGGGGTGGCCTCTCCTTCCCACATTTCTTTGGTGACATCTAGCAGCCCCCAGGGATGTCTACCATACAAAAGCTCAAAGGGGGAATAGCCTGTGGATGACTGCGGAACCTCACAAACGGGAAACATGAGATATGGTAGCAAAAAATCCCAGTTTCTCCCATTTTTGTCAGCCACCTTTTTCAGCATACTTTTCAAAGTTTTATTAAATCTTTCGACCAGACCATCCATTTGGGGTTGATAGACAGAGGTACAGAGATGGAAGATTTTGTATAATCTACACAGTTTCTTGGTAACCCTGGACATAAATGGGGTACCCTGATCGGTTAAGACCTCTTTTGGGATCCCCACTCGACTAAACACCTGGACCAACTCCTTGGCGTTGGTGTTGTGCAAGGGTATGGCCTTGGGATAGCGCGTCGCATAGTCCAGGATCACCAGAATATGCTGGTGACCCCAGGCAGATTTGAAAACCGGCCCCACCAGGTCCATGCCAATTCTCTCAAAGGGGACCTCTACAAGGGGGCTGCGAAAATGGGGCGACGGTGCCGACATTTGGCACTCGGGGCATGATTTGAAGTACTCCGTGTCATCTGCATACATCCCAGGCCAGAAAAATCTCTGGGCGACTCTCTCCCTGGTTTTTTTCAATACTGAGATGTCCCCCCATTAGATGATCATGGGCCAGGTCAAGTACCACCCTGTGGAAGGGTTTGGGAACCAGTAGCTGTTCTATCTCGTCCTTTCCACGTTTTACCACTTGATACAATAAATTGTTTTTAATGGCCATGTAGGGGAAAGACACCCTCCCAGTTAGGATCTACGGATTCCCCATCCAACATCTTAACATTTTCCCTGGCCCTCATGGGGGGGGCATCTCGCAGTTGCTCAGGACAGAAATCCTGTCGGGTACCACATTCTGGCTACTTTCATTGTCAGGGTCAGAGGTGTTCTCCTGTTCGTTACCCTTGGGCTGGGAGCTAGCTTCCAGGTCCTCCGGCTCCCCAGCCATGACAGGGAAAGGAAGAGGATCTCCAGCTTCCTCGATCCCACCAACAGCACCCCCTTGGCAAAAAGGGTCCGGTGAGAGTTCCCGTGCTTCTCCAGCAAGGGGAGCAATATCTACCAGCCTCCCTTTGCTCTCCCACAATTTTCAAAAATGGGGAGAATCTCTCCCCACTAAAGCTTTATGAAGCAGAGAAGGTACCACCCCCACTGAATGTGTTACACTGCCCCACGGGGTATAAACCTCAACCACTGCTGTCTGGTAGTCCCAAGTGTCCCCATGGATGCAAATTACCCCAATAGTACTGGGATGTAGTTTTGTGGGGTTCACACAATCATTCCTGACTAGGGTCACCACACTACCAGAGTCTAGCAAGGCTGTGAGTGGCTTTCCATCCACTGAAATAACACACATCTGTTTTTCAATGCGACTCTGACATGATGCAGTACATGTGACCTGTGCAAACAGAGAAATGCGTATTTTCATAAAAGCATCACATTGCATAGGTTCATCATCTATAGGACAGTTTGCAGCAATATGCCCTAATGCATGGCAACAAAAACACCGTATGTGCCCTACCCTCAGTCCTCTTAATGGCCCCAAAGATTTTCCACCAGATATATATATTATTATGCAAAAGTTTAGGAACCCCTGACAATTTCAATGATTGTCATTTATAAATATTTGGGTGTTTGGATCAGCAATTTCATTTTGATCTATCAAATATCTGAAGGACACAGTAATATTTCAGTAGTGAAATGAGGTTTATTGGATTAACAGAAAATGTGCAATATGCATCAAAACGAAATTAGGTGCATAAATTTGGGCACCCCAACAGAAAAATCACATCAATATTTAGTAGAGCCTCCTTTAGCAGAAATAACCCTCCTTTAGCAGAAATAACAGACGCTTCCTATAGCCTGTAATGAGTGTCTGGATTCTGGATGAATGTATTTTGGACCATTCCTCCTTACAAAACATCTCCAGTTCAGTTAGGTTTGATGGTTGCCGAGCATGGACAGCCCGCTTCAAATCACCCCACAGATGTTCAATGATATTCAGGTCTGGGGACTGGGATGGCCATTCCAAAACATTGTACTTGTTCCTCTGCATAAATGCCTGAGTAGATTTTGAGCAGTGTTTGAGCAGTGTTTTGGGTCGTTGTCTTGTTGAAATATCCAGCCCCTGCGTAACTTCAACTTTGTAACTGATTCTGAGTGGAATCCATGCAACCCCTTAACTTTTTTTTTTTAATATAAAGTTTATTTATTTTAACAGAATACAAAGCCAGTTACATTAGCTCAAGACAGATATTGTACAATGATCGTCCATACCATATCAAGTCGATAAGTACACTGCAGATAATATAGTTCAGCTGCACAATTAATGGCAAGAGTAAAGTTGTAAAACTTCATATCCAGGTCGCTATAAAAGCCCCCACGAGGGGGGAGGAAGGGTGTGGGGGGGGGGAAGGCCCGGGTAGGGAGGCCCAGCAGGGGTCCTCCAAGCTTAGTTATATATTAACCTTATACCGGGGAGGCCTTGTCCGGGGCAAAATTACCTAGAGCAGGAATGATTGGACAGCCAAGAGTGTAAGTTATAGTACTTCGTTTATCTATGGAATAGTCAGGTGTTTGGCCTCCACCCAACCCGCCCAGACTCTATCAAACTTTTTCGGGCAGTTCCTTCCCATATATGTTAGTTTATATAGGGGCAAGGCTGCATTGATGAGAGAGAGCCATAGTTGTTTAGTAGGTGATTGAGGCTGATTCCAGTTAAGGAGAATCGCCTTTCTGGCATACATTGCAGTGTAAAAAAACAAATAATTTTTTCCCTTTGGGGGCCTCAAGAGAGTCATATATGCCCAGCAGGAGGGGGAGAGGGCTATAGGGGACCCTGATTTTGCCCACGAGTTAATATCGTCCAGGACTGTCTTCCAAAAAACCACTATCCGTGGACATGTCCACACAGTATGATAAAAATCTGCATAATCTGAGCCACATCTGGGACAAGTGGCTGTTCTATTGGTATAAATTTTTGCAAGGCGCGATGGGGAGTAATAAGCCCGGTGTAGAAATTTTAATTGGGTGAATCTATCCCTAGAGGACATGGTCAGAGTTAGGTATTGCTGCACCCCCTCCTCCCAGTCATCATCAGTCAGGTCAGGGATGTCATGCTGCCAGGTTGTCAGCAGTTGTGAGACTCTAGACGTGTCCAACAGGGTAAGTTTGTTATAAATAGACGAGAGTAGTCTAGTGCCTTCAGGTGCACGAAGTTCAGTCTCCAAATCCGACATCCGCAGAGTTATCGGGCTGGGAAACTGGGAGCGAAATGCATGTCTCATCTGGAGAAATCTAAAAAACATCCGGTTTGAAAGGCCTTTTCTACTTTTCAGATCATCGAACGTTATCAGTTGTCCCTGCGATACAATATCACCAAGGGCAACTATTCTGTATCTAGCCCATATGACGGGATCTGGGATCGACTGAAAATTACTCAACCGCGGGTTACCCCAAAGTGGTGTCACAGGGGACCACGTATTTTGTTTCTCTAGTTTCGCGTTCACCGTAACCCACACCTTAATGGTCGTTTTCATGGGCACCGATATTCTAGGATTGGAGCGGGGCCCACTATGTATGAGATTCCGTAAGTCCGAGTAGGAACCAAGCAACGCGGCCTCCACATCGGATGCCGGATTAGAGGGCTCCTCCGCGAGCCACCACTTTAACGTCACCAGGACTGCCGCCCAATAATATTTTAAGAAACAATGGAGTGCCAGGCCTCCCAACGTAACCGGTAGTTGTAATGTTGTTTTTGCTATTCTAGGAGCCTTTCCATTCCATACAAAGGAGATTACCAAACTGTCCAACTTGGCAAAAAAGGAAAGAGGTATGGGTACAGGTGTTTGAACAAATAGGTGAATTTGGGCAGGAAATTAAATTAAATTTACGTGGCCCACTGGACTTAGGGGAAGGTATTTCCATGAAGAAAATTGGTGGGTCACTCGAGACATCACCGGGGTCAGATTCAGGCCAATGAACTGACCAAGGTTTCTGTGTATCTCTAAGCCAAGGTATCTGAACTGTGATACCAGGCAAAGCTGTGCGTCCAAATGCAAAGGAGCAACCCCAGAGTGCAGTGGGAACAATACTGATTTTCCCCAGTTAATATATATTCCTGAATATCGCCCACATCTATCTATAACCTGAAGCGCTTGTGTCAATGATTGTCCGTCGTCTTTAAGAGATATAACAAGGTGTCATCCGCATACAATGACACCTTTTCCTGTAGTAGGCCTATAGTAATACCCTGTATTTGTGAGGTGGACCTAATAAGGATAGCCATGGGCTCTATCGCCAGTGCAAAGAGCCCCGGGGATAACGGGCATCCCTGTCTCATTCCCCTACGAAGGGGGAAAGACTGGGAGAGGACCGCTCCAGTACGTACCCTGGCCGTCAGGGATCTTTACACTGCCTCAACCCAGGAGATGAAGACGGGACCAAATCCAAATCTGCGGAGGACCTCATACAGTGTCCGGAGATTAATGTCTGTGCCCTTGCCCGGCATGAACCCCGATTGATCTTCGTGCACTAATGACAGTATTACCTCATTGAGACGCCTGGCGAGTATTTTAGTTAAAATTTTTGCATCAGAATTCAACAGGGAGATGGGCCTATAGGATGAACACAGTTGGGCATCTTTCCCTGGTTTGGGCACTACAACTATGATTGCTTGTGCCATAGACGGGGGGAGGACTCCCTCCTTTAGCGTTTTGACAAACATGTTGTGTATTCTTGGAGCCACTTCCTCAGCATATTGCTGATAAAACTCAGGAGGGAATCCATCCGCCCCAGGAGTTTTACCCGGTTGTAGAGAGCCCAAGGCTATTTGGACCTCTTCTAATGTGATTGGACTATCCAGGGACTGCCTTGCCTCCGGTGTCAGTAGGGAATTCCACTTTATCCAAGAACCCAGATAGCTCTTCTTCAGAGTATCCTACTCTTGATGAGTACAGATTGGAGTAGAATTCCATAAAGCATGTGTTTATATCTGATGGGTCAGTCTTTATTGTTCCGTCAGTCGCCTCAATTCTCGCTATAGTGGGGGTCATGGATTGTTCTTTAGCTAGCCAGGCTAACAGTCTCCCCGTCTTCTCCCCCTGCTCAAATATTTTTTGTGATTGAACCAATTGTCTTTTATTGACTTTGGCCACCCTAAGAAGCAGAATCTCCCTATACGTTGCTTTCATGTCCTGTCCCGTGATGGGGTTAGCCATGAGGGCAAAGTCAGATTCAAGAGTCTGAGCCTTGGCCTCCGCCTCCTCAAGTATAAGCTGGTTATTTTTACGTTCTGTAGCAATAGAAGACATATAACATCCTCTTATATAGGCCTTAAATGCATCCCAGTCATTACCCGGTGAAGTTGAGCCAGCATTTATCAACCAGTATTGTCTAATCAAGGTGGCCATCTCAAACTCTATAGTTGGGTGGTTTATCCAAAATCTAGACAGACGCCAGATTTTGCCGGCAGAACACAGAACATCGGTGAATGATCCGATATTCCTCTGGGGAGGATGTTGATCTCTTTAATCTCAGGCAAAAGGGTGCCACTGGCATAGATGAGATCAATGCGAGATAGCATATTGTGTGAAAGGGAACAGCATGTGTATGAGTGTTCATTAGGGTATTTCCATCTCCACACATCCTCAAAACCAAATACACCCGCCCATCTGGATAGGGAAGAGTCCGTGACTGAGTCGGGTGTGAGTCTATCGCGGGACGGATCCGGCGCTATATTGAAATCCCCTGCCAGATGGACATTATCTGTGGGATTTTGAGCTAGGAGGGGGATAAGGTTATGGATTAGGGAAATGTCAGCCGGAGGTGGTAAGTAGATGCCCACCACTACCATCTCAACCGTATCAATAATTTGATGAATTAGTATGTACCTACCCCCAGGGTCAAGCTTAACATCCAGCAACTCAAAGTGAAGGGACTTATGAGTCAAAATACTGACTCCACGTGAGTAGCCAGAGTGGGTGGCATGAAAATTCCGCCCCACCCAGGGGCGTTTAAGACTCATTATCTTGCTCCCCACTAGATGTGTTTCTTGCAATATGCAGATATGGGGGTTGTATTTCTTAATATAATCAAACACTAGGGAGCGCTTTATTTTATCGCCCAATCCCTGGACATTCCAGGAAAGAATTCTCAGGGGGGCCATAGCATGGGAGGATATAAATATGTAAGGATTAAGTTATGGTCAGCCGGACCCTGGGAGGCCGGCAACATCATCAATACCCTGTACCTATGGGTCCGCCATGGATCCGGGCAGAGCAGTGGCAGGGCCCCAATCCATAGCACCCCTGGATAACATATATTGTCATTCATCTGTCTTACATAGTAAAAAATAACACTATAAAACAAGAAAAAACAAAAACTGAAGCCCCTCCCACCCCGCACAACCGCTGTGGAACTCGGCGTGCCTAGACCCCAAACAAAACCCATTAAGTTCTAGGAAATTCTCCCACAAGGCAGAGAGACAACCCCCAGAACGGCACCAAACAACACAGGGGCGGTCAGAGTTTGGTGCAGTCCAGAGATATCCGTCCGTATCCTGAGGATAAAAGAAGCGTAATAGGAATCCATATAACTTGTAAACTAGAAAAGTAAACGTGATAATAAAAATTGAAAAGAAAAACACCTAGCCGCAGCTAGGGGCACACACTTATGGTCAGATCTGTAACACGTTACCCCCCACAGACCTTCCAATGAGGCCCTGGGTAATAATGCTCTCCTCCATCGGTCTCCATTCCCGTCAGTCAACCAAATATGGTGTGTCTGTGCTGAGTGTCCACTTACATAAATGCGGATGAGGATAAAGCCTTTAAGTAGAGCACCATGGTGGAGTAAGCGGGAAAAAACAGCAAGGGAGCCATCCACCACCCCAGCCCTTCCCTCCCCAACAGGCACCTTTTAGTGAATCAGAACCAATAACAAGGGGGGGGAAAGGGCGGCAATAAAGCTGTGTGGGCAACACTAGGAACAAAAATCGTCATCTAGGTAAATGTTGAAGGTGGCAGGCATACTTTACCAAGAAAGTTACTTCTAAGGCACTAGGTCACAATGCTGGAGATTTACACAAGCATTTCTGTACGGGCTACTCCTGCCCTCTTCAATCTTGGGGTAGGGTGTCCAACCAATGGGAAGCCTCCTCCGGCGAGGTGAAGTATCGAGAGGATTCTCCATCAATCACTCTAAGGCGAGCTGGGAATAACATGTTATACTTTAGCCCTTTCAGGCGTAGCTGTGCCTTGACGTGGTCGAAGGTTCTGCGGAGCCGCTGGGTGTCGACAGAGTAGTCTGGGAACATCATGATCTTGGTGTTTTCGAAGCGAAGCTCCGGAATCTTCCGGGCCTTCTGGAGGGCCAAGTCTCTGTCCCGGAAATTCAGCAACCAAAAGATGAAGGTATGCGGTGGGGCTCCAGGTGGGCCTCGCACAGGTGGCATCCTGTGCGCTCGCTCCACCACGAAATGTAGGGAGAATGAGGCTTGTGGGAGTAGGGTGCGGAGCAAAGTCTCTGTGAAAGCCGTGGGATCGCGACCTTCAGCGCCCTCCGGTAGGCCCACCAGCCGCAAATTGTTTCTGCGACTACGGTTCTTACTGTCCTCAGCCCGCGATTCGAGGATCTTTACCTTGGCTTGTAGGGTATGGATAGAGGCCCGGTTGTCTCGAACGGCATCCTCCGAGTCACCAATACGTCGCTCTGCTTCAGTCATGCGGTCTCGCATCTTGTCCATATCTCTGCGCATGAGCCCAAACTCCATTTGTAGAGTGTCAATTTTGGCCATTAGGGTGTTCTGGCAGCCAGAAATAGCCAGCATAAGAGCTTGGAAGCGGTCCTCCTCCGAACCTGGATCCGCAGGGACGGTCTGAGACGCCATGTTCGTGTAGCTGGTCACGCTCGCTGGGGCCTGTGACTTCCGCTGTGAGGAAGCTTTAGGGGTATGCCCACCTGTCTTTGCGGAGCCAGATCTGCCTCTTCTCATGCCCAAGTGCCCTCCACTGCTGGATGGGATAAACTGTGGTGTGGGCAGCTCACAGCAAGGGTTCAGGCTGTTAAATCTGCAGCTATACAACACCCCCAAAGTCCAGTGCCTTACTGTATATGTTGTAGACTGACCTTTAGGCCGCAGGCAGGATGTAGGCCTCTACTACGACTCCTCCAATGGTCTCTGGGTGTAGTCCCTTCGTAGGCACTGTATCAGCCCCAGGCCAGGCGACGGCTCCCCCTCTGTGAGCTACGGCAGGGATTGGTGCGTTTGTTAAAGGCCGCAAGATGGCGTCCTTTATGTGGAGCCAGCTTAGCTTCTCTGTGGGGTATTCTGTGTCCCTACTGGTCCCCCCCGGGTCCCGCTGCAGCTCACCGCCGGGTGGTATTGCTGTGTGATGTGCGGCGGCCCTCTTCTCGCCGATCGCGGCACCCGAGGCCGGGGATCGCAGAGGCTCCATAGGCCTCAAGATGGTGGATCCCCTCCGGAGTGTGGCGCCAGCCGAAGGCCTCCGAGGTGCCGTCGATGTCCCCGCCTGTCTCCTCCGGGACGCTCCCTCTCTCGCAGCCGGATGGCTTCACTATAAGGTTTTTTGCGGTCCTCCACCCACCGATTGCGGGACCCGAGGTCGGGGATCGCGAGGGCTGCATAGATGGCGGCCTGCCTCCGGGACGTGGAGCCAGCCAAGGGCCTAAGGCAGCTCCATCAGTCGGATGGCCGCCACCATAACCCCCGGTTCTGCTGCTGATGGTGCCTGGCAGCACTTAGGAGTCAGTGTTGAAGGAAAGTGAGGATTTTTGAGGCAGGATTCCTACGGATTGCATAAGGACCGGCGGAGCTCCTCTGGAACACGTCTGCTTCCTACTGCATCCGGACACGCCCCAACCCTCAACTTTAACCAGATTCCCAGTACCGCCACTGGCCACACAGCCCCAAAGCATGATGGAATCTCCACCAAATTTTACTTGGAATGCTGTGTTCTTTTGCCGCAATGCATAACGCCCCTTGTTATGACCAAATAACTCAATCTTTGTTTCATCAGTCTACAGCACCTTATTCCAAAATGAAGCTGGCTTGTCCAAATGTGCGTTTGCATACCTCTAGCAACTCCGTTTGTGACGTGTGTGCAGAAAGCCTTCTTTCGCATCACTCTCCTATACAGCTTCTCCCTGTGCAAAGTGCACTGAATTGTTGAAGGATGCACAGTGACCTAACATCTGCAGCAAGTTGATGTTGTAGGTCTTTGGAGGTGGTGCGTGGGCTGTTTTTGACTGTTCTCACCATCCTTCGCCTTTGCCTCTCCAATATTTTATGAGGCCTGCCACTTCTGGCCTTAACAAGAACTGTGCCTGTGGTCTCCATTTCCTCACTATGTTCCTCACAGTGGACACTGACAGCTTATATCACTGCAATAACTTTTTGTAGCCTTCCCCTAAACCACAATGTAGAACAATCTTTGTTTTCAGGTTATTTGAGAGTTGTTTTGAGGCCCCCATGTTGCCACTCTTCAGAGGAGAGTCAAAGAGAACAACAACTTGCAATTGGCCACCTTAAATACCTTTTCTCATGATTGGATGCACCTGCCTATGAAGTTCAAGGCTTAATGAGCTCACCAAACCAATTGTGTGTTCCAATTAATCAGTGCTAAGTAGTTACAGGTATTCAAATCAACAAAATGACAAGGGTGCCCAAATCTTTGCACCTGTCTAATTTCGCTTTGATGCATATTGCGCATTTTCTGTTAATCCAATAAACCTCATTTTACTACTGAAATATTACTGTGTCCTTCAGTTATTTGATAGATCAAAATGAAAATGCTGATCCAAACACCCAAATATTTATAAATGACAATCATGGAAATTGTCAGGGGATCCTAAACTTTTGCATACAACTGTACATATATCTACTAGACCAGTGGTTCTCAACTCCTGTCCTCAGGACCCACTAACAGGCCAGGTTTGCAAGATAACTGAAATACATCACAGGTGAGATAATTTGCTGCTCAGTGATGGCAGTATTCTGGTCTGCATATCCCCAAGGTAATACTTAAAATCTGGCCTGTTAGTGGGTCCTGAGAACAGGAGTTGAGAACCACTTCACTAGACTGTGTGTATGTGTGTGTGTGTGTATATATACTAATACACTGCCTGCAAGCCACTAATGGCCTAATCTAGCTCAAGTTATCTCTAGCTCCGTCCACTCTAACACACTACATACGTCCGCTGTGTAAGCAGCTTATATAGTGTGGGGCGTGGACCTAGCCCCCTGAGCCATGATTGGCTAAAGCCACCCTGCCATTTATTACTCCTGCTCTACTGTTGATTTACAAGCAACCCTTGCTAATACTGTTTCTCTTGCATGCTGTTTAAAGTGTGCACTAAGGTAGCCTAGTTAACTATTAGCCTGTCCTGCACTGCAGCTGAGTTGTAAGTAACCCTTGTTGGCAAGGGTGCACTTATCTATGCTGATTCTGATTGCAGGTGTAACAAGCAGACCGCTATGTCTTCTCCTGCAGATTGCATCTCTTTCCACAGCATCTGTTTGCTCAGTTCAGAATACTGAGAAGTGTGCCCTATCCTTCGAATGAGTTGGTACAGGGGGAAATTCTGTGTGTGAACATAATGCCTATACTTAAGGGTGACTTTTTTGATCCTTATTGCTGCAGTCTGCCAATGTCTGTAACATATTGACAATTGACACTCTTTGCTTATGCCTTGCTTTATGGAGGGCGCTCTTTGGTGCACCCCTAGGTGACAATTCCTGTTTTGTGTCCAGAACGTAGTATCCAGTGGCTACAAGCAAGAACTTTGAACTCCGCCTTCATTTTATAGGATACGGGGACATTCTACTGCCCTCCAGTGTCAAAAATCCCACATGGAATCCACCCAGTTTATCCACTCCTCTCTTTATCTGAGTGACCTTCTTACCTCTGTGGACATCAGAGATGTTGGCTCATAGGTCCTGCCTGTGTTTCACTGTGAGTGTGCAACATTAGAAATTTGTTGCTCTTCTTTTTGCTCTGCTTGTTCTTAGGGCATACCTATACGAGGCGTGTCCGGAATATAATGAAAATGAAGTTTATACGCTCGAAGGGCTCTGTGAAAGGAGACGTTTTCCAAGATGTTTGTCACTTGGGATGGGGTGCCAGGTATACGTTAGAACACTGATCATTTACATTCCAGTCTTGGCAGAGTTGATACATTCTTTTTTGTAACATTCTGTTTAAGTGCCTGGTATTAATAAAAATGCAAGCAAGTTTGGAACAGTGGTATGTGATAACATTTTGTGTGAAATTGGATAAAAGTGCAGAAAGTCAGCCACCCCCCCGCTTCCCCTTTCCCTGCTCTCCTCTGCAGGCATCACGGGTGGCTTCCCCTGGCAGTGTTCGTCTCCTCCTTCCTCCTCGATGGGCCGCCACTGCTCTCGGTCAAGGAAACCTGGGCATTAGAGGAATCCAGCTCTCTGTGCCAAGCTTCAATACCCAAAGTTGTCAATAGGCCACACTTTATAACTGTTTACAGGTCATCAGTTTTGAATTGCATGATGGCCCTAAGATTGCTCCCACTCCTGTGTGAGCAGCTATATCTAGTACGTGTAGCACAGTCCTTTATTTTGTGTATAGGCGCTCCCGCTATGCGCGTTTGTTTGTCTATGTGTAGACCTTTAAGCGGGGGGCTTTAAAAATCGGTTTGGATTTTTTAATATTTATGTATTACTTAAAATTTTAAATCAATTTTATTGCTCTCACAAATAGGCTAACAAGCCCTCTATGTTATAGCACAGTGGAAGTGCACAGGTTCTCTATTAGACCCCTAATGTCTCTCCTGTTCTCAATTGAAGGTAATGAAGCACAGATCATCAGTGTTTTGTCCATCAATGTTGCTAAAAGCAGTTCACTATTTACCCAAAGACCCCCTTGTAATAACTATAAGTTGATGAATCCAGAAAGTATGAGCAGTTATAAGAAGCCAGTGGGTTCAGCTCATGGACAATTACCCAAAGTTGCAATGGACCTTTAAATACCTGCTTAAAGTGGAGTTCCACCCACTTTTACAACTCTTCAGCATCCCTCACTAAACTGTGCACTGTAAACGAATTGGATATTTTTTTATTTTTTTTTCTCAGCACTTACTGTATATCTGCTGTATTCATTTTTCACTTCCTCCTCCCTGGCCGCGTCCTATCGCATCATTTCCTGTTTGCAATGCCTTCTGGGAAGGGGTGGCAACTTCCTCTGAAACTGCCATTGCTATGGAAACCTGACCTGAAACCTATTACACTGCTTGTGCTGCACTGAGCATGTGCGAGATCTGCAAGGATGAGATCCAGGAAGAAATACAGTCTGGCTTCAGATGCCCAGACTTAAGATGGCCACGGCCTGATGTAAATTTATAAAATAACAAACTACTGCTATAAACTAACAAAACAGACCTTAGTTTACAGACTAACTTTACTAGAATACATTAAGCTTGTGTATTATAGGGGTATTTTTATTTAAAAAGTATAATTTCGGCCGGAACACCACTTTAACAATCCCATACCACACCATACAATGCCATTCTATAAAGACCATTTTACAGAAAACAGGGTGACCATATTGCCACTGACAGTGTGTGCATATTATCCAGAATTTGAGTTAGGTTTCAGCGAGCAATGTTTCTTCTAAGGACATCCACACTGTTCCATATGGCAGTTGGAATTTGGATACAGCACACTGAGGAATGTCAGTGGAGTAGTGTAAACAAACATGGTATTGTGGTGCAGCATGCTCTATGCAGCTTATTCCTCCAGAATTAAAAACAAAGAATTACAATATGGCTTGATTTCTATGCATTCATACTTGGTGTAAATTTATAGTGTTGCCATTCACATTACAGGACTTGTATGTGAGGAATGTGGCAAAAGCTAAAGACAGAACAAACATTTTAGACGAAGAGTGGAAGAAACTAAGAGTGCAACCAGTTCAGATGATGAAGCCTTCAAGTGGTCACCCATTTCTAAAAAAGGTAAATGCCTCTTATTCATATACAGGTCATTCCTTTTGTCTTCTTTGGTTTTGGGTGGTTTTGGGCTATTTCAATCTCCTGTTTGTTTCAAGGGAATGCATGTTTTTTTTTCAAAGTTTAAAGTAAAACTAAAGGCAACACTTTTTTTTTCATTTTGGATGGAGTAAGGGAGGGTAAAACCATCTCTAACATTTGGCAGGTATATTTTTGCCATTTGTGTCCCATTTGGGAGATTTCACATAGCCAAAACAGGTGGGAGGAAATTCCCCCAAAGTGTGGGATTCCCAGGTTGTTATCCGGTTCCCCACTGTAAAATTTCCCCACTTTCCTGTTCTGGGGAAAACGCAAAATGTGGGATTTTCTTTCACTTTCGGTGGTAATAGTAAATAGAACAAATAGAGAGGGTGAACCTCCCTAACAGGGGCACAGACAGCAATACAAACCTTGCAAGTTTACTAATTCCTCTCCACTCTATCCAAAACTAAAAAACAGGTTTTGCTTTTAACTATACTTTAACTCCAGGCAGATATAAAAGACAACATTTAACGCAGCACTGTATTGATGATTACATTGCTAAATTATTTTTTTTTTAATGCAAGCAATGCAAATACCTGAATTTGGCTTGTCATCAGCCTATTGCAGACTCCTGCACAGCAGAGCTCTGGGAGCTGGACGGAAAAGCAGTCTATTGTGTTGAGAGAAGAGCTCATCATTTGGGTGCGGGTGCATGGCCCTGAACCCACACTGTCTGTG
This sequence comes from Lithobates clamitans, assembly GCA_037952925.1. Lineage (NCBI taxonomy): Eukaryota > Metazoa > Chordata > Amphibia > Anura > Ranidae > Lithobates > Lithobates clamitans. The sequence continues at coordinate 4,520,947 of JBBGZY010000586.1, forward strand.
TTGGGGGACTTGCACCTGCACTTCTGTCAAATTCGAAGCAGACTGCCTGCACAGGGATGCGTGGAACACCTGTGCATCCTCTTGTGGGCAAACATGGCCCTGGCATATGCCTAAAGGGGTTGTAAACCCTCATGGTTTTTCACCCTAATGCATTGTATGCATTAAGGTGAAAAACCTTCTGTGGTGCTGCAGCCCTCCGTGTTACTTACCTGACCCCCGATCTTTCTCCGGCCGGGAATGAGCACACCAGCTCTACCCGGTGACTCGTGTCCTGATTGGATAGATTGATAGTATCACAACTATTGACTCCCGCTTCTGTCAATCAAATCCAATGACACTGCGCTGGGGGGGCGGGGCCGAGTCCTGCATTCTGTGTAAATGGACACAGATGTGGGACCCCAGAAGAGGAGGACCGGGGCCACTCTGTGCAAAACGAACTGCACAGTGGAGGTAAGTATGACATGTTTATTTTTATTTTTTGTTGTTTTTTTTTTAAACGAGGATTTACAACCCCTTTAATTATGCCCGTGTAAATAAGCACTTACTCTGTTCTAATTATATTAATTCACTATAGTCACTTTAATTGGTACTGTTGCAACTGTCTATAGTCAATTTAATTGGTACTTTTGCTGCTGTCTATAGTCACTTTAATTGGTACAGTTAGTCTTTTTATATTTTAACACAGGTAGTTCAAGTAAAAATAACCGAGTACTTTATTTATTTATTTTTAGTGCACTGTAGAAAGTAGCTTTCCTGGATTTGCTGTTCAGACTGTATTCACAAGGTCTCTGAACACTGTGGCACTTGTTCCCATTATGTACTCTTGGTCACCACTGCAGCAAAATTTTATGGTATGTTGTATGACTTTTTATCATAATGTTTGTAATTATGTTATGGACCATCCGGTTAGTCCTTCAATCTACTTAGTTTCAAATACTCAGGGATGACCCTGTAAAATATTACCAAACACCTAATGTGTCATCTCAAATTTATCTAAATATTTTGTTCACATTCTTGACTTCATACAATCTTATTCACCAATTACATTATGTATATGAATGCATCAGTTTGCGCTTTGCCTAAATTAATTATAAATTAATTGAGTGTTGCATTTAAATCTGCGATTTAACAGTGAAAAATAGTTGGGCTTTATACCATAACAAAGATTCACTTGTTACAAGATTCTGTGTGCATCATTTTACACATAACTCACAAGTATCTTTAATGAAAATATCTCCGCACATGCCAATAGCTTTGAAGTGATTGTTTGTTTTTTTTTTTTTTTTTTAAAACAAGACTTACAAACGTGTTATACTTGCCCTGTGGCCTCACTAGGGTTGGTGAAAAATTGGTTTCACCACCACCAACTATAGTCCCCCCTCAGTACAGACCCCCCCACTAAGTACAGATCCCCCTCCTGCAGTATAGATCTTACTCCCTCAGTACAGACCCCCCTTGCTCAGTATAGACATCCCACTAAGTACATACCCCCTCCCTCTGTACACTCCCCCTCCCTCTGTACAGACTCCCCCTCCCTCAGTACAGACCTCCCTCCCTCAGTACAGACCCCCCTTTCTCAGTATAGACTCTCCACTAAATACAGCCCCCCCCCTCAGTACAGACCCCCCTCAGTGCAGACCCCCTCCTCAGTGCAGACCCCCCCTCAGTGCAGATCCCCCCCTCAGTGCAGCCCCCCCATCAGTACAGACCCCCCCCCCATAGCGCCCCCCCTGCACATGTCCATATACATATATAGTAGTGTACAGACCTCAGAATAGCACAGACAGATATACACAGCGGACAGCGATGTGTCCCTCGGGCTCCATCTCATCCTGTGTGGATGTAAACTGAGAGGAGATGGGAGGCGGCTTTGGTGCGCTCCGCTCAGGGACACAACCGCGAGATCCGAGAGGCAGATCAGTGTAGGGCAGCAGGCGGTGTTAGTGGTACCGCTACTCACGGGTGTTATCCCTCTGGTAGGTGTCACCCAGGTGTGGCCTGCACCCCCTGCCCCCCTAATGACATCACTGTACTTGCCTCCTCTGTGCAGTGGATTTGCATAGAGCAGCCTGGATCCTCCTCTTCTCTGGTCCCTCTTCGCTGCTCCTGGCCCCTCCCTCCTGTCGAGTGCCCCCACAGCAAGCAGCTTGCTGTGGGGGCACCCAAACCGAGTCACCAGCTCCGTGTGTCCTTTCAGGCACGAAGCCCTTACCCAGCCCTGCCCCCTCTCTCCCCTGATTGGCTAACTGACATTGATTGACAGCTGTGGGAGCCAATGGTGCCACTGCTGTGTCTCAGCAAATCAGGAGGAGAGTCCAGGATGGCTAAGACACTCGTGGACATTGCTGGAGAGAGATGGGGCTCAGGTAAGTAATTAGAATGCATTGAGAGATAAAAAATTCTGCCTTTTCAACTCCTTCAAAAGTCTGTCTACTCCTGGATAAATTAAAGTGATTGTAAAGGCATTTTTTAAATATAAAAGATGTTATACTTACTCGCTCTGTGAAATGTTGTTGCACAGAGTGGCCCCTTATTTCCTCTTCTGGAGTTGCCGCCAGCGCTGTCCTTTCCTTCATCTTACGAGTGCTCCCCTAGCGCAAGTTGAGCCGGGCAGTGTGGGTCTATAACTACAAAAAGTAATCTCTATGAGAAAATTCAAGAAATGTGTATACTTAATATTCTGTAAACATGCAAACAGCAACATGTAAACATAAAAGTCAAATTTGCTTAAAAAAACACAGCGATCAATAAACAGAAAGAAAACTCAAATGCAAAAGTAAATATAACACACAAAAAATGTTAGTACAGTCCCATAGTCCAATGTGTTAGCACAACATTAAGCCACCTGGTGATGATCAACAGAAAAACCTGTGTACACCAGCAGGTAACCCCCTTCTTCACCTCTTGCCAACCAAAACACTCACCTTGAACGAGGACTCCTTAAAATACAGAAGGTCTAACAGCGCTTGGTAAAGAAAGAGGGGTAAGTTCCTCTGCATTCATGTTCAGGAGTAATGGCACACAGGGTTAACCAAATATCCCTCCTCAGAACATGGCAAATATGTAATAAGGCAATCATAGTGCTCTCTGTTTTATTCAATGGTCACAACCGCAGGGCTAAAAGAGTACCCTTACAAGACATAGCATGGGTAGACAGCATAAAAGTGTTAATTCTATCCATCCATCAAAAGCGGTTCTTCGCTGATGTCATTGTTTGTACCGACACCTTCTGGCTGACAAGCTCTTCTGAGAGGGACAGCTTCCTCTTCTATTCACGTGGCTGGTGTGCAGTGCGATCCGACTGAGACCAGTGCAGTGATGATTCTCTGAGCTTGGCGGATTATACTGTTTCCTTTTTTTTTTTTAATTACCTTTATTGAGATGTCACACAGGCATCTCATAAAGTTCAATTGCCCGCCACACAGTGCGAGGTGGTGGATTGCCTCACACCGCACCGCATTTAAAAAAAAAAGTACTGCATTCAGTACTCTCTTTCAGCACACCACCAGTGTGAACTGACCACATAAGAGACAAGGCATTTTGCCTTGTCCATGTGGTAAAACTGCGCTGGAATACCCGCCAAGTGCAGTCCCACCGCATCTGGTGTGAATCTACCCTTAGGGTATGAATCTCTTATCAAGTGCCAGCGTGCTGTCCATTGAGCTAGCTTTGGGGTGGTTGCACAGAAAATTTTTCCTTTGTATGGGTCTATAGACATCCATAGATCATCTCGGCCACACACCCCGCTCAGATTTGAATGACTGCAGCAGGAGCCAATGTCTCCCGCTGCTCTCAGAGGTTCCTGTAAGACCAGGAAAGAGGGAAAAGTGGTGCTGCAGATGGGACAGCACTGGATCAGTGGAAGAGTCAGGTAAGTGATAGTGCAGGTATTGAAGGGTTTTTGTTGCCTTAATGCAGAGAATGCATTAAGAGAAAAAACCTTTTTTGAGTTTAGTGCTACTTTAAGTTGGCCAGTACAGCTGATAGGAAAGTTTGTTGAAGTACCGTTAAGTACCGTGAAACTTTCAGTTCAGGATCATAGTTTATGGGGGTGCTCCATTAAGTTGTGGTTGGCCAACCATACTTACATTAAAGTGTATGTAAACTCTAACAATATTTGTTTTATTTGCTTCCTTTTGAAAAACCTTATTATATTTGTTTTGCACGTGAAAAAAAATAGCCGTTTGTCCAGCCAGAAATCTTTTGAGCAGATACATCCTTCCTGTGCTCATTGCCTCTGGACTATTAGCATTGTTGCTATCTTCGTGGAACGCAAAACACCTCCCCTGTTAGGACTACATAACATCTCCCTCTCTTCCCCATGTGTTATTTAGTCCTAACACACTCCTTATCCTAGAGGAGCAACACTGCTCAGTAATATTTTCACTCTTGGACAGGAAGTGTGATAATCCATTACCAGGTAAAAATATATTAACTAGAAGTGTAAAAAAAAAAAAGAAAACAAATACAACCACCACATCTGGCCCCTCCCTCCTGCCGAGTGCCCCCACAGCAAGCAGCTTGCTATGGGGGCACCTGAGCCCCTGCTCTGTGTGTTCATTCAGACACAGACCATATTCCCATCACACACATTCCTGGAATGAGCTCTTAAGGTACCGGGTGCTGTAGCGACCGCCAGCTGGATACTGGAACATACACAATATAATGTAGATATTCGACAGCACACCAAGGATCTTCAATTACATCCAAATGTTTTTTTTTTAATTGAAGAAAGATCACATAATGAAGCCACACAGGACCCCTTCTTCAGACATGTGATGACATCATATGCCTGACAAAGGGGGCCTTCGTGGCTCCGAAACGTTGCACTTAACTGTTTGTGATTTGATCTTTCTTCAATAAAAGAAAAAAAAAAAAACGCTTGGACGTTATTGAAGAACCTTGGTGTGCTGGCGAATATCTACATTATATCATTCAGAAAAAGAGGCATGGCTCGACCACGCCCCATCTCTCTTTTCATTGGCTTACTGACTTTGACAGCAGCAGGCACCAATGGCGCCTGCTGCTGTGTCTCAGCCAAGCATGACTGAGAGTCCCGGACAGCTGGAACTTTTGTGCAACATCGCTGGATAGAGATGGGGCTCAGGTAAGTATTAGGGTGGCTGAGGAGGGCTGCTGCACACTGAAGGTTTTTTTATCTTAATGCATAGAATGCATTAAGATAAAAAAACTTCTGTCTTTAGAACTACATTCATTTTTGTTCTTGGGTTTGGATACACTTTAATGTCACGTGTAAAAAAAACTTCCATGACTCTGTTCTTATGGCCTGCTGGCTTATCCTAAAAGACAATCTTTGACACCCAAACAGAGGGAACTACTCACAAGGATGTACTGCCAGTGAATAATACAGTTTGTTAAAACATAAGGGGTTTATCACCAGTCAGCTTCTTTAAAGTCACCAGGTATGAGTGAGGAGATATTTAATATCAGTCTCATGTGCCCTGTGTTGGTTTGTGTTGGATTTTCCTAGAAATATATGGAGGATCCAATATAGGTGGAGAAAATATTAGTTATTAGTAGTAGTGTAAGTCTTCATTTCAGCACACTAGGCTTTTAAGGAGTTATTGGTTGATCACCTCAGCCTGAGTCTGACTAATCTCTTTTAGCTGAATAAATCACCTGAACCTTATAATAGAGGTCAACATTGTTTACACATCACAATCTCCCGAATCCTTCTATCAATGCTCTTAATTTACATTTATGTTTTCGTGTGCCTTTACTTGTCTTTCTGTCTGGAGGTGGATGATGAAACTGTCCTGTGTAACATCCCCTACATGGGAGATGAGGTCAAAGAGGAGGATGAAACCTTCATTGAAGAGCTCATCAATAACTATGACGGGAAGGTGCATGGTGAAGAAGGTTGGTTGTGGTGTGTTCTTGGCCACTTCTGATTTCTGAGCTTGTAGATTGTTCACTTTGTTTACAACCTGCCACTATTCCTATCTAATTACACAGCCTTTCATTTCTACCCAATCATAGACATGGATTTGGCATCCACGATGACATCAAGTCCAAGTTTACGTGATCGAGAACGTATGTTTGGGTGCGGGTATTCTTTTACTACAGGACCCAACAACTCTGCTAAAACAGGTTTGCAAACTTTTTTCCCTGAAGAAGGCTTCAGCAAAATGCAGCTGGTTTGGTTTGCTAGGAGCATATAATGTAGAAATTTATAACATCATTCCCATAGCTACATTATTTGTATGCAAATATGTACAGTTATTTTAGTGTTATTGTTTCCTCCATTTGCACAGCGTATTCGCCTTAGTGCCTATCCTTGCAGTCTGTTTATTGGAAGACCCCCATAAATAATTATTGCTTTTTATGTGCCTTGTTCTCTTGTTACATATGGACTTCTTTTTTAGTATTTCAAAGGGGACTAAAAGAACAATGAGAGGAGTTTATCGAAGTGGGGCAGCTAGAATCTGGAATAGCTGCTTATGGTAACCGGTCATCTCTGTCTTACCAAGCTTAAAGTGGTTGTAAATCCTTACATATACCTTACATATACCCAGTGAGGTAACTGGCCTCAGGTGATAAACATTGATGAAACAAATCCTCCTACACATAAAAATAAAATAAAATTGTACCTGTTTATCTAGCGCAGTCTTTCCTCTACATCTATTCAAAGTGCAGAATTTACTCAGGATCTCTCAGCTCTGAAAAGCAGGGGGGGGAGAGCTGAAGTTACAGTATATGTGCGAGAAGATCTCTGGGAGCTGATTGGAGTGAAGGGACACACCCCCTTCACACAGCACACCGAAACAGAGCTGAAGCTGTCAATCACAAGCTGTGTGCTGGAGGTCTCTCACCTGTCACCATTTTGCTCTTGGTGTTAGGAAAACTTGTCAGAAGTGACTCCTGTTTATAGCAGAGGAATGAATCAGCACTCAGAAAAGGCATTTGGTGCTCTAGATTGAGACAAGTACAGACTATAGAGGGATGTGCATTGTTTATATTCCATGTCTGAGGTTTACAACCACTTTAACTGAACAAGCTGAAGATAGAAGCTGAATGGTTGCCATGCACAGCTGCTCCGATTTTATTAAATCCCCTCCCTTTCCATGTCTTCCATGGCAGCCAGTCACTTATTTTTATTTTTTAAATTTTAAAAGGGAGAAGCTAATTGGTTGGCAAAGGAAGCTATTCTCAATTCAGACATTATCAATTGAAAACTGCATATTTGTATATGCTAAAACAAATTTATGATAAAAAATGGTAAAAAATAATGAAATGATGAAGCAGACTAGTTGTTATGGGCAACAAGAATACCCAGTGTTAATATTATCCATTCAGTAGGCTTGTTGTGCAAGCTGAGTAGTGAAAAGTTCAGAGAGGTCCATACTGAACGTAATGCTTATGGTATGTTTGTGTTTTGGTTGAGGAGACAAGGTCCTGGAAATAAATTACCTCAGTTTTCTTACTCTTTTAATGGCATCGTTTAGAGAATATACATTTTGATTTTTAGCAGTTTTTGTGTTCTTTGGTAGTATTCAAAGGCAGAAAGACACAATTTAAGGTTTGTATTATAAGCGAAGCTGGCCCCCTACAATCAGCTCAAATAAAAACTGGGATTCTTAATGCTACATTTGTGCTGTTTTTTGCCATAAAAATTAAATATTTAAATTTGTACTGCTTTTATTTTTAAGATCATAGCAGTTTGTTTTTTTTCCAGATGACATCACCCAGCCCCCCTACAACAGTCAAAAGACATGAAACCAGGCTGGTTGGTTAGTGCCACATTTGTGCTGGTGTGTGCCACCTAAATCTCCACTCTATCTTCTTTTAATTTCAGTTACTATTGATTTATTAAGACCCCTTTCACACTGGCACCACTCCGTGTCAGCGGTAAAGCGCCTCTAGTTTTAGCTGCGCTTTTTGGCCGCTAGCAGGGTGCTTTTCAGTCATAGCAGGGGGCTTTTAACCCCCGCTAGCGGCCGAAGAAAGCGTTAAATGCGCCCGAAAAGCACCGCTGCCGAATCGATTTGCAGGCGATTCGGCAGCGCTGCCCATTCATTTCAATGGGCAGGGGCATCCAAAGATGCTGCTCGCAGAACTTTTTCTAACGTCCTGCAAGTGCACCGCTCCAGTGTGAAAGCACTCAGGCTTTCACACTGGGGCTGCAGGGGAGCTGCTTTATAGGCACTATTTTAGCCTTTTAGTGCCTGAAAAACACTTTCAGTGTGAGAGGGATCTTACCACTTAACCGCGCCATAGCCGAATGATGGCTACAGCGCGGCTCGACAATTCTGGGAGGGCGTACATTGACGTCCTCCCTGAGTTGCGCCCCCTGGGTGCGCACACAGGAGTATCCGGTGCATCACGAATCACAGTTAAAGGCCGTTGACAGCGATCACTTGTAAACAAACCGGCGTCATGTCCGGTTCCTCTCTCCCTCCTCTGTACCAATCGGTACAGTATGAGCAGAGAGGGGAGAGATTGGTGCAGCAACGCTGTGGGCTGGATCTGTAGTGCCCACAGTGCTGATCTGTGCCCATTGCAGCCTCATCCAGCCAGCCATCCATCCATGCTCAGCCATCCCTCTGTCATACTCATCCAGCCATCCATCAATGCTCAGCCATCCCTCTGTCAAACTCATCCAGCCATCCATACTCCGCAATACTCATCCATCCATCCATGCTCAGCCATCCATACTCAGCAATACTCATCCATTCATCCATCCACCCCATCCATACTCAGCCATACCCAGCCGTACCCAGCCATACTCAGCCATACTCAGCCATTCCCAGCCATCCCATCTGTACTCGGCCATCCCATCTGTACTCGGCCATCCCATCTGTACTCGGCCATCCCATCTGTACTCGGCCATCCCATCTGTACTCGGCCATCCCATCTGTACTCGGTCATCCCATCTGTACTCGGTCATCCCATCTGTACTCGGCCATCCAATCTGTACTCGGCCATCCCATCCGTACTCGGCCATCCCATCCGTATTTGGCCATCCCATCCGTACTCGGCCATCCCATCCGTACTCGGCCATCCCATCCGTACTCGGCCATCCCATCCGTACCCAGCCATACTCATCCATACCCAGCCATACTCAACCATACCCAGCCATACTCAACCATACCCAGCCATACTCAACCATACCCAGCCATACTCAACCATACCCAGCCATACTCAACCATACCCAACCATACTCAACCATACCCAACCATACTCAACCATACCCAACCATACTCATTCATCCCATCCATACTCAGCCATCCACATTTATGGCTCAACCATGCTCAGCCATCCCAATCCACGGCTCATCCATCCCCATTCATGCTCATCCATGCCACATCAGTTCTCATCTATGCCACTACAGTGCCTCACAAAAGTGTATTAGGTAGTCAAATTAGATTTGAAATGTATGCCCCTAGAACACCTGATGGTTCTCCCTGCATTTTGGGCCTCTGTATGTGGCCTGGCTGTGGAAAAGTCTCCCACATGTGGTATCGCTATACTCAGGAGTAGGAGAATCTATTTGGGGTGTAATTTTTGGTATGTACATGCTATGTGTTAGAAATATTGTACAAATGGACAATTTTGGATAACCAGTACTATAGAAAGGACGGACTGCACCTAAATGAGGAGGGTGCAGATCAGCTGGGAATAAAGATGGCCAAAAAGTTAGAGGGGTTTTTAAACTAGGTAATGGGGGAAGGGTCCAGAGGTAGAGATAATCAGCGCGGAACATATTCCAGAGGGTAGTATTGGGGGCATTAGTGGTAGGTTGACCAAAGCACATAAACCCAAGGTAAGTATAGTATCAAGTCCTAGTTGCAATCTCGGAACACCCAATAAGAGGATAATATGCGACCGTTCTAAACTACGTGGCATGTTCACCAATATTAGGAGCCTGGCAGACAAGATGGGTGTACTAGAGATACTGTTGTACGAGGAGGATTTGGATTTTGTGGGAATTTCAGAGACCTGGTCCAACAGCTCTCATGATTGGCTGGCAAACATTCAAGGGTATACCCTTTATTGCAACGATAGAGAGGGTAAAAAAGGGGGAGGGGTATGCCTATATATCAAGAATAATGTACAAGTGAATGTGAGAGATGACATCACTAAGGGAGCTAGGGAGGAGGTGGAATCCTTATGGGTAGAGCTCCAAAGGGATGAAGCTAAGGGGAAAATAATACTGGGAGTATGCTATAGGCCCCCTAACCTGAGGGTGGAAGGGGAGACAGATCTTCTATTACAATATGGATTAGCAGCAAGGATGGGAAGTGTTATCATAATGGGGGATTTTAATTATCCAGACATAGACTGGGCAGAGGGAACCGCACATCCATCTAAGGCTCTCCAGTTTCTGAATGTCTTGCAGGACAATTTTATGGGTCAGATGGTAAACACACCAACTAGAAATAAAGCGTTACTGGATCTACTGATCACCAACAATACAGACCTGGTCACAGATGTGGAAATACGGGGCAATTTAGGGAACAGCAATCACAGGTAAATTGGCTTCAGTATAAATCACACAAATAGGAAACATAAGGGGAATACAAAGGCACTGAATTTCAAAAGAGCCAACTTCTCTAAACTACAAACCTTGCTAGAAGGCATAAATTGGGATAAAATCTTAGGAACAAAGAACACGGAGGAGAGATGGGTTTACTTTAACAGCATATTAAATAAGGGCATTAGCTAATGCATCCCATTAGGTAATAAATTTAAAAGCGCAAACAAAAGTCCTGGCTGGCTTAACTCCAATGTAAAAATGCATATAAAAGCAAAGGAGAAGGCCTTCAAAAAATACAAGGTTGAGGGATCATCATCAGCATTCAGACTTTATAAAGAATGCAACAAGAAATGTAAGGGTGCAATAAGGACGGCTAAGATAGAACATGAAAGACACATAGCGGAGGAGAGGAGAGCAAAAAAAATCCCAAGAAATTCTTTAAGTATGTAAACAGTAAAAAAGGGAGGACAGACCATATTGGCCCCATAAAGAATGAGGAAGGACATCTGGTTACAAAGGATGGCGAGATGGCGATGGTATTGAATTTATTCTTCTCCTCAGTCTTCATGAGGGAATCGGGGGGGCTTCAGTAACCAAAACTGCAGTGTTTATCCTCATGACACATCGCAGGAAGCACCTCCATGGTTAACAGAGGACAGAATTAAAATTAGACTTGAGAAACTTAACATTAATAAATCACCGGGACCAGATGGCTTGCACCCGAGGGTATTTGGGGAACTCATTTAAGTAATTGCCAGACCATTGTTCCTAATTTTTACTGACAGTCTACTGACTGGAATGGTACCAACTGATTGGAGAAAAGCCAATGTAGCACCAATATTTAAAAAGGGCCAAAAATACACCCCTGGGAATTACAGACCAGTTAGCCTAACATCAATAGTATGTAAACTCTTAACAGTAATCAGCATAGATTCATGGAGAGTCGTTCTTGCCAAACCAATCTACTAAACTTCTATGAGGAGGTGAACTGCCAGCTAGATAAAGGAAGGCCTGTAGACATGGTGTATCTGGATTTTGCAAAAGCATTTGACACAGTTCCCCATAAACGTTTACTGTACAAAATAAAACTGGCTACAAGGGCGAGGTCAGAGGGTGGTGATAAATGGGGAGTACTCGGAATGGTCAGGGGTGGGTAGTGGGGTCCCCCAGGGTTCTGTGCTGGGACCAATCCTGTTTAATTTGTTCATAAACGACCTGGAGGATGGGTTAAACAGTTCAATCTCTGTATTTGCGGATGATACTAAGCTAAGCAGGGCAATCACATGGCAAATGAGGTTCAATGTAGAAAAATGTAAAATAATGTATTTGGGTGGCAAAAATACGAATGCAATCTATACACTGAGGGGAGAACCTCTGGAGGAATCTAGGATGGAAAAGCACCTGGGGGTCCTAGTAGATGATAGGCTCAGCAATGGAATGCAATGCCAAGCTGCTACTAACAAAGCAAACAGAATATTGGCATGCATTAAAAAGGGGATCAACTCCAGAGATAAAACGGTAATTCTCCCGCTCTACAAGACTCTGGTCCGGCCGCACCTAAAGTATGCTGTCCAGTTCTGGGCACCAGTCCTCAGGAAGGATGTACTGGAAATGGAGCGAGTACAAAGAAGGGCAACAAAGCTAATAAAGGGTCTGGAGGATATTAGTTATGAGGAAAGGTTGCGAGCACTGAACTTATTCTCTCTGGAGAAGAGATGCTTGAGAGGGGATATGATTTCAATATACAAATACCATACTGGTGACCCCACAATAGGGATAAAACTTTTTCGCAAAAGGAAGTTTAACAAGACTCGTGGCCACTCATTAAAATTAGAAGAAAACTGTTTTTTTTTTAACTGAAAAGTTTTTATTAATCTCCAGCGAGAGATGATTTTCATTGCATTATACAGTTAATGAACATAAAAAAAATCAAATCAAACAGATGACATATTGACAGGTATTACAACAAAGTGTAAGACATAGTATCCAGCATGTTATTTACATGTGTTTCTTAGTACATAGCATCGGTAATAAGTTCTTGTGCAAAAGGAGGTAGGATTGTCTTTAATTCAGAGGATAAGATGTCATAGGTATGAATAGTCCTATCCTGTACCAACCATATTAACAATAATGGAATTTAAGGGGTTCTCTAGGGGGGTGAGAGGAGTGGGGGGAGACACCAAAGGTCCCGAGCATGACCTGCCCAGCTGTACAAACTAGGACAGAGTGGGGTCCTCTCGCATCATAAACAGGATTTTAGCTGTCAGCCCAGGCCCCCCATATCTTCTCGTACTTCTTCGGGCATTTACGACTTATATATGTAAGCTTATAAAGTGGAAGGGTAGAGTCAATACGCTTTCTCCACTGTCCAACCCTCGGGGGCTCTGGCTGCTTCCATTTAGTTAGGATGGCCTTCCTGGCATAGAATGAGGCATAGAAAATCAGTAACATTTTGTGAGTATTTGTGGTAAGAGTGTCACAGACACCAAGTAAGAGGACACAGGGATCAAGTCCTATGGCTAAATTCCCAATCGAGTTGATATATTGCACCACTTCCCTCCAGAATTGTTGAATAAGGGGACAAGACCACACCACATGGAAGAATGTTCCCACTTCAGTATTGCATTTTGGACATTTGTCAGAGTGGGTGGGGTATATCCTAGCAAGCCTCTGGGGGGTATAATATGCCCTGTGGAGGAATTTTTGCTGAATGTACCTATCCCTGGCAGATATCATTAAAGGTATATATTGTTGGATTCCTTCTTCCCAATCATCATACGTCAGGGTGGGCACATCCACCTTCCATTTATTAAAGAGCTTAGTACCCTGGCCATCAGTCTCACAGGACACCCGAAGGTATAGGGTGGAGAGAATAAGGTCCGCATTGGCTGAAATAAGAAAGCACTCCACCATATGTGACTGTCAGTGGGAAATTGGGCTTGTATGGCATGACGCAATTGTAGGTAGCGAAAAAACATCTTCGCTGGAATTTGGAAGGGGTGTTTTAGTTCATCATATGATAGAAGTTGCTGGCATGATGTGCTGTAAAAATTTTTTTTCATATCTAGCCCAGACAGCTGGGTCTGGGATAGAAAAGAGATGTGGTAGCCTAGGATTGCCCCATAGTGGCGTATAGGGGGAGAATGTGTTGGGTGGGTTAAGTTTAGTTGTCAGCTGTTCCCAAACCCTAGTCGTCATGCGCATGGGGACGGTCATTGCAGCCTGTGCCCTCGGGCCCCTGAACACTAGGTTACTCAGTGCCGAGTACGACCCCAGGATGGCTGCCTCTAGGTTAACTGACGGGTTATTTCTGGGTGAACCACCAACATACTGTTACCAGCACCGCCGACCAGTAATATTGTTTAAAGCACGGCAGTGCCAATCCGCCTGCGGAGAGGGGAAGTTGTAGAACAGTTTTAGCCACTCTAGGGGTCAGTCCGGCTCAAATGAAGGAGTTGATCACCTGGTCTAGTTTTTGGAAAAAGGAGTTGGGGATGGGAACGGGTATTTCTAAAGACAGAGAAATTTGGGGAGAAATGTCATTTTGAGAAGGTTAATCCTCCCTACCGGTGTTAATGGGAGGGACTTCCAGGTCAGGCTTCTTCGTGTGAGTTCATGTAGAATAGGGTAAACGTTATCCATTAGGTAACAGGAAAGCTCCTTCTGTATTTCGATGCCCAGATATCAGAATTTAGTGACCGATTGTAGTGGTATATGGGGAGGAGGGGCGACCAGGACAGTGGGAAAAGTATGGATTTGGTCCAATTAATACATATCCCGGAAAAGGACCCAAACAAGTCAACAACCCGCAGGGCCTCCTCCAGGGAATTCGAAGCATCAGGGAGATAGAGGAGGGCATCATCTGCATAGAGGGAGATCTGTTCCCTCAGGGGGCGCACCTCTATCCCCTTTGTGGCCGTAGATGACCTAATGAGGATGGCCAGGGGTTCTACAGCCAAGGCAAACAGTCCCGGAGACAGTGGACAGCCCTGTCTAGTTCTCCTGTGCAGAATAAAGGGGTGAGAGTGTGCCATTAGTTCTGACTCTCGCAGTGGGATTGGCATACATTAGCTTTATCCATGAGATAAATTTGGGCCGAAATTAAACCTCTACAATACTCGCTAAAGGAACTCCCATTCGACCGTGTCGAAAGCCTTCTCGCCATCTAGGGAGGCCACCACCCCAGGGGAGTCCGTGGCCACCGAGTGGGATATGTTCGTGTACAACCGACGCAAGTTGATGTCTGTGCCCTTCCCTGGCATTAAGCCCGTTTGGTCTCCATGAACCAAGGAAAGAATGACCGAATTAAGACAGTTCCCCAATATTTTAGTAACTATTTTAGCTTCAAAATTAAGGAGTGAAAAAGGAGGTATGACTCACAGAGCTCAGGGTCTTTACGTGGCTTAGGGATCACCACGATCACAGCCTCCGACATAGATGGGGGAAGACATTGATCTTCTAGCATGGGTAGTAAAAGCTCATGGAACTGCGAGGCAAGGGCTTCACTATTAGTCTTTTATAAAATTCGGCCAGTAGACCATCTGGGCCGGGGTTTTGGCAGGGTGGAGCGACGAAATCACCAGCTGCACTTCTTTAAGGGCGATTGGTGCATCCAGTTTAGCATTTTTAGCACCTGATAAGTGGATAGCACTTTCGCCTAGCAGTAAGAAGGGTCGCTGGTTCGAATCCCAACCACAACACTACCTGCCTGGAGTTTACATGTTCTCCCTGTGCCTGCGTGGGTTTCCTCCCACACTCCAAATACTTGCTGGTAGGTTAATTGGATCCTGTCTAAATTGTGTAGTATGTATGAATGTGAGTTAGGGACCTTAGATTGTAAGCTCCTAGAGGGTAGGGACTGATGTGAATGTATATGTAAAGCGCTGCGTAAATTGATGGCGCTATATAAGTACCTGAAATAAACTAAATAAAAAATAAGTTAGGGAATTCCATCTGGGCCAAGAAGTCCTGTAGCGAATCTGGAGTATAGTCTACCCTGGACGTATATAAACGTTCATAGTCTGCCTGTAATTGTCCCCGGTCATCCTTAATATTCGCAATGTGTGCCACAGTGGATCGATCCCTGGCCAGCCACACCAGCAGCCTGCCCGATCTCTTCCCCTGTTTGAATATCCTCTGTGACTGCGATAGCAGAAGTTTCCAAGTCGCAGTGGCTCTCAGCACCGAAATTTCACGGTGGAGTGTTTGGAGTGCATCGTATGTCCCCGCATCTCTGGTAGTCACATAGCTGGACTCCAAACTCTGGGCTTGACTCTCCGCCTCCTCCAGGGCAAGCCTGTTGCTTTTTCTGACCTTGCTAATTATTGCAGAGTATTGTCCCTGTGTATATGCCTTATAGGCGTCCCAAAGCATTGGAGGAGGGGCCGTTCCCTTGTTCTGTACCCAGTAAGTGTCCATCTGTCCCGCAACCTCAGGGGCTACACGCTCATCAGTTATCCAGAAACCTGAGAGTCGCCAGAGGCTAGTGCCTACCGGCGAGTCTGTGTTAAGCTGTAAAAAAAGGGGAGTGTGATCAGAGATGCCACGTGGAAGGATTTTAACCTCCTGGGTGCGTGAGAGTAAGGAGCTGCTAACATAGAATAAGTCTATTTTAGAGAAGGAGGCGTAAGTAGCCGAGTGGCAGGTGTATTGTCTTTCTTTGGGATATCGCCATCTCCACACGTCACTAAGGCCATATTCATCCGCCCATCTTAACAGTGGGGAGTAGAGGTCGACAGATATGGGTTTTTCTCTGGCCGATGCCGATATTTAGAAATCTCGGTGGCCGATGGCCGATATGTGATGCCGATTTTTTTTGGCCGATATATTAGGCCGATTTTTTTTTTTCTTTTTTTTTTTTTCCTTCATCTCATAAAATTTAACAGTTAGACCCCTTTCACACTGGGGCGTTTTTCAGGCGCTTTTGGGCTAAAAATAGCGCCTGTAAAGTGCCTGTAAAACGGCTCCCCTGCAGTCTCAGTGTGAAAGCCCGAGTGCTTTCACACTGAGGCGATGCGCTGGCAGGATGTTAAAAAAAAGTCCTGCAAGCAGCATCTTTTGAGCGGTGCGTACCACCACTCCTGCCCATTGAAATGAATGCGCACCGCTGCCAAAGCACCTGCAAAGCGTTTCGGCAGCGGCGCTTCAGGGTCGCATTTAACCCCTTCCTCGGCTGCTAGCTGGGTTATAAGCTCCCCGCTAGCAGCCGAATAGCGCCGCTAAAATGACGGTAAAGCGCCGTTAAAACTAGCAGCGTTTTACCGTCAACGCATGCCCGCTGCAGTGTGAAAGCAACCTAAAGTGATACAGAAATTTTTTTACATTTAAACATTTATTAAACAAAACAAACCTCCAATCAGTTCACTTGTATGTAGAATTTAGATTAAAAAAAAATATAAAAAAAAAAACTATATCTTAAAAATAAATACACAAAAACAAGTAATCAAAACTTTTGGATGAAAAAAAATGGGCTAACTTTACTGCTTAGTTTTTTTTTAAATTTATTAGTGTATTTTTTTTTTTTAAATTGCGTTTGAAAGACCGCTGTGCAAATACCGTGTGACATAAAATATTGCAACAACCTCTATTTTATTCCCTAGGGTCTCTGCTAAAAAAAAATATATAATGTTTGGGGGTTCTAAGTGATTTTCTAGCAGAAAATACAGGATTTTTACTTGTAAGCAACAAGTGTCAGAAAAGATTTAGTCTTTAAATGGTTAAACTGAGAGCTTCTACACAGAGTTCAGCTCATTCAGAAGTGTAAACATTGTATCAATTCAGGTTCTTTTTATCAGATTTGGCAGGCTGCCCAGAGAGGGGAGAGAAGTGCTTCACAGGAGAATACAGGCAACTTGTATTGACTTCAGAAGTCATTTGCAAGTCGCGCTGAGTTATATCGGCCTTTTTTATCAGCACAATCGGCCGATGCCGATTAAGAAAAAAACGTCAAATATCGGCCGATATATCGGTCGACCTCTAGTGGGGAGTCAGGGGTTACATCAGTGCCAAGTTTATCCATACTGGGATTGGGGGGCATATTAAAATCACCAGCCAACAACACAGCCACAGCAGGATACTGAGCCAGTATAGGGGTCAATTTATGGAGGACAGCCAGGGATGCCGGAGGTGGGTTATACAGTACAACTATGACTAGTTCTATCCTGTCACACATAGCATGAATAGCAACATACTTCCCCTCGGGATCCAAATTTAGATCCAGGAGGATGAAGGGTAATGATTTGTGGACCAGGACGCTGACTCCCCTGGTGTAGGTGGAATGGGTAGAATGATAATAGGATCCCACCCAGGGTTTCTTTAGAGCCAACGTCCTGCTCCCAGTTAAATGTGTCTCCTGCAATATGCAGATGTGGGGGTTGTACTTTTTAATGTAACTGAATACCAAGGAACGTTTTATTTTGGAGTTGAGGCCCCGTAAGTTCCAGGACAAGACTTTAAGTGGGGTCATTTGGGCATCATGGGGAATATCTGACAGGATTGGAATAGCCTTAAAGTTATATAGAGTTTGCACAGTACAGCAGCATTTGTAATAGGGAATGTAACCATCCATACACCTTTTGTTGGAAGGACTTCTCCCTCTAGTGGCGAGAGAGCAACATTACATGTCTTACATTTAGCAAGCAAATCATCATAAAGACTTAGAAAATAAGAAAAAAAACAAAAAAAAAAACAACAGAAATAGAACTTGGAGTAGAACCAGTCACTCTGAAACCTCTCCCCATCTCCCCACCCCACCCCACCCCACCGCCCAAACCATGGGGTGCTTGATTTCCAGAACTAATTGTGACAACTGCCCATGGGGCACGCGAACAGTGGAGCACCAGAGCGACACAGTCTGTGCTCAGAGAGTCTAGTCATTGAGACAAAAATCAGGATAAATGATCCCTGCAGATCAATGGGTCTCCCAGAATGACCTGGGGGTAATACTCTTAAACTGGAACACGTTAGAAACCTGAAACTTCAGTCACTCCTGCCAGAGGTATTGACAGGATCAGACGGCTCACTCCACAGTTTGCATACAATCCCTGAGCAGTCACAGTATGTACTCACAGCACAAATTCTTGTGAAGAATTGGGGGTGATTCAGTCCCAGGTGGATGGAGGAGCTGGTAAAAAGCAAGAAAACTCAGAAAATTTATGTAAGCCAGAAGGTCGGCAGTAAAGAGAGGCCTATGCTGAACATGAGATCAATGTGACTTGAAAGGGGGAATCACAGTATCAGCAGGTTCATCCTCTTGGTAGTGTTTCCAGCCATCTGGACGCCTCGTCAGGAAAAGTAAAAAACCGCACCGATTCCCCATCTTGGACTCTCAGTTCAGCGAGGAACAGCATGCTGTATTTAATCTTACGATTGCGTAGGTTCAACTTAATTTGGTAAAAGGATCTTCGCATCTTTTGTGTATCGACTGAATAGTCAGGGAATATCATAATCTTCGCTCCCTCATAGCGGAGTACCTCAATTTGTTTTGCTTCCTGCAGGACCAAGTCACGGTCTCTGAAATTCAGGAGTTTTAGGATAAAAGTACGTGGAGGAGCTCCCGGGGGCCCCTGGGTAGAAGGCATCCTGTGTGCCCTCTCCACTACAAAGAAATCTGAAAAACGGGCATTTGGAAGGAGGGCTCGCAGCAAATGTTCAGTAAATTTTGTGGGGTCTTTACCTTCCATCCCCTCAGGTAGCCCCACTATCCAGAGGTTATTCCTTTGATTCCTGTTTTCGGCATCTTCTGCACGAGCTTCCAGGGTCTTCATTTTGGTCTGCAGCATGCGGAGTGAGACTCCATGTGCTTGCATCATGTCCTCTGCCTCCCCAACTCTCCTCTCAGTTTCAGTCAGTCTGGAGTGAAAACAGTCTATATCCCTGTGGATCAGGCTAATATCTAGCTGCATGGTCTCAATTTTCCCCATCAGGGTAGTTTGGCAGGTGGTAATAGCCTGCATGAGGGCATCAAAGTTGTTCTGCTCCCTCAGCCCTGGGTCAGCGTCCTCCGTCTGAGATGCCATGCTGACTGCTGTGGCGGGAGGCGGCCGTGCAGTGGAGGATGGGGTTTTAGAGGTATTGTGGGGCTTACGAGACTGTAGAGTGTATTTTCCTCTGGGCATATCGTTCCGAAGAGGGTCCTGCACTGTTTGGGTCCAGTTCCGGGCGTTATTCTGCAGGGAGAGCGGATAATAATACAGCCCCTGTTTCTTTTTTGCATGGAGGAGAGGACTGTTTGGTGGTGCTAAGACACGGAGGGGTCCAGGTCTGGAGCGGATGCTGGGAGGTCGGAATCGGATTGCTGGTGTAAGTCTGTGGAGGAGCGGAGCATAAGGCGGAACATCCAAGGGGACACCCATCTTAAGTTACCCACTCTATGCCTATTACCCCTGCAGGGATGACTACTTCTGGTGAGTGGGGAAACATTGGGGGATCACCTGGAGTCACCAGTTTTTATGAGCATAGAAGTCACTGGTCTTTTATTATTCATTTTTTTCTGGATTGCACACGTTGGGAGGACACCCCTGTTATCCCGGCTTGGACTGTTTAATACACTTTCTATGGATTAATCAGTGCTTTAATTATTAATCCAATAATGTAGAATTCACCTCCGTAACATCTCTAAAATTCGCCCTTTTTTAACAAATGAAACCACCAAGCTCTCCATTCACTCCCTTGTTATCTCTCGCCTTGACTATTGCAACTCCCTTCTCATTGGCCTACGCTCCATAGGCTATCCCCTCTTCAGTCTATCATGAATGCTGCTGCTAGACTTATCCACCTTACCAACCGCTCAGTGTCTGCCAACCCTCTACTTCAATCCCTACACTGGCTCCCAATCACCCAGCGAATTAAATTCAAAATTCTAACCACAACATACAAAGCCATTCACAACTCTGCCCCAAGCTACATCACTAATCTTGTCTCCAAATATCACCCAAATCGACCTCTCCGCTCTTCTCAAGACCTCCTGCTTTCAAGCTCTCTCATCTCCTCCTCCCATGCTCGTCTCCAGGATTTCTCCAGAGCCTCTCCCATCCTCTGGAACTCGCTACCTCCATCTATCCGGCTATCTCCTACTCTTGCTACCTTCAGACAATCCCTGAAAACTCATCTCTTCAGGAAAGCCTATCACGTCTCCAACTAATCTCCTACCACTTTCACCAGCTCATTCCCCACAGTTACAACCTCTTGTACCACCTGCCCCACCCTATTAGATTGTAAGCTCTTCTGAGCAGGGCCCTCTTAATCCTATTGTATTGTATTGTATTGTATTGTATTACAACTGTATTGTCTCCCTTTTATATTGTAAAGCGCTGCGTAAACTGTTGGCCCTATATAAATCCTGAATAATAATAATAATAATAATAATAATAATTGTACACTCACAAGCATCTTTTGGCACAAGTTTAGTACTTAATTTATATTTAACCTCACCAGGAGCAGAGCGAGATGGACTAAGGACATACACTGATTACACACTCAAGTATTTTCCAATACCGTTGCAAATAATTTCATCTCTGTGGTGATTTATTGTTTTATTGTTTCGCTGTGATGGAGCGTTTTTTGTGTTTTAGCTATCTTGTGATTTAACATTTTTATATTATTTTCATGCACTTATATACGTTTTACTCCATAACTGCACCCTAGAGTGTGTATATATATATATATTAGGTTGTGCACTATCTGTTTACTCACCAATTTTTATCATGATTTTCACTAATTAAAGACACATTATGCCTCATAGATTATACGTTTGGGTGTTTTCTTTCCAAAATGGGGTCATTTTTGGGGCATTTTCATTGTCCTGGTGCTTCAGGGCCTTCAAAAGTGTAAGAGGTAGTCAAGAAATTATATGTGTAATTTGTGCTCCTAGAACGCCTGAAGGTGCTCCCTTAAAGTTGGGCCTCTGTATGTGGCCACGCTGTGTAAAAGTCTCACATGTGGTATCGCCATACTCAGGAGTAGTAGCAGAATATGTTTTGTGGTGTAATTTGTGGTGTGCATATGCTGTGTGTGGGAAATAACCTGCTAATATGGCAATTTTGTGAAAAAAAAGAAAAAATAAATCTTGATTTTTGCAAAGAATTGTGGGAAAAAATTACAACTTCAAAAAACTCACCATGCCTCTTACTAAATACCTTGGAATGTCTACTTTCCAAAAAGGGGTCATTTGTACTTTCCTGGCTTGTTAGGGTCTCAAGAAATGAGATAGGCCGTCAGTACTTCAGGTGTGATCAATTTTCAGAGATTGGCACCATATTTTGTGGACTCTATAACTTTCACAAAGACCAAATAATATACACCAATTTGGGTTATTTTTACCAAAGACATGTAGCAGTATAAATTTTGGCCAAAATTTATGAAGAAAATTACTAATTTGCAAAATTTCATAACAAACGAGGAAAATGAATTTTTTTAAAGAATTTTTTCTTTTTTTTCTTTTATAGTGCAAAAAATAAAAAGCTCAGCGGTGATTAAATACCACCAAAAGAAAGCTCTATTTGTGTGAAAAAAAAGGACTGGGTACAGTGTTGCATGATTGCGTAATTGTCATTCAAAATGTGAGGGCACCGAAAGCTTAAAATTGGTCTGGTCAGGAATGGGGTTTAAGTGCCCAGTATGTAAGTGGTTAAGGTCACCCAGCCCCCCTACAACAGCCAAAAGACACAAAACAGGGCTGGTTGGTTAGTGCCACATTTGTGCTGTTTTACTCTTCATTCTATCTCCTTTTTGTTTTTCAGTTATTAATGATTTATTAACCACCAGCCCCGGAAGAATTTACCCCTTCCTGACCAGAGCACTTTTTGCGATTCAGGACTGCGTCGCTTTAACTGACAATTGCGACGTTGTGGCCAAACAAAATTGACGTCCTTTTTTTCCCACAAATAGAGCTTTCTTTTGGTGGTATTTGATCGCCTTTGTGGTTTTTATTTTTTGTGCTATAAACAAAAAAATTGCGACAATTTTGAAAAAAACGCATTATTTTTCACTTTTTGCTATAATAAATATTCCCCCTAAAATATATAAAAAAACAATTTTTTTCCTCAGTTTAGGCCGATATGTATTCTTCTACATATTTGCATTAAAAAAATCGCAATAAGTGTATATTGATTGGTTTGCGCAAAAGTTATAGCGTCTACAAAATAGGGGATAGATTTGTAGCATTTTTATTATTTTTTTTTTTTTACTAGTAATGGCGGCGATCTCCGATTTTTATCCTGACTGCGACATTATGGCGGACACATCGGACAAATTTGACACATTTTTGGAACCATTGGCATTAATACAGCGATCAGTGTGATTAAAAATGCATTGATTACTGTAAAAATGTCACTGGCAGTAAAGGGGTTAACACTAGGGGACAGTGAAGGGGTTAACTGTGTTCCCTGGGAGGTGATTCTAACTGAAGGGGGGCAGACTAACTACAGGAAGTGACAGATCGTGTGTTCCTATTAGCTAGGAACCACGATCTGTCACTCCTGTCAGAACAGAACAGGGAAGTGTGTGTTTACACACACTCATCCCTGTTATATGTCTCCTGGTCACAATTGCTCATGGCCGGCGGTCATCGCGACCGTCAGCCACAAGCATCGGCACCCCTGCTGTGCAGCGGACGCACCTGCTATCTGGACCCCGCGAGATCACGTACAGTAACGTGATTTTGCGCATGGGAGCCAACCTGCCACAGTAAAAATGTGGCGGCTGGTCCTAAAGCGGTTAAAGGTCACCAAAGCTCACCCAGCCCCCCTACAGAAGACCAAAGAAATGAAACCGGGCTGGTTGGTGCTGCTTTTGTGCTGGTTTGTGCTGTTTAAATCTCAGTTCTACCGCTTTTTGTTTTTCAGTTCTTTACTATTAACTAAAGGTACCAAATTTGACTCTGATTTTACCCAAATCTGACTGGTTTGCTTAGGCCTTGGATGTCTCTGTTTGTGTTGTTTATATGTGCCCACCAGAGTGCCCCTTTACATCATATGTGCCTATCAGAGTGCACCTACAAATCCCATCCAAGTGAACAGCATACCTGCACATGTGCAGTAGGGCATTGAACAGGCGGGAGATGGGAGAAGAAACTTGCTGCAGGGCGCACATGTGACGGTCCCTGCAGCTAATGACTGCTGAGCAGCAGGGATCGCTCACTGCAAATTGGTGGGCTGATGGTCCGGCCATGGGCATCACTCGTTCTGTGTCCAGACTGTGGTCCGCTATTTACTGAAGGCTGCTCCAAACATTTCCAACCACCGCATGCACAGTATAGCTACTTGGGGATTTTGATAAGTTGGAGATCTTGACAGAACAATGGTTTCGTTTTAGAGAAATTGCACATTATAATTTACATTGTTTCACATCAAGTCCTGCCCACCTTGCACCCCATGTTATTAAATTTTAAATGTAAATGTACCATTCATTTGTGCTACTTTTTCTGCCTAAAAATATTTATGTTATGCAAAACCTTTCTGTCACTTGCAAATAATCCTGGGCTATATAGGTACCCGCAAGACAGAAAAAGTGGTGCTAAATAGCGGTGTAGTTCCTACCTGAAGTGGAAAGCGATGATCTAATGTTCCAACAAATAATATGTGTACATTGAATAGAACATAATAAAAGTTCTCATTAGTGTGAGAAAATAAACATACGAAATCCCTGTATAGGTGTATCAAACACACAACACTGTAAATGATAAAAAAGACATAAACTCTAATTGAAAGTCCATAAATATTCCCAAAGGCAGGACACCGTGCAGGAAAGGTGAGGTCTCTGAAAATAATCCACCAATTCACTCAGTGTTAGTGATTCCTCTCCCCTTGAATTGCACACTCACCAGCTCCATATGCCTCACACTCTCGTGTTATGGCAATAAGGCAAAAATGTAGGTTGGTCAGTGAAGGGTCAAAGGATCCTGAATCTTTTATAATCCGGGAGTTACCTCAATTCATAAAAAGAACTCAAGATAGTGTGATACCGTAAAATAAGTGAGATTTATTCAACTTAAAACTTCAATCATTGCACTCACATGAACAATTCTTGATAAAAGCCAAACTGACACTGCAAAGCAACTCAAAACCAAAACGAATCCTTCTCTGTGAAACGCCCAGCACCACTGTGAGAATGAAGGTCACGGCGGACCTCAAGAAGCAGCGATGGAAAAGTTCTCACCCCTCTCTGCTGATATAAACTTGTGGATCACCTGCTGGCGACGCAGCCCAAGGGGCAGCTCCTCCGAAGCGTTTGAATGCTCCCGCTGATGCACGGAGATCCACAGCCCAGTCCCGTCCGTCACTACTGCTTACTGCTTACTGGTAGGTGCCGTACAGCCACGCCCCGACATGTTTCGTCACATCAGACTTCCTCATGGGATTGGCTGCACGGCACGGCACCTCCTCCCCTTATACTGTTTGCGTCTTACGTGGTAATCGTATGCAAATCAGTGTACGCCTTCCCAGATGCCTCTGCGGCCCTCAAGAGCAGTGATGCTGGGCCGATCACGTACATCAAAGAGTGGCTAAACTGTACATGTATCTAGAAAGTGTCTAAGCACAGTGTAATCAAATGAGTTGCATAGATCGGGTATTTCAAACTCAAACAAGGTGAGACAAACTATTGTACATTACAGATATCATTCATTGGGTCACATTCAGCAGTGTATCACCAACTTCTTGGTTAAATACTCCCCATATGAAGACAAAAAATCCTAAAACAAACATCCTGGAACAAAAATCCCCCATAATGGAATTAATCTAGCGGTTTATAATACATGATCAGACAAGGCAGCCCATATATTCCTCGACCATGGACATAATTTGGGGCATTATCCTGAATGTATCCTTCATACCCCCTACCTAATAATAAAAATTCACATAAATGAACTCAAATCTCATTCCCTATCTCTGCATAATATAACAACTGTGATGTGCAAATATTGTGAATGACAAACGGTTGTCGTGTTATTGGCCAGTGAAGTGAGCCATCTAGTGGTGGAAATGAAAAGTGTATTCTCTATGTTTCAAAAGAATTTTGAGCCATCCAATTACCCCCCTTAATCGGTGCAAGTAAAGCCCCCTAAAATTATGGCTGAACTGTGTCATTACAAATATTAGTGACTACATAGATAAATATATCCATGATCCATTTCCTATATCTGCATTGTATAACAACTGTAGTGTATAAACAACATTAAACCCTTACTGGGTGGTTGTGACTAATTTTTTAAAAGAATATTATGTATATCGTGTTGTTGGCCAGTGAAGTGAGTCATCTAATAGTGAAAAATAAAAATAAAAATGTGTTCTTCATGTTTCAAGGAATCTATCTTCTATCATCTAACTCACTATCTTGAGTTCTTTTTATGAATTGAGGTAACTCCCGGATTATAAAAGATTCAGGATCCTTTGACCCTTCACTGACCAACCTACATTTTTGCCTTATTGCCATAACACGAGAGTGTGAGGCATATGGAGCTGGTGAGTGTGCAATTCAAGGGGAGAGGAATCACTAACACTGAGTGAATTGGTGGATTATTTTCAGAGACCTCACCTTTCCTGCACGGTGTCCTGCCTTTGGGAATATTTATGGACTTTCAATTAGAGTTTATGTCTTTTTTATCATTTACAGTGTTGTGTGTTTGATACACCTATACAGGGATTTCGTATGTTTATTTTCTCACACTAATGAGAACTTTTATTATGTTCTATTCAATGTACACATATTATTTGTTGGAACATTAGATCATCGCTTTCCACTTCAGGTAGGAACTACACCGCTATTTAGCGCCACTTTTTCTGTCTTGCGGGTACCTATATAGCCCAGGATTATTTGCAAGTGACAGAAAGGTTTTGCATAAGATATACAATTTTAGAGTGGCAGCTCTATAGCTATCACATTAGAACTTTTTCTTGTGTAGGGGCTAAGCACCCCTCCACCTGGCATTTGAGCGCAGTGGTGAAGACTCAAGAGGGGCGCGCATATCTGAGTCTTCTCATTTGTCACATAAAAATATTTATGCCAGTTTGGTTACTTATATTTTATATTTATATTATTATTATTATTATTTATTATTATTATTATTATTATTATTATTATTATTATTATTATTATTATTATTATTATTATTATTATTATTTTAATATGCCCCCCCCCCCCCCCTTGCACCCCATGTAACAGTAAAAGCTACAGCTGTTGCAAGCTTATTCTTAAAGTGTTAGTAAACCCAGGACCCTGCATTCCATATATCTGGTCTGCCACAGTACACATAACATGGAAATGCAATAATTTTAATATAAATATAAACTGCAAAATACCTTTTCTCTTCAGCAGTTAGAGCAGTCTTGTGACTTCTATCCGTGCCTGGTTAAAGCTTGTAGAGGGAGCTTTCATACTGCAATGGCTGTCTTATTGGGATGCGGGACACCTGACCCTGATCACATGCACTCTCTAAGAAAAAAAAAAAAACTCTCTAGCAATACACACCAAACTGAGCATGTGCAGACTTACTCCACTGACTCCACTAACTCTGTCTTATCTGGACATGTTTTGGGGACAATGCAAGAAGAGGAGGATCTGTGTATATAGGATCAAACGGCCTTTTTACACAATGCAGAAGATTAACCCCTTACTGCATATGCAGACTGATTTTACTCTTGTGGTTTTAGTAACACTTTAGGTATTCTCCATGCATCAGAGTCTTAAAGAGGAAGTAAACTCAGATGTTTTACTTGTACCTATAGGTAAGCCTATAGGAAGGCTTACCTGTAGGTACTGTGAATATCTCCTAAACTTGCACAATTTAGGAGATATTCAGAGTGCATGCAGCTGATAACGTCTTTGACGCTTGCGCTCTGGAGGTCATAGAGAATTATATTGGTGATTGTGTCCTCATAGAGTGCCACATCCAAAAAATCTAAACACAAGAAAATGTACCCCCCCAGGTGGAATTTAAAGGCAATTACAAATATAAATTGCTTAGAAAAGTATAATTTATTAAACATAATGTATCAAAATTTCAATTTACAAATACCATATTGGTGACCCCACAATATTAACAAAACTTTTTTGAGGAAGGGAGTTTAATAAGACACGTGGTCACTCACTAAAATTAGAAGAAAAGGTTTAGAGGTTTAACCTTAAACTGCGTAGAAGGTTCTTTACTGTAATGCCCCATACACAGGGTCGGACATTGATCGGACATTCTGACAACAAAATCCATGGATTTTATTCCGACGGATGTTGGCTCAAACTTGTTTTGCATACACACGGTCGCACAAAGTTGTCGGAATTTCCGAGCGCCAAGAACGCGGTCACGTACACCAGGTACGACGAGACTATAAGAGGGCAGTTCAGTACTAAGCGTGGCACACTTTGGGCTCCTTTTGCTAATGTTTGGTGAGAGACGATTTGCGCTTTTTCAGACTCGTGGTTTTCAGATCGTATTTCTGCTGTTCAGTTTGTGCTTGTGGGTTTGTATCTGTTCTGCAGTGCGTGCAGCGAGTTACCATTGACTTGTCATTGTGTTCTTGTTCGTTACTGATTTTCAGGTCGCTTTTCACAGGCCTTGCTGTTCTTCAGTGTAATCTGATACTTCGTTCTGGGCAGCCGACCGTTTTCTAGCCATGTTGCGTATAAGTACTCATCGTAGAGTTCGTGCTGTGCGGGGGCTTGGTAATTGGGGTTCTTACATTGACACAAGCCCAGTCCATGAACAGGGTGGGGAGGAGTTCATGGACCAAGAATTGGTTGCTTTAGCATGACAAGTTCTGTCATATGCCTTTGCTCCGTGAGATCCGTGAGAATAATCCTGATGATTTCAGGAACTTTCTCCGGATGATGGACCCCGTATTTCACCGTTTGTTGGCTTTGCTGACCCCCTATATCAGCAGGCAGGATACCTGCATGAGGCAAGCCATCACTCCGGAGCAGAGGTTAGTCGCCACCCTGCGGTACTTGGCGACGGGGAGAAGCCTGCAGGACCTCAAGTTTTCGACAGGCATCTCCCCCCAGGCTCTGGGGATCATTATCCCGGAGACCTATTCTGCCATGATCCAGGTCCTGCAGAAGGAGTATATTAAGGTAAAATTTTTATCCTTTAACATCACATTTTATTGTATTTAATGTTTGTTAATATATTGTATTTCTTTCCTTATTCCCTAATTACCATGATTGTAATATGCTGTGAATGTCCCCTTTGTCCTCATGCATGCTGGATTTTTATGTAATTTTTTTTGTCCTTCATACATATTTGCCTTCACTTACCTCCCCAGCATGCTAGTCTAGTCACTTAACAATGTATTTTGTCAGCTCCATAGTAGTGCTTTACCCTAAATACCCCCTAAAATGTTGAAAATTGTGATGTGTGCTTGAAATTCAGGCAGAGTGCCAGAGGCTTTTTTTTTGGGTCCCAAAATCATTTGGAACCCTCCCTCGACCCAACTGCTAACTCAGCTGATACCAATCCTCTATCTGCTGACTTTGCCAAACCCATACACACTATACCCACCTCTTTTGTGGTCAGATTTATGGATGAATTCCCCAAAGCATGTAGTGCAAGGGCCTGCCTGAATACTTTCAAATGGTGCTGTTTAAAGTTTTTGTATCCTATTATTATCTTGATAGGTAATAGCAGAATGTAAAAATGTGCTAAAATGTGTACAGTGTGTATTTATCTCTTTGTATTATGACACTTCTTACCTGTCCAGTGGTCTGCCAATAGTGTAAAGTAAGGAGGGGCTGACCAAAGTAATACACATTTTTTAGGCATTCATCTCTCAATGAAGTGGAGAGGGTTACCTGTCCAAAACATCCCCCCCATAATTTTTTTTAAATGGCCCATGAGAGGGGGGGGAATCTGATAGGTGGACCTTATACCTTTGTCTTTAAATACTCCCTAAAATAAATGTTATGCTGATGTTGGCCAAGAATGTTTGTGTCTAATCTGCTTTCCATGTTTATGTGCAAAATGATTTTTTTTTTCTTGTTTGACTCCACAGTTTCCTTCCAACCCACAGGAATGGCAGACTGTGGCCTCCCACTTTGCCCAGCGGTGGGACTTTCCTAACTGCGGAGGGGCAATTGATGGGAAACACGTCCACCTCGTCCCACCACCCAACTCGTGGTCATACTATTACAACTGCAATGGGCTCAATAGTATTGTGATGTTGGTGGTGGTGTCGGCTACTTATGAGTTCCTGTATGTGGACATGGGAAGGAATGGCCGGATGTCAGATGGTGGAGTCATCGCCCAAAAGGAGTTCTACAGGCGTCTCTAGAATGGCAGCTTGGACTTTAAACCTCCAGAAGACAATGTGGAAGGTCTCCCATTCGTCTTCATTGCGGAAGAAGCGTTTGCGCTGGGGGACCATCTTATGCGGCCATTCCCTATGAGGACCCTCACCGCAGATCGGAGGGTTTTTAATTGCTGGCCAGAGCCAGAAGAGTGGTGGAAAACACGTTTGGAATAATGGCCAGCCGGTTCAGCCTATTTCTTACAATGATACACATGGCGGAGTATAAACTCAATCACATCATCCTGGCTTGCTGTGTTCTCCACAACTTTTTAAGGAGAAATTCTGTGAATTATGCTGGCTCAGTTGGGCCTGAAGCCGGAGTTATTAATCTCAGTGAACCAACCCTGACGGCGCTTGAAGCTGGCCGTCCTGGCTTGCCCCCCCTGAGTGCCCCCGAGGTCCGTCTAAGATACATGGAATACTTTGCGGGTAGGGGGGCCATCAATATGCCAGACAATGTCTGAGACATTTTTTAAATAAAAACATTTTTTAAACTGAACAAATATTTGCTTACATTTACTGCTTGTGTTTCTTTTAGCTGACCATGACTGAAATTTGGGGAGTCGTGAAAATGGCGTGATTGTGTAAAATTATAAAGCACTGTTGGGTGTTATTTACTAAAGGCAAAGACACTTTGCACTACAAGTGCACTTGAGACTGAGACTGCACTGAAAGTGCACTTGTAGTGCAAAGTGGATTTGCCCTTAGGAAATAACCCCCATTGTCACAGAAAACACCAATTTTACCACAAAAAAAGATTTTGAGCATTGAAAGAAGAAGCCACACATTGTTGATTATCATTCTTTTTAAAACAAGCACAATCACATGTGCATTTATAAAAGGTTTTTAAAACAAACCAACGTGTTTGTTGTATAACAAATTTTTAGGTCACATTAATAAACGTAGAAATGTCCTTTTAAGGTAAAACAGGCATGTTTAAAACCAACAAGAAATACACAAATCTGGAACTTACAAAGTTCAACTTTTGTAGAAATTGAAGGCAATATCAGACATGAGTATTTATAAACTGTGTTTTGATATTGCGTTCAGCAGATGGGGCGTTGTCACCCCTGGAAAAGCCAAATTTTGAAGATGCACACAAATTGCCGAATGTCAACATGTGCTAGCTGCCATCATGGGGGATCAAGGGACGTGTTTTGTGGGTGCAACCCCTTCCTCTCAGCTACTTTATTATTGAGGAAGGGATTGCACCTCCAAAACGTATACATTGATCTTCCGTGATGGCAGATAGCACATGTTGACACACTGTGTGCATCTTCAAAATTTGGCTTTTCGAGAATATGTAAAAAAAAGTACAAAAACATCTCTGGACCAAAAAACTGAAATAATTCTGGATTTCGAGGGGTTTTAAGCTCTCCCTAAAACATCAATGACGTTCTTCATTTTGTTTTGAACATCATTGATGTTTTGCTTGATGTTTTCCAAGTCCTTATTACACCCCATGATCTCCCCAATCAGGATCTGGGCACTTTTACTGGTGAAATGACCTTCATCCACAACATCACGATCACCTAAAAATATAGAAAAAAACCACACCATGTATTATAAATATGCCGGCATCCATCTCTTACCTGAAGCTGTGGTCGCAGACACTCACCTGTTGTGGTGACAGTTTCAACCACGTCTCCCTCCTCCTCCTCCTGTTGGCTTTGTGGCATTTCCACTTCCTCATGAGGTGGGAGGTCTGTGGTCTCCTCTGATGAGTGGTGTCCTCCAAGTCTTTTCTCCCCTATGTAAAAAAAAAAATAGGTATACTTAGCATACAGATATTTGATGGCAGAAATAGGAATATGAAACATTGCTTGGAAGTGGGGTACAATTGTCTGTTTTGGCAGAGTTCCAAGATGAAGAAATATTGTTTTCCTTTGTCAAGCTTGAATACTTACCTATTTTGTACAAGCTTCACAGATGGAGTCACCCCTATAGTATACACTGGAGCACCTGTGTGGGGCCCCCTAATAAAAAGGGTGCTCTGGTGTCCCACACTAGTGCTCCAGCGTCCAGATGTGTAAACAGCTGCTGAGTGTCCTCTCCTTACACAGAATCTAGTTTGCATTTTACTCTAGTTACTAATCCATCTAGACATCAAAATTATTTTAAGAGAAGTAGGCCAGAAAAAATGTATAGAACTGCATCTGGACAAAACATGGTGTTTTATAGGCCAAACAAACAATGTTTCCTACGAACGAATAATGTGTGCATGAACATGAAAGTTGCCATTTTAAACTGTACAACAGTAAAGAAAAGCACATGGAGCAGCACGAACGTAATAAAAATAAAGAAAAGGAAGACAGGACAACTACTTACTTTTTTGCAGCACTCTCCTGATCCTTCTATACTGATCGTGCTCCCTTAATTTGAGGTCCGACCACCGCTTCCTCAGTTGATCCTTGGATCGCTTTACCCCAAAATTCCTGTGCAGACTCTTCACTTTAGTCATGATCTTGGCCTTGCTGACATTGGGGTTGGGGTAAGGTCCATACTTCCCGTCATAGTCGGCCCTTTTCAATATGTCGACCATCTCCAACATCTCCACGAAGGACATATTTGATGCCTTAAACCTTCTCCTCCGGGATCGTGAAGTTTCTGGCTCCGGGCTTTCCTCCTCCTCCTCCTCTTCGTTGTTGTAATTAGCACGCACCTGTTGTTTCTCCTCCATGTGCTCTTCCCCACTGCGCCAAATGAGAAGGGGTGGGGAATAGACTAGAAAGAACGTCAGGGGCGGGTGGAGTTTCACGCATGTGCAGTGTATATAAAGCGTAACACGCGTGCGTAGTACATACGATCTGTGAGCGGAGGAAGGAGGATCGGAATTGCTGATCGTGATAACGAAGGTAACATTTAAACTTGGGCCTATACTGCTTATAGATTGAGGCCTATATTGGTACAAGATTAGGAGAGTTTAGCCTGACATTAGGGTTTGTCTTGTGTTGTGTCTTGCAGAAAAAATAGATATATTGAAGGATCAGGACTTTATCACCATATTCATTGATATGTTCAGGGAGCTTCCCTGTCTGTGGCAGGTAAACCACCCACATTATAAGAATCAAAGAGGAAGGCAGCGTTGGCTCAATTGCTGGAATTTGTGAAGCCGGTGATCCCCACGGCAGACATCACCTATTTGAAGGCCCTAATTGGTGGCATGAGGAGCACTTATCTAAGGGAGCGCAAAAAGGTCCAGGATTTCCAGAGATCAGGAGCAGCAGATGACATTTATGTCCCCAGGCTGTGGTACTATGACAGACTGCATTTTCTGGCAGGTCAGACTGAACCCAGGCCAGCACTCTCCAGTCTTCCTTCCACGCTTCCCCCTCCCCCAGCTGAGGCTTCGGACATCCAACCTGGGCCTTCCAGGTAGCAACATGTGGAGGAGCCCAGCTTGAGCCAGGTATAGCATTCTTCAAAATATTTCTGGTTATCAAATTAATGATGTTAAATATATTTTAGTTTAGATTACTAATTTCTGATTGTGATTGATGAGCCAAAAACTAAAACGATGTCCCTTTTTCATACACAGGAAAGTCTCAGCCAGGAGGTGGCTGGGCCAAGTATGCTGCCCGATACCCAGGTCCCTCCCCTCCGCCTTCAAAGAAAAAGTGGCAGGAAGAGGAGTAACCTGGAGGAGGCAGCAATTGGCCTATTGTGGAAGGCTACTGAGGCCCTAAGAAAACACCACAGTGTTGAAGAGGATTTTGCTGACCTAACAGCATGCAAAATGCTGCAAATGGTGGAGGGCCAACACCTCTTATGTGAGTTTCTCATTTTAGAAGCATTAAATAAGGGGTTGATGGTCCAAATCACATGCCAAAGCCACATTTGTGAGCTCATCCATGGTCCTCCTCCTGCCACACCTCCAACACCAGAGCCACAGCCGGGAAGGAAGCGTGTAAAGAAGACCAGAGAGTGAAGACCTGGGTTCAGTCTGGTCTGGCAAAAGATGCAGACTCTTGTATGACCACAGCCTGGGGACATGTATGTCTGCTGCTGTTCATGATCTCTTGGACTTCTGGACCAGATTGTACTCCCTTATATATGGACTCCTCAGGCCACCAATTTTGCAGTAAAATAATTGATGTGTGCCCTGGGGGCCAAAGACTTCACCAATCTCTGCAGTTTATCCAGCGTTGTCTCCCTCTTTGTTTGGTTATGAGCCCTTAATAAAGGAATGTTTTTTTCAATTATACTCGCCTACGTGTGTTTTCCTTCAAAAAGGACAGTTTGTTTGTGAGGAGGCAGGTACATTTCAAAAATACAATGTGAAATTAACAAGAGACACCAACATCAAGCAATCTCCTTGAGATTAAATAATACAATGGTGTTGGTGTTGTGGTAACTTGACACATGGTGTTGTGGTAACTTGACACATAAAAAAACACACCCAAAAATATGCTGCAGTAAAAAAACAAAAGATAAATAAAACACAAGATCAGGCTTTAAAAAACTCAATAAAAATTTATTTATTCTAAAAACAACCCAAAAGGATTATTTTTTCGGGAGATGTGACAAATAAAAATAGTATATTGATGAAATCACGAGAAATAATAAAGAAAGAAGTTTGTGAGAAGTCTGTGTGAATATGAGCAGCAAAACTACTTCATTCTTCTAGCATTATAAAGAAGAAGAGAGTGCGCTGCATTAAACAATTTAAAACATTGCAGCGTGACGAAAATGCTATATCCATTCTGAACGCTAATTTTACCAGACCGTGCAGTTCCGGCTCGGAATTTTTTATGAGCATGCGTGGCACTTTGTGCGTTGGAATTGTCCACATGGTCGGATTTTGTTGTTGGAAAATTTTATAGCCTGCTCTCAAACGTTGTGTGTCAGAAAATCCGATGGAAAAAGTCCAAAGGAGCCCACACGCGGTCGGAATTTCCGACAACAAGCTCCGATCTCACATTTTTCGTCGGAAAATCCGACCATGTGTACAGGGCATAAGAGTGGCAAGGATGTAGAATTCCCTTCCACAGGCGGTGGGATCAGTGGGGGGCATCGATAGTTTCAAAAAACTATTAGATAAGCACCAGAACGACCACAACATACAGGGATATACCATGTAATACTGACATATAATCACACATAGGTTGAACTTGATTGACTTGTGTCTTTTTTCAACCTTACCTACTATGTAACTATGTAAAATAAAAACACAATGGAAACGGAATGATTACAGATATACATTTTAGATTATTTGAACAAACTCACGTAAATTGTGGCGGTGTCACAGGTGAAACATTCCATAGAACTATTAAAATCACAGAACATAGAAATGACTGTCTCAAAGCTTTCATGCTTAAACATTCAGAGTGACTGATCTCATCACTGCATATCATCATTACGTGAAGGGTCAAATTTAAATGGTGCCGGGCTCCCCAGGAGGGCATCAGACAGCTAGAGACACTGAGGCCATAGATGGGTGTCGCCTTGTGAATTAAGGCAATGGATGTGTAGCATAGGGTTTCTATAGAATGTACACTAATGTGCATATTAGATAAATATCCTACCTGTACCAAATAGAGACAAAAGTGAAGAGGTAGTTCGGAAGTATAAAGATGGTAAATGTTGTAAAGCAACATATGCATAACAGTAAATTAACTATGTGAATATAGATATATATTAATACTCTAAAACGCTTAGTTTAAATCTCATTGTGTTTTGTTTAGCTAAACAA
This sequence comes from Lithobates clamitans, assembly GCA_037952925.1. Classification (NCBI taxonomy): domain Eukaryota; kingdom Metazoa; phylum Chordata; class Amphibia; order Anura; family Ranidae; genus Lithobates; species Lithobates clamitans. The sequence continues at coordinate 4,556,411 of JBBGZY010000586.1, forward strand.
TCTCTTTATGATACTCAAAACACAATGAGATTTAACCTAACCATGATGCGCATGATGGATCTAATATATATATATATATATATATATATATATATATATATATATATATATATATATATATATGTATATGTATATATATTTACACGCATAAACATGTGACTGGCAATAAGCCATGTTAGCATAATTATTATTAATAACAAATGGAATGCATGGTAATTAGACCAACTGTGTAGGTGGATGTCAGCCATGTCTCCAAGGGCACCTGAAATACTCTTCCCCTTCCAATCACAGGCATTGTCAAATGATTTAAACTGAGCCCAAGTAGGAGGGGAAAGCTCAGAGCGTGTCCATACTGGCCTCCTGAGCCGCACGCGGCCCCGTCCTGTCCGCGAATGTGCTGAAGCGTCAGCGCAACGGAATGATGTCATGCGAGCACGCCGCACCGACACGCACAGCTTCACCAGCGGACTGAGCATGTCCGCTGGAGTAGCAAGATGGAGACCAGACGTGATGAAAAACATCTGCAGCCCCCAGGGGGAGCTGCCACGAGTTACCAGACCTGGGCGGCTACGTGTTCCGGGCGCTCAGCAGTCTCACCTAACTAGGGTCAAACGGCAACACGTAGATAAATGCATCCATTAAACAATGATAAACAATGAAGGGTATTTAACTAAATTGCCCCCTAGTGACCAGTAATAGAACATGAAGATAGTTATATATTGCAGGAAAAGCAGGAAAGCACAGAGACATCTAGCCAGGAATGAACATATATTACACAACAGTGTACATACATAGATTATTGATAATTTGAGCAATTTTAGGATTGATATCACAAACATAAATAGAACTTATCATTGTATTGTAACTACACTGTCACCAAATGAGAGATGAAAGACTGCAAATTACAGGCATAGTCTCTCACCCTTTGGTGAAAATGGAGTTCACCAAAAATGACGTGATTGGAGAAGGCATGATCAGGGATTAAAGACCAATGAATTGGGAGGATGGATGGTTGTGTTTTATTTCTCTATTCCTCCTGAGGAGAACCCCTCTAGATAGGGCTTAAAACATACGGCCTCATTGAGTTCTGGTGGTTGTGTGGCCCTGTGGTTATGTATCCAGCGCAGCTCCATTTGGAGGAGACTTTTTCCAGTCTCGGCCTCTGAAGCTGGGGTGGATACAGTCTAATATAAGAAACTTGATTTTTGGAAATTTACCTCCTTGTACTGTTTTGGTGTGTCGACCCAAGGGTAGATCAGGGTTGCAGGTTTGCATACTTTTTATATGCCTATATACTCGCCTCCAAAAGTCAAATTTAATCTTTTCGATTTAGAAGCAGCCACAGTCACAGCACAGCATATATATGACTTCAATAGTTTTACAATTAGCAAAGTCTCTAGGTGGGAATGCTTGACCATTGGGGAGAACAGGATTTCTTTGAGTATACATATATTTGCAATAATTCCAAGCGCCACACATATGTTTGCTTTTTAAATTTGCATGGATCTTTCCCGGCTTCCCCTTTGTATTCACTGGCAATAAGTTTGTCTCTAATCGATACTGCCCTCTTAAAGATAAAAAGTGGGGGGTCCGGGACAATATGCCCCAGTGTGGAATAAAAGGACAATATATGCCAATATTTGTTGACGATGGTGTTAATTTTTGCTTGTTGATTTGTATATCTGGTGATAATTCTTATGGGGTTAGTGTTCTTTTTTGTAATTTATTTTATTTTAACAAGAAAAATGAACAGTCTTTCCATAATAAACATTTCACTCTTATGCCCCGTACACACGGTCGGACATTGATCGGACATTCCGACAGCAAAATCCTAAGATTTTTTCAGACGGATGTTGGCTCAAACTTGTCTTGCGTACACACGGTCACACAAAGTTGTCGGAAAATCCGATCATTCTGAACGCGGTGACGTAAAACACGTACGTCGGGACGGGACTATAAATGGGGCAGTAGCCAATAGCTTTCATCTCTTTATTTATTCTGAGCATGCATGGCACTTTGTGCGTCGGATTTGTGTACACACGATCGAAAATTCCGACAACGGATTTTGTTGTCGGAAAATTTTATAGCCTGCTCTCAAACTTTGTGTGTCGGAAAATCCGATGGAAAATGTGTGATGGAGCCTACATACGGTCGGAATTTCCGACAACAAGGTCCTATCACACATTTTCCGTCGGAAAATCCGACCGTGTGTACGGGCATTATATAAATACATCCAAAAATAAATCATTACATTCAATTCCATTTGATCTTACCCATTTCTAGAATATCAAAATGGGAATAGAAGGGACACAAAAAGGAAAACGACACTTCCCTTCTAAATTCTTTATTTCAATGTTACCACCCCGTGCCTGGTCAGGGGGCGATGCTACACCCGGATCCGGCATGGGTGCTACTGCTATCCCTCCCAATTTTCTGGCTAGGGTTACTATTTACAGTCCACTTTCTATCTTTTCCTCACCCCCCCTCCCCCCAAACACAAAAAAAAACCCCACAAGAAAATAAAACCATCTATGGGCTATGGGGGGAGGAAACCCCCCCATTAAACATTAAGTTTCTCTCTAAGTTGCATCGATGCGTTTTTTCCTTCCTCTGAGGACACAAAGGTTCCATGGCGACCAAATTTTTAAATAAGTTTCTCTTTTTTTTCTAGTTGTCCATAGTAGATCTTCCATCCGGTTTACTTCTACTTAAGCCACATACTCACTGTGGGGGGTTGTATCTGTTTCCACTTAAGCGGAATACATACTTTAGCCACATTCAATAGGTGACACAGGATAAAATTCCTATATATTTTCACCGGAATCTCTGATGTCAAAGGAAAAAGGCCGGGTCTTCCTGTGTTTCAGCATCACTACATTTTTGAATGATCTCCCAGACCTCTCTCCAGAATATCTTGATTCTGGGACAAGACCAGAAAACATGTAACACTGTCCCCTGTTCCATCTGACATCGCCAGCAGCCATCTGATATGTTCGGGAAACATTTTTTAGGTATATCTGGAGTTCTATACCATTGGGAAATAATTTTGTAGTTCGTTTCCTGTATTTTCGTACATGTCGCTGTCTTAAATATAGATTGTATAATATTAGTTTTTTGATCCTCCGAAAAGGTCCTCCCCAGATCTATTTCCCATTTTCGGAGGAAAGGCAGCTGAAAATTCTCCAATGGTTTTATCAGTAGCGCATACATTTTAGAAATCGCACGTGTGATTGGTTCGGTTTCTATACATCATTTCTCAAATGGCAGCAAACTGCGATCCAGGGAACCTGGGGGTCCACTAGTATATAAAAAGTGTCTTAATTGCACCGCCTGCCAGAAGTCTAATTGGAAAGGGCTGTTTCTGTCTGTCAATTCCTGCAATGTTAACCAGCTGCCTGATCTCATAAAATGTGAGGCTTGATATAATCCTCGCTTAATCAATACGTCAAAGGGTCCTTTCTGTATACCTAATATAAATTGCGGATTCCCCAATATAGGTACCAGGGGTGAATCTTGTGAGGATAACTTACCCTTACGGTTAACACAGAGGACACAGAGGCACCCTTTACGTCTAGAGGAAAAGAGATTTCAATTCCAAATACAGAAAGGTTTCTTCACAATAAGAGCTGTGAAAATGTGGAATAGACTCCCGCCACAGGTGGTTTTGGCCAGCTCAGTAGATTGCTTTAAGAAAGGCCTGGATACTTTCCTAATTGTACATAATATAACTGAGTACTAGCATTTATAGGTAAAGTTGATCAAGGGAAAATCCGATTGCCTCTTGGAGGATCAGGAAGGAATTTTTTACCCTGCTGTAGCAAATTGGTGCATGCTCTGCTGGGGTTTTTTGCCTTCCTCTGGATCAACTGTGGGTATAGTATTGGGTATATTGGATTGTACAATATTTTTTATTTTATTTTTATTTTTTTATGATTGAACTGGATGGACTTGTGTCTTTTTTCAATCTGACTAACTATGTAACCCTTGGATATTAGATTATGACATATACATAGCGTAGGTCCTATTGTTGGATGTGACTTAGTCATAGATGAGAGGTCCCTAAAGCACCACGTGCTCTATGCAATAACTCCCTACTCTGTGCTTGCTCTAACTTTGGCCAGATTTTTAGATCACCATGTCTACACCGATCCAACAATCAGCCTAGATGGACTGCCTAATAGTATTTATACATATCCGGGACCGCCAGCCCCCATATTGTTTTGGCAGTGACAAAATTGTCCTGATCCTTGGATGTTTATGCGCCCAAATAAATTTTGTAAATAACGTTTGGATGTTTCTAAAAAATTTCCTAGGGATTGCAATTGGTACTGCCTGAAAAAGGTATAAGAACTTTGGTAAAATATTCATTTTAATTATATTACTTCTTCCAAACCAAGAATGCAATCCCTTATGCCATCCCTCCAATAAGTCACGTACTTTATCACTGGCAAAAAATTGTACTCATATATTTTGGAGGGATCTGCCAAAATGCAGGTCCCTAGATGCCTCAAAAATTGATCCGTCCATTTAAATTTATGGTTTAGCTTTATTAACTTTGGCATTTTCTCCGGGAAAGCTACCACCAGGGCCTCTGATTTAGAAAAATGTATCTTAAAATAAGATAATGTGCTGTACAGCTCATTTTCCCTAAAGAGGTTCGGGAGTGAGATTATAGGGTTGGTCATTTAAAAAAGCATATCATCTGCATATGCTGCAACTTTATGTTGGGTCCCTCCTACCACTATCCCCCAGGTATCCATATTTGACATATTCTACACAAAAGGGGTTCCAAGATCAATGCAAACAATAGAGGGGACAATGGACAGCCCTGCCTTGTCTCGTTCATTATCGCAAAGAGAGGAGAGACTACTCCGTTTAACTTGAGCTGTGGGTCCATCTCTGCTCTTCATCATCCATCTCTGTCATCATCCATCCAGCTCTGCGATCCATCCAAGCATTTTTCCTCCTAATATTATGTGTCCTAGAACTGCAAACATGAACTTCCACCCCACCCGATCAAAAGCCTTCTCTGCATTTGTTCCTAGGAACACACACAGAGTCTTGGTCGAATTAGCTATATGCATTAAATTCAGAGCTTTGATAGTATTATCTCTGGCTTCTCCTGTTGATACAACCCCACTTGATCTTGGTGGATCAAAGAGTAAATGCTGTTGTAACCTTAAGGCCCCTTTCACACTGGGGCGGTGAGTGCGTCGGCGGTAAAGCGGCGCTTTACAGTCAATTTTGCGGCGCTATTCGGCCACTAGCGGGGCACTTTTACCCCCGCTGGCGGCTGAGAAAGGGTTAAAACACCGCAAACGCTGCTGCAGCAGCGCTATGCTGGCAGTATAGCCGCTCTGCCCTTTCATTTCAATGGGCAGAAGCAGTTTAGGTGTATACACTGCTTCTTCACTGCTCCAAAGATGGTGCTTGCAGGAGTTTTTTTAACGTCCTGCAAGCGCATCGCTCCAGTGTGAAAGCACTCAGGCTTTCACACTGGAGAGACAGGAGCGGCTCTTTACAGGCACTATGCGGGCGCTATTTTTAGCGCTGTAGCGCCTGTAAAGCGCCTCAGTGTGAAAGGGGTCTAAGGCTATAATCTTACTGAATATCTTCAAGTCAACATTCAATAATAATCTGAGAGGATGAGAGCCTCTATATTGGTCTTTCTAGGGAGGGCTTATATCAGTGTTCTCAAGTCCACTTCCGTATCCCGCTGCGGCTGCCGAGGAAGCGCCACATCGGGTCCAGCTGTGTCAGTAGAAAGATAAGTTGGTCAAGGGCTTGATTTTCTTGTGGTGTACAGTCGATATTAACTTGCTGTTTTTGATACAGACTTTTCAGAATTAGTTTGTGAGCAAATAATTGAAGATCTTTTGAATAGTTTGAATTTATCAAGATCGTGGCTTGGACAAAAACTTCAATCACAATTTCATCCTCAGATAAAGTGTGGGAAGAAGATTGATTATGTTTAGATCCCTATCGGATGGAGACGATTCCTCATATGCACTTACGGTGTAGTTGATGTGACTGTGTTGGGATTAGGGTGTAAGGTTCTGGTGCTTGATAAAATTAGTTCCAAAAAAAAAAGATGGATCAGTGAGAGCCAAGTTTGACTGAATTGAGGATAAGTTTGGTGTGGGAAGAGTTCCTCCATTAGGTGATTTGTGTGAAAGAAAGTTACCCATCACCGAGGTTGGTACATTCACTTGTACCATTGGGGTAGATAGATTACACCCAGGTGTTGAAGTTAAAGAGTGAAGAGCTTTGTGCGGAGTGTCCAAACTTGGTTTTTTCGCCTTTTGACCTTGTGTCGGGTCGCCATAATATTGGCGTTTAGTGCTTTGTCCACTTTTTTGTTTGGAAGCAGTCTGTGAAGGAATAGAAGAAACCTTAGAGGAAGATTGAGGAAAGGCAGGTTGTTCATGATGCATACAAATTTTTTTTGTGTATTTCTTTTGATTTCATTTATAAGCTTTTCCACTTTGGAAAGCCTTCTTGTCACGTCTAAAATGTCCTTTTTTGACTAGTATTTCTTTGGTAAACGTCTCAAGATGTAATTTTAATTTTTTCTCTCTATCCGATATGGATCTGTGTGTTTTTAAATAATTGCAATTTTTCGCATACACTAATAATGTCGTCTGTATTCAAGACCTTTGATCTTTTGTTGTATTCGCATATCAGAAGTTCCATTAAATTCAATGAGCACGTGCGTCCCATTTGGTTTTGAAGTCAGAATCCATGCCTTCCAAGGTAGGGGACATTTGGACTCTAAGCTCATGGGGGATCATGTCTTCCCCAATATAATCCTGGAAAGATCTGATATGCCAAAACAGTAATGATTTTTTCTCAAAAATTTTTGATAATTTAAAAAATAGGGATGAAATCTCTGAATCCAATTGCTCAGTATCACCAAATTCCTTTAGATAACCCTCCATGAGAGTATCCCAGTCTTTGCCTGTAAAATTGGTCATGGTGGCTATTAGTCCAAAATATGTTAAATTCTATTTCAATAAATCAAATTGCAAATAATTACACAAGAACAGAGTGATCCAGTCGGTAATCTCGTAATATATTGTAGAGGATTAAACACCGAAAAGAGCGGGGAGCTGTATCTACTACCAAGAACTATAGAGAATTATACTGGTGATTGTGTCCTCCATAGTGTGCCACATCTAAAAAATCTAGACACACAAGAAAATGTACCCCTAAGGTGGTCTTTAAAGGCACTTACAAATATAAATTACTTAGAAAGGTATAATTTATTAAGCATAATGTATCAAAATAAAAACACAATGGAAATGGAATGATTACAGATTTTTTTTTTTACATATAACTCTTTATTCCAAGATTTTTCCAAATATAAAAATCATGTAGAAAAAGAAGACAAACAAAGAAATAAACCAAAACCAACTTCGCTAAGTATATACAATGGGAACGGAAAGTATTTAGAACCCCTTAAATTTTTCATTCTTTGTTATATTGCAGCCATTTGCTAAAATCATTTAAGTTCATTTTTTCCTCATTAATGTACACACAGCACCCCATATTGACAGAAAAACACAGAATTGTTGACACTTTTGCAGATTTATTAAAAAAGAAAAACTGAAATATCACATGGTCCTAAGTATTCAGACCCTTTGCTCAGTATTTAGTAGAAGCACCCTTTTGATCTAATACAGCCATGAGTATTTTTGGGAAAGATGCAACAAGTTTTTTACACCTGGATTTTGGGGATCCTCTGCCATTCCTCCTTGCAGATCCTCTCCAGTTCTGTCAGGTTGGATGGTAAACGTTGGTGGACAGCCATTTTTAGGTCTCTCCAGAGATGCTCAATTGGGTTTAAGTCAGGGCTCTGGCTGGGCCATTCAAGAACAGTCACGGAGTTGTTGTGAAGCCTTATTTTAACTGTGTGCTTGTCATTGTCTTGTCATTGTCTTGTTGGAAGGTAAACCTTCGGCCCAGTCTGAGGTCCTGAGCACTCTGGAGAAGGTTTTTGTCCAGGATATCCCTGTACTTGGCCGCATTCATCTTTCTCTCAATTGCAACCAGTCATTCTGTCCCTGCAGCTGAAAAACACCCCCACAGCATGATGCTGCCACCACCATGCTTCACTGTTGGGACTGTATTGGACAGGTGATGAGCAGTGCCTGGTTTTCTCCGTGCACACGGTCGGATTTTCCGACGGAAAATGTGTGATAGAACCTTGTTGTCGGAAATTCCGACCGTGTGTAGGCACCATCACACATTTTCCATCTGATTTTCCGACACACAAAGTTTGAGAGCAGGATATAAAATTTTCCGACAACAAAATCTGTTGTCGGAAATTCCGATCGTGTGTACACAAATCCGACAGACAAAGTGCCACGCATGCTCAGAATAAATAGCTGAAAGCTATTGGCCACTGCCCCGTTTATAGTCCCGGCGTACGTGTTTTACGTCACCGTGTTCAGAACGATCGGATTTTGTGTGACCGTGTGTATGCAAGACAAGTTTGAGCCAACACCCGTCGGAAAAAATCCTAGTATTTTGTTGTCGGAATGTCCGAACAAAGTCCGACCGTGTGTATGCCCTATTAGAATTAAGGCCAAAAAATTCTATCTTGGTCTCATCAGACCAGAGAATCTTATTTCTCACCATCTTGGAGTCCTTCAGGTGTTTTTTAGCAAACTCCATGCAGGCTTTCATGTGTCTTGCACTAAGGAGAGGCTTCCGTCGGGCCACTCTACCATAAAGCCCCGACTGGTGGAGGGCTGCAGTGATGGTTGACTTTCTACAACTTTCTCCCATCTCCCGACTGCATCTCTGGAGCTCAGCCACAGTGATTTTTGGGTTCTTCTCTACCTCTCTCACCAAGGCTCTTATCCCCCGACAGCTCAGTTTGGCCAGACGGCCAGCTCTAGGAAGGGTTCTGGTCGTCCCAAACGTCTTCCATTTAAGGATTTTGGAGGCTCTTAGGAACCTTAAGTGCAGCAGAAATTTTTTTGTAACCTTGGCCAGGTCTGTGCCTTGCCACAATTCTGTCTCTGAGCTCTTCAGGCAGTTCCTTTGACCTCTTGATTCTCATTTGCTCTGACATGCACTGTGAGCTGTAAGGTCATATATAGACAGGTGTCTAATCAAGTCCAATCCGTATAATTAAACACAGCTGGACTCAAATGAAGGTGTAGAACCAGCTCAAGGATGATCAGAAGAAATGGACAGCACCTGAGTTAAATATATGAGTGTCACAGCAAAGGGTCTGAATATTTAGGACCATGTGATGTTTCAGCTTTTCTTTTTTAATAAATCTGCAAAAATGTCAACAATTCTGTGTTTTTCTGTCAATATGGGGTGCTGTGTGTACATTAATGAGGAAAAAAATTAACTTAAATGATTTTAGCAAATGGCTGCAATATAACAAAGAGTTAAAAATGTAAGGGGGTCTGAATACTTTCCGTCCCCACTGTACATCTAATGCCGCGTACACACGATCGGACTTTCCGTCAGAGTAGACTCTGACGGTCTTTCCGACGGAGTTCCGCTGAAACGGACTTGCCTACACACGATCACACCAAAGTCCGTTCGTTTAGAACGCGATGACGTACGACGGGACTAGAAAAAGGAAGTTCAATAGCCAGTAGCCAATAGCTGCCCTTGCGTTGTTTTTGGTTGGTCGGACTAGCATACAGACAAACCCGATAGGAATTGAGTCCATCGGAAAGATTTGAAACATGTTCTATTTCTAGGTCCGTCAGAATTTTAGAAAGAAAAAGTCAGATGAAGCCCACACATAATCAGAATGTCCGACGGAATGATTCCGTCGGACCTTTTCTGCCGGAACTAATGATATAAACTAGAGATAGGAGATTAATGCAGAATATAAATGAATACGCCACCATGCAAATACACTTCGAATCAAATAATAACCTCCAAAATGTGCCGATATGCATTGATTACTGCAATTGTTAACCTATATGCTGATACCTTAACTTATCTACTTTAAAAAGAGAAACCTTTCTCCTGACCCCATCAATGGGGGTCCGGAGACCAAAATCTACTAAAGAATGGAGAAAAAGAGAGAAAAAAAAAAAGGAAGAAAAAAAAAGGATTAAATATAACTAACTCAAAATCAGAACCTTCACTGCCCCCCTTCGCCCCACCCCCCCTCCCGGAGTTCCCCCATCAGGGCCCAGCTCATCCTTATGAATCCACCCTCCCAATCTATATGGAAGTGCAATCAACATATTGAGGGGTGCTCGAAAAGGTCATCCATGGCCGCCAGGTATCCCTACACTCCTCCTCTCTGCCATAGAGACGCTGTAAAAAATTCCATTGTCCTAATTTAGTCTATCCTAGAAAACCAGTGTTTTAGAGAAGGTGTAGTGGTGAACTTCCACATGTCTGGAATACAAGCCCGGCCAGCATTCAGCATTTGCGCTAACGATGTCTTTCTATAGTGGTGAAGGGGTTGTTCATTTAAATGCAAGAGATAGCCCAAAGGGTCCGAACCAAGGTCAACAAATGTCAATTTCTTTTCATACATCAGGGGACACAGAGCCATAGTAATTACTATGTGGGCTATAGGCCACCTTCAGGTGATGGACACTGGCACGCCCTAAATTAAGAAGTGTACTCCCTATATAACCCCTCCCACTACTGTATTCAGTTTTTTCGTCAGTGTCTAAGGTGTTGGTCACGAGTAAAGATGTGCTGTGCTGAGCTCCACTGGAACAATCCTTGCTGGGGCTAGCAATGCTGACGGATCCATTCAGAGTGTCTTTTAGACCAGGTTGAATGGTACCCGGGCCTCGTATCCGAAGAAACAAGGTTTTTTTGCTTGCAAATGCTTATCTTTCTAGAGAGCTGGACCCTGGGATCCAGTACTTTTGGTAGTAAGGCCAATAAAGTTTTACTGGCAGGGTGCTATTGCAGGTCCAGGATTGTGGGATACCTTAAGGTTCCCCTGTTCCTGAAGCTTTTACGGAGCCCACCGTGAAGGGTGAAGATTGGGTCTGATGGTTTTACTACAGATAACCCTGCGGCGGGGAAAAGGTAAGTGGAGATTTTTTTCTGAAATTTTTCACGTAAAGTCTCCTTTAACTGTATAATGTTGTCATGCCTATGTGTCACCACTGGGGGCTGTGTTGAGCACTCACCGCCTCATGCTGGAAACAGCACGGTTTCAGGAGCCGAACACTTCCTCCTTCTCCTCCGGCCAAAACAGCAGATCCTCCGGTAAGAAAAGGGGTGAATTGTCTCCCCGTCAGTGGCCCCTATGCTGGGATTCCCCCCTCAGGGCAGTTTTAAGCCCGGATACAATTAAAAAAAAAAAAAAAAAAAACACGCTGCGGCCGCCCTGGCGGCTTTTTTACCCCCCCTCGCCTGTCTGGCTCTAGGTCCGAAGGTACCTGTAGTCCGCCGCTTGCGCAGGAAATCCCATCCTTTTTTGAAGGAAGGGCAGAGCCGTAGGCAACACGAGGGGGGGCAGGGCTAACGGCGGCTGCGTTCTCAGACGCCAGGAACACGTGGAGGAAGTGTTTAAAAGCACACTGTGTGCTGCTGCTGGCTGTGGAGGAACACGAGCAAAGAGGTGGCATTGCTTCAGGTTTGGTGGCACAGGCATTTCCCTTGACACATTATTATTGCTTCAGGCTGGGCATTAATAGCAGCATTATATTGCTGGACTATAACCTAGCAGTGTATGCATTCTTTTTGGTATCGCCTCTGTTTTTGTACATTAAGGCTATGAGTGGAAGAGGGACCAGGAACTCCTCAAAGGGTTCTAAGGGTCTGAGTGTTTTACAACAACCTAAATCCATGACCAAAAGAATGTCATCCTCCTCTGAGAGTGATGTGGCCGGTCAGAATGAGCCGTCAGGGGGGACTGGTGATCCTCTGAAGAAGTCACGTGATGTGACGATACGCGTTAGGATTGGAGCACGGGACGCTGTCACAGACCAACAGCAGGAGACGAGCTCTGCGCTTGTGGATGTTTTACACTATACCCGTTTTTTAAATGTAAGTTTGCTGGATTGTTTTTACCTAATAAATTGACTTTTTATATGGGATCACGCTATGTGCGCTTTCTCCTTACACACCATATATACTCATTTTACCTGACGAGCATTGAGGAGCTTGGAGCGGGGACAGACAGACTGAAAACATCTATTGAGGCATACGAGCTCGGCGCTCGTGGATTATTGCCCACATTCATTTTAAAAAAGTGAGTGCAACCCCCCCTCTGTGTCCTTCTTCCCTTCCACTCTGGTCATCACGGAGTCACACGATATACTGTCTATTTTTGTCTTTTATATCCCGCCCTGCATACCTACCATCATCATCATCTGTATAACTGGATGGGATTTCCATGCCTGCTATCTGTTTGCAAGACAGCCTTACAGTAGTAAGGTAAGCGGCTTGCGAACACGGAAGTGTCCCCACTGAAGATCTCCCCCCATCATTGGAACTGTTTTCTGTTTGGGAGTTGTTTTACTTGGTGGTGGAACTGATATTTACTTACCCCTGTGGATTTGTCACTTACAGCTCGTTCGAGTTGTTACTTATGTGCTAGTGTGATACTAGCCCATACTCACTTGGACTTATTCAATGTTTCATTATTTCTATATATATTTATCTTGTGTAATTTTTTTGCAGCGTTTTTCACTTATGCTAGCACTTTCATTCATTTACTATTCAGGAGCTTTATGCTTGCTTGGTTTATGTACTCACTTGGACGGATTTATTGATTTATTATTGTTATATACATCTATTTATGCCAGCATTTTTATATTTATTTTCATTTATACAGTATTTGTGAGCCCTTATGCTTGTTTGACTTATTCATATTGGTCATCTCTTTCACCTCTCTATGCACTTTATTTAGTCCCATCCACTCCCACAACACTCCCTCCCCCCCCTCTCTTTTTTTTCCCTTGTCACAGCGTAACCACCACCTTCTATATTTAGGGGAGACTGGTGTTGCAGCAGCGCTGGACACTTCAGCCCCTATTTATATCACACAGGAGGTTTTTTCTTCTACCATTTCTAGTTTGGAAAAGAAGATTGATGCTATGATCACTCTCCATAGTGGGTCTAAGCGTAGCAGATCCCCAACTAGTGCTCAGGATCCTTTTTTTGAGGTAAAAGGAGCAGGGGATCAGGAAGGTCTTCCAAAAGACCTGGAAGATACTAATATATCCTCTTCTGAGGATCTTAGTGGTGAGGGAGTAATCTCACAAGACAGTTTGCTGGTACACTCCCTTACTAAATTGGTTCGCTCAACCTTTTTGCTGCCTGTAGCGCAGTCTAGTGATGAGCCGCCTCTGGTTTGGGATCACTAAAGCCACCCTAGTCGGGGGATGCCTTTCCTATCCATTCTTGGCTAAAAAAGCTGATGTATTCGGAATGGGAACACCCGGATAAGCTGTTTTTTCCTCCAAGGAAATTTTCTACGCTATATCCTATTGAGGAGGAATTCTATAAGAAATGGGGGGTTCCAGCAATTGATGCTTCAATCGCCTCGGTGAATAAAAATCTCTCTTGTCCGGTAGACAACGCACAAATGTTAAAGGATCCAACAGATACAAAATTGGAACTTCTTTTTAAGAACAACATGTCTCTGGCAGGTTCAGTAGTGCAGCCGGTTCTTGCGGCAATTGGGGTATCTCAGTCCATAAAAGGATCAGTTTGTGGAGATACTTAAGATTCTTCCTGATCAGCAGGCCCAGCGGTGCATCTTGGACCTTGTGATCTTCGGTGTGCTGCCGAGTGCGCATGCGCCGACACCTCTACTCAGCGTCCGCACACCTGATTATCCTCGATCCGGTGTGGGGGGGGATATTTAGGCCGGCATGTCCCTGTATCCAGCTGGACACGACCAACGCCTGTACGAGCCTACACATACTAGCAAGGTAACTTTACTGCTCCTCATCTCTCAGCACCCCCAATTATTCCTCTCTTAATGCTCAACTTAGCTCTTACTTATCCTCTCTCAGGATCCCCTGCTTTTGACAAGATCTCATCCATCATTTCTCATATACAATATGAGCAGTGAATCCGCTCAGCTATATTCCTCTTAAATAACTTACATGGTAAGCCCCCCTTTTTTATTACTACCTCTCACCCCTCTAGAGAAACGTTGTTTTTCTCTCAGGTCATATAGTTCATTTTCCACCTCCCCTTATTCTATGCGTATCTTTTCAGATCAATATCCATCACTTTGTCAGTCTACCTTGCTAGTCTCTCAATCTCTCCTCAGGCGATTTGGATTCATCAAACTACTCGTTTTTAAAGCGTAAGTCTTTTTTAGGCCCAGTTGCCCTATATAATTATTGTACAGTCGTTGACCCCACACATACTCTGGATAACTGTGTGTTTCACACACAGTTCTAGCTTGCATTGCCATTACATTTTCCTAACCCATAATATATTTGATTGCCAGGTCTTTTATATGCCCCCTGCAGACATGGATACGGTGCAGCTCTGTCTCCCCTCGGCTGGGGTTCCCCCATTGGGCCTCCCCTGGGTGTCTGGCTTTCAGGTATGTTCTTGCTCCTGGGGCTCTGATACAGGCCTCCATTTGTGAAATAGTTCAGCCACATGCCTTAATGAATGTTATCTTCCATACCAGTTTATATCTGAATGCTCATTTCTCTGTTTGTTTACATGATGTTTTTTGTATTTCCACATATAGACTCTTATATACTCAAACTAGCTCTCATTATTCCCCGAGGAAGCCAATGCTTTGACGAAATATGTAGGAAATTGAGCTCTCGCTTTGAAGGCCGTCCACCCTTAGCACACCCTACTGCACCTTTGGTCATGCATTGTATATATGTGAATCTCAGCCAATGATTTTATTGTTATTTGTATGTTTTGAATTTTGTGAAATAAAGTATTTTTGCATTTTTTATATCTGCTACTCTATCCCCCTATTTTTGCTTTCTCTGGCACCGCGATAATTCCTTGTCCTCCCTACCTAACTTACTACTTATGTATTTTGGGATGAGGTGCTGTATCTAAATTTACCTATCTAGCCACACTCCTATTTTACAAGTTAGTGTAGTGAGACCTCTGCAAAGTGTTCATCTAAAGCTACAAGTTAGTGTAGTGCGTCCTGCTCACAGTGTTCAGCTAAAACTACAAGTTAGTGTAGTGAGACCTCTGCACCGTGTTCATCTAAAGCTACAAGTTAGTGTAGTGCGTCCTGCTCACAGTGTTCAGCTAAAACTACAAGTTAGTGTGGTGCGTCCTTCTTCTCACAGTGTTCAGCTAAACCTACAAGTAATTTTTTTGCGAGCTCTGCACAGTGCTCATCTAAAGCTACAAGTTAGTGTAGTGCATCCTGCTCACAGTGTTCAGCTAAAACTGCAAGTTAGTGCAGTGAGACCTCTGCACAGTGTTCATCTAAAACTACAAGTTAGTGTAGTGCGTCCTCCTCACAGTGTTCAGCTAAACCTACAAGTTATTTTTTTGCGAGCTCTGCACAGTGTTCAGCTAAAGCTACCTGTAGAAGGTTGGTGGTGTTTTCCTGATCCTATCACTACCGCAGGCAGCTAAATAAGCTGCAAGTTATTTTTTTGCGAGCTCTGCACAGTGTTCAGCTAAAGCTACCTGTAGAAGGTTGGTGGTGTTTTCCTGATCCTATCACTACCCCAGGCAGCTAAATAAGCTGCAAGTTATTTTTTGGCGAGCTCTGCACAGTGTTCACCTAAAGCTACCTGTAGAACGTTGGTGGTGTTCTCATACTATAGGCAGGCAGTTGATTTTGCTAGCTGCAGTATCAGTACATATATATATATCTCTATCCCAGCTTAGTGCAGCTACAGGCCATTAGTATGTCTGGAAGGCCAAGAAGGAGAGGCAGACAGTCGCATGCCAATAAAAGAGGGCAAGCAGGCTCTGTGTCTAGTGCTGGTCGTGGGGACGGTGCATCCTCATCAGCACGTGGCCGTGGGACACGCTTGGCCTTTTTTTCGGCAGCTGGCCGTGTTGAGCCGCAGCATGCGGAAAACATGGTCGAGTGGATGACCAAGCCGTCCTCATCCTCCTCATCCTCTCTCACCCATGCTCAGGGTACTTTGTCCGGCAAAGCAGCGGCCTCTTCCCTCGGCTCAATGTCATCAGTGACTTCTAGCCTAGCCCCACCATGTCCTCCTGAGGAGTCCCTCGAACTGTTTGACCACAGTGTTGGGTACATGCTCCAGGAGGATGCCCAGCGTTTGGAAGGCTCTGATGATGAGCTCGATGAAGGCAGTAACATAAGCACGGACAGAGGGGGTGCCCAAGAAGGACAGCAATCTGGCAGTCATGCTCCCCCTGCTGCAGCA
This sequence comes from Lithobates clamitans, assembly GCA_037952925.1. Taxonomy (NCBI): domain Eukaryota; kingdom Metazoa; phylum Chordata; class Amphibia; order Anura; family Ranidae; genus Lithobates; species Lithobates clamitans. Next base: position 4,572,721 of record JBBGZY010000586.1, read on the forward strand.
TACTGCCAGGTTTGCTCCAGTGATGAGGAGGGAGGGGATGATGAGGTCACTGACTCAACGTGGGTGCCTGATAGGAGAGAGGAGGAGGAGGCGGCACATCACCAACGAGGCAGGATGCCCTCCAGGGGCCAGCCTAAGGGCAGCACACTGACTGCATCACACCCCAAAGCTCCACATGTGCAGGGCGCCGCAGTCTCTGCGCGTTATTCAAAAAGTTCTTTGGTGTGGGCCTTTTTTGAGACGAGTGCATCAGATCGCACCGCTGCTATTTGCAACATATGTTGGTTTGGAGCTGGTATTCACCTTGCGATAGGCTAGATAGACAGTCAGCTGACTAAGAACACCCTCACATGACACTAACCCGGAAGTCACGCCGCACAGGTGTCCCCGATGTAAATTTGAACACTTTTAAATAAATAGCGCAGCAGATGAGAGGTTAGCTGTACCCCAGTTGATGTCTTTTCAGACGAAACGCGTCGGGTGTAGGACGCTACCTTAAACCATCTGTCTACTGCGCTAAAATACATCTTTTTACGTCTGTAAGAACTTTGCTTTTATTTTGAATTTTTGTTGGAACTTTTTATACAATAAATTTCCTGATAATCCGGAATTTACACTATGTGGAGCCTTCTTTCTCCCATTTTCCCTGTCTCAAATTGCCTGAGACCCAAGTGATTGCTGGAGGACGAATCGGGGGGGTCGCTCGGGATTGGAGACCTTCCCAGGATCCTTCTGTTGGGGACCAGGAACAGCTGTTGCCTTACCGTGCTTTACGGTTCAAGCTTGTATGACTCACGGCCAACGGCCTGTGAGTCCACCACGTCCGGTAAGGGCATCTTATGTTACTGTTGTACCTGGCTGAACATTGGAAGAGTCTATCGGGGATAAGAATAGATGCTATTATGAGTTTTACGTCTATGCTCCAGGATTTCTCTGCTTGATTAAATGAACTATCCAAAACCTCAGGGACCTATCACTTATCCCCACCCTTACATGCTTGTGTCTTGTTTTGAGGGTTTGGGTTTAACCTTTTGATGCACATATAATCCACACTGTTTATTACATAGGATATGTCACGAGTGTTTTTCTTTTTGAATATTAGATTTTCCACTGGTTTATTGTTTTTCCTATGAGGTCTAGCAGGACCTAACATTTGATATACACTGGGTATGTTACTCAGCACACTTTATAGTGTTGCTGATTGACACAATATAGCGCTACACTTTTTTGTTTTTATATTTATTTTCACAATTAGTCTAATTGATGGTGTTGGCTGCTTGTTTTTTATTTTTATTTTATTTTTGTTTGGTTGGCGCAGCAGATTCACTCTTATTTTATTTGCAACATATGTCTCAAGCGTATCTCGCGTGGCCAAAACATCTCCCGCTTGGGTACCACATGCTTGACCAGACATATGTTGACCTATCATGCAGTTCGTTGGCAAGCGTATCTAAAAGACCCACACCAAAGAACAAAGAGGACCTCTCCTTGCTCCTCATCAGCTGAGATCTCCAACCCCACTATACCTTCAGTCCTCTCTGAGACCTGCACTGAGAGGAATGAAGGTGTAGAATTAGGTGTGTCACAGCCAAGTACTTGTGGGCAATCTGCTTTCGGTACACCGACGTCAGATTGTACCAGGCAAATTTACCTGCCCCAGCTGCTGCACAGAAAGAAGTTTAGTAAAGGGATGGTGAACCCGCGCAATGAACATAAAGACCTAATTGATATAGTTTGGAACTGCTGCCTCCCAACAAGCAGTCACCCTAAAATGGGGACAGCTGAATTAAATTAAAAATGGTAGAAGGGTTTGGCGCTGTTCCTATTTAGTTTCCTACCTCCATATAGGTTACTAGATTAAAAGAAATTCTTAGGTGTACCGTGCATATATCAAATATTAAATACAATATGGATTCCCAAGTATACCGTGCATGAGTCAATTAAATATTCTGCTGCAATATTATGCAGTCATAGGTGATACATAGACCTATCTTAAATGCTTATATATGTAATATTGCTAAGGGGGGAAAAAAGGGGGGGGGGAGGGGGGGGGGGGTTGGGGGAGGGAGAGGGGAGTGAGGTAGGGAAGTGGGGAGGGGGTGTAGGAAGTCTGTTCCTAAGGAAAATTACAATAACAAGATAAAGTGCAAATGTGCTGGTGCAATCCAAAAAGCAACAGTGACAAGATAAGGTGCAAACGTGCTTCAAATTTCTGTTGCTTTTTGGATTGCACCAGCACATTTGCACTTTATCTTGTTATTGTAATTTTCCTTAGGAACAGACTTCCAACACCCCCTCCCCACTTCCCTACCTCACTCCCCCCCCTCCCCTTCCCCCCCCCCTTTTTTCCCCCCTTAGCAATATTACATATATAAGCATTTAAGATAGGTCTATGTATCACCTATGACTGCATAATATTGCAGCAGAATATTTAATTGACTCATGCACGGTATACTTGGGAATCCATATTGTATTTAATATTTGATATATGCACGGTACACCTAAGAATTTATTTTAATCTAGTAACCTATATGGAGGTAGGAAACTAAATAGGAACAGCGCCAAACCCTTCTACCATTTTTAACAGAAAGAAGTTTGCTCCCAGCTATCCACATGCCCCGCGGTTCAATTCTACCATGGCAAAATTGCTAGCACTATAACTGCTGCCTTTTCAGTTGGTAGACTCTGCCCCCTTCTGTGAGTTTGTGGAATGTGCGGTTCCTCAGTGGCAGGTACCCAAACGCCACTTTTTCTCACGGAAGGCGATTCCGGCTCTCTACCGGCATGTGGAAGGCAATGTCCATGCCTCGCTGGACAGGGTGGTCAGCGGTAAGGTGCATATTACTGCTGACTCATGGTCCAGCAGGCATGGACAGGGACGTTACCTAAGTTTTACGGCGCATTGGGTGACTCTGCTGGCAGCTGGGAAGGATGCAGGACAAGGTGCAGTAGTGTTGGAGGTTGTTCCGCCACCACGCCTCCAAAATGCCACTACTAATGATTGTGACACCCCTCTCTCCTCCACCCCCTCCTCCTCTTCTTCCTCAATGGCCTCTTCCTGTGCTTTGTTCTCGGAATCAGCGGTGCTCCGTAGCCGTTCAAGGGGCTACGCAAGTACGCAGGCCAAAAGATGCCATGCGGTGCTTGAGCTGGTGTGCTTGGGGGACAGGAGCCACACTGGGGCAGAGGTTCTGTCAGCTCTGCAGGGGCAGGTTCAGAGGTGGTTGACGCCACGCCAACTTAAGGCAGGAATGGTGGTTTGCGACAATGGCACCAACCTCCTCTCTGTCCTCCGACAGGGACAAATGACCCATGTGCCCTGTTTGGCTCACGTCCTTAACTTGGTGGTGCTTGGGCAGGTACCCGGGCTTACAGGATGTCCTGAGGCAGGCCAGGAAAGTCTGTGTGCATTTCCGCTGGTCATATAATGCCAGTGCTCGGCTGGCGGACCTCCAAAAAGAGTTTAACCTGCCCAAGAACTGCCTAATCTGTGACATGCCCACCAGGTGGAACTCAACGTTGGCCATGCTGCAGCAGCTGCACACGCAGCAGAGGGCCATCAATGAGTACCTGTGCAACTATGGCACCAGGATAGGGTCAGGGGAGCTTGTTTTTTTTTTCCCCACGCCAGTGGGCCATGATCAGGGATGCATGCACTGTCCTGTCACCATTTGAGGAGGCCACGAGGATGGTGAGCAGTGACAGTGCATGCATCAGTGACACTGTCTCCCTTGTCCACCTGTTGGAGCACACGCTGCATGTAATAATGGACAGGGCACTTGAGGCAGAACAGAGGCAGGAAGAGGAGGGCTTCCTTAGCTCTCAAGGCCCCCTTTATCCAGACAGTGTTCCTGGGTGCCTGCTGATCACACAGGAAGAGGAGGAGGAGGAGGAGGAAGATTGTGTCAGTATGGAGGTGGAGCCTGGCACTCGGCATCAGCAGCAGTCTTTAAGGGATCAGTCCCAAGAAACACATGGACTTGTACGTGGCTGGGGGGAGGTGGCTGCGGACCATGTCGTCCTTAGTGACCCAGAGGACTCCGGACTGAATGCCTCAGCAAACTTACACTGCATGGCCTCCGTGATCCTGCAAAGCCTGTGTAAGGATCCTCGTATTCGTGGTATCAAGGAGAAGGACCAATACTGGCTGGCAACCCTCCTTGATCCATGTTACAAGGGTAAGGTTGCGGACCCTATCTTGCCATCGCAGAGGGAGCAGAGGATGAAACATCTTCGGGAGGCCTTGCAGAAAGGTCTGTGCAACGCGTTCCCAGAGACTGGGAGGTTACAAACTCCTGTTTCTGGACAACGTGTTGCTGAGGCTTCGGTCAGTCAAAGAAGGAGCGGTGGAGAAGGTGGCCGTCTGACCGATGCGTTCAGATAATTTTTTGGTCCGCAGCCCCAAGGTATGATCAGTTCCAGCAACCATCGCCAGCGTCTGTTTTACATGGTGCAGGAATACCTAGGGGCAAGATCTGACTTGGACACCTTTCCCACCGAAAATCCTCTGGGTTACTGGGTCTTGAGGATGGATCACTGGCCAGAGCTTGCACAGTATCCAATTGAGCTACTGGCTTGTCCTGCATCCAGCGTTCTTTCGGAATGCACATTCAGTGCTGCTGGAGGCTTTGTAACTGATCACAGGGTGCGTCTGTCCACCGACTTGGTCGATCGACTAACCTTCATAAAAATGAATCAGTCTTGGATCACCACCAGCTACCAAGCACCTGATGCTGATGTAACCGAAATTTTTTTTTTGAAATCTCAGATCCCTTCAAAGACTGCCTATGCTGATGCTGAGTGACTATCCTGAGTAATTATCCTCCTCAATGATCACGCTGATAGCTTGTAAGAACATTTTTGGTTCTGGGCGCCACCACCAGTGCCTAAGGCCCAATTTTTCAGCCCCTGTTTAACAGGGGCATGTAATTACAATTTTTGATGCAATACTTTGCAGCGGGGCTCATTCCTGCATTCCAACTAGAGTATCTGTGAGGGGTTTCAGTGTTGTTCCAGTGCGTAAGGCCTAATTTTTCAGCCCCTGTTAAACAGGGACATGTAATTACATATCTTGATCTAATATTTCACAGCAGGGCCCTGTGAGGGCTTACAGTGTTGTGGCCACAACAACACCTAAGGCCCAAATTTCTGCTGAGTATATAGGGCAGGCCCCTACTTTCAAACATCTAACTTACAAACGACTCCTACTTGCAAACGGAAGGAGACAACAGGAAGTGAGATGAAATCTACCCCTAGGAAGAGAAATTCTCTTCTGTTATACCCCGTACACACGGTCGGACTTTGTTCGGACATTCCGACAACAAAATCCTAGGATTTTTTCCGACGGATGTTGGCTCAAACTTGTCTTGCATACACACGGTCACACAAAGTTGTCGGAAAATCCGATCATTCTGAACGCGGTGACGTAAAACACGTACGTTGGGACTATAAACGGGGCAGTGGCCAATAGCTTTCATCTCTTTATTTATTCTGAGCATGCGTGGCACTTTGTCCGTCGGATTTGTGTACACACGATCGGAATTTCCGACAACGGATTTTGTTGTCGGAAAATTTTATATCCTGCTCTCAAACTTTGTGTGTCGGAAAATCCGATGGAAAATGTGTGATGGAGCCTACACACGGTCGGAATTTCCGACAACAAGGTCCTATCACACATTTTCCGTCGGAAAATCCGACCGTGTGTACGGGGCATAAGAGTTAATATGGAAAAAACATTTCTCCTTTCCACTGATGCTTTCCAATCCTTGTTTCACAAAAAAACCCAAATTTTCAAAAAACATTTGTCATTGGGACAAAAAGTGAGGTGAAATCTTCTGAAGAGGAGGACAGACAGCAAAACAAATGTCACAGGGGTGATCACCCTTCCCTATGTTTTCCAAAAAGCTTAAAGATTTTTTGGCTGGAGCTAAACACGTTAAAAATGTACCCGTTCAAAATTACAAACAGATTATACTTAACAACAAACCTACAGTCCCTGTCTTGTTTGCACTGCCTGTATACTGCTGCACAGAGTATATAGGGCCTGGTGGCCCCACACCTTTCCTTATTTTAATTTGGGTGCGGGGTTCCCCTTAATATCCATACAAGACCCAAAGGGCCTGGTAATGGACTGGGGGATACCCATGCCATTTGTCTCACTGATTTTCATCCATATTGCCAGGACCCGACATTACATTAAAGCCGTTAGCAGTTTTAAATGACTTTGTTTCCTTTAAAAATTACATTTTGTGCAGGGACTATTCAAAGCACGGGAAACACGCGCCACTTTACAGGCATAGTATAGACACCCCCCAGGTACGATATTTAAAGGAATATTTCACTTTTTTTTTACTTCAATACCCGCCTATAGTAAAATGACGTCCTCTACTTTGTGGGGTGATATCTGAATGATGCTTGCAGCTAGATGCATCATTCAGATATCATTCTTTTCAGCCGCCGATTCTCTGCACGATAAGAATGATCATAGCAGCAGTGCCGCCGCTTGATCGTTCTTATAGGCGACGGGAGGGGACGACCCCCCTCCCGCCGCCATCCGGTGCTTCTCCGGGCTCTCCCGTGCCATCGGGGGCCCGGAGAATGAATCGGCCGGCGCCGGATGTTGACGATAGAGATGACTGGTGAACAGATGGTCACCAGTCATCTCTATGACCGTGGGAGGCCCGGGCGCGTCGTTATGACGTCACGCCCGGGTACCCGGAAATAACCAAAGCAGCGATCGCGGCTGTCAGCATGAGATCGGTGAATTTTTTTTTTCCGATCTCATGCTTTCCAGCCTAGAGGAGAGATGTGGGGTCTTATTGACCCCGCATCTCTCCTTATAGAGGACCTGCCACATAGATTCCTATTACAAGGGATGTTTACATTCCTTGTAATAGGAATAAAAGTAATCAAAAAAAAAAATGTTAAAAAAAGTGTAAAAATAAAAAAAATGAAGTAAAAAAAAAAATGTAAAAAATGTAAAAAAAAAATTAAAACGCCCCTGTCCCCGGTAGCTCGCGCTCAGAAGCGAACGCACACGTAAGTCCCGCCCACTATATGTAAACGCCGCTCAAACCACACATGTGAGGTATCGCCGCGTGCGTTAGGGCGTGTGCACTAGACCTCCTCTGTAACTCTAAACTGGTAACCTGTAAAAAATTTTAAAGCGTCGCCTATGGAGATTTTTAAGTAATGAAGTTTGGCGCCATTCCATGATTGTGCGCAATTTTAAAGCGTGACATGTTAGGTATCTATTTACTCGGCGTAACATCGTCTTTCACATTATACAAAAAAATTGGGCTGACTTTACTGTTTTTTTTTTAATTCATGAAATTAATTTCCAAAAAAAAGACGTTTGAAAAATTATTGCGCAAATACCGTGTGAGATAAAAAGTTGCAGTGACCGCCATTTTATTCCCTAGGTTGTCTGCTAAAAAAAACATATATAATGTTTGGGGGTTCTGAGTAATTTTCTAGCAAAAAAATGATGATTTTTACATGAAGTAGAGAAGTGCCAGAATAGGCCCGGTATTGAAGCGGTTAAAGGAATATTTCACTTTTTTTTTACTTTAAGCATCATTAAAATCACTGCTCCCGAAAAAACGTTCGTTTTTAAACGTTTTTTTTTTTTGCATTGGTACATGTCCCCTGGGGCAGGACCCAGGTCCCCAAACCCTTTTTAGGACAATAACATGCAAATTGGCCTTTAAAATGAGCACTTTTGATTTTGAACGTTCGAGTTACATAGACATCAATGGGGTTCTAACGTTCGTGCAAATTTTCAGTCTGTTCGCAGGTTCTGGTGCGAACCGAACTGGGGGGTGTTCGGCTCATCCCTAGCGGTGGCCTACATCAATCACCAGGGCGGCACGAGAAGTCATGCAGCCCATAAAGAGGTGAATCATGTTCTAGCTTGGGCAGAAAGCAACATCCCTTGTCTATCAGCGGTTTTTAATCCGGGGATAGAGAATTGGCAGGCGGACTACTTGAGTTGCCAGCAGTTGTTTCCGGGAGAATGATCTCTTCACCCCAACATCTTCCTGTCGATATGTCAGAGATGGGGTGTTCCGGGCGTAGATCTGTTCGCGTCCAGATTCAACAACAAAGTCGACAGCTTTGTGTCAAGGATGAAGGACCCGCTAGCGTGCGGAACAGACGCCTTGGTCTTCCCATGGGATCAGTTTTCACTAATCTATGCGTTTTCTCCAGTTCTACTGCTTCCACGCCTTCTCCGCAGGAACGGAAAGAGGTGATTCTGGTGGCCCAGAAGATCTTGGTTGCCGAGATCATAAATATGGCGATAAGAGTCCCTTGGACCCTGCCATTGTGGCCAGACCTTCTTGCTCAAGGTCCGGTATTCCATCCTACTTTACAAATGCTAAATTTAACGGTTTGGCTATTGAAACCCACATTCTAAGGGATCGTGGCTTATCTCCTTCAGTAGTGACTACTTTGGTTAATGCTAGGAAGCCGGCCTCCAGAGTAATTTATTATAGAGTCTGGAAGGCATATGTTTCCTGGTGTAGATCTAGGGGGTGGCACCCCAGGAAGTATGTCATAGGTAGGATCCTTGAATTCCTGCAAATGGGATTAGAGATGAAGCTGGCTTTGAGTACTATCAAGGGCCAGGTCTCGGCCTTAGCAGTGTTTTTTCAACGGCCTCTTGCTTCTCACTCTCTGTTGCATAGTTTTATTCAGGGGGAAGAAAGGATAACCCCTCAAAAAATTGGTGGGACTTTAAAGACAACGGAGTAGATAAAAAACTATTTTATTGGTACAAATATACAAAAATCTAATGCAATTACACATATAACGAAGGAAGATACAAATAAATATGCTGATGTAGAATTCGAATGTATATTCGTCTTCCACCTGGGCATACGCGTTTCGGGACTACATAGAGGGTCCCTTCATCAGTGCCAACTTGTAGGAGGAATCACACTGCATGATAGGATGTAAATTAGAATAATTAGGAATCATATGTATTACACAGATTGCTTGTATCTTAAGCCATTCTGCCTATTTATACGTCAACAATTACAAACATACCCAAGTATATTCGATAAAAGAAGCTCACAGCCAAATCCCAGAGGCAAATCTGTCATGGGCGCCCTGAAAAGCCAGAGGAGAATCGGGCGTATGGCTGGCCCCACCTTATCCACACTGGTCCCCCCGTATGACCTCAAAGAAGCGAAACTCAGCAGGGATTAGCACTATCTTAGATGAAGCACAAATTAGAAAGGACCCAGGAGGGTATCTAAAAAAAGGAGGGAGAAAACCAAATGGGCTAGTATCTATATGCATGAAAGATTAAAAAAAAAAAAATATGATAACAACCCATATAACATGGACGCAGAGCCACATATGCCCCAATAGTGGCACACAGCCTCAAAGTTGACAAGGCAAGATAAAGTAAGGACCTGAGAATCCAAGGAAAAAACAGAGACACAAATTAATCCCCCTGTCAGGGCACCTCTAAATCCTTGGGATTTAAATCTAGTCTTATCGGCTTTACAAACTCAGCCTTTTGAACCTATACGGGAAATTCCCTTAGTTCTTTTGACAAGGAAAATAGTCTTTTTGGTCTCCATATCTTCTGCCAGAAGAGTATCAGAATTGGCGGCTCTGTCTTGTAAGGAGCCATATTTAGTCATGCATAAGGATAAAGTGGTATTGCGGCCTCATCCTGAATTTCTACCGAAAGTGGTGACAGGTTTTCATTTGAACCAGGATATTATTCTGCCTTCTTTCTTCCCAAAGCCTCGATCTAGGGAAGAGAAGGCACTACATTCCCTTGATGTAGTAATAGCAGTCAAGATATATTTAAAGGCGACCGCTCAGGTTCGCAAAACAGATATTTTGTTTGTACTGCCAGAAGGTCCTAAAAGAGGACAAGCGGCATTGAAATCTACTATTTCCAAATGGATTCGTCAAGTGATTGTTCAAGCTTATGGTCTAAAGAAGAAAATTCCTCCTTTTCATGTCAAAGCGCATTCCACCAGGGCTGTTAGTGCCTCTTGGGCGGTGCATCACCAGGCCTCTGTGGCTCAGATCTGCAAGGCCGCAACCTGGTCTTCAGTCCATACATTTACCAGATTCTATCAAATAGATGTTAAAGGTCATGAGGATATTGCCTTTGGGCGTAGTGTACTGCAGGCTGCAGTATAAGTCCTCTAGCCTCTTAATGCCCTACCTTTTTTGTTGTGTCTCCCTCCCTTCAGTTGCCATTGCTATGGGACATCCCACATAGTAATTACTATGGCTCTGTGTCCCCTGATGTATGAAAAGAAAACAGGATTTTTAAAACAGCTTACCTGTAAAATCCTTTTCTTTGAGGTACATCAGGGGACACAGAGGTCCCTCCCTTCTTTGGTATACACGTGTATTGCTTTGCTACAAAACTGAATACTCCCAGTAGTGGGAGGGGTTATATAGGGAGTACACTTCTTAATTTAGGGCGTGCCAGTGTCCATCACCTGAAGGTGGCCTATAACCCACATAGTAATTACTATGGCTCTGTGTCCCCTGATGTACCTCAAAGAAAAGGATTTTACAGGTAAGCTGTTTTAAAAATCCTTTTTTTTTAATCATCTCCCCCACATCCTTCCAGAATGCTGTAATTAAAGGGCACTGCCAAAATATGTGTAATAATGTCCCAGTCTCTTTATTACATTGCCAGCATAACTTAGAAATTTGCAGGTAGAATTTGTTCATTAAGGCAGGAACCCTATACCACCTAACCAATAGCTTATAGCCCTGTTCTTGAAAGCGGCTTGCCATGGAGGATTTATGAGCCAATAGAATAATCCTGTTAATTTGCGATCTTGTAAAAAAAATCTGAAGGTCCTCTTCCCAGCTTCGTATTTACGCAGGAATCTGGCCTTCTGGAGGCTGAATATTCTGTTTATAAAAAAGTGACAACATGTGTGGCACATGTTCCCCCTTCGCACATAAACGCTCAAAAGGTGTCAAGGGCCTTACATATAATTCCGCATCTGCTATAGACCTTAAAAAATGTGACAATTGAAAGGCAGACCACAGGCTCAAGGGAGGCTGGGAAAGAGTGGAAATGTCCTGCGTTGACATCTAACCCTGCTGGGTAACAAAATGCATGCACCTGGTTCTACCTATTCCTATCAACCCCTGAAGGTGTTTATTATCAAGCCCAGGCGTGAAATCTTTATTCTGGATCACTGGTGTTAATGGGGATGGGAACAGAGAGAGGCCTTTTGTTGAAAATATGTGAGTAAGAACTGCAATAGTGGCCCCAATTGTAGGATGCCTCTTCAATCCCCGATAGTATTTATGAGCGACCCATAGAAGTACAGACAGAGCATTCGGTGAAGCATGTTGTTCCATTTGTACCCACAGTTTAGACTGTGAAGAGGTGCACCATGACACTACTCTGAACAAATGTAAGGCTCGATAGTAAGAGGTCAGATCAGGCAGATCAATACCCCCCCCCCCCCGCAATTTAGGCAAAACCAACAACGAATAGCGAAGTCTAGGGACTTTGCTGCTCCAGAGAAATTTAGCTAACAGTGTCTGGCACGAGAGAAAAAAAGCTTCAGGTAGTTTAATAGGAATAGCTTGCATTAAATATAGGATCTGAGGAAGCAGTGTCATCTTAAATGCATTACACCTCCCAAACCACGTGAGGGTAAAGGTCTGCCATAGTTGAAAATATGATCGCATTTTTGATAATAATGGGCAGAAGTTTGTCTCATATAGTAGGGCCGTATTCGTGGTCAGTTTGACCCCCAAGTATTTCAAAAAGGACTGAACCCATTTAAACCGGTATACACCTTGTAGGTTAACAATACACTCCTTGGAAAGGAGGATACTCATCACTTCACATTTATCGTCATTTATAGAAAAATTGAAAAGATCCTCATACTGAGCTAGACATTGAAGTAAACGAGTTAATAAAACCTCCGGATTGGTAAGAAAAAATAAGAGGTCAATAAGAGGGCATATGCGGCAATTTTATGCTCCGTATTTGAAACCTGAAGACCACTGATCAGGGGGTCCGATCTAATTTTGCAGAGAAAGGGTTCTAAGGTTAACGCGAACGTTAATGGAGAAAGAGGACAACCCTGTCTCGTCCCATTAGACAAAGAGAAATACTCTGAACGGGCCTCATTGACCAGCACAGCCACAGTAGGACCAGTATATAATGCCTGAATCCATGACTGCATTCGTTACCCCAGGCCGATATGTCTTATGCCCCATACACACGGTCGGATTTTCCAATGGAAAATGTGTGATAGGACCTCGTTGTCGGAAATTCCGACCGTGTGTAGGCTCCATCACACATTTTCCATCGGATTTTCCGACACAAAAAGTTTGAGAGCGGGATATAAAATTTTCCGACAAAAAAATCCGTTGTCGGAAATTCCGATCGTGTGTACACAAATCCGACGGACAAAGTGCCACGCAGGCTCAGAATAAATAAAGAGATGAAAGCTATTGGCCACTGCCCCGTTTATAGTCCCGACATACGTGTTTTACGTCACTACGTTCAGAATGATCGGATTTTCCGACAACTTTGTGTGACCGTGTGTATGCAAGACAAGTTTGAGCCAACATCCGTCGGAAAAAATCCTAGGAATGTCCGAACAAAGTCCGACCGTGTGTACGGGGCATAGGAGTAAATTGAAGATATTGCTAATCCACCTGATCAAATGCCTTTTCAGCATTTGTTAATAAAAGGAGAAAGGGCCGGTTCTTTGAATGAGCAATATGAATCAAGTCTATCGCTCTTACAGTGTCGTCCCTGGCCTCTCTCTGTGGGATAAAACCTGCCTGGTCTGCGTGAATAAGATAACGAAAGTGTGGCAATAACCTATTCGCTAGGATTTTTAAGAATAATTTTAAGTCAACATTTAAAAGAGCTATAGGCTGATAGTTCCAACATTGAGTAAGATCTTTATCCTGCTTGGGAATCACAATAATGTGGGCCCTCAAAGCGTCCTCTGTTAGCTTACCATTAGCTGAGATGAAGTTGTAAGCACGTAGGAAGTAAGGAGAGAGAACTTCCTGGAATGTTTTATAGTATATAAGATTTAACCCGTCGGGACTGAGGGCCTTCCCTGGTTTAGAGGATTCTATTGCCAAGGCCAGTTCTTTATTTGTTATAGAGGCCTCCATCCCTGCAATTACCTCCGGCAAAGTAGGGGCATACCTGATGATGTCAAAAAGGAGGAAATCAAATCTGCCCGGTTAGAGCATTGCTGGGTTTGGGTATTTTGCAGATTATAAAGCCTCCAATAAAATTTTTGAAATTTCTGAGCTATAGCCGCAGAATCTGACAACTTAATGCCGGAGTCGGCCGTGATTTGAATGATATGTGATTTCGTTTGTGATCCTTTCAGTGCCCTAGCTAATAGAACACCCAGTTTATTTCCATACTCGTATATAGACTCAATTTCTCCCTCACTTCTGAATTCGCAATTTGATTATATTGCTGACGTAGGGAAAATAATTCTTCCTGCTTAGCGAGTGTTTTTTTGTGAATGGACTCAAATTTACTAATCCTCACGAGTAACATCTCAGTTTCCAACCGCCTTAGTTCTTTTTATCCTGGCTCCATGTTTAAGAAAGATTCCTCTTATAAAGCATTTATGCGCCTCCCACAATACAGTCGGAGATGTATTAAATTGGTCATTCTGGCTAAAATATTCTGATAAACCCTGTATAACCCCAGCCATGGTAGTTGGGTCCTTTAACAGTGTATCATTAAGCCTCCAAGACAGGGTCCTTGTAGTATATTTAGATCTATATCTAAGTGAGCTGGTCCATGGTCAGCAAGCAAAATTGGATCTATCGAACTTGCTCGAACTCTGTCCAGCTCTTTTTGTGGAAGAAAAAAATAATCGATTCTTGAGTATGATGAATGAAGTGAAGAAAAAAAAGTATAGAGGCGGATTCTTTTTGCTATAAGTATACAACAATTAAAATGATAACTAAAATATGGAAAACAGTTAAAAATCAGTTGAGATACAATGGTTTTACGGAATATACCCCAATCTGGAACAATAATAATTTGCAGGAAATCCTCCGAATAGGAAAAGCCAGAGAGTGGGAAAAACAAGGTATTAAAAGGTTGAGACAGCTCTATTTGGGTAATACTCTTAAAAAATTCTCAGAGCTGAAATGTGAATTCAGTATACAGCAGAGTACATTTTATACCTATTTACAGTTAGGACATGCCCTAGAAGCCCAATTCAGGAGTCAACCCTTAGAATGGAAAGAAACACCTCTCTTTCAAAGTATATTGTGGGTGGGCCCTACTAAAGATTTGATATCTGAAATATATGGGCAAATAAGCAAAGAAGTCAATGGGGGGGGGGGATATGCTCTGTAAGAATAAGCTGGGAAGGGGACATAGGGACAATAACCCAGGAGCAGTGGAGGAGAATCTTAGAGATGGGATTGATGGTGTCGGTCTCTCCCCCGCAGAAGATATCACACCTGATGTTACTAAACAGAGCCTATTATACTCCCAAGCGGTTATTCAGGTTTGGTAGAAGATCTGATGACAGCTGCCCCAGATGTCAGGGGACCAGGAATCTCATTCACAGGGTGTGGAGATGCCCAAAGCTGTTTCGAGGAATTAAGCATGAAATTTAGTCTACCTAAAACTATGCATTTTTACTACATTTAACTTAAACATGCGGTGCTGGCACAGGGCTCTGAGATGGAGTGGCTGCAATCCCCTACACTGCTATTTAACATGATGGCTGAAACGGTATCCCCAAAGGGCTTTATTTCCTGATGTTATGCAATGTTACTGACAGAGCTTTTGACTTCCTTTCCCCTGAAGGTGGGTGAGAGATGGTAAAGAGATCTTGGTCCTTTCATAGAAGATCAATGGGAGGAGGCACTAGTAGTACCCCAATTCTCCCTTAATGTAACACAAAGGCTTATGCAACTATATCTACTTTTAAGGGTACATTTCATACCAGCTAGATTATTCGCAATAGGCATCCCCTATGTGGTAAATGTTCTAGGGACCATGGGGATCTGATTCACTTGACCTGGCGGTGCCCCAATTTGCACCTCTACTGGGTGGGAGTGTTGAATACTATAAACTCTGTGTTTCAGACCTCGATACCACTTGATCCCAAACCATGTCTTCTAGGTATATGAGATGATTTTCAATTACTGGTCCCCACGAGAGAGGCAGTTGCCAGAGTTCTTTTTCAGACCCAGAGGATAATTCTTCAAAACTGGGAGTCCACTGATTCTCCTGCACATAAGGAATGGGTACAATGTATGGGGAAAACTCTTAGATTAGAGAAATATATTTTTCAGAACAGGGGACACCCCCATAAATTTGATAACTTATGGGGTCCTTGGCTGGGCACCCCAGGGTTGAGCCAGCTGGAACTGGTGATGGAAAGACTACTCATTGGATAGGTACTTTGGTTTTACATGTGCTATGACTGTAACTATGTAACCCACTGCAAGACAACAATAGAAGGGTGGATACCTTTGAAATCTTTATTGAAGGGATGTTGTATTAACTCGGGTATAGCTCAGTTGGATTTTCTTTACATATTTGTAACTTTTCCTCAGCCTTTTTATCGCTACATGTTGTGTCTGCAATAAGGATGGGCTCGGGCGTGTTCGCAACCGCACGTGGAGAGCCCGCCAGGAAGCCGGCACTGCACAGCGCTAATCACAGGCAGTGAGACATTTTCCCAATCCACGGCTGCAGAGATCGGGAAATGTCTCACTGCCTGTGATTAGCGCTGTGCAGTGCCGACTTCCTGGCGGGCTGTGCACGTGCGGTTGCAAATACGCCTGAGCCCATCCTTCGTCTGCAAACTTTTAATATGTATGTGTGCGGGATGCCTTGGCTTGAGTTTTATTTCCTTAATAAAATTCTATCTGATCTAAAAGAAAAAAGAAATCTTCTGAACAGGGGCACAGACAGCAAAACAAACGTTACAGGGGTTTTAAACCTTTCCTATCTATCCAAAACTTAAAAGAAACATTTTGCCTGGAGTTGCACTTAAAAAATGTACCTGTTCCAACTTACATACAAATTCAACTTAAGAACAAACCTACCCTATGTTGTTTGTAACCCAGGGACTGCCTGTCTCTTCAAAGCCAAACTGGCACAGATGTAAATTTTTGCATAAATTATCACAAACGCAGCACAAATGAATGGTGTATTTGTTATAGTATCTAATAACATCGGATGCAAAGTGGGTGGGATTTGATCAAATAAAAACAAACTGTTACAATTAAATTAAAGCAGCACAAATAATAATTTTAACAGCACTGGGTGATGTCATCATCTGGAAAGATAAAAGCAGCACACATTTAAATTGTTTTGGCATAAAATAGCAAAAATGTAGCACTAACAAATGGTATATATGGTATATATGGTTTTTAGGATTTTAATAACATGGGGTGCAAAGTGGGTGGGGTTTGATCAAATAAAAACATGCTGTTTTACCTAAAAAAAAACCCATAACAGCACAAATAAAAATTTTAGCAGCACAAACATAGCACTAACCACTAACCCAGTTTTGTGTCTCTTGGCTGTTGTAGGGGGGCCTAGTGGCCTTTAATAAATCATTAATAATGCAAAAATGATAAAAAATAGACCAGGGATTTACACAGCACAAATTGGCACAAACGCGGCACTAACCAACCAGCCCAGTTTCCTGTCTTTTGGCTGTTGTAGGGGGGCTGGGTCATCATCTATAAAAAAACAATTGCTAATATCTTTAAAATAAAAGCAGCACAAATGTAAATTTTTATGGTACAAAACAGCACAAACGTAGCACTAAAGAATCACACTTGAGTTTTTATTTTTCCTGATTGTAGGAGGGACAGCTTTGCTGTTGTAAACCATGCTTCACTGTTAGTGTAAATGCTTTGAATTTTGTTTTTATAAAAAAATAAACTTACAAAGATATTTTTCTCAGCAAGTATCCAGGTGCTAGAAAACTGAAAATTTATTATCAAATACTTACGGTAATTTTCCATTCCTGATGGACTCCATGGCAGACTACGTGTGGGTTGACCCCGCCTCCTCTCCAAAGCTATAGGACCCCATACCCATAAGAGTAAGCTCACCTCTCAGGACTGCATTCCGTAACTAGCCGACTCTTGGACCCAATTTCTCCTCTCTTTTTTTTTTTTGGGTGGGAACTCCGTCTGCCATGGAGTCCATCAGGAAAGTAAAATTACGGTAAGTATTTGATAATAAATTTTCAGTTTTCCTGACGGACTCCATGGCAGACTACGTGTGGGAAATAACTAGCCAAGCCACACGGGAAGGTATGCTGAACAAAAAAGATTTTAATTTGCCCCGTCAACCGACAGGATTCTTAAAGTTCACAGCGGAAAGAGAAGCAGGTTCTATGCAATAGTGCGACATAAAGGTATTGATTGAGGCCCATGAGGCCGCTTAACAGATGAAATCAGGAGCCACGTGTCGGGCTGCTGCCCATGAAGCTGCCATGCCTCTGGTAGAATGTTCCGTCACCGCCTCTGGAGGAGCCAAGCCCTTAGCCCTGTAAGCCTGCTGAATGGACTGGACGATCCAGGCCACAATTGTTCTGGATGAAGCTCGCTTCCCTCTGTTCATGCCGGGGTGCAAAATGAACAGGTAGTCAGAACGTCAGAACGTCTGAAGGAAGAGGTAACTTGTAGGTATTCCTTCAATATTTGGCCTACATCCAAAGGATGCATCTTGGAAGACTCTGGGGACCTGAACGTAGGTGGGACAATTTCTTGGTTATCATGAAACACCAAGGTGACTTTCGGGTTTGAGCCAAGCATAGGAATGAGGACCACCCGGTCCGGGAAGAAGGTCAAAAAAGGTTATTGACAACCTAGAGAACAACTTTTGTAGATAATTCCTTGATAGAGAGTGGAGCGAGTTCCGTGGTACTTAGAGTAGACAGATAATTAAGGACAAGAGGAAGATCCCATTTGGGGAATCTTGGTTTTCTTTGGGGCTTAAGTCTTGTTGCCCCCCGGAAGAACTGCCGAATTAAAGGATGAATGGCCCATGATGTTCCGGAGAAGGCCGACAGGGCTGAGACCTGAACTCTTAGGGAGCAGATGGAAAGAGACAGATCTAGGCCGAACTGAAGGAAGCTGAGGATATCCTGGATTCCAGGGTTTCTATATGACTTGCCAGCAGAAGAGGAGAATTCAACGAACTTGGCCCATGTTCTCCCATAGACTTTATTCGTACTCGACTTCCTTGAGCTCATAAGAGTGGATATCACTCCTGAAGCACACCCGAGAAGTTCCAGCCTCTCCCTCAAGAACCAGACCATAGTCTCAATACTGCCGGACAAGGGTGCAGAACTGTCTCCTGAGAAAGAAGGTCTGGCCTGAGGGGAAGAGGCATCGGATCCCAGAAGCTCAGCTGGGTCAGGAGGGGAAACCATGGCCTGTTCGGCCAGTAAGGCGCTATCGCCACCACCTCGACTGCTTCTGCTTGGAGTCTCTGCAAGAACTTGAGGATGATCGGAAGAGGGGGAAAGGCATTTGCCCTGTTGAAGTTCCACCGGTCTGACAGGGCATCTATTCCGAAGGCCTGGCTGCAACGACCCTGTGTGTAATACTTCCTTATTTTGAAGATGCAGGGGGACGCAAATAGATCCACTTCGGGATCGACTCCCAGGGACAGGATCCACTCGAACGTCTGAGCATGGAGGGACCATTCGTTGTTGTCCAACTGCTTGCGGGACAGGAAGTCTGCTTGAATGTTCTGAGTCCCGGGGATAAAGACTGCTGAAATATTCGCTAGATTTTTCTGGGCCCAGGACATAATGGGATTGACTTCTTGGAGTAGGGTGAAGCTCCGAGTGCCCCTTTGCCTCTTCATGTAAAAGACCGCTGTGGTATTGTCCATCCTCAATAACACTGACTCCCCTGACAGAAGATGAGTGAAGGATTAAAGGGCGCACCAGGCCGCCCGACGTTCCAGAACATTCGAACCCGGGTTGTGAAGATGGGCATCCCATTTGCCTTGTGCAAGTTCTGACCCGCAGAGGGCTCCCCAGCCCGAGCCACTGGCATCGGATATGACCGTGACCCATGAGATGGGGACAATGGAGTGGCAGGTGAGAAGATTTTGGCGTTGAAGCCATCAGAAGAGGCTGTTCCTCATTGTTGGAGTTATGTAAATTAGTTGATTGACGTCCCCTGAATGCCATTGCTGGAGAAGCCCCGATTGAAAGGGGCGTAACCTCCACAGCGCCCATTTGACCATGGGGGTTGTAGAGACCATCGTGCCTACAATTTTTAGGCATTGTGAGGCCTTCAGGTGAGGGGCTCAAGGCCCGCGAGATTCTCTCCCGAATGACCGGGATCTTCTCTACTGGAAGGGAGAGAGGTGCCTTCCACCGTATCGAACTGGGCTCCCAAGTATACCAGATGCTGAACTGGATCTAGATGGCTTTTCTCTAGGTTTAGGAGCCAACAGAAATTGGTTAGAGTAGATATAACCAACTCCCTGTGGACTAGTAGTTGTTCTTTGTCTTGGGACAGCACCAGGAGGTCGTCGAGGTAGTGATACAGGCGTACCCCTTTTATCCTTATGAGAGCCACTACAGCCAGAAGAACTTTGGAGAAAACTCGGGGTGAGGTTGTCAGGCCGAAAGGGAGGCAAGTGAATTGCAGATGTTTTTGTTTGACTTGGAATCGAAGATATTTGCAAAAAGCTTCTGCCACCAGCACATGGAAGTATGCATCCTTTTGAGATTGAGATCAGCCAATCGCCTGGTTGCACTGCTTTCTGAATGGTAGTCAAGGTCTCCATTTTGAACCTCTCATATTTTATAAATTTGTTTAGGTAAGTCAAATCTATCACCGGTCTCCATGAACCATTTTTCTTTTGCACTAGGAGCAGAGGGGAGTACACACTAGGGGTGCGCATCTTCACTGGCCTCACGATTTGATTCGATTACGATTATCAAGTCAACGATTCGATTCCGCGATGCATCACGATGCATCACGATGCATCACGATTACAGACTGCGGACATGGCACAGGAGATGATCAGAGACTGCGGACATGCTACAGGAGATGGTCAGAGACTGCGGACATGCTACAGGAGATGGTCACAGACTGCGGACATGCTACAGGAGATGGTCACTGACTGCGGACATGCTACAGGAGATGATCAGAGACTGCGGACATGCTACAGGAGATGGTCAGAGACTGCGGACATGCTACAGGAGATGGTCAGAGACTGCGGACATGCTACAGGAGATGGTCACAGACTGCGGACATGCTACAGGAGATGGTCACAGACTGCGGACATGCTACAGGAGATGGTCACAGATTGCAGACATGCTACAGGAGATGGTCACAGACTGCGGACATGGCACAGGAGATGGTCACAGACTGCGGACATGCTACAGGAGATGGTCACAGACTGCGGACATGCTACAGGAGATGGTCACAGACTGCGGACCTGCTACAGGAGATGGTCACAGACTGCGGACCTGCTACAGGAGATGGTCACAGACTGCGGACATGGCACAGGAGATGGTCACAGACTGCGGACATGGCACAGGAGATGGTCACAGACTGCGGACATGGCACAGGAGATGGTCAGACACTGGGGACATGGCACAGGAGATGGTCACAGACTGCGGACATGGCACAGGAGATGGTCGGACACTGGGGACATGGCACAGGAGATGGTCACAGACTGCGGACATGGCACAGGAGATGGTCAGGCACTGGGGACATGGCACAGGAGATGGTCACAGACTGCGGACATGGCACAGGAGATGGTCAGACACTGGGGACATGGCACAGGAGATGGTCAGACACTGGGGACATGGCACAGGAGATGGTCAGACACTGGGGACATGGCACAGGAGATGGTCAGACACTGGGGACATGGCACAGGAGATGGTCAGACACTGGGGACATGCTACAGGAGATGGTCACAGACTGCGGACAATAATGCAGAGTTGTGGTGTGATGAAGGCAAATAGAAGACAATTTATGATATGGACTTGTGTCACAGCGCTCCCCCCCTCCCCCTCTGTACTTACATGCTGCTATGCCAGTGGCAGCCTGTAATGAGCAGGGCGATCTGCCTGCTCACCATCTCCCCCCGATCTCCATTCCAGCCGCCGGTTGTCGATACTTGGCATGACTATCACATTCTTTCCATCGTATCTCTCCTGAGGTCAGCAGTGAATTCTCCCGGGAGAGCGCTCCGTGCGTAAAGCTGTTATTAGTGTGTGTATATTCCGGTCATGTGACCCTCAGCCGCGCCTCCCTCCTCTCACGTCTCTCCTGATGTCAGCCCCGCCCGTCTCTCTTCTGACCTGATAGCTCCAGTCAGTGGGCGGAGCTGACATCAGAAGAGACTGAGAGGAGGGAGGCGCGGCCGAGAGTCACATGAGCGGAATATACACACACTAAGAACAGCTTTACGCACGGAGCGCTCTCTCGGGAGGGGGCGGGGCCAGAAATTGATTTTTCAGGTCGCATGCATCGATGCCGCATCGGGGACACCCGAATCGCGATGCATCGATGCTGCGATTAATTTCAGCAGCCCTAGTACACACCCTGGAATTCTTTTTTTGGGACAGGCACCACAGCTCCTTATGATTCCAGCGAATTCATATAGGATAGCAACTCCTGCTTCTTTTCTTCTGATCTTTTGGCGGATTTCTGGAAAGGTGCCTGCCCTCTACTCCAATTCCTCCTGAAATTCCGTCCGGGTTTGTAGGAGCATGCTTCTCTTGAACGCTCAGTACTGCTTCTTCGCCGGGGCCTCTTCTAACCGATGCCTGTCCTGGGGCAGAAACCCCCGACTTCCCACCCGTAGCCCCGGATATGGCACTGTCTAGCCTGTTGCCGAACAACGAGGGCCCCTCAAAGGGGGTCCTACACCAGGCTTGCTTGGGTGCTGGATCGGCAAGCCAAGGGCGCAACCACAATGCCCGTTTAGCTGTGACTGAGGACAGCATAGACCGGGCCAGAAGACGGATAAGGTCGATCGAGGCCTCCCCCAGGAAGGCTACTGCCAACTTCAGTTCCTGAATAGCCGAGCCCCGGGCCAGATCTTCTGAGACTCCTCTAAGTTCAGAGTCCACACCTTCCATCCAGGCCTCCATGACCTTGACAAGGGCCAAGGCTGACTTGCAGGCCATTGCGGCCAGACCATAGATTCTTTTGAGGTCCTGGTCTATCCTTCTCTCAAGGCCGTCTTTGAAGGATACCGTGTCCTCTAAGGGAAGAGTGACATGCTTGGCTAACCGCATCAGCGCTGCGTCAACAAGGGGAGCGTTTTCCAGATGTTTCACTTCCTCAGCCTTGAAGGGGTACAATCTGGAGGTTTTGTTTGGCATAGAAACTTTCTTGTCTGCTTTGCTCCATTCCTCGTCAAAAATGTCCTTCAATTCGGGAAGGAGCGGAAAATTGGAACGTTCCCTCCCCAATTGCTTAAAGAATTTTCTCTGCTTCTCAGGGGGAGCGGAAGCATCTTCCCACTTAAGGGCCTCCTTGACTGCCTTGATTAGTAGGGAAACCAAGGAGTAGTCAAAGCCTCCAATGAACTCATCTCCCTCCATCTCGCTGTGCGAGGAACCAGGGGAGGCATCATAGGGCTGGAATTGGCCGGGATCCTCCTGGGCCTCGTCAGCCAGGGAGCCAGATATGGTGGTGGACTGGCTCTGCGTGTGGGATGTACCCAACTCCTTTAGGGATTGCTGCACCAGCCTCCCCTCCATGCTGGTTCCGAGGATCAGAGCCTCGGCTCGTGCAGGAAAGTGGTCTTTTTTTGAAAAGACGAGGGGAGCGGAGCGTTAACGCGACGTCGGCGTGGTGAGACGCCCACATTGCAGGCTGCACACAGGCTATATAGTGCACTCTTTTTCAGATGCACACGGCCTATGGAGGGACATAGGCAACATTTACTTGAGCACCAGACTGAGACTTGGTAGCAGCTGCAGTTGCTGAACTACATTGCTCAGCAGTCAGTGCATTCTGGTAGTGCCTCTGCCTTTGTTGTTTTACACTATGGGCAGAAGAGGTACAAATACCCTGAAAAATAGGGGCTCTAGGGGATCTCCCTCAGGCTCTGAGGACCCCCCTTCTGCAGCACCTCCCCCCCCTGAAGGACCTGGGGAAGCTGGCCAGAGTGAGCCGTCGGGGTCAGGGGTTGCAACTGCTTCTGGCACTTCAGCCCCTGTATACATTACTCAGGAGGTTTTTTCCTCAACCAGTAATGGATTAAATTAAAGACTAGTGGCCTTAATTGCATCTTCACTCAGTGGAAGAAAACGCACTAGGTCCCCCTCTGCCACCCAGGACCCTCAAACAGAGGAACTCTGGGGAAAAAGGAGAGGAATCCCCCTCAGAGGATTGGGAGGTAACTGATGACTCCTCTTGAGGAATCAAGTGGAGAAGGGCCCTCTTCAGCGTCTCAGGAGAAGTTGCTGGGACAAATTCTTGCTGGATTGGTCCGCTCCACATTTAAGTTACCCGTATCTGAGTCAGTTGAATAACCCTCTTCTTGTTTGGAACAAAAGCAAAAGAAGTAGAAACCAACCAGGGGTGTATGGGGAACCCTACATTCTGTGTCACATCCTGGAAAAGAACATATGGAAAAAAAAAAAGGTTTGGCCTCAAGGATATTGTGGACACAGAGAGAAGTACAATGCGGGTACGCCCAAAATTATGTAAAAAAATAGTTATATCAACTTTATTGGTACAAAAATTATATACAATACAATAGAAATATACAAAAAAATCACCTAAAAACAATAAAATGAAACACCTGACATTTGAGATGAAACAGCCGCTGAATTTGGACCACACCGCAGATCAAGACAAAAAGTCGGACTGGTAAGGTGTGTGTGCCAAGATACCCAACATGTTTCGGAAAGCAAAAGAGGGATTTTTTTCTAGAACATGCATATTTCCTTCTTCAGGGGTTAAAAACAGGCGTGCTGTTCCATTTCTATTGAGAAAGAGGTGAAGGGTAGTATATCAATAATAAGATAACATATAATTGCACAAAAGCGATTGGTCATAGCAACAGTGTGGTACATGTAGTAAATAAAATAAGGAATATAAATAGGAATACCCTTTACTTACATATCTGTGTTTTGATTTAACAGTACACGTCAGTAGGCAAAACGTCAAGCCTTGGGTATTACTAAGCTGTATTTCCAAGATATATTCATATATTGAGGATAGTCAGGGAATAAATCCCATATGGCTGAAGTACAGGCTGGAAAATGACAACTATGTGAATGGAAACAGGACCGAAAGCTGCATCAAAGCGGTCCAACAAAACTCACGGGGATGTCCCTAACAGGTTGAGACGGATATCTGGTAAAAAATCAAACTAAAAAGAAAAATATATAAGAAAAAAGAGAAAAAGGAGTAATGTGGCTGCATGTATTAACAGTCCCCTATTGTGCTAAGTGAACACCAAGTCGTCACTACCCATAGAAGGGCATTGTAGTATAACAATGTAAAGAGTGACAGGGATGTAAATAGTTTCCAATACCTGTAGTTTATGATGTAAATTCGCATTCACAAACGTCCCTAGCGTTTCCTGGCTGCGTGACAATTACTGCTCACGCTGACCGGCATATATACGCCCAGGGATCAAAAGTAGCCAATCAGAGCGCCCTTATTACTGAAGTAATGAGGGGGAGGAAGAGAGAAAGCGGACACAGGTGCCAGGGAGCATCATATGATGTCTCCCCAGATCATCTGTGCTGCAAATCCCATCCCACATCAGTCTCCAATGGGAATCCCCCGGCCGATGCGATGTCCGGCGCCACCGCGCATTGCATGGTGACGTCAGGTGTCGACACAGCCGCCGACACGGAAGTAGGCGGATGTGCTGGACGATGGCAGTGTCCAGTGCGCAGGTGTGGAGAGCAACTGTCTCCACAGAAGCATTCGCCAATGCTGCCCTAAAAAAGGGGGAAGCTGCCCCAAAGCGGCACATATATGCACGCCACTGTGGGGCCCCCCCGTGCCGGGGAGCCTCGGTGGACCACCAGGGGCAGCGAACTAGGACCTGTAAAAAATATATGTAGGGTATTAAATTCAGCAGCGTTTTTTACCAAGGCCATCGGTTATTGTCTAAAATAAATATAGCTGTTATTCGATTATATACATTTATGTCTGTAATGAAAAAGAAAAGACAATTATTATATAAACAATGCAGTACAGGGTTTAGGTATGTTGGTATATATTTATAGTAGGAAACAAGCCTACAAACATATACAGTATAATTACAGAGAGTAATACATGTACCCATATACCAATGTCATACTGCCAGAATTTGAACAGAGGAGAGGAGGGAGGGGGGACAGGGAGGGGGGACGGGGGGGGGGGAGGAGAAGGGAGAATAGAATACTTAAATTTATAGGTCTTTATCATATGAACCTGAAGTAAAGCCAGGTAAAAAAGGCTTGAGATTAAAGGCTTTGTTGAGGCTAGGGGGCAACGTAGCATTAAGATTGAATATCCATCTAAGCTCTCGTTGTAGTAGGAGTTTGTCAAGGTCTCTTCCACGAGAGCTAGGGTGTATTCGATCCAGGACCAATACTTTGATCTTAGGGCAAATGCCCTTGTGAATTTGTAGGACTTGTCTACCCTAAGGTACACTGGTCTGCATGGCTTTGATATGGCGATATAATCTTTGCCATAATTTCTGTACAGTCTTGCCCATATAAAAGCAATTGCAGCTCCATGTTAGTAAATAAACAACTGCACTGGTCTGACAGTTTGAAAAATGTTTGGGCATGAATCGCATTCCATTAGGTAGGTGAATGTTTCTCCTGGGGTCCATGTATTTACAATATGTGCATGAGCCATAGGGAAACGTTCCCATTGTTTTACAAGGGTCTCCTCTCCTTGACCCCTGGAACTCGCTTTTGACCAGTAAATCATTTAAAGATGTGGCACGTCTGTATGTTATAGTGGGAAACAAAGGTACATAAGGTCCCACCGCGGGATCTGACGTCAAGAGGTGCCAATATTTCCCACAAATTTGTGTGATTGAAGTATGGTCACTAGAATATGTAGTGATGATACAGCTATAGGTCTCCGAGGGTTTCTTTTTGACGGTCAGCAAATCATGTCTATTTTGTTCGCTGCTCGCTTGAAGGCCTTTTTGAGGCATTTATGACTATATCCCCTCTCCAAGAGATGGCGCTTTAAATTATTCGCTTCTCGCTTGATATCTGAGTAATTGGAGCAATTGCGCTTAATTCATAAATATTGTCCATATGGGTTGGATTCAACAAGGGGTCTGGGATGGAAACTGGATGAGTGAAGGATGGTGTTACCTGCGGTAGTTTTCCTATATAATTTGCAAGATAGCATATTTGTTTCATTTTTAAATATCTCAACATGCAAGAATGTAACCTTGATTGGATCAGAACTCATGGTAAACCTAAGGTTAAAGTTGTTTTTGTTTAAGGCTAGTAGACACTCCTCCAGTAGTTTGGAAGGTCCATCCCAGACGATGAAGATGTCATCTATGTACCTGTGCCACATAACAATGTGGCACAGGTACATAGAGAGATCCTCATCGCAGAAAATAGTCCGCTCCTATTCACCCAGGTACAGATTGGCGTAGCCAGGGGCACAGCAAGTGCCCCTGGCTACGCCCTGCACCTGGAGGAAAAGTCGATTGTCGAATGAAAAGACATTATGTCTCAAAATATAGTCTAAAGAGAGGATTATAAAGTCATTGAAAGAACTTTCATGATGACTTGTTTGTGAGAGAATTTTTTACACACATGCAAGTCCCTTAGAGTAGGGTATCAAGCTGTAAAGTGCTTCCACATCGATACTAGCAAGAATGCAACCCTCAGAGACTTGGACACCCTCAATGATCTGTAATAGGTGGATGGTGTCACGTACATATGAAGGAATGGAGAGAACAAAGGGTCTAATATGCTCATCCACAAGACGTGACAGATTTTCCGCGATGGAACCATTTCCAGAGATCATGGGTCTCCCTGGGGGGTCACTGGTGTGTTTGTGAATCTTAGGGAGTGAGTAAAAGGTTGCCAACCTAGGGTGAGGAGTACAGATAAAGTTGTTTGGAAATTACCTTATTTTGAAAAGCCTCATCCACAAATTCACAGGGGCATGTGCCCTAAGATCAAAGTATTGGTCCTGGATCGAATACACCCTAGCTCTCGTGGAGGAGACCTTGACAAACTCCTACTACAACGAGAGCTTAGGTGGATATTCAACCTTAATGCCACATTGCCCCCTGGCCTCAACGAAGCCTTTAATCTCAACCCTTCTCTCCCCCCCCCCCCGTCCCCCCTCCCTCCTCTCCTCTGTTCATATTCTGACAGTATGACATTGGTATATGGGTACATGTATCACTCCCTGTAATTATATAATTATACTGTATATGTTTGTAGGCTTGTTTCCTATTATAAATATATACCAACATACCTAAACCCTGCACTGCATTGTTTATATTATAATAATTGTCTTTTCTTTTTCTTTACAGACATAAACGTATATAATCGAATAACAGCTATATTTATTTTAGACAATAACCAATGGCCTTGGTAAAAAATGCTGCTGTATTTAATACCCTATATACATTTTTTACAGCTCCTAGTTCGCTGCCCCTGGTGGTCCACCGAGACTGGCTCCCCGGCACGGGGGGGCCCCACAGTGGCGTGCATATATGTGCCCCTTTGGGGCAGCTTCCCCCTTTTTTAGGCCAGCATTGGCTAATGCTTCTGTGGAGACAGTTGTTGTCCGCACCAGCACACTGGACACTGCTATCGTCCAGCACATCCACCTACTTCCGCGTCGGCGGCCGTGTCGACGTCTGACGTCACCGCGCGGTGGCGCCGGACGCCGCATCGGCCGGGTGATTCCCATTGGAGACTAATGTGGGATGGGATTTGCGGCACAGATGATATGATATGACGCTCCCTGGCACCTGTGTCCGCTTTCTCTCTTCCTCTTCAGTAATGAGGCGCTCTGATTGGCTACTTTTGATCCCTGGGCGTATATATGCCTGTCAGCGTGAGCAGTAATTGCTACGCAGTCAGGAAACGCCAGGGACCTTTGTGACCTTTGTGAATGCGCATTTACATCATAAACTACAGGTATTGGAAACTATTTACATCCCTGTCACTCTTTACATTGTTAAACTACAATGCCCTTCTATGGGTAGTGACGATTTGGTGTTCACTTAGCACAATAGAGGACTGTTAATACATGCAGCCACATTACTCCTTTTTCTCATTTTTCTTATACATTTTTCTTTTTAGTTTGATTTTTTACCAGATATCCGTCTCTTCCTGTTAGGGATATCCCCGTGAGTTTTGTTGGACCGCTTTGATGCAGCTTTCGGTCCTGTTCCCATTCACATAGCTGACATTTTCCAGCTTGTACTTCAGCCATATGGGATTTATTCCCTGACTATCCCTCAATATACAAATATATCTTGGAAATTCAGCTTAGTAATACCCAAGGCTTGACGTTTTGCCTACTGACGTGTACTGTTAAATCAAAACACAGATATGTAAGTACAAGATATTGCTATTT
This sequence comes from Lithobates clamitans, assembly GCA_037952925.1. NCBI lineage: Eukaryota > Metazoa > Chordata > Amphibia > Anura > Ranidae > Lithobates > Lithobates clamitans. The sequence goes on from JBBGZY010000586.1 coordinate 4,601,284, forward strand.
ATATTTCTTATTTTATTTACTACATGTACCACACTGTTGCTATGACCAATCGTTTTTGTGCAATTATATGTTATCTTATTATTGATATACTACCCCTCACCTCTTTCTCAATAGAAATGGAACAGCACGCCTGTTTTACATCCTGAAGAAGGAAATATACATGTCCTAGAAAAAATCCCTCTTTTGCTTTCCGAAACATGTTGGGTATCTTGGCACATACACCTTACCAGTCTGACTTTTTGTCTTGATCTGCGGTGTGGTCCAAATTCAGCGGCTGTTTCATCTCAAATGTCAGATGTTTCATTTTATTGTTTTTAGGTGATTTTTTGTATATTTCTATTGTATTGTATATCATTTTTTGTACCAATAAAGTTGATATATATATTTTTTACATAATTTTGGGCGTACCCGCATTGTACTTCTCTCTGTATCCGCAATATCCTTGGGGCCAAACCTTTTTTTTTTTTCCCATCTCTTCTTGTTTAGGTTCACTTAAGCCTCCTCAAACTACACATGCCTTTCCTGTTCATAGTTTACTGGAAAAGCTTATTTATTCTGAGTGGGATCACCCAGATAAACATTTTTTCTTACAAAAAAGTTTTCAACACTTTATTCTATGGGGAAAAATTTACAAAGATGTGGAGTATACAGGCAATTGACGCTGCCATTTCCTCCGTAAATAAAAATCTGACTTGTCCTATTGACAACGCTCAGATGCTTAGGGATCCAACTGATAAGAAATTGGAATTCCTGTTAAAAAATGTTTTCTCCTTGGCAGGTTCAGTGGCTTAACCTGCAGTGGCAGCAATCGGAGTCTGTCAATAGTTGAGAGACCATGTTAAACAGGTCCTCAAAGTTTTACCTGAACATCAAGCCCGTGGGTTTGCCAACCTACCAGCAGCTTTGTGTTTTGCAGTTGATGCAATCATAGATTCTATCCTTCAGACCTCTCGCCTTACGCTTGGGTTGGTGCAAATGCGTAGAATCTTATGGTTGAAAAATTGGTCAGCCGAATCATGGAATCAAACCATGTAAAAAGCTTCTGGCTGGATTTCCCTTTCGTGGTGCAAGGCTGTTCGGAGAAGATTTAGACAATTATATCCAAAAGATCTCTAGTGGGAAAAGCACTCTTGCCAGTTAAGAAAAGGAGTGAACGTCCCTCTTTTAAACGTGCTCGGTCCCCAGTGCCAGGAGCATCAGCCTCCAGGCAGTCACGACAGCCTCCTCCGTCAGGCTCAAGAAATCTCAGAGTCAACCCCAGGGACAAAAGAAGTACTAGACAAAACGCTAAAGCCTCTTTATGAAGGAGCGCCCCCGCTCGCTCGGGTGGGGGGAAGACTGCTACAGTTCTCAAGGCTCTGGCAGGAGGATTTCCAGGACAGATGGGGATCTCCACATTAACTCTAGGTTACAAACTAGAGTTCCGAGAATTCCCCTCTCCTCGTTTCCTCAGATCAAATGTTCCCAGAGACCCAGAGAAAAAGAAGTCCCTCTTTCTAGTGTTGGAGCGACTATTGTTGCAAAAAGTTATCCTGGTTGTTCCCATGCAAGAGCAGGGATTGGGGTTTTATTCAAACCTTTTCAGGGTTCCAAAACCAAATGGAGATGTCAGACCCATTCTAGATCTCAAGGATCTAAACCGATTCCTAAAGATACGGTCCTTTTGCATGGAATCGATCCGGTTAGTAGACTCCATCCTACAGTATGGAGAACTTCTGGCATCAATAGACATCAAGGATGCGTACCTACATGTACCTATTTTCCTTGCTCATCAAAAGTACCTGCGTTTTGAAGTAGAACAATGCCACTTTCAGTGTATAGCTCTGTCTTTCGGGCTAGCTACTGCACCTCAGGTGTTTACAAAAATCTTGGCCCCTCCGCTGGCCAGATTAAGGGCATAAGGTATAACGGTAATAGCATACCTAGATGTCCTGCTCTTGATAGACCGGTCGGTAGCCCGCTTAGACCAAAACTTGGTCACCACAGTCAACTACCTGGAATACCTAGGTTGGGTCCTCAACTTAGAGAAGTCTTCTTTAAAACCAGTAAAAAGACTAGAGTATTTGGGTCTGGTCATAGATACAAGCCAGAAGAAGGTATGTTTACCCCAGCCAAAGATAAGTGCCATAAAAGAACTGATTCCGGTAGTCAGGGCAAAGAAGGGTCCCTCTATTCGCCTTTGTATGAGGCTGCTGGGAAAGATGGTGGCTTCATTCGAAGCAGTTCCCTATTCTCAGTTTCATTCGAGACTGCTGCAACACAGTATCCTATCTGCCTGGAACAAGAAGGTTCAGGCATTAGATTTTCCGATGCGGCTGTCTCCTACAGTGCGTCAGAGCCTCAGTTGGTGGTTGATACCCGAAAATCTGCAAAAAGGAAAATCCTTTTTACCAGTTACCTGGACAGTGGTAACAACGGATGCCAGTCTTTCGGGTTGGGGAGCAGTACTGGAACAGTCGACTGTCCAAGGGAGATGGTCTAAGACCGAGAGGTCTAGCCCTAAAGGCCTGGACACTCTTGTTACAAGGTTGCCCTGTCAGGATCCAGTCCGACAATGCCACAGCAGTGGCTTTTATCAATCACCAAGGAGGCACCAGGAGTCGTGCAGCTCAGGGAGAAGTAAACCAGATCTTAATCTGGGCAGAAAAGCATGTGCCATGCATATCGGCAATCTTCATTCGGGGGATAGAGAACTGGCAGGCGGACTACTTGAGTCGCCGGCAGTTAATCCCAGGGGAATGGTCTCTTCACCCCGACGTCTTCTTGGCCATATACCAAAGATGGAGGGTTCCGGATGTAGATCTCTTTGCGTCCAGGTTCAACAAGATCGACAATTTTGTGTCAAGAAAAAGTGATCCTCTTGCATGTGGGACAGATGCGTTGGTGACTCCGTGGCATCTGTTCTCACTGATTTATGCATTTCCTCCTATTCTGCTACTATCACGACTTCTTCGCAGGATTAGGCAGGAAAAGAAGTCTATACTTCTGGTGGCCCAGAAGAGCTTGGTATGCAGAAATAGTAAAAATGACAGTAGGTTCCCTGTGGACCCTACCGTCACGTCCAGACCTGTTATCCCAAGGTCCAGTGTTCCATCCTGCCTTGCAAACGCTAAATTTGACAGTTTGGCTATTGAAACCCACGCTCTGAAGAGTCGTGGGCTTTCAGGCCCTGTGATTTCTACCTTGATTAATGCAAGGAAGCCAGCTTCCAGAATGATTTATCATAGAGTCTGGAAAGCTTATGTCTCCTGGTGTGAATCCAGGGGTTGGCATCCCAGAAAATATGTCATAGGTAGAATTCTTGACTTTCTTCAAATGGGGTTAGAAATGAAGCTGGCCTTGAGTACCATCAAGGGGCAGGCCTTGGCCTTGTTAGTATTGTTTCAACGGCCGCATTCTTGGTCCGAAGCTTTAAACAGGGGGTAACGCACCTTAATCCTCCGGTTAAGGTGCCCCTAAACCCCTGGGACTTGAATTTGGTTCTGTCAGTTTTAGAGAAACAGCCTTTTGAACCAATATGTCAAAATCCCTTGGTCCTGTTGACAAGGAAGTTCATTTTTCTGGTAGCCATTTCTTTTACTAGAAGAGCATCAGAATTAGCAGCTCTTTTCTCTTCCTTATTTAATCATGCACAAGGATAGAGAGTGGTATTGTGCCCTCATCCGAGCTTTCTACCAAAGGTGGTTTCAGGTTTTCCTCTAAACCAAGATATTGTTCTGCCTTCCTTTTTTCCAGATCCCTGTTCTACGGAAGAAAGGTCACTACATTCTTTGGATGTAGTGAGAGCAGTCAAAGCCTATCTGGAAGCGACTGCTCAGATTCGCAAAACGGATGTTTTGTTTGTACTGCCAGAAAGTCCTAATAGAGGACAGGCAGCGTCAAAATCTACCATTTCGAAATGGATTCGGCAAGTTATTGTTCACGCTTACGGTTTGAAACAGAAAATTCCGCCTTTTCAAATCAAGGCGCACTCCACAAGGGCTATTAGTGCTTCGTGGGCAGTGCATCACCAGACCTCTATGGCTCAAATCTGTAAGGCCGCAACCTGGTCTTCAGTCCATACATTCACCAGATTTTATTCAGGTGGATGTAAGAAGGCATGATGATACCGCCTTTGGGCGCAGTGTGCTGCAGGCAGCGGTACGAGGTCCTCAGGTCTGATGACACCCTACATTGTTGTTGTTCCCTTCCCCTCAGATAGCATTAGCATTGCTCTGGGACATCCCATCAGTAATTACTGAGGCTCTGTGTCCAGTGATGTGCGAGAAAGAAAATAGGATTTTTTTAACAGCTTACCTGTAAAATCCATTTCTTTTGAGGTACATCATGGGACACAGAGGTCCCTCCCCTCTTCTAATAACACTTATATTGCTTTGCTACAAAACTGAGGCACTCCCAGTAATGGAGGGGTTATATAGGGGGTTGAACTTCCTGTCTAGGGTGTGCCAGTGTCCAATCACCTAGTGATACCCTATAACCCATCAGTAATTACTGAGGCTCTGTGTTCCGTGATGTACCTCAAAAGAAAAGGATTTTACAGGTAATCTGTTATAAAAATCCTATTTTTTTTTTACTTCCCCTTTAAGAGGGAGTAACACACGAAAAATGCCAAGAAAGTAAGGGCTCGCCTTGTCTGGTATGGTGGTGGACTTGGGGAAGTTGTCGCTGAACTGCCCACAGGTTTCCCAACCTGACAGGGCTTACAGCAATTTAAAACCCCCGCCCGTTCTGACGTCATCGCCGGCCCCCGTATCGCGTCTGCGCTTTAGGGGCCGGCCGAATGGCGCCTGTGCAGCCACTGACAATTCTGCCGCACCACGCATGCGTGAACTAAGCCTCGGTTTCATCGAGGCCTTGCGCAGATGCCCGTGGCGGCTGAAAAATAGGAAGCACTGCGGCGATCTGGAATGCAGAAGCGTTTCAGGAGCCCTGAAGGCCTGAAATGTCTAACGGGGGAATAGACACAACAACACATATACACAGCTGCCATGGAGACATTGGAAGAAAAAACTGCAGACCTTGCCAGCCTTGATGAAGCCTGAACGCCGTCCATCCTGGTCTATCCTGGTCCTCATGGGCTGCCTCCCTTCCACCATAGGGGTATCTTAGAGCCCGAAACCACTTGCCCACCCATGGCTGGGCTCTGGGTCGCACCGCATCGTAGGTACCAGGAGAGTAGTCATACCGACAGGACGTGTAACAGGAACCAGCGTGACGTAGAGTCCATGGAGGAGGACAAAAAAAAGAACGCAGTCCTGAGAGATGAGCTTACTCTTATGAGTATGGGGTCCTATAGCATTGGAGAGGAGGCGGGGTCAACCCACACGTCTGCCATGGAGTCCGTCAGGAAATCCATTCTAATCCCACTGGCTACATGAGCAACACTACTGTTTTCATGCAGCCTAGTTAATAATGTTGTGGAATTCAGTCAACATTTGTCATATGGGGAGCAGAAAGATGTTTATTGAAATATACAGATGTAGGGACATTCTCTAGTGATAAAGGCTCCCCCCTCTCGACTGATTCCTGACAGAATTTTTTATACAGTGTGGAAAGCACCCACATGATTGAACAGTTTTTTTTACAGATGTTAGCAGCTGTGTCAGAATAGCTAATTTGGAATAGATTGCAAGTATAGGATGTCACACTATAGCTAAACGAAAAACAAAGTACAGGATAATTTTGACACGTGTTACCAGATGGCCATGTCATAAAGCATTCTAACTTTCTTGTTTTAGCCACCAAAAAAGGTCTTTGAGAGTTCATGACACAAGAGTGAACTATTTGTTAATTGGGTTTATTTATTTATAATAGGTACTTGTATGTATAGCACCATCAATTTTTTGCAGCTCTTTACATATATATTGTACATTTACATCAGTCCCTGCCCTCAAGAAGCTTACAATCTAAGGTCCCATTCATACATACACATACTAGGGCTGATTTAGACAGGAGTCAATTCATTTACCAACATGTTTTTGGAGAGTGGGAGGAAACCAGAGTAACTGGAGGAAACCCACACAGGCACAGGGAGAATATGCAAACGCCTTGAGGTAATGCCGTGGTTGTGATTCGTACCAAGGACCCTAGAGCTGCTAGGCAGTGGTGCTAACCACTTAGCCACTGTGCTGCCAGATAATTTCTTTATCATTTATTACTCATATCTTCTGGCAAATGTCCTAGTAATCTATATACCTTTGAATTTTATTCTAATGACTTATTGGTTGCTACTAATTATGTATTATATATGATTTTGTTTAATTATGAAAGAGCGCTGACTTACTTTTATGTGCAGGTGCCGGTGTCTTAGATGATGCTATCTTCTTGGAATTGGTAGACGCTCTTCTTCAATATGCAGATGAGGGGGAAAAAGTGCATGCTGACCCAGTGGCAAACAAAGGAGAGGAGGTGAAAACAGATGGGCCCATGACCAGAAAGAGGAAGAGAATAGCAGAAGAGGGTCAGTATCTCTTTGTGGAAACGTTTAAGCCAGTTCAGTTTTGCTTCCCCCCCAATTATATACAGTACCTGACCGCGAGATTGTGTTTCCAGCGCGATACCATCGCGCTGGTTCTCGGCGCCAGGGTACTGTGAATGTCGCGCTGGCTCGCTCATCGGGAAAGGAAAACTTTGTTTTCCTTCCGCGATGAGTGACAGGCAGCGCTGACAGCTGTCTAGTATGAATCCTGAGGCGGGAACACCGCGCCAAATTTTAAATGAAAAAACCGGCGTGGGTTCCCCCCTCGGAGGCATACCAGGCCCTTAGGTCTGGCATGGATTGTAAGGGGAACCCCCTATGCCGAAAAATCGGCGTGGGGGTCCCCCCCAAATCCATACCAGACCCTTATCCGAGCACGCAGCCCGGCTGGCCAGGAAAAGGGGGTGGGGACGAGCGAGCGCCCTCCCTCCTGAGCCGTACCAGGCCGCATGCCCTCAACATGGGGAGTGGGTGCCTTGGGGGAGTGGGGCGCCCTGCGGGGCCCCCCCACCCCAAAGCACCTTGTCCCCATGTTGATGAGGACAAGGGCCTCTTCCCGACAACCCTGGCCGTTGGTTGTCGGGGTCTGCGGGCGGGGGGCTTATCGGAATCCGGGGGCCCCCCTTAATAAGGGGGCCCCCAGATCCCGGCCCCCCACCCTGTGTGAATGAGTTTGGGGTACATGGTACCCCTACCCATTCACCTAGGGAAAAGTGTCAATATAAAAAAAACACAGTACACAGGTTTTAAGAATAATTTATTAGTCAGCTCCGAGGTCTTCTTCCGACTTCGGGGGGTCTCCTTCCGACTTCTCCCGGTGTTCGGCCTCTTCTCCCGGGCCCCGCCGCTATCTTCTTCCAGCTCTATTGCCAGCGAGGGGCCCGGTCTGCTGCCGCTGTCTTGTCGCCGCTGTCTCGCCGCCGCTGTCTCTCCGCTTCTTCTCTTCTTTTCTTCTTCCCCGATGTTGACACGACGCTCTCTCCGGCTCGAATGCTGTGTGCGAGCTGCTGAGCCATTTATATAGGCGGTAACCCCACCCCCTTACGATGTCATGGTCCCAGCATGCGCAGGGACTCTGGGGCCACGCCCCCTTATGACGCCAGAGTCCCTGCGCATGCTGGGACCATGACGTCGTAAGGGGGTGGGGTTACCGCCTATATAAATGGCTCCGCAGCTCGCACACAGCATTCGAGCCGGAGAGAGCGTCGTGTCAACATCGGGGAAGAAGAAAAGAAGAGAAGAAGCGGAGAGACAGCGGCGGCGGACCGGGCCCCTCGCTGGCAATAGAGCTGGAAGAAGATAGCGGCGGGGCCCGGGAGAAGAGGCCGAACACCGGGAGAAGAGGCCGAACGCCGGGAGAAGTCGGAAGGAGACCCCCCGAAGTCGGAAGAAGACCCCGGAGCTGACTAATAAATTATTCTTAAAACCTGTGTACTGTGTTTTTTTTATATTGACACTTTTCCCTAGGTGAATGGGTAGGGGTACCATGTACCCCAAACTCATTCACACAGGGTGGGGGGCCGGGATCTGGGGGCCCCCTTATTAAGGGGGGCCCCCGGATTCCGATAAGCCCCCCGCCCGCAGACCCCGACAACCAACGGCCAGGGTTGTCGGGAAGAGGCCCTTGTCCTCATCAACATGGGGACAAGGTGCTTTGGGGTGGGGGGGCCCCGCACGGCGCCCCACTCCCCCAAGGCACCCACCCCCCATGTTGAGGGCATGCGGCCTGGTACGGCTCAGGAGGGGGGGGCGCTCGCTCGTCCCCACCCCCTTTCCTGGCCAGCCGGGCTGCGTGCTCGGATAAGGGTCTGGTATGGATTTGGGGGGGACCCCCATGCCGATTTTTCGGCATAGGGGGTTCCCCTTACAATCCATGCCAGACCTAAGGGCCTGGTATGCCTCCGAGGGGGGAACCCACGCCGTTTTTTTCATTTAAAATTTGGCGCGGTGTTCCCGCCTCAGGATTCATACTAGACAGCTGTCAGCGCTGCCTGTCACTCATCGGGGAAGGAAAACAAAGTTTTCCTTTCCCGATGAGTGAGCCATCTCGGCGCTGGCTCCTGCGACGGGGCTCGTAGGTGTCAAATCTCGCCGAGAAGTGCGGCGAGATTGACACAATATCACGGTCACCTACTGTATAATATATTTACAGAAGGGGCTACAAATCGCCAGTAACATCCATTCATAAAATTTACTCTGCTCCCTCATGCTGCTACAGCCGCTCTCCAGAAATTTAATCAGAACAGCAGTGGCCAGAAAACAGCTGTAGCAGAGCCACGGGGAACGTAGAAAAGTTTATAAATGGATGTGGAAGTTAATATGTGGGTCACATACAGTGGGAGAATGAAAATGGAGGTATTTAATGTGCAGATGAGCAGGATAAGGGAGCTGAGGGATTAATATAGTGGTCAGATGAGAGGCAGGATGGAACTGGCATATACTATAGAATATTTATACTTCCGCAACCAACTCATGTCTATGCCTGTCTGAACCCGACGGCTGTGGCCTCCCAGTTACTCCTTTTTACCCAGTGGTTTATTACCCACCCAATTGATGTTTGAGAGGAAAGTGAAAGCTGGTTGCTAACTTTAGCTGTTGTTTACATTGTTTGATCTGATCACAGCAAAGACAAGGAACAAAGACAATTTAATTGGCTCTGTACCTTCTGTTTGTGAGCTGCCCCGCATAAAGCACAGGATTACTTTAAATCCTTGTGCTAATACCTACCAACACCTTTCCTAATTGTTATGTAAAGCACATGATTTAAAGCTCTTGGTTTATGAAAGAGAAGCTTTGTTTGCTTTTAGACCTGTTCTCTTATAGCATGCTGAGCAGAGAGGATGCATAAGTTCTAATTTTTATATTCTTTAACATTTGTATAACTGTAAGGTCCAAGAGTGATCCAAACAAGTGTTTCACATTTGGTATACATCCTTAGTGTTATGGTTGCATTTGTTTAAACTATGCAGGTGAATCCCAGACAAACCTTGGAAGCCACCCTGCATCAAAGGGTCAGGCAGAGTCCAGAGCAGAAGGAGAGGAGAAAACCTTGGCTCATAGCAAAACACGAGGTAAAGCCAAATAAATATGTATAACAGTACAGGAGATAAATGACCTCTGCATTTTCACTTGCGTTAATGTAGTCCCATCATAATGATAATAGAAAATTGCTGAAACGTAGAGATAATAGTGGGATTAGCTTGCCTGTATCTGAAACTGAAAAAGCCTTATGATAACCAAAGGGAACTTGCATAAGAAGGATGTACTTACAACATGGGAAAAATAGCCAGCCCCTGCTTCATAAGGGTTAGCCTTTTTATCTCCTGAAAAGAGGGTTCACCAAGGTCTCTTTCATCTTGTTAGTTGATTTACGCTCTATTTTTTTTTTTTTTCAAGTAACAGTTTTTATTATTATTCATGTTGGCGATACAAATACAAGGAACATAAAAAAAAAAAAGTTCACAAATATAAATTGACATATACACTTGTGTTATCAAGCATTTACTCAAAGAAAGATACTGAAGTTATGCTAAATTCCAGTAGTAGTTTAACATTTATTAGCAGTTCCTTTGGTAGGTATACACCATTAATTCTGTTATGAAACTATACATCAATGTATGTAACTGTAAAAATCATTAAAGCATGTAGTATAAAGAGATAGAGGGGGGTAAGAAGAAGGAAAAGAAGAGGGGTAAAGAAGGAGATAAGTCATCTAGGTAGGAATTATTACCTGGTCACGGTGGGTCCTCCCGGAGATGCCTTAGCTCCCAAACCCTGTTATGTGCCTCCAATCTGTCCTGTATTCTAGCCGTCATTTTCTCCATCAGCTCAACATCTTTAATTCTGGAGTAAAGATTTTCAGGTGAGGGTAGAGTACGGCGTTTCCAGTGTAGGGCTATGAGGCATGAGCTTTAATGGAGATAGGCCTAATAGGAAAAACTTTGGAGACGCTTGAACTTGCATTTCCAAAAGGTGGGTAAGTAGATGTCGGACCATGTCCCAATATGGAGTGAGTAATGGGCAACTCCAGTAAATATGTAGGAGGGTTCCTTTTGCTCCCTGGCACCGCCAGCACCTATCTGAACTGGTAGGGAAAATTGCGTGGAGCACATCTGGGGTCATGTACCAGAATAGAAGAGTTTTGTATGAGTTTTCTTTATACAGCGTACACATTGAACTCTTTGCTGTCTGGGTCCATATTACCTGCCATTGTGTTATGGGGAGTCCTTCATTTAGATTTTTCTCCCATTTAATCATGTAGGAGTGTTTGCCTTGCTCTTCTAGGGAAAAAGCGTTTCGAATTTTATAGATTCCCGATATGAGACCTTTCTGTGCGTTACCTACTAAAATTATGGTTTCAAATGGGGATGGGGGAGAGAATTGTAGGTTTAGGGCTATAGTGAGTGCATAATGTCGGATTTGTAGGTACCCATAGAATACCTGTCTCGGTAGATCATATTTGGTCTGTAGATCAGAGAATGATAGTAGTTTGCGTGTTCAGGGGGCCACTATGTTCCCAAAATGGAACAAGTTCCTAGAGGTGCAAAAGCAAAGTGATTAACCCCAAAAAAGTCCAAGTGAATAAATATTGGGATAAAAAGTTCATAAATAGTAAATTGTATCCGCTGGGATCAGATGGGTAGAAAGATACATATATGGTGGTAATGCTGATAATAATCCTCATATAAAGACTGCCGGCCTGAACAGGCTCTCAAAACTCTCACCTTAAGAGAAGTAGGTTCGGGCATCAATATATGGCTTTAAAATGGTGTTGTGCATTACAGCATGTTGATGTGATGATGGCCGAATTATTTTCTCAATCTGACAGCCACCTGTTAACAAAGAAGGGATTTTTTCCACCTAGGCTGCGCCGGCCCGGTGGGGGGAGGGGAAGGAGAGAGCCTCCAATAGTGTAGTATTTTAAGTAAACTTGTTTATTTGTATCTTAAAAGTTGGTCTCTTACATTAAAAACAATAGTTAAAAGCATAAACACTGAAGGAGCGGCGTCCGAGGCTTTTCCCCAGTTTTCCCCAGATGAAGTCACGAGCGGTGACGTAAAGCATAGGGCGTGGCAGAGAGCAGACTTTACTGGAAGTCACGTAAGGTGGTGCCTCGGACGTCGCTCCTTCAGTGTTTATGCTTTTAACTATTGTTTTTAATGTAAGAGACCAACTTTTAGGATACAAATAAACAAGTTTACTTAAAATACTACACTATTGGAGGCTTTCTCTCTCCTCCCCCTCCCCCCAGTGGGCCGGCGCAGCCTAGGTGGAAAAAATCCCTTCTTTGTTAACAGGTGGCTGTCAGATTGAGAAAATAATTCGGCCATCATCACATCAACATGCACATCAACATGTAACGCACAACACCATTTTAAAGCCATATATTGATGCCCGAACCTACTTCTCTTAAGGTGAGAGTTTTGAGAGCCTGTTCAGGCCGGCAGTCTTTATATGAGGATTATTATCAGCATTATCACCATATATGTATCTTTCTACCCATCTGATCCCAGTGGATACAATTTACTATTTATGAACTTTTAATCCCAATATTTATTCACATGGACTTTTTTGGGGTTAATCACTTTGCTTTTGCCCATTTATGCACAATATTATATGTAATATTGGATGTGAGGAATTTTCCTGATTTTCCTGATTTATGAACTCTTTATCCCAGTTTTTATTCACTTTGATTTTTTTGAAGTTAATGACTTTGTTTTTGCACATTTATGCACAAATATTATACGCAATATTCGATGTGAGGATTTTTATGTGAGTATTTAGTTTTATATGATAGATTTGATGCGCAAAATCTCTTTACTTATATGATTTGTAGAGTGTAATGTGAACACTTTTCGATTTTGCTGCAGTATTTGTTTGGATATCATCACAACTAGTTCACGTTTTGATTTTTTTATTATTATTTTCGTGATTGTCACCACACTACTTTTATCTCACAATAGCGCGAAGGACATCACCATTTACAAGTTCCCAGAGGACCATGGGTGTGACAAAAGAGGTCAATAGTGGTTTTTCTGAGGTCAGTCTATGAGATTGAGCCAATGTACGCCAAATCCGCCGTAGCTGGGACATGGGGCCCAACAGACGATTGGGGGCTACTTCCGCATTCGCACTCCAAAGAAGATTGTTCGGGTGTATTGGGGCTAACCATAATTTTTCAATTTCTGTCTATTTATTATATGATTTATGGGTGAACCATGAGGCCACTGCTCGCAATTGTGCAGCCTGATAGTATTTAATGATGTTAGGGAAAGCGAGGCCCCCCTCACTGCGTGACGCCATCAACACTGATCTCGGTATCCTATGCCTTTTGTAATTCCAGACAAAATGGAGTAAATCCGATTGTAGCTTTTTCAGGTGTTTGTGTGGGATTGGTATGGGCAGTGTCTAAAAAAGATATAGGAGTTTCGGGAGGATGGACATCTGAATAGAAGATACGACCTAGGAGGGAAATATGGTGTTTTTTCCAGTGGTGTAATAGGGATCTAATTGAGCTGAAAAGGGGGGGGGGGGAGTTTTCTTGGTATAAAGTATTGAATTTTGGGGTAATGTAGGTCCCCAGATACTTAAGGGCAGTTGTTTTCCAATTGTAGGGAAAATTGGCTTTCGAAAGTGTGACCTCGGCTTCGGGATATTAATAGGCAATGCTTCTGACTTTAACGTATTGATTTTGTATCCCGAGAGAGCACGAAAACGGTCTAATTCTGTATGTAGAATCGGGAGGGTAATATGGGGTCGGGTTAGTGTAAGAATAATAATGTCGGCAAAGAGGGAGATTTTAAACTCCTTGTCACTAACCGCTATCCCCCGTATATCCGGATTGTTCCGGATAGAGGCAGCCAACGGCTCGACACAAAGCGCAAATAGCAAGGGTGAGAGTGGGCACCCCTGTCTGGTGCCATTTGTCACTAAGAAAGACGTGGAAAGTGCAAAGGGAGTCCTGACTTGAGAGGGGGGGTTGGAAAAAAGATGTTTGATTGCCCGCAAGAAGGGTCCCCGAAAGCCCATGTGGCTCAACGTGGCAAACAGGAAAGGCCACCCCAAACGGTCAAAAGCTTTCTCGGCATCTAGGCTAAGTAGCAGTGATGCCAAGTTTTCCCTGTTGGCCACGTCCACCAAGTCTATCACCTTTCTGGTATTGTCACCTGCATGCCGTAATGGGACAAACCCCACCTGGTCTTTATGAACCAGAGATGGGAGACTCAAGTTCAGATGATTGGAGAGAAGCTTAGTGAAATTTTTTAGGTCAGAGTTCAGTAATGCGATGGGTCTATAATTGGCGCAAAGGGAAGGATCTTTATCTGGTTTGGGAATTAGGGTGATAAAGGATCGCTACATTTCTAGGGGGATAGGAGTATCTTGGAGAAAGGCATTAAACAATTTGCGCATATGGGGAAGTAAAAGAGGGAGAAATGTTTTATAGTATTCATAAGGGAAACCGTCTGGGCCTGGGGCCTTGTGAGATGGTAGGGATTTAATAGTCAATTCTATTTCCTCATCCGTGATCTGCGTGTTAAGTGACAACAGGTCAGATGGTTGGAGATGGGGAATTCCGCTCTGTTCCAAATAATGTCTCATGTTGTGGGATAAGTCCTGGGAGGGAGGATTACTGGGTATGTCTGGGTTGTTGTAAGGTCTTTGTAGAAGTCCTCAAAAGGTACGTGCAATGTCCGTGGGGTGAGATAATAATTGTCCCAATTTGTTTTTAATCTGATGCGGGGATTGCATGTGGGATTGTTCGCGTAATTTGTTGGCTAGGAGGGAATGTGCCTTATTTCCCTTGTCATAGAACATTTGTTTCAGTCTGGTCAGAGCCTTTTCTACCCGTCCCAGGGTCAGGTCTCTAAGGGTGGTACGAAGATTGGTTATTTTTTTGAGAATAGGTAGTGTAGGGTTGGTTTGAAGCTTGGACTCAAGTGCTCGAAGTTCTCGTTCCGCATTAACTTTTGCGGCTAGTGCATCTTTCTTTAGTGCTGAGGATAGCGCCACACATTTACCCCGAAGAACTGCCTTATGGGCTTCCCAGAGTGTGGGGAGAGAGACTTCCATATCGTTGTTCTCTATAAAATAGTGTTTAAGGGTGGAGTTCAATTCTACCTGGGTGGGTTGGTGTTGGAGAAGGAATGTATTAAGTCTCCAATTATAAGGTCTACGAATGGGAATGCCTAATTCCAATGTGATTAGGATGGGGGCATGGTCCGACCATGAGATTGGGAGTATTTGAGCTGCATGTGTTAGCTTGAGTGTATGGTTATTAACAAAAAAGTAATCTATACGGGAGTGGGTACAATGGGGGGCTGAATAGAATGTATACTGCCGATCGCCTAGATGGAGAGCCCTCCACGCATCGAAGAGCGCATATCATCTAGAGATTTGTCTAAATAGTCTTGAGTCTTTAAGGACCCTAGGAGAGGACGCCTGGGGACCCACCACCTGGCGATCCGCAGTAGCTGATTGAGTGAGATTGAAATCGCCCCCCACTACTAGGACCCTAGGATTTAGGCTAAAAATACGAGCATATATCTTGGATAGAAAGCTGTGTTGTTTAGTATTTGGAACATATAAAGCACAGAGAGTAATTTCTTGTGTTTACCACAGTCCTTGTATTATAATAAAGTGGCCATGAGGATCGCAATGCACGGTCGCACAAGTGAAGGGGCAACCCCGCTTAATGAGTATGGCTACTCCAGCTTTTTTATGGGTACCCGATGAGATATAGGTCTGGGGATAGTATCTGGAGGCGAATGCGAATGAGCCCCCTCTGTCAAAATGAGTCTCCTGGACCATAATAATATCCACTCTGACTGCATGAACTCCCTTAGCGCCAGATGTTTTTTTCTATTGGAGTTTAGTCCATGTACATTTAGCGATAGAATCTTGGCCATATTTTTAGGTATGGTTGTGGGGATATGTGCTTACCTGTTGGCGTTGTGCTAGATTTTGGGATCATAGGTCCAGGGCAGGCTCTCTCCGGGAGGAGACCAGGACATATTGTGCATATAACTATGCATACACGATGATGACTAGGGGAAAAGAAAGAGAGAGAGGACTGGGAGAAAGAAGAAAGTGCAGTTAGTACAAGATGATAATAAAGAGCATACAATATTATTAAACCTTGAAGGGCCAACAGGCCCAGGTCAAGACAGAGTCCCACGTGGCCCTCCACCTCCACTCCAATGGCAATGGCCGGAGAGGGACACCCGGGGGCCCGTGACTGGTTAGAAAAAACAAGTGAACTATACATAGCCTTAAACTAAGAACTAAGGGGGGGTGATAGGTGATGGATTCAATGCCTACAACATCGGAGCTCTTCCGAAACATGCCCTTTGTAGTTAGGTGAATTTTGGCGTAGGGGCAACTTGGGGGACTCTAGGCTAGAGTTATAATAGACAAAAAGTGTTCTGGGCAGGTATATTTGCTGAACCTAAGTGCTCAAGTCCTGTAGTGGGTTGAAGTTGCATTAAGTGTGGTTCTTCAACGACTCTTATACTTGGTCTGTTTGTGGTGTGCATCAGGGTTCCGGGGCCGATTGGAGGTGGGCACTTTTTGCCAGACTGTAGGTGGCGTTGGCGGTGTGGCAACTATATCCCAATCTGGCAGTTGTGGGGCTTGTATTTCCAGGATGTCGCAAAAGGTGCATAGGTCTTCCGGGTATCTCAAGATAGCAGATTTGCCTTGGTGTTTTGCAGTAAGGCTAAAAGGAAAATCCCAACGGTAGGGGATGGCTTCTGACTGTAATATGTGTAGCAGAGGTTGGAGGAGTCTACGTTTTTGCAGGGTGATCCAGGAAAGATCAGGATACAATTGTATCTGGACTTCCGCAAAAGTCACTTTGCGCGCCAGGCGTGCTTGCCTCATGATTTCTTCTTTGAGAGGGTAGGAGTTGATTCTACAAATGATATCTCTCGGTTTGGATGTGGCTCCTTTTTGTCGTAGTGCTCGGTGGCCCCTGTCCATTTCTATGTGTTTTCGTCTAAATTATTAAAGACGGTTTGTAGAGTTGTTCGCAAGTCTTCGGAGCCCTCTGGTTCCGGGATGCCTCTCACGCAAATGTTGTTACGGCGCCCCCTATTGTCCAGGTCTTCTACGTGCCTTTGCATATCTCTAAGTAATGCTCGATGATCTGCCCCCTGGAGTTGTGTCCTGTGGACAGCCAATTTGGTTTCCTGAATTTCCTCTTCAGCCATCTCCACTCTGTCTGCCAAGTGTTTAAGACCTGTTTGGAGTTTCTGTACGACAGGTGGATTTCACATCCTCAAATAATTGTCTAAAGTCCTCTTTTGTAGGTATGACTTGCATATACGTGTGCCATTGAGGAGGCAAAGGTGGATTCCGTGTAGGACCATATTGCTGGTGGGGTGAGGATGGGCCAGGTGGGGGGGTGCGTTGGCTTAAAACGCCCGCCACAGATTGTGCTCCTGTTGCTGGGGGGTCCCATGGATCAGACCATATCGCAGCCTTTGGTTGTTGGGGATGTCTCACAGTGCATACCTCTGTTGGGAGGGTGACCCGAGTAACTGCCTTCTGTGCATAGGATGGTGTGGAGGCTGATTGTTGCCTGGAGGCGCTGGGGTCTCTAGAACGAGACAGTCTCTGTGTTTTGGGAGGAGGGGAGGTGTCAACAATGGCCCAGGAGTCATCCTGTGTCCCCCCCAGGGGTCTGTTGTGCTCCGGCCTAGGGAGATGCTGGGCATGGCAGGGGTGGATAGTCCTGAGAGAAATCCGAGGATGCTGGAGATGCAGGGTCCAGGCCCTGTAAATAGGGGTCTGGGACCGTCCTCAGCAATCTTTGGAATGCTGCTGAGCACTGCGTATAGTGCTGAGTGGGGATGGGCAGCATGGACGCCGGTGACCCACGTGGCTGTATGGTCTGGGAGTCTGTATGGTAGGGGAAACTCACCACTCCAGTTTTCCGGCCGGACTCCTAGGGGATCGCAACTGCCAGCGGAGGGCCTGTGGAGATTTGATGCTGATCAGGAACAGGCTGTGGAGTCTGTGCTGTGCTCCGGTGTTTGGGCACGGAAGTGTCCGGCGCCATATTGTCCTCTCCCCCCTGAGACATGTCGGGCTGGATAAGGAAGGAACGGAGGTTCGTGGAAGCACCTGGAGGGGGTTGTGATGTGCCCCTCTTCTTGGAGGATTGGGTGGTTCTTGGTTTGCCCATATATTTTAAGGTAATCGTCCACAAAAGTGCCTATCACGCTGCGGGATCAGAGAGCAGGGAGATCAGGCTTCCATCTAGCTTGGCTTCCGGTCATGCCCCTATGCTCTATTATTAACAATCTCTTATTCTGGTTTCAGAGGGTTAATAAATCATAAAAACCACTAAGTTTAAAGTATCTAAAGGCAAAATTATTTTAAGTTTTGGATAGAGAGGTGAGAGATTAGAGCACCTGTCAGTTTTTATTGCTGTCTGTGCTCACATTAACCACTTAAGGACCGGCCACTGTATATATGCGTCATCACTTTAAAGATGGATATCTCGGTAACGGCAGCAGCTGCTGCCACAACCGAGGTATCCATCTTTAGGGCAGGCGATTCTGTACACGATAATGGTGGTCTCTGCGGCGAGTTCGCCGCGAGATCACCGCAAGATCACCGTTATCGGCGGCGGGAGAGGTACCACCCCCCTCCCGCCGCTCTCCCGTGCCCTCCGCTGCTTACCGGAGCCATTGGTAGCAGCGGAGGCGATCGGGTCCTTTCTGTTCCTCAGTATAGAGACAAGTGAGGGTAAGATGGTGCCCACCCGTCTCTATACCATAGGACGGCCGGAGCGACGTCATTACGTCGGCTCCGCCCACTTCTCTTAAAGGCACATTTTTTTGTGTGTCATTTTTTTAAACGACTTTTTTTTTTTTTTTTGCATTTTAGTCTAAATATGAGATCTGAGGACTTTTTGACCCCAGATCTCATATTTAACAGAACCTGTCATGCTTTTTTCTATTACAAGGGATGTTTACATTCCTTGTAATAGGAATAAAAGTGATCCAATTTTTTTTTTTTTAAAACAGTGAAAAAATAAATAAAATAAAATAAATAATAAAAAAAAAATGTTTTAAAGCGCCCTGTCCTGACGAGCTCGCGCGCAGAAGCGAACGCATACGTGAGTAGCGCCCGCATATGAAAACAGTGGTCAAACCACACATGTGAGGTATCGCCGCGACCAGTAGAGTGAGAGCAATAATTCTAGCCCTAGACCTCCTTTGTAACGCAAAACATGCAACCTGTAGAATTTTTTAAACTTCGCCTATGGAGATTTTTAAGGGTAAAAGTTTGACGCTATTCCACGAGCGGGCGCAATTTTGAAGCGTGACAAAAATTGGGCTAACCTTACTGTTGTGTTATTTTTTTATTCAAAAAAGTGAATTTTTTCCAAAAAAAGTGCGCTTATAAGACCACTGCGCAAATACGGTGCAAAAAAAAGTATTGCAATGACCGCCATTTTATTCTCTAGGGTGTTCGAAAAAAAACAATATATAATGTTTGGGGGTTCTAAGTAATTTTCTAGCAAAAAAAAATGTTTTAAACATGTAAACACCTAAAATCCAAAACTAGGCTAGTCCTTAAGTGGTTAAGGAGATTCACCCTCTCTATTTGTCCTGTTTACCATTATCATTGAAAGTAAAAGAAAATTCAAAATTTTGGATTGTCCACAGAAAAGTAATAGAGAGGAAATCTTCCAATGGGAACACTAGTTCTGGTAACCTGGGCGTCCCTAAGGGATTCCCTTAATTTGCAGGGATTTCCTCTCACTTCCTGTTTGGCTATGGGACAGGAAGTGAAGGGAAATGATTTCAATTGGACGCAGATGGTGAAAAAAAAAATTTGACAGGGTTTGCTCTATTCAAAATGAAAAAAAAAAGTTTTGCCTATTCTACTTTAATTACAAAGATAATTGTATCACATAACTCACTGTGGTTATTTTACCCAAAGAGTAGTTGGTGCTTGGAACAAACCTCCAACATTGACACAAAGTCATATAACCATTTAAGCATGCTTGGCATAAACATAGGTCTATACTCAGGTAAAAGGGGTCAATTTAAAAAAAAAAAACGGCTACATAAAAAATTAGCGATGCAAACCTAATGGATCACTTGTTCTTTTTCTGCTGTCACTCTTTTATGTTTCTTTGTATGGAGCAGAATGCGGAACTTATATCTTTTTATAAAATTAATTGGGAAGCCCCTTTTAACCAGTTGCAGACTCTGGGCGTACTGGACACACCCAAACAAATGTCATCATTGTACACAGGACCTGTGTAGTACCTCCAGTCCTTCTGCCCTGCTGCCGGCACCCCCCTTGTCCTAGTACATGGCAGTTAAGCTTTGATTAATTACAGCTGCATTGCCGAGTACACAGAGAAGGTCCCGGCAGCAGGAGCTGTAAAAAAAAAAAAGAAGTCTGGCAATGTTTATCAACAACACTGCTCAGCTGCAATTACAGAAAGATATAATGAACAATTGTTTCATTTTGTAACTTTATGTTTATTCATCTACATATCAAAGTGATGAATTTCGATCAGCAAATAAGGTCGGTTAAAGAGGAGGTCCACCCGACCCTGCAAAAATTAAAAGCCAGCAGCTACACATACTGCAGCTGCTGACTTTTAATAACAGGACAATTACCTGTCTTGGAGTCCAGCGATGTCGGCACCGCAGCTGATGTTTCCTGCCGCCGCCATTGCAGATGAGGGAACCCGGCAGTGTAGCATTACGGCTTCACGCTGGGTCCCTACTGACAGGTATTTGCTCCCCCCCTAAAGGTTCCAAATGTGGCACCGAAGGGGGGGGGATAAATAAGTGGCGGTTCCAATTTTGGGTGTAACTCTGCTTTAAAGCAAGGAGAATCTGACAAGTAAAAGTTTTTTTTTTCTTTTAATTTAAAAAACAAACAAACAAAAAAATGTTCCTCTGTTGAACCCCTTATTAACCCTTAGTTTTACTTTGATCAGCGCTAATTAACTCCTTATTCTCCTTCTCCATTCAATTATAATTTTCCTGGTGATTTTTTTTTTTCTATTTTATAAACTAATATTTAAACTTTTTTCCTGTTTTTTGTTTGCTTTGTTCAATAATAATGTTACACTTTTTACATATATTTACACGTATCACACTGAAAAAAGCGCAAAATTGAAAGAAAATACTTTTCTTCATATGTAAATAACTTTGTAATGCTTTATACCAAAGTCATAATGTCTGTGTTTTTAACAGGAGAAATTGCAGAATAAAATTGTCCAAGGATTGCGAAAACAAATAATTGTTGCAGGACAATATTCACAAAAA
Organism: Lithobates clamitans; assembly: GCA_037952925.1. Taxonomy (NCBI): domain Eukaryota; kingdom Metazoa; phylum Chordata; class Amphibia; order Anura; family Ranidae; genus Lithobates; species Lithobates clamitans. The sequence continues at coordinate 4,622,065 of JBBGZY010000586.1, forward strand.
AAAAGCATTGTTTGTCCTTAGGATAACAACGTAATATATATATTGTTTTTCTAAGTAATGGTAAAATGATCACCGACTAAACAGGCTTATAGCAGAACTTTGGAAATTGCTCTGGTCCATAAAGGGTAAACAGGTGTGAGAGCCGAAGTGGTTAAGATGTATAGTGAATGCATGTGAAACTTTTCTCTTTTATTGATTGAATTGGAAGAACCCCTTTAAGGTCAAATTCAATAATATTCTAGATACTTTCTTAAGCAGCATCCTTTTCAACATCCTTTGTCAGCTTCTTGTCTTGACTTGGCTTGTACCAGGCTTGTAATATTACCTGTATTGTTTTCTTTGTTATTTTATGTTTGTTACTTTCAGGAAATAAGAAAATCTGTAAAAGCCATCTTCCCAGTGATCTGATTTTTAGCGCAATATCGGCTGTGTTTCCAGACAGAGGCTTTCCAGAGGAAGTCAAGGAGAGGTACGTATCATAGAGTTATATTGTATGCAAACATCTCTGAGCTCAAGTAAATTTTGTGATGAGCTCTGGTCACTTTCTCATTAGATTAAAATGGTAGCAGGAAAAACCAGAGAGATTGAATCATTTCCCCAACAGGGAAAACAATAAAAACTTGATAGAGGTTTTAACACTTCAGTATTCTGTACAAAACTCAAAAAGGATAATAACGATATAAACACACTTTAAACTAGGCCCAGTAGATTATTTAACAATGTATAAAACCTGTATAGGAGATCTAAACCCAAGGGCAAAAATGCAATGTTTTGCAACATACATACACATAGGTGTGGTGACTGCATTTGTTTTAAATTTTCAGGCTAAGAACATTTTCAGCAAGTACAGTACATATTTGTTGATCTTGTCAGAAATGCAGTGTTCCTGTGAATTGAACTGAAATCACAATGCTCTCTGTCTTGCAAGTTGTTTGTAAACTACCAATTCGCACATATCCATGTAATAGAGATGAAGAGAGGATTTTTTGTAGTCCAAATCAGAAGTCGTAGATTGGATGGAGGAGTGAGCGTAGCCACACTAGAAAAGAAAGTCTGTTATTGCAGGATTACTATGTGTAAATAGAGGACAAAAAGCCTAAAAAAAAAAATAATGCAGCCACCTCATCTAAGGACTGTTAAGGTACAAAGAATTTATAAAGTTATACGCTATACTCTACACTAGTACGTGTTTTTACCACCTGTCACATTCTTGCTCGTACCAGATAGGACCACTTTAACCGCTTGCCGACCAGCCGCTGTCATTATAGTCATTATACGTTGGCACGATCCCGCGAGCCATCGTAGCTATGCGTCGGCTCCTTTTAAGTGGGATAGCCGAGGTGCACACGCCCCCGCACTGCGGGGGGTGACAATGCTCATGGCCTACTGTCATGATGAACGCTGGGCACGAGTGAACGCAAGATGCAGAACAGGGACGTGTGTATGTGTGTGTGTGTGTGTGTGTGTGTGTGTGTGTGTGTGTAAGCACACAAATCCCTGTTCTGTTCTGTGAGGAGAGACAGATTGTGAGTTCCTAATAGCTAGGAACCACGATCTGTCATTTCATCTCGGTCAGTCCCCTCCCCATACAGTTAGAAATACACACAGGGAACACAGCTATTTTGTAGACGCTATAACTTTAGCGCAAACCAATCAATATACACTTATTGCGTTTTTTTTTTTTTTCACCAAAAATGTAGAAGAATACATATCGGCCTAAACTGAGAAAATATTTGCTTTTTTTTAAAAAAAAAAAAAGGGGGATATTTATTATAGCAAAAAGTACAAAGTATTGTGTTTTTTCAAAATTGTCGCTCTTTTTTTGTTTATATCGCAAAAAATAAAAACCACACAGATGATTAAATACCACCAAAAGAAAGCTCTATTTGTGGGGAAAAAAAGTTGTCAATTTTGTTTGGGTACAGCGTCGCACGACTACGCAATTGTCAGTTAAAGCGACACAGTGCCGAATCGCAAAAAATGGCCTGGTTATTCAGCAGCCAAATCTTCCGGGGCTGAAGTGGTTAAAGCTGAATTTGAAGTGTTGTTTTACTTATTTGTATATGATGCTGAGCCATATTTTGTTTTGACTTCCAAAAACTTTCTACGGAAAGTACATTTAAACTATAAATGCTAGGAAATATAATCCCAGCACTGCCACAGGAGTCTTTAGAGGCGTGGCAGTAATGTCACGCTTTCCACTTTATTCAGAGAATGCTTTTCATTCATTCAGAAAATGCAAAGCATTCTCTAAATGGTGCTCGTGTTGAGCAGCCAATCTCCTGTGTTCACAATACATCAGGCCAGCACTCAGCATGGAGATCACTCCCCTACGCATGTCAACACAGGGTCACGTCCTCCTGAGGGAGACACGTGACCCTGTATCGACATGCGTAGGGGAAGGGCCAGGACGGTGACGACATCTGTATCCAGCGTGGAGCTGTGAGTCGGTTCATTGTCTTCGGCTTGTGTGGAGAGAGCAGTATGTTCAAAACACTGATTTTAATGCTTGTCAGAGCCTGGTGTGCTGGAAGCACATGAGCAATGTGAGTAACCTGTACTTATTTAATAAACTGAAGTTTGATGGAGGAGATAAGCACTATTAGTATTTTTTTCTCTATATATGCACGTTGAATACTTACGAATCACCATGTGCCATATCTGAGAGGACAACAGGAAGGAATTTCAAGGCGCGTGAAGGCTAAAAAAGTGTGTATTGATCTCACTTAATTGTAGAGATCACCCTCCCTTAGGTGAGATTATTCCTGGAGGGGGCAGCACTTGGAGGTGATCTGTTGAGCGATCTTTGAGCACTAATGAGCAATGGAACATTCATATGAGCTGTCGTTATTCATATGAGCTGTCATTATAATTATTGTCGTTATTATAATCGTTCCATTACTTCTGCTATTGTAGCGCGGTACTAATTAGATTTGAAATATACTTGCCACATTTATATGCGTGTGAACAGTACCAGCAGCATAGTCAGCCTACCTTTTGGTTATTATTTTCATTTGGTAGCTCGCAAGATTTTCACAATAAAAATTGAGAAGGGAGATTCTTTGTACTGATTGAGGAAACAGAGGAAACTTTTTTTCCACAAAGTATTATGTTAAAAATGGTATGTCCCTGGACCACTGAAACCAAGTCTTTTCAGAGGGAGTAGAAATCTGTGTTTGGTGAGACTTTTTGGCAGTCTAGCTGCGTACAGGACCCTGAAAACCAATTGCTGCCGTCAGGCTTTCTAAGGACGTAAATTGTTGATTTCACTCAGGCCATAAAATGCCAAGATAGCACAAACCCCCCCCCCCCCCCAAAATGACCCCTTTTCAGAAAGTGGACACCCCAAGGTATTTGCTAAGAGGCATGGTGAGTATTTTGCAGCTCTCATTTGTTTTGGAAATTTAAGAAAGAAAAGGAAAATGTACAGTATCTCACAAAAATGAGTACAAACCTCACATTTTTGTAAATATTTTATTATAACTTTTCATGTGATAACACTGAAAAAAATGCACTTTGCTACATTGTAAAATAGTGAGTGTACAGCTTGTAGAACAGTGTAAATTTGCTGTCCCCTCAAAATTACTCAACACACAGTCATTGATGTCTAAACCGCTGGCAACAAAAGTGAGTACACCACTATGTGAAAATGTCCAAATTGGGCCCAATTAGCCATTTTCCTTCCCCGGTATTATGTGACTCTTTAGTGTTACAAGGTCTCAGGTGTGTTTGGGGAGCAGGTGTGTTAAATTTGGTGTTATTGCTCTCACTCTCTCATACTGGTCACTGGCAGTTCAACATGGCACCTCATGGCAAAGAACTCTGAGGATCTTTAAAAAAAATAATTTTTTCTTTACATAAAGATGGCCTAGGCTATATGTAGATTGCCAAGACCCTGAAACTGAGCTGCAGCACGGTGGCCAAGGCCATACAGTGGTTTAACAGGACAGGTTCCACTCAGAACAGGCCTTGCCATGATCGACCAAAGAAGTTGAGTGCACATGCTCAGTGTCATATCCAGAGGTTGTCCTTGGAAAATAGACATATAAGTGCTGCCAGCATTGCTGCAGATGTTGAAGGGGTGGGGGGTCAGCCTGTCAGCGCTTAGACCATACGCCACACACTGCATCAAATTGGTCTGCATAAAGAAGGAAGCCTCTTCTAAAGATGATGCACAAGAAAGCCTGCAAACAGTTTGCTGAAGTCAAGACTAAGGACATGGTATACTGGAACCATGTCCTGTGGTCTGATGAGAACAAGATAAACTTATTTGGTTCAGATGGTGTCAAGCATGTGTGGCGGCAACCAGGTGAGGAGTACAAAGACAAGTGTGTCTTGACAACAGTCAAGCATAGTGGTGGGAGTGTAATGGTCTGGGGCTGCATGACCTAAACCCTATTAGGCATCTGCGTGGCATCCTCAAACTGAAGGTGGAGGAGTGCTAGGTCTCTAACATCCACCAGCTTCATGATGTCGCCATGGAGGAGTGGAAGAGGAATCCAGTGGCAACCTGTGAAGCTCTGGTGAACTCTATGCCCAAGAGGGTTAAGACCGTGCTGGAAATGTGGATTGGTGACAAAATCAAGACAAGCATCCTTGAATAAACAATATAGGTATAAGGATTTTTTTGAGGGGATTTTTGGGGTGCTGAGGTATTTAGAACACAACTAGTTGAAGAGAAATGTTATTTTATTAATACAAAGTAGAGAACGGATAAAAAGTTCGTACTTAATATACGAACGTTAAAAACAATACAGCTTGTTGGAAAATTCAATATAATTTTGGGAGTATCTTATCGTGATGGGGTGACAACAGTATAATTATGCCGACATGTTTCGCCACCTTGGGCTTCCTCAGGGGATATAATTTGTAACACGGTATGCGTCACTAAATATAGAGCAAAAAACAAAACGCATCATGATATTAACAGGTGAAATGTAATAATTTAAACAAATATATACAAATTTATACAAATATAACCTTGCCCGCCATGCTCAACAGATCACCACTCGCCCAACTCTAGCTCCCAAAGATTCCAGACACAAGCCGACGCCAGTGCGGCAAGCCGCAAAAGGCGCACAAAGGGCGGTCAGAGGAGGTCCAAATGGACCAAGCTATAGGTATGGATAAAGCTACAATTAATTGAATTCTCAACTAGCCATAAGGATAGTGAGTAACCAAAAATGACAATCCAACTGAATAACAGCTGATTTATTAGAGAAACAAAAAGGGAACCAGTAGTATACTTACTACACAAGCTGTTAATATGGAGATAAATCAAGGGTGCAGATATGCAGCAGTTGCAAAAACATGGAGAAAAAGAAAGGCTGAAAATAATAAAGAGAAAAAAAAATGAATGAAATAGAATGAATTGGGAATATACTAAGATAGAGCTTCATTACATTTTTTACTGGGCAAACTATGGTTAAGTAGCTGGAAATGTGAATGAATGGATAACTGAAACAGTATAGATTGCAAATTTTAGAAAAAATAAAAAAGTATTTTAAGGATATAATAATCTCTGAATGTCTGTGAGTCAAAAACAAAAAACACCACAGAAAACTGCTGCAGATCACCGGTCTCCAAACATTAGAGGAGATAGAGCAGATGGCAGCAGATAGTAATCAGAATAATTTAATGGAGACAAACTAAGCTCTTATCCATTTAATATAAGGGAAATATAGAAACGGAATGCATTTAAATATGTTTAAAGCTAGCTTGAAAACAAAGTTTTTAGCTGAGATCGATCTCCAACTGAGTGTGGTCACCCTTGATGTGGCAAAACATGTATTCATGACTGATCATTTTATGTAGACATTCCACTCGGCCGGTCTCTGATGTCACCGGCCCAGCATCGACGAACAGGGGCCACTGCGCATGCACGAAGCGCCACAAACTACACTGACCACAGTGCATTGTGGCCCAGCGAGAGACAGGGCGGGGCAACAAGAGCTAACATGATCCATTCAGTGGGCGTACGTCTATTTAACTCCCTCTAGAGTCCGCCAAGCAGAAGATGCACATATATAGAAAGAGAGGCACATCTGTGTTACCATGAGGAGGGCCAACACGTACGGCAGCCGCCTGCATCCGAGACACCAGGAGTCAGCAGATGAGGGATAAAAATGAAAAGTTTGGCAGGAAGGGGCAAGGAATACCAAAAATGATCAATTCTAATAAACAAAACATAATATAATACACCAATGATAAATCAATGTTTTGCTATACGTTATTAACCTAAAAATATCATATTCTGAATTGAGTTTTCTACAAGCTTATAAGTACTGATTAGAAATATGGATAAAAATATATACCATAGCAGTCAACATTGTAATGACAGCATTTAACAATTAATCGCTACATATGAAAAGAAAAATTGAAATTAATTGGGGCTAGATAGATGAAGGAGATTGAAGGAAAGCATTAGAGACAGGGGAAGGTAGGAAAAAGGGAAAGTGGGGTGAAAGGGAAAATGAAAATTGGAGAGAAGGGAAACATGGATAAGTGAAACAAATACAAGACTGGATAAGTTGTGGCATTGAGATTGTATATGCGTCGAGTTTCCATCTGTAGCAGGGTTTGATCTACGCTGCCACCTCTGGTAGTCAAGGGTATATGATCAACAAAAAATTTGCCCTAATGGGACTTTAAATGAGGTGGGCACCATTTGGCCAAAAAGCATCATACTAGTAATTGAATATAGTATAAGCGTTTATTCAGGTAAAAATTATGCATACATTGGTATCATCAGCAATGGCCAGTTGTAAAACAACATACATATAAAATAGACAATGGCACATAATGGATAATAAATATGTAAAACATGGGCATTGGTGTACCCTAAGGATAGAAAATGTGATACACAAGCATCTAGTGTACCCGACGTGCTTTACGAGACCCAGCTCGCTCTTCAGGGGTTGATGCGTGTACAAGGAGATTTCTTGTCTCCAGCTGTCCCCACCTGCCCTTTGAGCGCATGGGGACACCTACACCTCGACGCCATGCACGTGTGGCGGCCGCATGGCATCTGCGATTTTGCAATGTCATTGCAGCTGGACGCATCAGACCATCTGGATGTATCGGGGAGGCGTTTGCGGTCGCACGCCCCCCCATAACGCCGGGTGTCTCCTGCACTCATGTGTCAGTCATCTAATCATGGCTTTGAGGGCAGAGCCCTGCTAGATCTCCTGGGGGTATATATTGGAGGGCTGACATGGTGGGCATTTCAGTCTTTGCGTCACAGAGGACACACACACCTGTTGATTCACCTGCCTAGACTTACCAGACTCGCCTACTTCCACCAATTCCAGGTACACTTCATTACTTGCACATGGCTCACTCTGAGCATTCATCTTACTTTTTGCTTTTTTTGTCACCAGTTCTATTTCAATTTCAATTTTAATTTGGCTTTTTTCACTCTTTTTCTTTCTCTTTTGTTCATTTCTTTTTGCCATTTTCCTTTCCCCTTTCGGTCTCCTATGCCCCTACTATTCTTGGCTCAGGCTTTCTATTCATGTATAGACACATACATATCATTAGTACTTAATGTATGACTATACTTTTTTACGCCTACAGTTTCCATTATACATGGACTCTCTGTTTATACATAGACACATACATATCATTAGTACTCAGTGTATTATTATACTTTTTTACGCCTACAGTTTCCATTACACATGGATTCAGTGAGACTCCTGGGAACACAACCTCACATGCGCACCAGGCCTGTCCTCTGGTTTGCCCTACCATGGTCCTGTTTTGCGCCGCCTCCACAGTTCCCGGTCGAGACACCTGCTGCTACCTCTGGGAACTGCACACCTGCTGTTCTGGCTTCATTTAGTGGTGAGTATGGGACCCCACATTATGGCTCCCACGCTCTGCAACTACTCCATCAATACTATACTATCTACCCATTTATATTCTTCTATCTTAGGTACATCTGTACACGCATCAACCCCTGAAGAGCAAGCTGGGTCTCGGGAAACGTGTCGGGTACACTAGATGCTTGTGTATCACATGTTTTCTATCTTTAGGGTACACCAATGCCCGTGTATTACATGTTTATTATACATTTATGTACCATTGTCTATTTTATATGTATGTTGTTTTCCAACTGGCCATCGCTGATGATACCAATGTATGCATGATTTTTAACTGAATAAACGCATATACTTTATACTTCAATTACTGGTATGATGCTTTTTGGCCAAATGGTGCCCACCTCATTAAAAGTCCCATTAGGGCAAATCTTTTGTTGCATATTTTAGGGATGGAGGTGGGTCACCGGTGACACCAGACCAATCCTTTTTATTTTTTCAAGGGTATATGATCAAGCACCATAAATCGGATCATACTTGGGTCAAAATCATGATATAGGCCAGTGATGACGAACCTTGGCACCCCAGATGTTTTGGAACTACATTTCCCATGATGCTTATACACTCTGCAGTGTAGTTGAGCATCGTGGGAAATGTAGTTCCAAAACATCTGGGGTGCCAAGGTTCGCCATCACTGATATAGGCCAACATACCAACTCACGGCAGTCTCCATTTGTCTTTTTAGAATAGGGGATACATGGTCCCTAATTCTCTTGAAAAAGGGGCATTTTGCTTTCCCTATATTAAAGCATCCACACAGATATTGCATAAGGTACACCACTCATATGGTCTGGCAGGTGATTCTATGTCTGGAGTATAGTTGTCCATTTGAAAGGACAATTTCATTGCCGTTGTGGATATATCTACAAACCTCGCAGTTACCACAGCAATAGATGCCTGTTCTGTGTGGGTTTGAGTTTAATTTCCTAGGATTGTGATGACTATGTACTAGGTGATCTTTAATTGAGGTTTCTCTTCTATATGTGATGTCAGGACAGACTTTAATATGTTTATTGATCGTGGGGTCTGCAGTTAAGAGTGGCCAAAACTTTGTAAGGATGCCTCTAATTTGTTTATGTTTACAATAGGAAGTTATGATCCTAACAGGTTGCACATTGTCTTTCATGTTTTTTGGTAGAGTAAATGTCAGGGCTGGGCTCAGCCCTTCCTTCTCTGAGCTGGCCGCTCAGCTGTCAACTAATTGCCAGCTCCTATCTCTCCACAGTGACTCACCTGTAGATGATATCCTGCTGGTCAGTCCTGCCTACTTAACCCATCCAGCCCAGATGATCTCTGCCTTCGCCTTGGTCACATCTCTAGAGACGCTTGCCTGTGTTCCTGTTAAAGACTTGCTTGCTGACTATCCGTTCCGGTTCCTGAACTCTGGCTATATTTTGAAGTGAGATTTTACTGTATTTCTGTCTCAGTCTGATTCATGGTTTCTGACAGGCAAAGGCCATGAATTCAGAAGATGCAGTCAATCCACTTGTTGGTAATATTTTTTCCAGATTGGATGAGTAGGATCACCGCATGGATCAGTTTGCCATGGCGTTACAAACGCTCCTGAGTCAAAAGGCTCACCTGGAATCTCCCACTGTGGCTGCTCTGGTACAACCTGTGTTGCAGGCCATCCCTGCTGCTGCTCCAGTCTGTGTGCAGGCACGCGCCTCGAGTATTACCTCTATAAGAGGTATGTCTTGTTCCGCTCTGCTTTCGCAGCGATTTGGGGGCGATCCAGTCCAATGCAGAGGGTTTCTCAACCAGGTTGAGATATACTTTGAGATGCTGCCCCAGGCGTTTCCCACGGACAGAAGCAAAGTAGGTTTTGTGATATCTTTGCTTTCTGAGAGAGCCTTGACCTGGGCTCCCTCTACGGGAGATGCAAAAACCTGTTGTCTCGAGTTACCCTGAGTTTGTGGCTTCCTTTAAAAGGGTATTTGATGTTCCTGCATGCTCCGCTTCTGCTGCCAAGTGCTACCTGTCCATCAAACAGAGTACAAGAACTAAAAAAGAAAGAAAAGGGCAGGACTTTAGATGAAGCATACGGAAGCAGCAAAATTAATTGAATAAGAATGAACTTTTAATTGGTTCAATACATCAAAAGAGTTTTTTTGTATTTGTTTCTTGCATTATGCTGTGTATCAATATTTTTTAGAGCCAAACATTACACATAAATACATACTCCAAACTGGAGTTTATAACAGTATTTTACAAATACTCACATAGATACGGTACATGATTGTATGCATTGTAAATAATACTTATACAGATAGCTGGCGCATTAAAGCGTCACTTCAAAGAGATACAGGAAAAGTGAAATAGGATGAAAGGAATGACCATAAATTCATAATCCATTATGGAGTCTATTATGAGCTCCCCCGTGCAGGGCCTCACACACAGAATTAGTCACAACACTAATTTCTTGAAACATGAGGCATCATGACACCTTTGCTCCCATTTCACATCCAAAAGGTACTCTCTTTCCCTCACTATGTTTCCACCATCTGGCCTCCTTCATCTCTCTTTGTTCCTCCTTTGCCTCTCTTCACACCCCTTGGTTCCCTCCCTGTCCTCTGTTTATTTTTTCTTTTCTTTCTCGCACTCTCTTTTTTTCACGTCTCTCCACCCCTTCTGACACTTCTTTGCACCACCTTCATTTCATTTCACTTTTTCATTTTCATACAGATTCCCCTTATTGGGTCCACCCTACCCAGTCTACACCTGTGTCATTTCATACACACTGGCCCATCCGGGGCGTTGTTTGTGTGGGTTGTTGTCGCCTCATCGCACCCCCTCAGCTCCCGGAGGTGGCGTCTATGGCGAGTCTGGAATTTTATGGCCTCACCACCATTGCGCAGATGTACATGTAAATGCGTGGGTCTTGCCAATATATGGGGGTTCGCTCTCATGTTTTTGTATTTACCCACATGATTTCTCTAGACCATTCAATATGATTGTTCTTACTTATAGATGATCACTACGGTGTTGCTCCTGATGAGTGGCTATAAGGCCTCAAAATGCGTAGAGCTAACAACCACCGATATGTGTACATATTCATGAATTCTTTATGGCTGTTCCTCTCAACCCATTCTTCCTTTCCTGTATCTTTTTGAAGTGACGCTTTAATGCACCAGCTATCTGTATAAGTATTATTTACAATGCATATAATCATGTATCTATGTGACCGATGTATTTGTAAAATACTGTTATAAACGCCAGGTTGGAGTATGTATTTATTTGTAATGTTTGGCTCTAAAAAAAATTGATACACAGCATAATGCAAGAAACAAATCCAAAAAAACTATTTTGATGTATTGAACCAATTAAAAGCTCATTCTTATTCAATTCATTTTGCTGCTTCCGTGCTCTTCATCTAAAGTTTTGTCCTTTGCTTTCTTTTTTAATACATTGTACCGGGATGGAGGAGGGGACTTGAACGGCCCCTGATACCTCATTTAACCACTTTAATACTAGACACTTATACACCTTCCTGGCCAGACCAATTTTCAGCTTTCAGTGCTGTCGCAGTTTGAATGACAATTGCGCGGTCATCCATCACTGTACCCAAACTAAATTTTTATCATTTTGTTCCCACTAATAAAGCTTTCTTTTGGTGGTAATTAATCACCTTTGCAGTTTTTATTTTTTGCTAAACAAATAAAAAAAGACCGAAAATTTTGAAAAAAAAATAGTTTTGCTTTTGTTTCTGTTATAAAATTTTGTAAATAAGTAAGTTTCCTCCTTCACTGATGGTCACTGATAAGGCGGCACTGACAGGCACTGATAGGGTGGCACCGATGAGGTGGCACCAATGAGCGGGCACTGCCGATAGGCACTGATATGCGGCACTGATGGCACTGGTAGGTGGCACTGATGGGTGGCACTGATATGCAGCTCTGATGGACATTGATAGGCGGCACTGATGGACACTCATGGGTGGCACTGATAGGCGACACTGATGGGCACTGAAAGGCTGCAAAGATGGATTCTTATGGGTGGCACTGATAGGCGGCACTGATGGGCACTGATAGGCGGCACTGATGGGCACTGATAGGCAGCACTGCTGGGCACTGATAGGCAGCACTGATGGGCATCGATACGTGACACTGATGGGCACTGATACGCGGCACTGATAGGCATCCCTGGTGGCACTGGCAGTGGTAGGCATTGTGAGTGGGCACTGATTGGCAGCTGTCTGGGCACAAATTAGTATATCCCTGGGGGTCTAGGGGGGCATACCTGGTGGTCCAGTGTGGATGGCCATCCTGGTGGTCCTGGGCGGCATAATGGTGGTCCTGGGTGGGATCTGAGGGGGGCTGTGCTGATAAACAATCAGCACAGACCCCCCCTGTCAAGACAGGAGCCGATCGGCTCTCCTCTACTCACGTCTGTCAGACACGAGTGAGGAAAAGCCGATCACCGGCTCATCCTATTTACATTGTGATCAGCCGTGATTAGAAACTGCTGATCACGTGGTAAAGAGTCTCCGTCAGAGACTCTTTACCTAGATCGGAACAACAACGATCGCCGCGCTGCGTGCCCCTGGGGGCGCGCAGCAGCTTAATATCCTGATCACGTCATATGACGTCCGGTCAGGATATTGAAACCACTTTGCCGCCGTCATTCTGCTATATGGCGGGCGGCAAGTGGTTAAAGTCCCAAGACCTTTTTTTCTTTTTTTTGTAAAAATTAGGGATGGAGGCACACGGTAGCACTAACCATAATCATTCTTCTCATGAGTTCTAACTATACATGGCTGCATATCAGCTGCTCTCTTTACCATTTCTGTTCTTTTTGATATTTTTACCTTGGCATGTTATTTCGCAGCTGGTTTTACACTACTATTAGCCTACTTTCACCCCTTTAGTACGGGTGCGCCTTGGTAGTTTCGGCCATGTTGTTTTGCTGGACTTTGCTCCTCCTGTCCCCATCGGGAGCTGCAACGCGCACTGCCGGTCTCCCCTCCACCCTGTTTCGACGTCGGGTGGGCGGGTCTCTGGCACTGCGCGTCAACGTCACGCTTCCCATGCCAGAGCCACTTCGTCCTTCCTGGCGCTGCATCCCCGGCTGAATGATTTCTCTACCGTCAGCACATCAGGGTCAGGTTTGTTTGACGCCTCTTGCCGGGAGGCCTTGGCGGGTTGGCTGCCTGGTCGGTTCCGCCTTCCTCCTCCCCCTTCTGTGCCATTGTGTGACGTTGGGGGCGTGTTTACGGCGGCCCTCCCTATATGAGCTCCCCCCCGTGCCGGGTCTCACACATAGAATTAGTCACAGCACTCGTTTCCTAGAACATGAGGCATCATGACACCTTTGCTCCCATTTCACATCCAACAGGTACTCTTTTTCCCTCACTATGTTTCCACCATCTGACCTCCTTCATCTCTCTTTGTTCCTCCTTTGCCTCTCTATACACCCCTTGGTTCCCTCCCTGTCCTCTGTTTCTTTTTTCTTTTCTTTCTCGCGCTCTCTTTTTTTCACGTCTCTCCACCCCTTCCAACACTTCTTTGCACCACCTTCATTTCATTTCACTTTTTTATTTTCATACAGATTCACCATATTGTGGCCACCCCACCCAGTCTACACCTGTGTCACTTGATACACACTGGCCCACTCGGGGCGTTGTTTGTGTGGGTTGTTGTCGCCCCACCACGCCCCTCAGCTCCCGGAGGTGGCGTCAATGACGAGTCTGGAATTTTATGGCCGCACCACCATTGCCCAGATGTACATGTAAGTGCGTGGGTCTTGCCAATATATGTGGGGTCTCTCATGTTTTTGTATTTACCCACATGATTTCTCTAGACCATTCAATATGATTGTTCTTACTTATAGATCCTGATGAGTGGCTATAAGGCCTCGAAACGTGTAGAGCTAACAACCACCGATATGTGTATATATTCATGAATTCTTTATGGCCATTCCTCTCAACCCATTCCACCTTTCCTGTATCTTTTTGAAGTGACGCTTTAATGCGCCAGCTATCTGTTAAAGTATGATTTACAATACATATAATCATGTATCTATGTGATCAATGTATTTGTATAATACCGCTATAAACTCCATATTGGCGTATGAATTTATGGTCATTCCTTTCATCCTTTTTCACTTTTCCTGTATCTCTTTGAAGTGACGCTTTAATGCGTCAGCTATCTGTATAAGTATTATTTACAATGCATACAATCATGTATCTATGTGACCGTTGATTACGGAGTTATTTGACCGCCTCAAAGGATCAACGGTTTTCACGGAGCTTGATTTGAGAGGGGCACACAATCCGATGTCCTACGAGATTTTTTGCAGTTATGTGTGGTGGTTTAGCTCGACAATATATTCATATTTTCCGAAACCCTGGAGAGCCTCCACACAGATGTCTGTCGTGTGCTTCAGAAACTAAGAGAGAACAATCTCTGTTGTAAATTGGAGAAGTGCAAATTCCATCGTGAACAGGTTAAATTCCTGGGTTATGTAATTTCCACTGCTGGTTTTTCGATGGACCCAGAGAAACTTTCAGCAGTCCTACAGTGGCTCCGACCTGTGGGTTTATGTCCTCTGCAGCGTTTTCTTGGCTTTGCCAACTATTATCTGAAGTTTATTCATAACTTCTCGTCTCTGGTCAAGCCCCTGACTGATATGACCAGAAAGGACGGTAACCCACAGTGTTGGTCTCTGGAGTCCATTAAGGCCTTTGAGAGTCTCAAGGCTGCCTTTGTTTCTGCTCCTGTGTTAACACATCCTGATTCTACGTTACCTTTTTATCCTTGGAGTTGATGCTTCTGAGACTGGAGTTGGCGCCCTTCTTTCTTTCTCGTACATCACGGGACACAGAGCCTCAGTAATTACTGATGGGTTATATAGGGTATCACTAGGTGATTGGACACTGGTCACACCCTAAACAGGAGATTCAACCCCCTATATAATCCCTCCCCTTACCAGGGATACCTCAGTTTTTTCGCCAGTGTTTTAGGTGTTGGACGTGTAAAGATGTCCTGTGCTGAGCTCCAAAGGGAATATCCTATATCCTATACTGGGGCAAGCCAGGCGAACCGGATCCATTTCAAAGTTTCCTTTCTAGGCCAAATTGGATGGTACCTGGGCCTCGTGTCCGAAGAAATGAGGTTTTACCTGTAACGCTTCCTCTTTTTAGAGAGCTGGACCCCGCATTTCAGAATTTGGTTTTTCTAGCCTTATTCTTGGCCGGGTGCTTTACAGGCCCAGAACTGCGGATCCCCCTATCCATAGGGGGCCCCAGTCTCTGAAGGTTTTCCAAACGGAGCCCACCATGAGAGGTGAAGATTGGGTCTGTATAACAGAACCCTGCAGCTGGATAAGGTAAGGGAGATTCCACAGACTTTTTTAATTCTAGTAGGTTTCTCCTTTAAGTAAATGTATGCTATGCCTATTGTCGCCACCGGGGGCTGCCAAGAGCACATACCTTCTCATGCTTGATTGTCTGTCTCGGTGTTTCTGCTGCACAGCTCTTCCAGCCGAGCTCCAGGTAGGATGGGATGGGGGCTCTCCTCAGGAATATTCCCTCCAAGATTGGGGGGGTGCAGTAGTTTGTGAGGCGGTAGTATACCGCACTGTTACCATCGCCGCCACCGCCGCCATTACCATATGGCAGGCCCCATCAGCTGCCGGCCTCTCTCCTTCCTCCTCCACCCCCAGCCTCCCCTCCACACTTGTCCCAGAGGGTCAGCTCCCACGGGAAAGTGCTGTTTTTTGAAAAAAGAGAGGGGGTGGTCAGAGGAGGGGGGGCGGAGCATCAGCGCGACGTCCGGCATGATTAAACGCCCACATCGCCGGCTGCAAGGCTATATGAAGCACACTTGTTAGGTGCACACAGCCTATGGAGGGACACAGAGCTGACGGTCTCATGTAAGGTGGGACACAGGCATTCCCCAGGCAGCATTTACTGAGAAACACTAGACTTGGCATTGGTAGCAGTGGCTGTTGCCGGACTACATCGCTCAGCAGTTAGTGTTCATTTTTATGAGACCTCCACCTTGTTGCTTTGCACTATGGGTAGAAGAGGTACAAATACCCCAAAAACCAGAGGCTCTCGGGGATCTCCCTCAGGCACTGAGGACCCCTCTTCTGTAGCACCCTCCCCCCTGAGGGCCAGGGACGGCTAGCCAGGGAGAGCCGTTGGGGTCAGGGGCTGCATCTGCTTCTTGCACTTCAGCCCCTGTATATATTACGCAGGAGGTTTTTTCCTCAACCATTAATGGACTAGAAGAAAGATTAATGGCCGTAATTGCATCTTCACTCAGTGGAAGAAAACGCACTAGGTCTTCCTCTGTTTCCCAGGACCCTCAGGCTGAGGAACTTTGGGATAAAGGAGAAGAATCCCTTTCAGAGGATCGGGATGGGACGGATGATTCCTCCTCTGAGGAATCAAGCAGAGAATGGCCCTCTTCGGCTTCTCAGGATGAGAAAGTCTTAGTACAGATCCTTGCTGGATTGGTCCGCTCCACATTTAAAGTACCCGTATCTGAATCAGTTAAAGAATCCTCTTCTTCTTTGGGGTCACTGAAGCCTCCTCAAACAACACATGCTTTTCCTGTTCATAATTTACTTGAAAAGCTTATTTATTCTGAGTGGGATCACCCAGATAAAGTTTCTTTCCGCCTAAAAAGTTTTCAACACTTTATCCTATGGAGGAAATATTTATAAAGATGTTGGGGATACCGGCCGTTGCTGCCGCCATTTCCTCCGTAAATAAAAATCTGACTTGTCCTGTACACAATGCTCAGATGCTCAGGGATCCTGTTGATAAAAAGATGGAATCCCTGTTGAAGGATGTTTTCTCCTTAGCAGGTTCAGTAGCTCAACCTGCAGTGGCAGCAATTGGAGTCTGTCAATACTTAAGAGACCATGTTAAGCAGGTCATCAAAGTTCTACCTGAACAGCAGGCCCAGGGGTTGGCTAACCTTCCAGCAGCCGAAGCACTATGTAAGAAACTTCTGGCTGGATTTCCATTTCGTGGCTGTTTGGAGAAGATTTGGACAATTATATCCAAAAGATCTCTAGTGGGAAAAGCACTCTCTTACCTGTTAAGAAAAGGAGTAAGCCTCCCTCTTTCAAACTGACTTTTTCCCCAGTGCTAGGAGCATCAGCCTCCAGGCAGTCGCGACGGCCTCCTCCATCTGGGTCTAGAAACAAGAGTCGACCCCAGGGACAAAATAAGTGGGGGTAAAAGCCTGCTAGACAAGATGCTAAGGCCTCTTTATGAAGGGGCGCCCCCGCTCGCTCGAGTGGGGGGAAGACTGCTGCAGTTCTCAGAGCTCTGGCAGGAGGATTTCCAGGACAGATGGGTAATCTCCACGGTAACTTTAGGTTACAAACTGGAGTTCCAAGAATTCCCCTCTCCTCGTTTCCTCAGAACAAATGTCCCCAGAGATCCAGAGAAAAAGCAGTCGCTCCTTCTAGCGTTAGAGCGACTTTTGTCGCAAGGAGTCATCATGGTGGTTCCCACGAAGGATCAAGGATTGGGATTTTATTCCAACCTTTTTACGGTCCAATGGGGATGTCAGACCCATTCTGGATCTAAAGGATCTGAATCGATTCCTAAGGATTCGATCCTTTCGCATGGAATCAATTCGGTCAGTAGTCTCCATCCTGCAGGGAGGAGAATTTCTGGCATCAATAGACATCAGAGATGCGTATCTGCATGTACCCATTTTTCCTGCTCATCAAAAGTACTTGCGCTTCGAAATAGAAGAGCGCCATTTCCAGTTTGTGGCTCTGCCTTTCAGGCTAGCCACTGCACCTCGAGTGTTTACAAAGATCTTGGCTCCTCCTCTGGCCAGATTAAGGGCTCAAGGTATAACTGTCATAGCATACCTAGATGACCTGCTGTTGATAGACAGGTCGGTAGCCTGTTTGAGCAGGAACTTGATGACCACAGTCAAGTATCTGGAACACCTAGGTTGGATTCTCAACCTAGAAAAGTCTTTCCTAAAACCAGTAAGAAGACTGGAGTATTTGGGTCTGATCATAGATACAAGCCAGAAAAAGGTATTTTTACTTCAGGCAAAGATCACTGCCTTAAGGGAGCTAATTCAGGTAGTCAGGACAAAAAAGGGTCCTTCTGTCCACCTTTGTATGAGGCTGGGAAAGATGGTGGCTTCATTTGAAGCAGTTCCCTATGCTCAGTTTCATTCAAGACTGCTGCAACACAGTATCCTGTCAGCCTGAAACAAGAAGGTTCGGGCATTTGATTTTCCGATGCACCTGTCCCATGCAGTGCGTCAGAGCCTCAATTGGTGGTTAATACCCGAAAGCCTGCAGAAAGGGAAATCCTTTCTACCGGTTACCTGGACAGTGGTAACAACGGATGCCAGTCTTTCGTGTTGGGGAGCAGTTCTGAAACAGTCTGCAGTCCAAGGGGTATGGTCCAAAACCGAGAGGACCTTACCCATCAACATTCTGTAGAGTACTGTGCGGCATATCTAGCCCTAAAAGCCTGGACTCTCAGGCTACAGGGTTGCCCAGTCAGGATCCAGTCTGACAATGCCACAGCAGTGGCTTATATCAATCATCAGGGAGGCACCAGGAGTCAGGCAGCTCAAAGAGAAGTGAACCAGATTTTAGTCGGGGCAGAAAAGCATGTGCCATGCATATCGGCAGTTTTCATTCCAGGGATAGAGAACTGGCAGGCGGACTATTGAAGTCGCCAGCAGTTATTCCCAGGGGAATGGTCTCTAAACCCCAACGTCTTTTGGGCCATATGCCAAAGATGGGGGGTTCCAGATGTAGATCTCTTTGCATCCAGATTCAACAAAAAGATCGACAAGTTTGTGGCAAGGACAAAGGATCCTCTTGCATACGGGACAGATGCGTTGGTGATTCCGTGGAATTGGTTCTCACTGATTTATGCATTCCCGCCTATTCTGCTACTGCCATGACTCCTTCGCAGGACCAAGCAGGAAACGAAGTCGGTACTTCTGGTAGCCCCCGCTTGGCCCAGGAGGGCTTGGTATGCAGAAATAGTAAAGATGACCGTGGGCTCCCCGTGGACCCTACCATCACGGCCACACCTGTTATCTCAAGGTTCCAGTGTTCCATCCTGCCTTACAAACGCTAAATTTGACGGTTTGGCTATTGAAACCCACGTTCTGAAGAGTCGTGGGCTTTCAGGTCCTGTGATTTCTACCTTAATCAATGCAAGGAAGCCAGCTTCCAGAGTGATTTATCATAGAGTCTGGAAAGCTTATGTATCCTGGTGTGAATCCAGGAGTTGGCATCACAGAAAATATGTAACAAGTAGAATTCTTCACTTTCTACAAATGGGATTAGAAATGAAGCTGGCCTTGAGTACCAACAAGGGCCAGGTCTCGGCCTTATCAGTATTATTTCAACTGCCCCTTGCTTCACATTCTTTGGTCCGAAACTTTATGCAGGGGGTGACGCGTCTTAATCCTCCGGTTAAGGCGCCCCTAAACCCCTGGGACTTGAATTTGGTTCTGTCAGTTTTACAGAAACAGCCTTTCGAACCAATACGTCAAATTCCCTTGGTCTTGTTGACAAGAAAGTTAATTTTTCTAGTAGCCATTTCTTCTGCTAGAAGAGTATCAGAATTAGCAGCTCTTTCCTGTAAAGAGCCTTATTTGATCATGCATAAGGATAGAGTGGTATTGCGCCCTCATCCTAGCTTCCTACCGAAGGTGGTTTCAGGTTTTCATCTAAACCAAGATATGGTTCTGCCTTCCTTTTTTCCAGATCCCTGTTCTACGGAAGAAAGGTCACTACATTCTTTGGATGTAGTAAGAGCAGTCAAGGTCTATCTGAAAGCAACTGCTCAAATTCGCAAAACAGATGTTTTGTTCGTGCTGTCAGAAGGTCCCAATAGAGGACAGGCAGCGTCAAAATCTGCCATTTCTAAATGGATTCGACAAATGATTATTCAAGCTTACGATTTGAAATAGAAAATTCCTCCTTTTCCGATCAAGGCACACTCAACAAGGGCTATTAGTGCTTCTTTGGCGGTGCATCACCAGGCCTCTATGGCTCAAATCTGCAAGGCCGCAACCTTGTCTTCAGTCCATACGTTTACCAAATTTTATCAGGTGGATGTGGGAAGGCATGAGGATATCACCTTTGGGCGTAGTGTGCTGCAGGCAGCGGTACGAGGTCCTCAGGTCTGATTACACCCTACTTTGTGTGATCCCCTCCCCTCAGATAGCATTGCTCTGGGACGTCCCATCAGTAATTACTGAGGCTCTGTGTCCCGTGATGTACGAGAAAGAAAATAGGATTTTTATAACAGCTTACCTGTAAAATCCTTTTCTTTTGATGTACATCACGGGACACAGAGGTCCCGTCCCTCTTCTAATACACTTATATTGCTTTGCTACAAAACTGAGGTATCCCTATAAGGGGAGGGATTATATAGGGGGTTGAATTTCCTGTTTAGGGTGTGACCAGTGTCCAATCACCTAGTGATACCCTATATAACACATCAGTAATTACTAAGGCTCTGTGTCCCATGATGTACATCAAAAGAAAAGGATTTTACAGGTAAGCTGTTATAAAAATCCTATTTTCTCAACGTCCTACCTCTGAGAGCGCTGTGCATCCTTGTGGCTACTTTTCCAAAAAATTGTCACCTGCGGAGTGCAATTATGAGATTGGTGACAGAGAGCTGTTAGCGATCATTTTAGCCCTGAAAGAATAGACACATCTCCTCAAAGGTACCACTGTGCCTGTTCTCATTCTTACTGACCAAAAGAATCTCGCATTCTTGTCTGAGGCTAAACGCCTCTCTCCCAGAAGGGCGCAATGGGCACTTTTCTTGTCTAGTTTCAATCACATTGTCTCATTCTTACCCGATACTAAGAATGTAAGGGCTGACGCTTTGTCATGACAATTTTCCTCCACTTCCAAGATGGAGTCGGTTACGGTTCCTGTGATTCCTCCTGATCGTATTCTGGCTATGGTTTGCACCAGTCTCATTTTTCCTTTGGGTGACAAAATTCTTGCTGCTCAGGTTCATGCTCCTCCTAAAAAACCTCATGATCGCTGCTTTGTCCCAGAGTGTCTCCGTAATGCCGTGCCCCAGACTTAACATTCTCCCAAGGCTGCTGGCCACCCTGGGAAGAATCAACTCGTTTGGGTAATTTCCCAACAATTCTGGTGGCCTAGTCTACGTGCTGATGTAACGGCCTTCATAGCTGCCTGTTCCATGTGTGCTCAGATTAAGACTCCACGACACCTTCCAGTGGGCCTCCTACAACCCATACCCAATGGAGAGAGGCCCTGGACCCACCTGTCTATGGATTTTATTGTGGAGTTACCCAACTCCCAGGGCAACAGTTATCCTTATGGTGGTTGACCGGCTCTGGAAAATGTCTCATTGTATTCCACTTAAGAAGTTGCCCACTTCTAAGGAACTGGCTTCCATTTTTGCTTGGGAGATCTTTCGCTTACATGGGCTACCCAAGGTGATTGTCTTGGACACGGGTAGTCAGTTTGTGTCCCTGTTCTGGCAAGCCTTTTATGCATAGATGAGAATTCAGCTTGCTTTCTCCTCTTCGTATCACCCGCAGTCTAATGGGGCTGCAAAACAAGCCAACCACTCCTTGGAGCAATTCCTACGTTGTTATATTTCTGACCATCATAACAACTGGTCAGACCTCTTACCATGGGCAGAGTTTGCTCACAATAGTGCCTTGAATTCTGCTTCCTGATTGTTCCCGTTTTATGGCGAACTATGCTTTCCAACCTTCCATGTTGCCTGACTCATTTGTTCCCCAGAGTATTCCTGCGTTAGAGGAGCATCTCCTTGGACTTCGTTCCACTTGGGCACAAGTCCAGGAGGCTTTGCGACATGCTAATGATAGGTACAGACTCTATGCTGACCACAGACGCCTGCCTGTGCCTTCCTACCAGGTTGGGGACAGGGTCTGGCTGTCATCTCGCAACCTCCCACTTTGTGTTCCCTCTCTGAAGTTCGCACCTCGGTTTATCGGGCCTTTATGTATTCCTCGCAGGATTAACCCAGTGGCTTACGCATTGAACCTTCCTTCTAATATGCATATCTCTAATGTATTTCATGTCTCCTTATTAAAACCTTTGGTCTGCAACCGCTTTACCACCTTGGTGCCTCGTCCTCACCCTGTACAGGTTGAGAACCATGAGGAGTATGAAGTACACTACATTTTTGACTCCCGTAGGTTCCGTGGGCACATACAGTACCTGGTGCATTGGAAAGGGTACAGTCTGAAGGAACGCTCTTGGGTCTCATCCTCGGACGTACATGCCCCTTCCTCCGCCGTGATTTCCATAGACGTTTTCCCCTCAAGCCTGGTGGTCCTCCAAGGGGGAGGGGTCTTTGAGGAGGGGTTACTGTCAAGGCTGGGCTCAGCCCTTCTTTCTTTGAACTGGCCGCTCAGCTGTTGGCTAATTCTCAGCTCCTATCTCTCCACAGTGACTCACCTGTTAATGATATCTAGCCCCAATTAATTTCAATTTATATTTTCATATGTAGCAATTGATAATGCTGTCATTACGATGTTGACTGCTATGGTATATACGTTTATTCATATTTATAATCAGTGCTTATAAGCTTGTAAAAAACTAAATTCAGAATATATTTTTAGGTTAATAATGTATAGCAAAAACATTGATTTATCATTGGTGTATTATATTATGTTTTGTTTATTGGAATTGATAATTTTTGGTATGCCCCTCGTGCCCAACTTTTCGTTTTTATCCATCTGCTGACTCCCGGTGTCTCGGATGCTGGAGGCTGCCGTACGTGTTGGTCCCCCTCTGGGTAGCACAGATGTGCCTCTCTTTCTATATATTCCTTCATCAATCATTAGATTTTCAATTCCTTGTGTATCTACTGCTCTGCGGTCTCTAGAGGGAGTCAAATAGACACATGCCCACTGAATGGGGCATTTTAGCTCTTGTTGCATCGCCCTATCCCTCGCTGGACTACGTGCCATATGGCACCCTTGATCTATCTCAATATTAACAGCTTGTGTAGTAAGTTTACCACTGGTTCCCTTTTTGTTTCTCCAATAAATCAGCTGTTATTCAGTTGGATTGTCATTTTTGGCTACTCACTATCCTTAAGGCTAGTTAAGAATTCAATTAATTGTAGCTTCATTAATCCCTATAGCTTGGTCATTTTGGACCTCCTCTGACCACTCATTGTGCGCCCTTTGGGGCTTGCCGCATTGGTGTTGGCTTGTATCTGGAGTGTTTTGGAGCTAAAGTTGGGCGAATGTTGATCTGCTGAGCATGGCGGGCAAGGTTATATTTGTATACATTTTTAAATGATTAAATTTTGCCTGTTAATATCATGATGTGTTTTGTTTTTTGCTCTATATTCAGTGATGCATACCATGTTACAAATTATATCCCCCGAGGAAACCCAAGGTGGCGAAACATGTCGGAATAATTATACTGTTGTCACCACTATCACAATAAGATACTCCTAATATTGTATTGAATTTTCCGAGAAGCTATGTTGTTTTGTATATATATTGTATATAAATTATATATAATGTTTGTATATTAACCGGTTCTGAACCAGCCGCCGCGGTTATACTGCGGCAGGTTGGTCCGGCTGCACGAAGCATCGTAGCTATACGTCCTATACGTCGCGCGCGCCCCCTCGGCGACCGCAGCGATCAGATTCGATCCAGAACTGATCAATCCCCAGGCCCACGCCAATGGTATCTGGCCTGGACCTGGTGATCGGTCCTGGCGAATGAGATGCTTCCCCTGCATGTGTAAGTGTAAGCACAGCAGGGAAAGTGATGTCATCTCTCCTCGTGAGCACTTTATTGATTTAGCACAGTCATTAATGCAATTTTAATTTATTGATTGTGACATTGCGGTATTCTGTCACATTGTTAAAAAGCAGTCTGGGCCAGGTTTTGTAGAGGAGTTTGTGTGTGCAAGGGAGCAAAAAGGTGTGCATATCTGCAGAGTGTTGTCTGGGACATGACAGACAGAGGCCCGAGTGTTTGAGAGACAGAGAGATATAGCATTTGTGCATAAGCACTGGGATGTTCTGTTAGATGGGCAAGAGAACCGAGGCATATGGCCTGAACAGGGCTGTTAATGAGAGCCAGCAGGCTGAATATTATTAATTTTGTATTGATAGTGGAAACCCCTGTGAGGGAAGCTGATTGCTGTGGACGTGTTTCCTGTTTTAAATAAAAGCGGGGAAAAAAACCCTGAAAAGGTATATCTGGCATGGACTGAACTCACCGGTAGGCGCTACATACACGTTAACCCCCAAGTTGTCACATGATTTATTGATTTGATGAAATTTTGACTTATTTATTCATTGACTTTGTTGTTTGCACTATCACTTTATGGTATGAACAGTTATCACATTTTTTTTTTTTTATAATTGTGGAAGTGCACCTTACTCCTATATACTGTACCTGAAGTTGCAGTTTCATGCAATATGCTTGTCAATTTGAGTATGCTGACTTCTGCTGTGCGCAAAAGCCTCTGCATTGTCACACTTTATTCTCTTTCTTCTTGCCATGCTGTTTTGGGTACAAAGAGACCTGCTAAGTTTAAAATGATATTCCCTGTTTATGAACAAATATAACAGGTAATTTATGATTATTGGGTCAAACCAGAGAAAATGTTCACTCCTCCAAAAATGATTGCCGAACTTTCTCCAGTGGAAAAAGAGTTGGCTAATAAGATGTATATTCTAGTAGTTGATCCTGCCAGCTTAAAAAAAACAAAAAAACACCCCGCTGTACCAATTAAAGACACCCCTTCATTCAAAGATTCTAGAGATAGGAAGTTTAGGACACTTAAAGGCTCTCTTTACACTTGCAGGCCCAGCTCTGCAGCCAGCTTTGGCTGCAATTTCCTTCTGTCAAACAGCAGCTATCTGGACGAGGGCAATGAACAACCAACACAATCCTGTATTCAAGAACCATGCATTAACTGAGCAATTACAGTAATAACTTTCTCTGCTCTTTTCTGTGGTTACCTTAGAACAAGTAATGAAACAAATGATTAGAATGGCTTTATTTCTCTATTTACATACGCAGAATGTTGTGGCTCAAAGCCTAAACAGCTGAAGCTGCCTGTAAACGACACCACTCACGAATGCCCGGTGAAGGAGGATGTCTTTTTGGTGAAGCACTTCACAGAACCTTGTGATATGCCACTAGTGACTGGTCTCTGTTTTAAATGAACTCCATTTACAGCCACAATTCAGCATCTACCCTTTAGCCAACTAATGTATCCAATGGACCACCCAAGGGTAAAGTCCTAGCTTGTACAACTTTTTTTAGATCATTATGTGGAACTGTCTCAAATGCTTGCTGAAATCGAGATATGCTATGTCCACAGCACCACCCTGTTCAAAACATTGGTGATATAGTCAAAAAGTTCAGTCAGATTCGTCTGACATGATCTGAACTCAGTAAAGCCATGCTGCTTTGGATCCAGCAACTTGTGTGTTTTTAAGTAATGATTCATTTTAGGAATGATTTAATTAACTTGACTAGAACAGATCTTCTCACTGGCCTATAATTGCCAGCATCTACCTTGCTACCATTCTTGTGGATATGAACAAAATTGGCTATCCACCAGTCTTAAGGGATTTCCCCTATCAAAAGACATTGATTAAAAGGCTCAGTTAATGGTCCAACTACTATACCTCAAAAATCACTTACAGCTCTGGAATGAATGAATAAATGAATGATTTGTATAGCAATACAATGCGAACTGAATCGCCTCAAGGCGCTTGATCCGTCCAGTGTTGTCCTGCTTCTTAGAAGAGGTGGGTCTTGATTTTTTTTCTGAAGGCCTGATTGTTTTCTTCCATGCGGATGTTAGTGGGTAGAGCATTCCATAGCCGTGGTCCTTGGACTGCGAATCTTCGTTCTCCCTTTGATTTGTAACGGGACTTGGGAATGAGGAGAACGTTTTGGTTGGTTGATCGAAGACTGCGATTTGGTGTGTAGTATTTTATTTTCTCGCATAGGTATTGAGGGGCGTTTCCTTGAGTGCATTTGTGGGTGAGGCAGAGGGTCTTGAATGTGATCCGATCCTTTATGGTTAGCCAATGTAGGGTCCTCAGGGATGGGGAGATGGATTCCCAGGGTTTTTTCCCATTACCAGTCTTGCTGCCGTGTTTTGGATGACTTGTAGGCGTGCAATCTGGTATTTAGGTAGTCCTATGTAGAGGGAGTTTGCGTTGTCGAGTCAGGAATTGATGATTGTTCCAACTACTGCTGCTTTGTCTTCTTCCGGGATGAAGAGATGAGTCTACGCAGCTAGCGGAGAAGTTGTTGAGATCTGCTGACTACTGATCCTATTTGTACATCCATCGACATCTCTGAGTCAGATGACTCAGAGACATTTGGCTTTGGTGCTTGGAGAGATGGTCTGTCCGAGGATGGTGGGTGGTGTCCATGGGGTCTTAGTTTTTGTATTTCGGTTTGCGTGGAAGAGAAAAAGCTCTGTTTTGGATCCGTTGAGTTTGAGGGAGCTAATGGTCATCCAGTCGTCTATCAGTATGAGGCATTTTTCTAGTCGCTGATATTGGTCTTTTTGTCCGGTGATGCGAAAGTAGAGTTGAGTGTCGTCAGCTTATGAGTGGAAACAGAGGTCAGATTTTCTGATAATTTTGAGGAGTGGACGTATGTAGATGTTGAAGAGCACGGGTGACAAGGATGAACCTTGAGGGACTCCATAAGAGATTGCGCTAGTTTCAGATGTGAAGGCTCCTAGTTTCACTGACTGTGAATGATTTCCTAGGAAGGATGCGAACCATGGTAGATCTGAATCTGAGACTCCTGCTACTTTTGTGAGGCAGATGAGTAGGGTATTGTGGTCCACTGTGTCGAACGCTGCACTGAGGTCAAACAGTACCAGGAGACATAATTCTCCATCATCTGCTGCTTCGAGGGCGTCTTCCCATATTTTGAGAAGTGCCGTTTCTGTGCCATGGCCTTGGCAGAAGCCTGATTGCAGTGGGTTCAAGAGTTTGTGTGTGTCCAGGTGGAGTTGTAGCTGTTGTACTACTGCTTTCTCCATAATCTTGGAGATGGTGTTAAGGCTTGTTACCGGTCTGCGGTGGTTAGGGTCTTTAGGGTCGAGGTTGGGTTTCTTTAGGAGGGGTTTGACGATGCCTTGCTTGAGGGCGATCGGAACAATCCCTTCTTTGAACGACTGATTTATAAGATGTGTTATAGTTGGAGCCAAGATGTCGGAACATTCTTTCAGGATTTATGGGAATGATGTCGTTTGCTGATGTGCTGTCTCGGAGGCTTTTGATGATGTTTTTGGTGGTGTCAGTGGTGATTGGGATCAGCGAAAAAGTTGGTGATTGTGTGATGTTAATGTCGATTTCCTCTTCTTGCTTTAGTTGAATGAGGTTGGTTATTTTTTTCTGTTGAATTGTTTTCTGAATGTTCTCGAGAGACTATTTTGAAAAGTTCCCGAGGGCGGTTTAAGGCTGTTGAGATGGTGTTTGAGAAATCTTCTTTTTTTGCTTTTAAGATTGCTTTGTGATATTTCTTAGTGCCTTGTAGTTTGTATGGTTTTCCTTAGTAGGATTTCTTCTCCAGGCTCTTTCAGCTCTTCTGTGTTCCCGCTTCAGTAAAGTGAGAGTGCCATTAAACCAACTAGAGTTTTTTTTTGTGGATGGGTGTTCTACGTTTTGGAGCCACTGAGTCTGCTGTTTGTAGTAATGCCTTATTTAACCACTTGCTGACCGCCTCACGCCTATATACGTGAGCAGAGCGGCACGGGCAGGCAAAATCACGTACCTGGTACATGATTGCCTTCCCGCCGGCGGGGGGTCCGATCGGACCCCCCCCGGTGCCATCGGCGGTCGGCGTTTGGTTGGAAGCGATGAGAGACGAGGGGGAGACCATCCGATCGTGGCCCCCCTCGCGATCGCTCCCAGCCAATGAGAAACATCCCCTGCCTCTGTATAGTACACAGAGGCAGAGGATGTGATGTCATCTCTCCTCGGCTGGCCAGTTTCTGTTCCAGCACCGAGGAGAGACGACATGTAAGTGCACCAACACTCACACACAACACAGTAGAACATGCCAGGCACACTAAACACCCCCGATCCCCCCCCGATCGCCCCCCGATCCCCCCCAATCACCCCCCCCGTCACAAACTGACACCAAGCAGGTTTTTTTTTTTTTTTTCCTGATTACTGCATAGTGTCAGTTTGTGACAGTTAGCAGTGGTAGGACAGTGAGTGTTAGCCCCCTGTAGGTCTAGGGTACCCCCCTAACCCCCCCTAATAAAGTTTTAACCCCTTGATCACCCCATCGCCAGTGTCGCTAAGCGATCATTTTTCTGATCGCTGTATTAGTGTCACTGGTGACGCTAGTTAGGAACGTAAATATTTAGGTTCGCTGTCAGCGTTTTATAGCGACAGGGACCCCCATATACTATCTAATAAATGTTTTAACCCCTTGATTGCCCCCTAGTTAACCCTTTCACCACTGATCACCGTATAACTGTTACGGGTCACGCTGGTTAGTTTGTTTATTTTTTATAGTGTCAGGGCACCCGCCATTTATTACCGAATAAAGGTTTAGCCCCCTGATCGCCCGGCGGTGATATGCGTCGCCCCAGGCAGCGTCAGATTAGCGCCAGTACCGCGAACACCCACGCACGCACCGTACACGCACCGTACAAATCCCTTAGTGGTATAGTATCTGAACGCATCAATATCTGATCCGATCAGATCTATACTAGCGTCCCCAGCAGTTTAGGGTTCCCAAAAACGCAGTGTTAGCGGGATCAGCCCAGATACCTGCTAGCACCTGCATTTTTCCCCTCCGCCCGGCCCAGCCCAGCCCACCCAAGTGCAGTATCGATCGATCACTGACACTTACAAAACACTAAACGCATAACTGCAGCGTTCGCAGAGTCAGGCCTGATCCCTGCGATCGCTAACAGTTTTTTTGGTAGCATTTTGGTGAACTGGCAAGCACCAGCCCCAGGCAGCGTCAGATTAGCGCCAGTACTGCTAACACCCACACACGCAGCATACGCCTCCCTTAGTGGTATAGTATCTGATCGGATCAATATCTGGATCTATACTAGCGTCCCCAGCAGTTTAGGGTTCCCAAAAATGCAGTGTTAGCGGGATCAGCCCAGATACCTGCTAGCACCTGCGTTTTGCCCCTCCGCCCGGCCCAGCCCAGCCCACCCAAGTGCAGTATCGATCGATCACTGTCACTTTTTTTTGTAGCGTTTTGGTGAACTGGCAAGCGCCCGTACTTCCCCCATTCACATCCCCAACCAAATGCAGTCAGGTGCATGAGAGGCATTTATATGTCCTCCCGAGTACCCCTACCCAACGAACCCCCCCAAAAAAGATGTTGTGTCTGCAGCAAGCGCGGATATAGGCGTGACACCCGCTGTTATTGTCCCCCCTGTCCTGACAATCCTGGTCTTTGCATTGGTGAATGTTTTGAACGCTACCATTCACTAGTTGAGTATTAGCGTAGGGTACAGCATTGCACAGACTAGGCACACTTTCACAGGGTCTCCCAAGATGCCATCGCATTTTGAGAGACCGGAACCTGGAACCGGTTACAGTTATAAAAGTTACAGTTACAAAAAAAAGTGTAAAAAAAAAAAAAATAGTTGTCGTTTCATTGTTCTCTCTCTCTCTATTCTCTCTCTATTGTTCTGCTCTTTTTTACTGTATTATATTCTGCAATGTTTTATTGTTATTATGTTTTATCATGTTTGCTTTTCAGGTATGCAATTTTTTATACTTTACCGTTTACTGTGCTTTATTGTTAACCATTTTTTTGCCTTCAGGTACGCCATTCACGACTTTGAGTGGTTATACCAGAATGATGCCTGCAGGTTTAGGTAT
Source organism: Lithobates clamitans (assembly GCA_037952925.1). Taxonomy (NCBI): domain Eukaryota; kingdom Metazoa; phylum Chordata; class Amphibia; order Anura; family Ranidae; genus Lithobates; species Lithobates clamitans. The sequence goes on from JBBGZY010000586.1 coordinate 4,651,792, forward strand.
CATCTTGGTATCATTCTTTTTAGCCAGCGGTCGGCTTTCATGTAAAAGCAATCCTAGCGGCTAATTAGCCTCTAGACTGCTTTTACAAGCAGTGGGAGGGAATGCCCCCCCCACCGTCTTCCGTGTTTTTCTCTGGCTCTCCTGTCTCAACAGGGAACCTGAGAATGCAGCTGGTGATTCAGCCAGCTGACCATAGAGCTGATCAGAGACCAGAGTGGCTCCAAACATCTCTATGGCCTAAGAAACCGGAAGCTACGAGCATTTTATGACTTAGATTTCGCCGGATGTAAACAGCGCCATTGGGAAATTGGGGAAGCATTTTATCACACCGATCTTGGTGTGGTCAGATGCTTTGAGGGCAGAGGAGAGATCTAGGGTCTAATAGACCCCAAATTTTTCAAAAAAGAGTACCTGTCACTACCTATTGCTATCATAGGGAATATTTACATTCCCTGAGATAACAATAAAAATGATTTAAAAAAAAAAGAAGAAAGGAACAGTTTAAAAATAAGATAAAAAAGCAAAAAAATAATAAAGAAAAAAAAAAACAAAAAAAAAAAAAGCACCCCTGTCCCCCCTGCTCTCGCGCTAAGGCGAACGCAAGCGTCGGTCTGGCGTCAAATGTAAACAGCAATTGCACCATGCATGTGAGGTATCACCGCGAAGGTCAGATCGAGGGCAGTAATTTTAGCAGTAGACCTCCTCTGTAAATCTAAAGTGGTAACCTGTAAAGGCTTTTAAAGGCTTTTAAAAATGTATTAATTTTGTTGCCACTGCACGTTTGTGCGCAATTTTAAAGCATGTCATGTTTGGTATCCATGTACTCGGCCTAAGATCATCTTTTTTATTTCATCAAACATTTGGGCAATATAGTGTGTTTTAGTGCATTAAAATTTTAAAGTGTGTTTTTTCCACAAAAAATGCGTTTGAAAAATCGCTGCGCAATTACTGTGTGAAAAAAAAAAAAATGAAACACCCACCATTTTAATCTGTAGGGCATTTGCTTAAAAATAATATATAATGTTTGGGGGTTCAAAGTAATTTTCTTGCAAAAAAAAATTATTTTTTCATGTAATCAAAAAGTGTCAGAAAGGGCTTTGTCTTCAAGTGGTTAGAAGAGTGGGTGATGTGTGACATAAGCTTATAAATGTTGTGCATAAAATGCCAGGACAGTTCAAACCCCCCCCCCAAATGACCCCGTTTTGGAAAGTAGACACCCCAAGCTATTTGCTGAGAGGCATGTCGAGTCCATGGAATATTTTATATTGTGACACAAGTTGCGGGAAAGAGACAATTTTTTTTTTTTTTTGCACAAAGTTGTCACTAAATGTTATATTGCTCAAACATGCCATGGGGATTTGTGAAATTACACCCCAAAATAAATTCTGTTGCTTCTCCTGAGTACGGGGATACCACATGTGTGGGACTTTTTGGGAGCCTAGCTGCGCACGGGACCCCGAAAACCAAGCACCGCCTTCAGGCTTTCTAAGGCCGTAAATTTTTGATTTCACTCTTCACTGCCTATCACAGTTTCGGAGGCCATGGAATGCCCAGGTGGCACAAAACCCCCCCAAATGACCCAATTTTGGAAAGTAGACACCCCAAGCTATTTGCTGAGAGGTATAGTGAGTATTTTGCAGACCTCACTTTTTGTCACAAGGTTTTGAAAATTGAAAAAAGAAAAAAAAATGTTTTTCTGGTCTTTCTTCATTTTCAAAAACAAATGAGAGCTGCAAAATACTCACCATGCCTCTCAGCAAATAGCTTGGGGTGTCTACTTTCCAAAATGGGGTCATTTGGGGGGGGTTTGTGCCATCTTGGCATTTTATGGCCTTCAAAACTGTGATAGGTAGTGAGGAGTGAAATCAAAAATGTATGCCCTTAGAAATCCTGAAGGTGGTGCTGGATTTTCGGGGCCCCGTACGCGGCTAGGCTCCCAAAAAATGCCACACATGTGGTATCCCCGTACTCAGGAGAAGCAGCTGAATGTATTTTGGGGTGCAATTCCACATAGCCCATGGCCTATGTGAGCAATATATCATTTAGTGACAACTTTTTGTAATTTTTTTTTTTTTTTTGTCATTATTTAATCACTTGGGACAAAAAAAATAAATATTCAATGGGCTCAACATGCCTCTCAGCAATTTCCTTGGGGTGTCTACTTTCCAAAATGGGGTCATTGGGGGGGTTTGTACTGCCCTGCCATTTTAGCACCTCAAGAAATGACATTATCAGTCATAAACTAAAACCTGTGTAAATTCCAGAAAATGTACCCTAGTTTGTAGACGCTATAACTTTTGCGCAAACCAATAAATATACGCTTATTGACTTTTTTTTACCAAAAACATGTGGCCGAATACATTTTGGCCTAAATGTATGACTAAAATTTAGTTTATTGGATTTTTTTTATAACAAAAAGTAGAAAATATCTATTTTTTTTTAAATTTTCAGTCTTTTTCCGTTTATAGCGCAAAAAATAAAAACGGCAGAGGTGATCAAATACCATCAAAAGAAAGCTCTATTTGTGGGAAGAAAAGGACGCAAATTTTGTTTGGGTAGAGCATTGCATGACCGCGCAATTAGCAGTTAAAGCGACGCAGTGCCGAATTGTAAAAAGTGCTCTGGTCAGGAAGGGGGTAAATCCTTCCGGGGCTGAAGTGGTTAAGGAGTTGAGTTTGTTCCGTTGAGTGGTTTACATTTAGCATTGCTATTTTGTTTGATAATGTTGATTTGAAGAGTTCGGAGCGAAGTTTCTTCTGAGATCTGGTCCAGTGTGTTGTTATTGCGTGTTTTGCTTTTTGGAGGGTGAAGTTGGTGGTGATTTTGAATTTGATAGCGTGGTGGTCCATTCAAGGTAGCGGTACGTTGTCGAATAGGTTGATGTCCATATTTTGTTTGAAGATACATATAGTTACATAGTTAGTAAGGTTGAATAAAGACACAAGTCCATCCAGTTCAACCTATTAATTTAACAGAATATGTAAAAAGGAAATCAAGGGTGCAAAAATTCAAAATGAACAACAGATCGCAAAAAATAGTAGGACAAACCCCCAAAAATTCTTCAAATATATTAATAGTAAAAAGGTCAGGTCTGAGCATGTAGGCCCTTTACAAAATAATCTAGAGTGGGTGACTGGGGACAAGGAGAAGGCTAATTTATTAAATACTTTCTTCAGCTCTGTGTATACAAAAGAGCATGGGGGAGCTCATGTCCATAATGGGGATGGTATTGACACAGCCCCCAATGATCCACAATGGCTCAAAAGAGATCTGGTCCAGAAATATTTAGACAGAATAAAGGTGGATAAAGCATCTGGACCTGATGGCATCCACCCACGGATCCTAAAAGAATTGAGCTCTGTAATTTCAAAGCCATTGTATCTAATTTTTAGGGACTCATTAATGACGGGAATAGTACCACTGGATTGGCGCAGGGCGAACGTGGTGCCTATATATAAAAAGGGATCAAAGTCTTTACCAAGTAACTATAGACCTGTTAGTTTAACTTCTATAGTCGGGAAGATACTGGAGCATTTAATAAAAGACCACATAGATGAGTTCTTGCTGGAAAAAAACATTTTAAGCAACAGACAGCATGGGATCATGAAAGACAGAAGTTGTCAGACAAACCTGATTTCTTTTTATGAAGAGGTAAGTAAAACCTTGGACAGAGGGGTGGCTGTGGACGTGGTTTACTTGGATTTTGCAAAAGCGTTCGATACAGTTCCGCACACATGGCTCATGTGTAAGTTAAAGTCTACAGGCTTGGAAATATCAGTTTGTAAATGGATAGAAAACTGGCTAAAAGACAGAATTCAGAGAGTAGTGGTTAATGATTCTTACTCTGAATGGTCTAAGGTATCAGTGATGTACCCCAAGGTTCAGTGCTGGAACCCTTACTCTTTAATATCTTTATAAATGATACTGGGTCTGGGATCAAAAGTAACATTTCTGTCTTTGCAGATGACACCAAGCTATGCAGTGGAATAACGTCCTTACAGGATGTCTCCAATTTACAAGCTGACCTCAATGCTCTGTCTAATTGGGCGTCTATGTGGCAGATGAGGTTTAATGTTGAGAAATGTAAAGTTATGCACTTGGGGGCTAAGAATATGCATGCATCATACATACTAGGGGGAGTACAACTGGGGGAATGCATGGTGGAGAAGGATCTGGGGGTTTTGGTAGATCATAAGCTCAATAATAGCATGCAATGCCAAGCTGCGGTTTCCAAAGCGAGCAAAGTCCTTTCTTGTATTAAGAGAGGTATGGACTCCAGAGAAAGAGATATCATTTTGCCCCTGTTCAAATCATTAGTAAGACCTCATCTGGAATATGCAGTTCAGTTTTGGGCACCAGTTCTCAAAAAGGATATCGGGGAACTGGAGAAAGTGCAGAGAAGGGCAACCAAACTGATAAGAGGCATGGAGGAGCTCAGCTATGAGGAGAGATTAGAGGAACTGAATTTGTTCACTCTTGAGAAGAGGAGAATAAGGGGGGATATGATCAACATGTTCAAATATATAAGGGGTCCATATAGTGAACTGGGTGTTGAGTTATTCACTTTACGGTCAACACAGAGGACAAGGGGGCACTCTTTACGACTGGAGGAAAAGAGATTTAGTCTCCAAATACGGAAAGGTTTCTTCACAGTAAGAGCTGTGAAAATGTGGAATAGACTCCCTCCAGAGGTGGTTCTGGCCAGCTCAGTAGATTGCTTTAAGAAAGGCCTGGATACTTTCCTAAGTGTACATAATATAACTGGGTACTGACAGTTATAGGTAAAGTTGATCCAGGGAAAATCCGATTGCCTCTTGGGGAATCAGGAAGGAATTATTTCCCCTGCTGTAGCAAATTGGAGCATGCTCTGCTGGGGTTTTTTGCCTTCCTCTGGATCAACTGTGGGTATAGTATTGGGTATATTGGATTGCACAATATTTTTATTTTTTTATTTTTATGCTTGAACTGGATGGACTTGTGTCTTTTTTCAACCTGACTAACTATGTAACTATGTAACTATTATTATTTTTTTAAATATATATTTAAGGTACCCATGTAGCGACATCAATCTACGCAGCGTCCACACACACCCACACCGGTCCCCACCCCCAAGGGGTCTGCAATCCAAGGTCCCCAACTCACACCCATACACCAGGGCCAATTTTTGGACAGAAGCCAATAAACCTAACAAAAATATAAATAAACCTAACAGCATATCTTTGGAGTGTGGGAGTAAACCAGAGTACCCGGAGGAAACCCACGCAGGCACAGGGAGAACATGCAAACTCCAGGCAGGTAGTGTCGTGGTTGCGATTCCCCCAGATGAGGTCCAGAGTGTGTCCTAAACCATGCGTAGGAGCATTTATCAGTTGCTGAAGACCTAGTTCTTCCAGTTGGTTGATGCAGGCGGTAATGATGGGGTCTTGGGTAGAGTTTGCCCAAAGGTTGAAGTCCCCAGTACCAGGAAGTTTTTGGTTTTCAGGGTGTGTATTGAAATGAATTCAGTGAAGGATATAAGGAGATTAGTCTTTGGTCCTGGTGGTCTGTAGCATAGTAGTATATGAATGGTGTCTTGGGGTGGTGTTTGAAGATGTAGTGTGAGTGTCTCCATGAAGGGCACTGAGTTCTGTGAAGTTGGTTTGATAAGCGCAAGGTGAGATTTGAAGATCACTGCTAGGCCTCCTCCTTTTTTTCCTATTGTATACTCGGTTAGGATACTGTAGTTCTCAGACACCAATTCAGTTAGGATGGTGTTGCAGTCGGGTGTTAGCCAGCTTTCGGTGATAAAGAGGCAATCTATGTTTTGGGTGATGAAGTCATGGACTTCCAGTCTGTGCTTGACTGCAGATCAGGGCACATGCTAATTGTTGTGGTTGAATTGGTGTATTCCTGTGTTTGATGGTTGATTGTAGGTTGGTCCTTAGTAATTGCTCTTTTAGTAGTATTTTTTGAATGGAGGTTGGTAATGTTGAGGTGGTATTTCTTAGCCTGTGGAGGGCGTCCGCTGAGTATATGAAGTTGCACATGGTGAAAAAAGAGTTGATGTTGATAGGGTGATACGATGATAATACTGATGTAGCGATGTTGAGGTTGCTGAGAAGATGATGGTCCTGAAGGATGCCGCTGCTAAAGGGGTTCTGTAGTTGATGGCAGAAGGTGGTGCGAAAGTTCTGGTGGGGATGGAAGGGGGCCCTGCAGACCTACTGCCCTCCCGTTGATCCAGAGGAAGGTGAAAAACCCCTAGCTGAGCTGGACAATTGCTACAGCAGAGAAAAAAATTCCTTCCCGACCCCCCGAGAGGCAGTCGGACCCGAAGACCCTGGATCAACTAATAATGGGTGGTGCCCCGGAGTACTTACCTGACCGGGGATGGTCCGGAGATGAAGAGAGAGAAGGAGAGGCTGATGTGGGGGTGTAAAAATCGAGTTATTACTGTATTAATAACTATATTTCAATAATTCATATTGATGAGAAAAGTTCCAAAAAAAATCTGTTAAGTTCTCGTGTAAAACCTCCAAAATTGATTTAATGATCAATTAGCAAAATGTTACAAAAACAATGTCAAAATGTAGAATACAAAAATAGATTATTCTTAAAATGAAGTTTAACTCAGATATGTCTGTGTGTATGTCTTGAGATGTGTGTCTGTGTGTGTGTGTCTTCATGGAGAGCTGCAGTGCAAGTGTCCCTCTCCCCACAGCCTGTCTGTACTCCTTTAATTAACTCCCACCTTTTTCCATAGAGGCTGGCTTAAAAAAGGTTCTTTATAGTCCCATAGAAAAGACCGGGAAATTTGAATTACTCCTTCCAACATTCCTAAGGGTGGGGCTATGAACTATGTGAGAAAAGCTATCATTTAAAGAATTATTTAACTTACAATATATACATTTCCTTTAAACATATAAAATCCTACATATAAGTATACATACATTTAAAATGCAGTGTTCTTATTAATAGCCTAATCAAGAAATATAATAATGTAAAGAAACAGCTTATATTCTTAACATACTGAAACTTTGTGTCTTTGGAAAGACTGTAATATAATCTCTTACGATGGGGGAGGTGAAATGGTCTACACTAAATTGTATCCATATGTGAGATGAATCTCTCCCAAGCAATGCATACAAAGCCTATACCAGCATAAACTTATATGAGTATAAAAACCTATATAACTTCACCTTTTCCCAACATAGAAGATATACATATATTTATATATATATATTTATATATATAATTAAATTATCACAAGAACTCAACCATTCATAAATTCTGATATTCTAACATTTCCCTCTCAAAATGATTGATTTAACCAATCTTATCATTTTAAATCTATATAAATCTGAATCTAACTCTAAATTCATTTATACCTCAAACGCATCACATCCGTATTCATTCATCCCCAAAGATCTTAAGATAATTGACTCAAATATATATTTTCAAATGTGATTCTATATAAGGAAAAGTGAATTCATAACCTTTCATCTTCATATACCATAAAAAAATATTTTCACCCTTATTATTTCCTTTTTCTTTTACCAAATAAATCAATCCCCTTAATTTCATGATTCATAAATGTAACATTGTTGTACAATACTTTGAAATATAGATATCACTTCAGAAATTTGTTTCATATTTTCCCTCCAAAGTGTGTTTAACATAAATCTATAATCCATAAAACCTTTCTAATAACCTTGTCAAAATTAAACATAAAATATGTTCTTAACTTCAATTTGTTCATATAAGTGAGATGATTTCAAAAATAAATACATATTACAATGTAAAGTTAATCCTATCTTGTTTATGTACCTTTAAGAAAAATGTACTCTGTCTTAATTAACAACAGATGTTCCCTCTAACTAGAATGACTCTATTGTAGGGATGTTTAACCCTTTCAACTCTGAAAATACACTATATATGAGTGTAAAAATGATGTGTAAAAAATATCTCATCTTGATATAATAAACATGTCCTGTCACATAAAAATGATATATAAAAACTGCAATATATCTGATGGATAAATGATTTCATCAGTAATCAAAAAAAACTAAAAAGTCCATTGTTTTTAGAATGTCCTCTCTTATCAGAGGTTCTCGAGAATTTTTCTTCTTCTTCTTCTTCCTGCACTCTGTAAAGTTGGAAAAACTTTATTGAACATTAAAATGACAACAATAATTATAACGATTGAATCTGTTCTGTCAATTCTTCTCCCAGAACTGATATTCTTAAACTTCAAGATTTTGTTCCCATCTGGAAGGTCTAGAAATATTACATTTCTTTCTTTTGGTGACTTACAAGTCAGATCCTAAAAAAGAATGCAGTATCATTATTGAGAATTTAAATACATGCAAAATATACCTTCATTTACTTATTCATTTTACATACCAAAATTCTAATATTTTATTATGGCATACAAACTACATACAACATATTTTAATAATAACATTTCTAATTACCTTACTTTGCTCTATTTTTCTTAAAATTACCCATACTCTAATTTATTATTCTGTGTATTTAAACGACAGGACGCAATTTCTCTTTTTTTAGTCATAATATAAAATCTTGTTTTCATAAACCAAATAAAAGATTTTAAATTACCCCAGAGGATAAAAGCAAATAGTATCCATTCACTTCTCGTCTATAATATTTCAGAGTAATGCGTGCTGTACTGTACTTCTAACATTTTCAATTCAGCATTTTCTGTAGAATTTTTGCTGAATAGTATAACCATTCTTTGGGTAACACCTAGAAAGACCTGTTGAACAATTCTTAATATTATTGACAAATCCTGTCTCAAAGCATCTCTCAGCACTTGTTCTAACAATCCCATTTATAGGCTTTCTGAATAAATTTAGCTGAGAATGTTCTGTTATCACATCTACCTCTATGGGTTTAGATTTTAAAGTTTTAAAAAATGGGCAATATTTGTCATATAATTCTCCTGAATGAATTCTCTTAAAAAGAATTTTTAATGACAGATCAGGTGTCCGTAATATGATCATCCTAGATCTCACAATCTTTTCTGTTACTTTGACTGCAAAATAAACACTTAACAATTGCTTCATAGTTGTGTCAAAAGTCTTTTCCATATTTGTCAAACCTCTGGAGAAAAAACCTATTATTTTCGGTTCACCATCTTTTACCTGAAATAAAATTACTGAGATGGAATTCTCAGATACCTTAGTAGACAATAAAACAGGCATAGATATTCCAATTTCGATGGTATGCAATGAAACAGCATTCTGCAAATCTCTTTTCAGCATTTCAAAAACATCTGTATGGGTTTGAGACCATTCATCAAACACAACATCTTTTTGTTTCAGGAAATCAAATAATGGTTTAACTTTATCATCATATTCCTGTAAAAACTCTTTGCAAGAATTTACCTCACTCAAAAATTGATATAATGCCTTGTAACTGGAATAGCAGAAATGTTTCTAACTTTTTCCTGTGATAACATTCTCTGTCCATGACTAATTTGCATATGAAGAAAATTAACTTTATCTTTCATTAACTGAACTGACTCTGTGTTCAATTTCAATCCTGCTGTTTGTAACAGAGTAAATAACTCTGTCAACAGAGTGACATGTTCCTCTGTATTTTGGGTAGACAACAAAATTTTGTCTACATGTTGGAAAATACATTTTGGTCTAGAAAATTTTGATAAAACTTTCTCCAAGCACTCGTGCACTATTCCGTCACTGATTTCCATTTCTGAAATTATTCTAGTGAAGGCATAAGTTTCTTTATTGAAACTGAAGGCAAGTTTATAATGACAGCTGTTTGTTACTGGTACTGAAAAATGACTATTGGAAATTTCCAGTACTGAAAATACTTTGGCCTTGGCATCCATTTGTGACATTAAATTTAAATTAGGAACAATAGGTTTGTTATTTGTAATGCATTCATTCAGTGATCTTAAATCAACTGATAAAGAATACGAATCATCAGCATTCTTGATAGGCCAAATACAATTATTTACCACTGATTGTGCCTTCTTTAATATTCCTTGTTGTAAAAATGATTGTACAATGTCAGAAACTGGACCTATTGATTCTTGTGGCAACTTATTTTGAATTTGGGGTTCAGGGTCTCGTCCCTCAATTTCTATCTCAATTTCTTTAAACAAACCTGTATCCATTTTGTTCTGACTCCAAAGACTTTTATGTGCTCTTACCGATTGTTCCAATTCGAGATTGGTTCCTGTGTGTGGCCAATTAAAATCTGAAGAAATGTCAGCGACTGCTGTACAAATACTTCCAACATTATTGTACATGGAAGAATCTATTAACCTAGATTTGGGCCTAGATGAATCTTTCCATATAGTAGAATTACTTAAATCAATAATCCAATCTAATTTACTAATTACATCCATGCCTAAAATATTCCCTGTATTTTGGAAACACCAGATGTCCATTTTAGTTTTTAAAACTCGCAGAATATCGAAATTCACACCAGAAACTTTAGCTGCAACTGTATTTCCTTTTCCATTGAAACCAATTAAATTACATTTTGGAGAATCAATATTCACATGTAATTTGTTTTTAGTTAAACTGAGTTTAGATCCTAAATCTATTAACCATTTAGTATCCTTGCCATTTAATAAACCATGTACCCATGGCATTCCACTTTCATCTAATAAAAGTAAAGTCACATATTTTAATGTTGGAGATGACTCAGAACCTTTTTTCCTAAATCCTGATGATGATGGAAGTAATCCATCCCTCTCATTTTCATCATTGTTTTTCATATTGATTGAACTGTCATTAACAGTCAATGTACTGATCTGTTTGACTTCTGAAGCATAAGGCAAATCAGTCAAACTATTGTTTGAAGAAGAAAGAATAAATTGCTCAGAAATATGTTCTGTATTTTCTACTTTCAAAGTTTTCCTTTGTGTAGTATGTAGGGAAGTATTTCCTGTCTGCTCTGAAACTTTAGTTCTGCCTGTGACGTGTATCTCACCATCTCTGGGTGTGGCCTTACACGTGACACTCCGAACGCCATTTTGTAATATATCTAAACGGTGTCTGCATTCAGCAGCTTTATTCAGTATTTTTGTTTTAAGCAAAACTTCATGTTCCTGGTCATCAACCTTGAAAAACCGCATATCTTGTACAAAAGGCTTCTGCATAGAATCTGCAGTAACATTCATAGAGTCTGCATTAACATTAATCTCTAAACTCTTGCTTGACTCTGCTTTAAACTTTACATTATTCTGTAACTCGGACAACTGAATATCCTTTATTTGAATTGCACTCTGCAAATCATCTATCCTTTCAGTCAAAATCTGACAATTAGTACATAAATTATTGTCCTTTGTTTCCTCTTTTGTACCAACTACATTGCTTTCAGAAACTCCTGATACCATTGTATCATAAACTTTAATTAACTTAATCAAATTCCTAACCTGTTTGCTGAATTTCTTAAATGTAAATTTTGACTTTTGTATTTTCTTATTAGCCTGTAAGCATTCATTGAACATGTAACACCATAATTCATCATCTTTAACAAACTTTGACAAATTTTTAAATTCTAAATCACTCTCACTGGATAATTCATGAATTAAATCCATAACTTAAACACAAGAAAGACAAAAAAGACAAAAAAAAAAAAACACAAAAAAGAAAGAGGGCGCACCAACCTAGTGCATTACCACTGATAAACTTTAATGCAGCATAAAAACAGTAAAAATTATACTCACAAACGAGCTAGTATAAATAGCTTTTAAAAGGGCGCAAAAGCGTTGTTTCTGTGGATCGACACCCCAGGACCTGTTGCCGAGAGGATAAGACCAGCGCAAATGGCTGATGGCTTACGCGTTTCAGGGGAGCACCCCTTTCTTCAGAGCCTAAGCGGGCAATGGTTGGTCTCTCGAGTTGCTCTCTCTATAAATGTATGTATGTGCCTGTGTCTACCCCACCCAATTAGTGACGACGCCCCCTCCCACAGATATTGGGCACCACCCACCCATTCGGGTTAACCCTCCCTATCCCATCCCTCTGAGTGTGATTTCCCATTTGTAGCCAAAATATAGAGGGCAAACATCACTCTATGTTATCTGCTAAAAAGATAATGATAGTAGTAATACTAGTACAAAAAGAAATTGATTAATTGAAAAAATAAATAGATATTAATATAAATATAACTATAGAAACGCTGGACCAGTAGATCAGTTTCACTCTCACCATAGGCTATCTGCAACAGGGCAGGGGAAGGGGGATTGGGTGCGCCAAAACAAAGACACCTCACCTCCTGCATGCAGCTCTAATTGTGTCCCCATGCCTCTGATCTACTGGGGTGGATGATGCCGGGCTCCTCCGGCTCCCAGGAGCCATAATAGTACCGCATGCCATGTGTGGAACGCACGCCATTCAAAAGACCAGAAAGTGCGGGCGTACCTGCGTTCCACCCGCAACTTTCGGCCGATCGTGGCGTCATTTTCTGCTTCTCCACAGGCGTCAGAGGTCCCTGTGCGCCAGGAACACGGCCCGGAAGCGTGGGTGTGTTTGCGTTCCACCCACTGCTTCCGACCGTCAACCTGTGGTAAATAATGCGCGCGGATCTCAGTATGGCCGCGCGCTCTCCATCAATCGCTCCACTACTAACATTATCATTGGCAGAGACGCGATCTGGCTAAGCAGGACAAGCAGCATTCTGGCGGGGGCTACTAGCAGCGCTCAACCCACTTTTCTCTAAAGAAACATTGATGAAAAATGGAGGGGAAAAGGAATGTATAATTTAAAAACTTAATTAATTAAAAAATAAAAATATAATTGAAAATATTATAATGTGAATATCGATTCCCAAATAAGGAAGTGGAAAAAGGGATAATGGAAAAAGGATTCCAAACCTATAGGTTGATCATAATGTAAAATTATTAGATTAATAGAAGGAGTCCGCAGAAATATCCCTCCAAGGTACAGTAGATCATACCATATCCATAAAATTCATAGATTGAAATATAACATATAATATACTTAATGTTAAAAGAACAACACATGGGAGTCCATAACAATTAGTCGTTATGATATCAGCACGATACTAATCTAGAGGAGGAAGAATTATAAAATAATAAATAATACATAGTATAAAATACTAAAAATACATATGGGATCTCAAAGTGAATACTGAACCTCATCAGCCTATACCAACATTAGTCACCATTAGACACAGCAATAGAGTGTTCCTACTGAAAGGCTACACCCCACTCCATGTAGATATAAGATATATATAAATATAGTGACAAATATGTATATAAACCATATAATAGTAAACCATACTGTGCCAAATGACAGTGGTACCCATCACCTCAGCATATACCCTGGAAGATACCTCTGCGGACCTGCATACTATAGACAAGAGAGAGAGAGAGAGGCACCATTGCCCGCTAGCATCTGGTGGGAATAGACACTAAACTCCAATGGCGGTAAATTACATTGGCGGTAAATTGCAACAAATTACAAAAAGTACATCATGTAGTCAAATAGGCCAATAGGCGACTATCTGAAACCAACCACAACCTAAACCTAATAATTACCTTTTAAACAAATACCTAGCGGCTAAAACCTATTACTACACCTGCCAAATGGTCTACCCAATTCCTAGTCCTTGACCTTAGTGCATCCCATAAACCCCAAGAATGAGCCCCTACCAACATGGTGGAGGCGAAGGACACACTAGAGAAGTCACATCAGAATTAACTAACTGATGTTAATAATGGCTCGAAAGCTTGGACGGGAACTGAAGGAATTATGCTACATTGTGTAGTTCAATTTCCTCGTTCCTAGAGGTTAAATCCATAACTTACCAATGTAAGACGGCTTCCTTCATGTAACACGTGTTCCCTCTCTTGGCGGGAAATTACGTCATCAAGAAACAGATTTTTCTTGCATGTGCGCAAACATCTCACCGATTCTGATGTTTCTTTTCCTTCCAAGTTCAATTCAATGATGCTGAAAATGAGCTTTTTCGATTTCTCCTGAAAGCTTGTCTGAATAATCACTGTTTTTGCTGATATTCCCTCTCGACAAGCGGAAGAAGAAATTATTGAAAAAAATTTGATATTCGCACAAAAAGAATCAGGCTGGCTCGCCACTGTAAAAATCGAGTTATTACTGTATTAATAACTATATTTCAATAATTCATATTGATGAGAAAAGTTCCAAGAAAAATCTGTTAAGTTCTCGTGTAAAACCTCCAAAATTGATTTAATGATCAATTAGCAAAATGTTACAAAAACAATGTCAAAATGTAGAATACAAAAATAGATTATTCTTAAAATGAAGTTTAACTCAGATATGTCTGTGTGTATGTCTTGAGATGTGTGTCTGTGTGTGTGTGTCTTCATGGAGAGCTGCAGTGCAAGTGTCCCTCTCCCCACAGCCTGTCTGTACTCCTTTAATTAACTCCCACCTTTTTCCATAGAGGCTGGCTTAAAAAAGGTTCGTTATAGTCCCATATAAAAGACCGGGAAATTTGAATTACTCCTTCCAACATTCCTAAGGGTGGGGCTATGAACTATGTGAGAAAAGCTATCATTTAAAGAATTATTTAACTTACAATATATACATTTCCTTTAAACATATAAAATCCTACATATAAGTATACATATATTTAAAATGCAGTGTTCTTATTAATAGCCTAATCAAGAAATATAATAATGTAAAGAAACAGCTTATATTCTTAACATACTGAAACTTTGTGTCTTTGGAAAGACTGTAATCTAATCTCTTACGATGGGGGAGGTGAAATGGTCTACACTAAATTGTATCCATATGTGAGATGAATCTCTCCCAAGCAATGCATACAAAGCCTATACCAGCATAAACTTATATGAGTATAAAAACCTATATAACTTCACCTTTTTCCAACATAGAAGATATACATATATTTATATATATATTTATATATATAATTCAATTATCACAAGAACTCAACCATTCATAAATTCTGATATTCTAACAGGGGGTAGACTGACGATACAGAAGGAGAGGGCGCTAAGGGGAACCTAGGCCACTACTTACCAGTACTGCAGCCGCGTCTGGGTGGATCAAGGTGGACGCCGGGCTAGGCCTGAGCCGTGGTTATCCTTGCTTTATGTGTCACCCTGTGCCCCTACGGTAAGGTCCGGTAGCGGGGGGAGGTTGTTCCGGGGTAGGGAAAGACATGCTGACCCGCTGAAACAGAAAGTAGGTGGTGAGCTGAGGAAGGTGGGCTGGAGCTAGGCCACAGCCACGGTCTGTCCCTCGTGTCTAGCGGCTAGAGAAGAGGCGACCGGACGGCAGCTGTGGATGGGCCCTGATGGGCTGGGGGCTGAGTTGGAGTAAGGTTGGCCCCGGGTCACAGTTCAGTTCTGGTGTGGAGTCCGGGCATGAGTTCCGGGTGGCTGATGGAGTGCAGCGGCCGCGTCTGGGTGGACCAAGCTAGGCCGGATGTTCGGTGGCTCCCGATGCGGCGGCGGACCTGTCCGTTAAGGTAGGTTTGGGTCCGGTAGGAACAGAGTGCGCGGGTCTGCCAAACAAGGCTGTGGGATAGTGAAGCGGCAGGCCGGCACTGGGTCGGAGCTAGGCCGGAAGGGTGGAGCGGCAGGCCAGCACTGGGCCCGGAGCTAAGCCAGAGCCGCGGTCTGTCCTGTGGGGCTATCCTATGTGGCTGGCGGGCTAGAATCGAGCATCCGGATGGCCGTGGATGTCGCGGTGAAGAGCTGGGGGCTGGGCTGAGGCGTGAGGTGTCCGGGGTGGTCGTCCCGTTCCTGGTACAACCTAGCTGGGGGGTCCTGGTTCAATTCTGCTGGGGAGTCCGGGGAGAAATCCTAGTAGTCTGGGTGGCCGGATGGCCGGAGCACTGACACACACGTCCGCACTCTGCTCTGACAACAGGTTCTGGGAGGGGTTAGGCGTAGAATAATAGGCGTGAAATGAATACCATCAGGACCAATTGCTTTATTAAAGCCCAAATCTGGGCAAAAAGAAAAGTTTTCCCATGCAGTGGTGTGTCCCTGCACTGCATGAGTAAACTGCTCATTTTTGTCTAGGGGATTGGAGAACAGACATATACTTACTGCACAAGACTGGTCTTGTGGCTCCTGCCCCCCATGGTCTAGCAGTTTTGTGTGGTGGACTGTTCCTGACATCATCACACCCATAGACCTGCTCTGGGCACGAGGATGTCAGGAACAGTCCACCTCTTTATCGGGAGGGAGCGCCATTTGCTGGTGGAGCAGAGGATCAGGTGAGTATACAACTTTCTTTTCTCCCCTGGAAAAAATGAGCAGTTGACCTATGCAGTGCGGACACAGCCCCATTGCATGGGAACATTTTTTGCCTGGGATTTTGGCTTTAATTGCTACCTCTGTCTCTAGAAATCCTGAAAATAAATCGTCATCACTAGAATCAATATGATCTCCCAACTTGTTGTTGCAATTTATTTATGAAAAGACTGAAAAGTAATTGTTTAACCACTTCAATACTTGACACGTTTACCCCCTTCCTGCCCAGGCCAGTTGTCAGCTTTCAGTGCTGTGACAATTTGAATGACAACACTGTATCCATGTGAAATTTTTATAATTTTTCCCCAATCACCTTTTAGGACAGCACCTGTAGAGAGCGCAGCTCCACCCATTTTACACCAGGAAACACTGCAGACCTTTAAATCCCTTCTCTTCCACCATGCCTTCAGTTAGTGTTTCCTCTGCCATCATGAAAGTGCTGCAGGGAACCAATTGAGGGGGGCTGCTCTCTCTCCAGGGGGTGCATTGGGGGGGTTTCCGGAGCCAGGGTCAGGGGAAGGTCAAAATGGTGGTGCTTCAGGTCCCCGGAGAGTGGGGATTCCGGGAGGCTTCTTTAAGCAGTTGTATTTTCAGAATTCTGCTGTGCACTCTGCACGAGACGGTGGGGGTGTCAGCTGCCTCGACAGAAGCAGGCGCTGCAAGCACCGGCCAGGCCCAAGTAAGAAGGGTACAGTGGTGCCCCTATCTTCTCCTTTTGGGCTCTTTGGGCTTTGGTATGGCTGCCCTTCCCCCGAGTGTTTGGGGGAGCCTGCTGCTGCAAGGACTGAGGTGGTTGCTCTGAGCCTTACACCAGGTGCTCTGTCTGTCTGGCTGCTGTTTCTGTTTTGTCACTTTTTTGGTGGTCTTTCTCTGAGGTGGAGTTTTTTTGCTTTGCACAGTGTTGTGTAGTCTCCTAACTGGTTAGGGTTAGCTTGTGACTAGCTCAGTATTTTGTGTTTGTCTTTAGGTTAAAGCCACAGTTAAGTCTAAAGGCCCTCCCCCATTTCAAAGTGAGTACCCTTGCTGCAAAAATCCCCTCAGAGATTCATGGCCAAAACCTCTGTGCAAATGTGGAATCTTCACCAAAGATTTATTTTCTTCTGTAGTTAACAGACACTTTAAGCTCTGTCCACTCCTTATTAGTCAAAATTCCAGCAAACCAAACAGATTACCAGCAGAGCACACTATCCAGCTCCCTGGTGTCCACCTGAAGGTCTGCGGGGGTTAGTGACTCAGAGGAAGAGGGGGCAATTACTCAACCTTCCCTCAAGGATTCAGATGAGGAAGAGAAAGATGATGTCACTAGAACGTCCAGATATAAGTTATCCTTATACGATCTGCTTAAGACAAATTATACTACCCTCAAAATTCAGGAGGAGAAGGTTCAGCTCTCCATACATGACAAAATGTACCAAGGTTTAGACGAATCCAAATGTAGGGTCTTCCCAGTTCATAAGGTTCTTTCAGAAGCGGTTAGAATTGAATAGAAAGATCCGGAGAGGGGTCCTTGCTTCTCTAAAACCCTTAGGAGAAGGTTCTCTTTCGAAGAGGATAAGGCCCATGTTTGGAATAAAAGGCCCTGGGTGGATGCAGCTTTTTCACAGGTTTCTCGTCACACGGATCTGGCGTTCGAGGATATGGACATATTGAAAGATGTAATGGAAAAAGGGTGGATTCTCTCCTTTAAAAAGCGTGGGACTCCACCTTGTCCAGCCTCAAGCCCGCTATGGCATCCACAGTGGTTGCCAGAAATTTGGAATGCTGGTTGGAGCAGTTAAAAGGTCATGTGGAATCCAGGACTTCTAGTAAAGATCTGCTAGAGTCCTTCCCAGTGCTCTTAAAAGAGGTAAAGTTAGATGCTTCTGCAGAATCAAATAAAATGTCTGCAAGATCCTTAGCGTTGGTCAACTCGGCCAGACGTGCCTCCTGGCTTAAAACGTAGTCTAGTGACTCGGCATCCAAGGTCAAGTTATGTGGAATACCGTTTTCTGGTGACTTTTTTTTCGGTCCGGACCTGGAAACTGTGCTGGACAGAACAGCCAATAACAAAAAAGCCTTTCCCTCCAAGAAGAAACAGCCTCTTAAGAAAAATGTTTGTGCTGTTCCACAGTCCCAGAAAGGTAGAGAGCAGGGCCAGAAGAACAGGTGGTCTTCCCAGAGGGGTAAGGGAAGAGGAGGGTTGCTCTTCAGGCTCCCCCCCGGATCGGTCCACCAAAAACAAATGACAGCCTCCTCCCGGTGAGGGGAAGGTTATGTTTCTTCCTTCCACAATGGGAGCAGATCACCTCAAGCCCTTTTGTCAGGAACATCGTCGCCCGGGGTTACAACTTGGAGTTCTCCAAAAACCCCTCCACAGGTTTTACTCACACATTTTTCTGCTTAGAGAACCCTCCGGGAAGTATCGTCTGATTCTAAACCTAATGATTCTGAACAAATCGATCCGGTACAAACACTTTTGGATGAACACAATATATTCGGAAAAAAAATTGTTGTCCCCAGGGTGCTTCATGGCGTCTCTAGACCTGAAGGACGCTTATCTGCATGTCCCAATAGCCCAGTCTTCTCAGAAATTTCTCCGTCTTGCTGCCAATCTGGGGAAGTCTGTGTGGCATCTCCAATTCAGAGCTCTACCCTTCAAGGCTGTCATCTTCCCCCAGGGTATTCACCAAAGTTACGGAAGAAGCACTGGAACCATTGAGGCTGAAGGACATCTCTATTATGCCCCATCGGGATGACCTGCTGCTGTCTGCAGACTCCAGGAGTCAGTTGTTAACAAACCTACAAGAAACCCAGGTCCACCTCAAGAGCCTAGAGTGGCTCTTAAATCTGGAGAAATCCAACTTGATTCCGGCACAGGAGGTTTGTTTCTTGGGGTACACTATAAATTTGGTACTTCAGAAGATTTCTCTCCCACAGGAGAAAATAGAGAAGGTCTGGTCTGCTGTGATTCAAATTTAGACCAACCTCTGAGTGACAGTCCGGGTGGCTATGGCAGCTCTAAGGCTGCTTACTGCATCCATTTTGGCCATTCAGTGAGCCAGACTGCATTCTCGTCCACTCCAGATGGATATTTTGCAGAAGTGGTCATACGAAGAATCTTTGGAGAAGCCAATCAAGCTTGCCTCGAGCGTGAAGAGGGTCCTTTGGTGGTGGTGGAGCCCGGTCACTCTGGCCGAGGGTCTCTCTTGGTCCTTCCCCCTGAACAAAAATTTGACTGGGGAGCCCACTTGGAAGGCCCTACAGCACAGGGTTCTTGGTCGAAGACAGAGGCCAGAAAGTCATCCAACTGGCGGGATTGAAGGCGATTTTTTTTTTTAGGTCTCCTGTCTTTACAGCAAGCAGCATGTACAGATCCAGTCAGGGGCATCGTGTACAGGTCCTGTCGGACAACACGATGGCGGTGTAACAGCAAGGGGGAACAAGAAGCAGAGGTCTTTTGGAATTGGCAGATCCTTACTTGGGCAGAGCGCAACGTGGCTTCTCTGACCGCGATCCACCTGAAAGGGTCTCAAAATCAGCTGGCGGATGGAGCCTGAACCAGGAGGTCTTCCTCATGGTTACAGAGGTCTGGGGTCGCCCTCAGGTCAACTTATTCGCAAGTCAACAGAATGACTTGCATTTACTCTTACTAATTTGCCTGACATAAAATCTAGTTGCCTCCAGGATGGTAGACTTTAACAGTGCCCACCGATTACTGACTATTGACGTTGTAATCTAACCTTTTAATTCATTTTTTAGAGATTCATCCATTGTAGCAAAATGTGTCCATTTGTCTACTGTATGTGTATGATTTGTCACTTTCCTGTTTTCATATCAAACCAAAAACATTGGTGATCACTAGTACCCAACTCTCAATATCAGACAATTGATCCCCGTTTGTCAGTACTAACTCTAGAATATGATCATTTCAGATAGGGCTTATCACTAACTGTTTCAGGGAAACCCCATTCATTGTCTCCGTTACATCCCTGCTTCTAATAGCAGTTTGAGAATTCCAGTTCATGTCAGGCGTGTTGAAGTCACCAGTGGCAGCTGGTGGTCAAAATTTTAGGGGGAGCGCAAAACAGACCTGGCCCCCTCACTCGCACCCCCCCCCCCCCAGAGGCAGGCTCTTGCACTACATAGTAGATGGCAGATCTATAGGAGATTGCACAGACTGTATTGTGTATGGTCTGATGAAAAAGGTGATTGGACAGAGTATGGTCAGCTTTAGGACAATACCAGGAAATAAACTGCTTTCGTATAGGAAAGAGGCTGGATAGCCAGGATATACACAACCACCAGGAAGGGGTGTGCAGGGATGGATGGACAGGTAGGTGAGTAGGTGGGTGGATGGATGGCTAGGTGGATGGATGGATAGGAAGGATAGGTGGGTGGGGTGGATGGATGGATAGGTGGGTGGGGTGGATGGATGGATAGGTGGGTGGATGGATGGATAAGTGGGTGGATGGACGGATGAATAAGTGGGTGAATGGATGGATAAGTGGGTGGACGGATGGATAGGTGGGTGGACGGATGGATAAGTGGATGGATGGATAGGTGGGTGGATGGATGGATAAGTGGGTGGGTGGATGGATAGGTGGGTGGACAGATGGATAAGTACGTGGACGGATGGATGAATGGATGGGTGGGATGGATGGATAGGTGGGTTGATGCATGGGTGGGATGGATGGATGGATAGGTGGGTTGATGGATGGATGGGTGGGGTGGATGGATGGATAGGTGGGTGGGTGGATGGATTGATAGATGGGTGGACGGATGGATAAGTGGGTGGACGGATGGATAAGTGGGTGGACGGATGGATAAGTGGGTGGACGGATGATGAAGTGGGTGGACGGATGGATAAGTGGGTGGACGGATGGATAAGTGGGTGGACGGATGGATAAGTGGGTGGACGGATGGATAAGTGGGTGGACGGATGGATGGATAAGTGGGTGGACGGATGGATAAGTGGGTGGACGGATGGATAAGTGGGTGGACGGATGGATAAGTGGGTGGACGAATGGATAAGTGGGTGACCAGATGGATAGGCGGGTGGATGGATGTAAAAGTGGGTGGATGGATAGGTGGGTGGACAGATGGATAAGTGGGTGGACGGATGGATGGATGGGTGGGTGGGTGGATGGATAAGTGGGTGGGTGGATAGATGGATAAGTGGGTGGATGGATAGGTAGGTGGACAGATGGATAAGTGGGTGGACGGATGGATGGGTGGGTAGGTGGATGGATAAGTGGGTGGGTGGATGATAGATAAGTGGGTGGATGAATAGGTGGGTGGATGGATGGATGGATAGGTGGGTGGATGGATGGATAAGTGGGTGGGTGGGTGGATGGATAGGTGGATGGATGGATGGATGGATAGGTGGGTGGACGGATGGATAGGTGGGTGGACGGATGGATAGGTGGGTGGACGGATGGATAAGTGGGTAGACGGATGGATAAGTTGGTGGACGGATGGATAGGTGGGTGGACGGATGGATAAGTGGGTGGATGGATGGATAGGTGGGTGGATGGATAGGTGGGTGTACGGATGGATAGGTGGGTAGATGGATGGACGGATAGATGGAGTGGGTGGATGTATGATGGGATGGATGGGTTGGATGGATGGGGTGGATGCAGCGAGGAAGGAGATATTTATTGATCAGATCATGGTAGATCTGCCTGTCAGTGTTCTGATCCATCACAGATCAGTGTACAGTGAAGGAAGAATGGATGCGGTGGGGTGGATGTGGTGGATGGATGTGGATGGATGGGATGGATGCGGTGGGATGGGTGGATGGATTGGGTGGATTGATGGATGGGGTGGATGGATGCAGTGGATGGATGGGGTGGAGGAATGGATGGGATGGATGGATGGAGTGGATGGATGGGGTGGATAAGTGCATGGAGTGGGGTGGATCGGGTGGATGGATGCGGTGGATGGATGGGGTGGATGGATGGGTGGGGTGGATGGATGGGGTGGGATGGATGGGTTGGATGGATGGGGTGGATGGATGGATGGATGGGGTGGATGCAGCGAGGAAGGAGATATTTATTGATCAGGAGATGGTAGATCTGCCTATCAGTGTTCTGATACATCACAGTGAAGGAAGCCCGTCTTCCCCTCCTGCTGTCATCTCCTGTCCTCCCAGCACAATGTCACCATCCAGTATGATCAGATTCCCCCTGCCAGGGAGAAGCTCTGGTCTCTGCTCTCAGACTGGGTGTAAATTCTGCTGGATGAGAGGAGAGGAGAGGACAGCCTGAACAACTAGCATAACATCTAGCATTATCCACTGCGTGCCAGACTGCCCCCCTCCCCCCCCCCCCCACCTGCCACACACTTAACACTAGCAGCCCCATCCAGATGTAATGTCTCCAGAATGTGCTAAAAGCTTCTCTCTCAACCCTTCACTGCACTCCCCCTCCTCTTCCCCAGATCCACTACACAGGCAGCTGCTGCAGGTCTGAGAGCACAACACAAGTTGCTTAAAGTAGAGTTCCACCCAAAAATGGAACTTCCACTTTTTGGATTCCTCCCCCCCTCCTGTGTCACATTTGGCACCTTTCAGGGGGAGGAGGGAGCAGAAACCTGTCTAATACAGCTATTTGCTCCCACTTCCTGGCATAGATCACCGCGGCGCTTGCGGTGACCTACGTCACTTCCGGCGCCTACACTGTCCTCCCCCGCTGTATTCTGTGAGACACACAGGTCCCAGGACACAGCAGGGACCAGAGAGGACGTGCAGCGTGACTCGTGCATGCGCAGTAGGGAACCAGGAAGTGAAGCCGCACGGCTTCACTTCCTTATTCCCTTACTGAGGATGGCGGCTGCAGCAACCGAGAGCCAAAGGACGGATCGGCTTCGGCTGCTGACATCGCGGGCTCCCTGGACAGGTAAGTGTTCATGTATTAAAAGTCAGCAGCTGCAGTATTTGTAGCTGCTGGCTTTTAATATTTTTTTTTCGGCGGACCTCCACTTTAATCTTACCTGCTAGCAGCTTTATGGATGTGTCCCGATCACTCTGTGTGCTCAGTGGAGAGGGGAGGGCCTCCCCTCTCTACTGAACACATGGGGATTAGTCCTTATGGGGGCCATCTTTTTGTAGCCCGCCGGAAGTGACTTTGTTCTCACACTGAGAACAAAGCACCCGCCAATTGCGCCGCAAAGCATCTCCAAACCCCGCCAATGAAGCGCCGCGTCTGCAATCTCATGATTACATTGATGTAGACCTATGGACGGGCCGCCACTGGAAGTCACCCATAATTAAAACCTCTCCCTGGCTCTAACAGCATGACTGTTGAAACCCAGGTCTTAAAGAGGAAGTAAACCCTGATGGGTTTTACTTCTTCTTTGTTTCCCTGCAAAGGTAAAGCATAATGGTATACTATACCTGAAACCGAAGCCTGCGATGTCCCCGATTTCCTCACTGGCAGGAAGCGTCCATTCTTCACCCCTCCTCCTTCCTGGGCCGCAAACTCCGGCTCTGTGACTGGCCGGAGTCGCGTGACGTCACTCCCGCGCATGCGCGCAGGAGCCGCCAGTCACGGCATGACCCCAGCTTGAAACGGCACAGCGTGCCCTTTCAAGAGTGCTCAAGAGCCGAAAACATCGGCGCATGCGTAGAAGACGGCATCGTTCGGGGACATAGTAAATATCTCTTAAACTGTGTAGGTTTAGGAGATATTTCAAGCACCTACAGGTAAGCCTTAACCACTTCAGCCCCGGAAGGTTTTACCCCCTTCCTGACCAGAGCACTTTTTACAATTCAGCACTGCGTCGCTTTAACTGCTAATTGCGCGGTCATGCAATGCTGTACCCAAACGAAATTTGCGTCCTTTTCTTCCCACAAATAGAGCTTTCTTTTGATGTCATTTGATCACCTCTGCCGTTTTTATTTTTTGCGCTATACACGGAAAAAGACTGAAAATTTTGAAAAAAAATGATATTCTCTACTTTTTGTTCTAAAAAAAATCCAATAAACTCAATTTTAGTCATACATTTAGGCCAAAATGTATTCGGCCACATGTCTTTGGTAAAAAAATGTCAATAAGTGTATATTTATTGGTTTGCGCAAAAGTTATAGCGCCTACAAACTAGGGTACATTTTCTGGAATTTACACAGCCTTTAATTTATGACTGCCTATGTCGTTTCTTGAGGAGCTAAAATGGCAGGGCAGTACAAAACCCCCACAAATGACCCCATTTTGGAAAGTAGACACCCCAAGGAAATTGCTGAGAGGCATGTTGAGCCCATTGAATATTCATTTTTTTTGTCCCAAGTGATTGAATAATGACAAAAAAAAAAAAAAATTACAAAAAGTTGTCACTAAATGATATATTGCTCACACAGGCCATGGGCATATGTGGAATTGCACCCCAAAATACATTTAGCTGCTTCTCCTGAGTATGGGGATACCTCATGTGTGGGACTTTTTGGGAGCCTAGCCGTGTACGGGACCCTGAAAACCAATCACTGCCTTCAGGATTTCTAAGGGCGTACATTTTTGATTTCACTCTTCACTACCTATCACAGTTTTGAAGGCCATAAAATGCCCAGATGGCATAAAACCCCCCCAAATGAATCCATTTTGGAAAGTAGACACCCCAAGCTATTTGCTTTGAGGCATGTTGAGTCCATGGAATGTTTTATATTTTGACACAAGTTGCGGGAAAGTGACACATTTTTTTTTTTTTTTTGCACAAAGTTGTCACTAAATGATATATTGCTCACACAGGCCATGGGCATATGTGGAATTGCACCCCAAAATACATTTAGCTACTTCTCCTGAGTACGGGGATACCACATGTGTGGGACTTTTTGGGAGCCTATTCGCGTACGGGGCCCCGAAAACCAATCACCGCCTTCAGGATTTCTAAGGGTGTAAATTTTTAATTTCACTCTTCACTGCCTATCACAGTTTCGGAGGCCATGGAATGCCCAGGTGGCACAAACCCCCCCCCAAATGACCCCATTTTGGAAAGTAGACACCCCAAGCTATTTGCTGAGAGGCATGGTGAGTATTTTGCAGCTCTCATTTGTTTTTGAAAATAAAGAAAGACGAGAAAAAAAAATTTTTTTTTCTTTTTTCAATTTTTAAAACTTTGTGACAAAAAGTGAGGTCTGCAAAATACTCACTATACCTCTCAGCAAATAGCTTGGGGTGTCTACTTTCCAAAATGGGGTCATTTGGGTTTTTTTTTTGCCACCTGGACATTCCATGGCCTCCGAAACTGTGATAGGCAGTGAAGAGTGAAATCAAAAATTTACGGCCTTAGAAAGCCTGAAGGCGGTGCTTGGTTTTCGGGGTCCCGTACGCGGCTAGGCTCCCAAAAAGTCTCACACATGTGGTATCCCTGTACTCAGGAGAAGCAACAGAATGTATTTTGGGGTGTAATTTCACATATTCCCATGGCATGTTTGAGCAATATATCATTTAGTGACAACTTTGCGCAAAAAAAAAATAAAAATAAAAAAAATTGTCTCTTTCCCGCAACTTGTGTCACAATATAAAATAGTCCATGGACTCGACATGCCTCTCAGCAAATAGCTTGGGGTGTCTACTTTCCAAAATGGGGTCATTTGGGGGGGTTTTTGAACTGTCCTGGCATTTTATGCACAACATCTAGAAGCTTATGTCACACTTCACCCACTCTTCTAACCACTTGAAGACAAAGCCCTTTCTGACACTTTTTGATTACATAAAAAAATAATTTTTTTTTGCAAGAAAATTACTTTGAACCCCCAAACATTATATATATTTTTTTAAAGCAAATGCCCTACAGATTAAAATGGTGGGTGTTTCATTTTTTTTTTCACACAGTATTTGCGCAGCGATTTTTCAAACGCATTTTTTGGGGAAAAAACACACTTTTTTAAATTTTAATGCACTAAAACACATTTTATTGCCCAAATGTTTGATGAAATAAAAAAAGATGATCTTAGGCCGAGTACATGGATACCAAACATGACATGCTTTAAAATTGCGCACAAACGTGCAGTGGCAACAAACTAAATACATTTTTAAAAGCCTTTAAAAGCCTTTACAGGTTACCACTTTAGATTTACAGAGGAGGTCTACTGCTAAAATTACTGCCCTGGATCTGACCTTCGCGGTGATACCTCACATGCATGGTTCAATTGCTTTTTACATTTGACGCCAGACCGACGCTTGCGTTCACCTTAGCGCGAGAGCAGGGGGGACAGGGGTGCTTTTTTTTTTTTTTTTTTTTTTTTTTCTTTATTATTATTTTTTTTTTTATCTTATTTTTAAACTGTTCCTTTCATTTTTTTTTTTTTTTAAAATCATTTTTATTGTTATCTCAGGGAATGTAAATATCCCCTATCATAGCAATAGGTAGTGACAGGTACTCTTTTTTGAAAAAATTGGGGTCTATTAGACCCTAGATTTCTCCTCTGCCCTCAAAGCATCTGACCACACCAAGATCGGTGTGATAAAATGCTTTCCCAATTTCCCAATGGCGCTGTTTACATCCGGCGAAATCTAAGTCATAAAATGCTCGTAGCTTCCGGTTTCTTAGGCCATAGAGATGTTTGGAGCCACTCTGGTCTCTGATCAGCTCTATGGTCAGCTGGCTGAATCACCGGCTGCATTTTCAGGTTCCCTGTTGAGACAGGAGAGCCAGAGAAAAACACGGAAGACGTTGGGGGGGGGGGCATTCCCTCCCACTGCTTGTAAAAGCTGTCTAGAGGCTAATTAGCCGCTAGGATTGCTTATACATGAAAGCCGACCGCTGGCTGAAAAGAATGATACCAAGATGATACCTAAACCTGCAGGCATCATTCTGGTATAACCATTCAAAGTCGTGAATGGCGTACCTGAAGACAAAAAAATGGTTAACAATAAAGCACAGTAAACGGTAAAGTATAAAAAATTGCATACCTGAAAAACAAACATGATAAAACATAATAACAATAAAACATTGCAGAAAAGAATACAGTAAAAAAGAGCAGAGCAATAGGGAGAGAATAGAGAGCGAGAGAACAATAAAACGACAACTATTTTTTTTTATTTTATATTTTTGTTTGTGTTTTTTTTTTTTACACTTTTTTTTGTAACTGTAACTTTTATAACTGTAATCGGTTCCAGGTTCGGGTCTCTCAAAATGCGATGGCATCTTGGGAGACCCTGTGAAAGTGTGCCTAGTCTGTGCAGTGCTGTACCCTACGCTAATACTCAACTAGTGCATAGTAGCGTTCAAAACATTCACTAATGCAAAGACCAGGATTGTCAGGACAGGAGGGACAATAATAGCGGGTGTCATGCCTATATCCGCGCTTGCTGCAGACACAACATCTTTTTTGGGGGGGTTTGTTGGGTAGGGGTACTCGGGAGGACATAAAGAAAATGCCTCTCATGCAGCCGACTGCATTTGGTTGGGGATGTGAATGGGGGAAGTACGGGTGCTGCAGAAGTGGTGGGTTCCCAATTAGGATTGGCGAATGCAGCAGGAAGGGCACTATGGGCATGACGGGCCTGTGTTTGTCTTTTTGGTGGCAGCGGGACACTACTTGTGCTTGCCACCTCACCAGCTTGAACTGCACTTATGGGACTCACCACGTCACCAAGTGTTACTGCAGTGCGGGTTTGACTACGACCGGGGTGTACTAGGCCGCTGGTGCTTGCCAGTTCACCAAAACGCTACAAAAAAAACTGTTAGCGATCGCAGGGATCAGGCCTGACTCTGCGAACGCTGCAGTTATGCGTTTAGTGTTTTGTAAGTGACAGTGATCGATCGATACTGCACTTGGGTGGGCTGGGCTGGGCCGGGTGGAACGGCAAAACGCAGGTGCTAGCAGGTATCTGGGCTGATCCCGCTAACACTGCGTTTTTGGGAACCCTAAACTGCTGGGGACGCTAGTATAGATCTGATCGGATCAGATATTGATCTGTTCAGATACTATACCACTAAGGGAGGTGTACGGTGCGTGCGTTGGTGTTAGCGGTACTGGCGCTAACCTGACGCTGCCTGGGGCTGGTGCTTGCCAGTTCACCAAAACGCTACCAAAAAAACTGTTAGCGATCGCAGGGATCAGGCCTGACTCTGCGAACGCTGCAGTTATGCGTTTAGTGTTTTGTAAGTGACAGTGATCGATCGATACTGCACTTGGGTGGGCTGAGCCGGGCGGAGGGGAAAAACTCAGGTGCTAGCGGGTATCTGGGCTGATCCTGCTAACACTGCATTTTTGGGAACCCTAAATTGCTGGGGACGCTAGTATAGATCTGATCGGATCAGATATTGATCCGTACAGATACTATACCACTAAGGGAGGCGTATGCTGCGTGAGTGGGTGTTAGCGGTACTGGCGCTAATCTGACGCTGCCTGGGGCGACGCATATCACCGCCGGGCGATCAGGGGGCTAAACCTTTATTCCGTAATAAACGGCGGGTGCCCTGACACTATACAAAATAAATGAACTAACCAGCGTCACCCGCAACGGTTATACGGTGATCAGGGGTGAAAGGGTTAACTAGGGGGCAATCAAGGGGTTAAAACATTTATTAGACAGTATATGGGGGTCCCTGACGCTATAAAACGCTGACGGCGAACCTAAATATTTATGTCCCTAACTAGCGTCACCAGCGACACTAATACAGCGATCAGAAAAATGATCGCTTAGTGACACTGGTA
Source organism: Lithobates clamitans (assembly GCA_037952925.1). Classification (NCBI taxonomy): domain Eukaryota; kingdom Metazoa; phylum Chordata; class Amphibia; order Anura; family Ranidae; genus Lithobates; species Lithobates clamitans. The sequence goes on from JBBGZY010000586.1 coordinate 4,680,693, forward strand.
AAAGGGGGTGATCAAGGGGTTAAAACTTTATTAGGGGGGGTTAGGGGGCTAATACTCACTAATACTCACTGCCCTACCACTTCTAACTGTCACAAACTGACACCTAGTAGTAATCAGAGAAAAAAAAAAATACTGCTTGCTGTCAGTTTGTGACAGGGGGGGGGGGGTGATTGGGGGGGGATCGGGGGTGTAAAGTATGCCTGGCATGTTCTACTGTGTGTGTGTGTGTGTTGTGCACTTACATGTCTTCTCTCCTTGGCGCTGGAACGGAAACTGCCAAGCCGAGGAGAGATGACATCACATCCTCTGCCTGTGTGAAACTACACACAGGCAGGGGAGGATTCCCATTGGCTGGGAGCGATCGCGAGGGGGGGCCACGATCGGATGGTCTCCCCCTCGCCTCTCAATGCTCCCAGTCACAAGCCGACCGCCGCTGGCACCGGGGGGGGTCTGATCGGACCCCCCGCCCGCGGGAGGCAGATAACGTACGGGTACGTGATTCTGCCTGCCCGTGCCATTCTACTGCAGTATATCTGCGTTAGGCGGTCGGCATGTGGTTAATCTAGGCTTACCTGTAGGTGAGAGTGGTATGTAAGGGTTTACAACCACTTTAAGGGACAGACGGGGTCTCTGAGTCTGCCATTTCTACTTTGCTAAAAGCGAGATAAGCCACTTTCAGAAGAATTCACTATTTTACCAAGAAATCTTTCTTTGCCTAGTGTGAGCACAGGCACTTCAATTTGGGAGAGTACACTGTGCCTCACATTCTGGCTTTCCTACAATTACAATTTGATCTTAAAGTAATTGTAAAGTCTTTTTTTTTTCTATAAAAATAACAAATCTTTTATACTTGCCTGCTCTGTGCAGTGGTTTTGCACAGAGCAGCCCAGATCCTCCTCTTCTTGGGTTCCTTTTCGGCTCTTCTGGCCCCTCCCTCCTGTTGAGTGCCCTCACAGCAAGCAGCTTGCTATGGGGGGAACCCAAGCCGGGTCACAGCTCCCTGTGTCCATTCAGACAAGGAGCCCTGGTTCAGCCCCGCCCCCTCTCTCTCCCGATTGGCTAACTGACCTTGATTGACAGCAGTGGGAGCCGATGGCACCGCTGCTGTGCCTCAGCCAATCAGGAGGGAGAGTCCCAGGCGGCCGAGGCACTCGTGGACATTGCTAGATAGAGATGGGCTCAGGTAAGTATTGTGGGGGGGCTGAGGGGGGCTGCTGCACACAGAAGGCTGTTTATCCTAATGCATAGAATACAATAAGATAAAAAACCTTCTGACTTTACAATCACTTTAACCACTTCAATACAGGGCACTTAGACACCTTCCTGCACAGACCAATTTTCAGCTTTCAGCGCTGTCGCAGTTTGAATGACAATTGTGCGGCCATACAACACCGTACCCAAACTAAATTTTTATTATTTTGTTCCCACAAATAGAGCTTTTTTTTGGTGGTATTTGATCACCTCTTCGGTTTTTATTTTTTGCTAAACAAATAAAAAAAGACCGAACATTTTGAAAGAAATAAAAGTTTTGCTCTTGTTTCTGCTAACAAAATTTGTAAATAAGTACGTTTTTCTCTTTCACTGATGGGCACTGATAAGGCGGCACTGTCAGGCACTGATACGTCGGCACCGATGAGGTGGCACCAATGAGTGGGCACTGACGATGGGCACTGGTAGGCGGTAATGATGGGCACTGGTAGGCGGCACTGATGGGTGGCATTGATATGCAGCACTGATGGGCACTCATGGGTGGCACTGGTTGGCACTGATGGGCACTGATAGGCGACACTGATGGGCACTGAAATGCGGCACTGCTGGGCACTGATAGGGTGGCACTGATAGGGTGGCACTGCTGGGCACTGATAGGCAGCACTGATGGGCACTGATATGTGGCACTGATGGGCACTGATTTGAGGCACTGATAGGCATCCCTGGTGGCACTGGCAGTGGTAGGCATTGGAGTGGGCACTGATTGGCAGCTGCCTGGGCACAGATTGGCAGCTGCTTGGGCACAGTGTAGTGGTATTTCCCTGTGGGTCTAGGGGCATACCTGGTGGTCGAGTGTGGATGGCCTCCCTGGTGGTCCTGGGCGGCTTCCCTGGTGGTCCGAGGGGGGGCTGTGCTGATAAACAATCAGCACAGACCCCCCCCTGTCAGGAGAGCAGCCGATGACAGACGCGAGTGAGAAAAAGCCGATCACCGGCTCTTCCTATTTACATTGTGATCAGCCGTGATTGGACAAGGCTGATCACATGGTAAAGAGTCTCCGTCAGAGACTCTTTACCTAGATCGGTGTTGCAGGGTGTCAGACTGACACCCAGCAACAACGATCGCCGCGATGCGCACCCCCTGGGGCGCGCAGCAGCTCAATATCCTGATCACGTCATATGACGTCCGGTCAGGAATATCAAACCACTTTGCCGCCGTCATTTGGTGATAGGGCGGGCGGCAAGTGGTTAAAGTGGTTCTAATCCTTACATATGTACCCAGTGAAGTGATTGGTCTCAGGTGATACACAGAGATTAAACAAATCCTCCTACATAAGTTGTACCTGTTTATCTGGGGCCCTTTCTTCTCTAAATCTGTTCAAAATGTTTATTTGTAAAGCTTGTCTGAAAGTTCAGAAAAAAGGGGACGAAGAGCTGAAGTTACATTCTGCAGAGCTCAGCGACTCTGACAGCTGATTGGAGAGAAGGGACTCGCATACTTCCACTCAGCACACAGGAACAAAGCTGAGGCTGTCCTTCCCCTGTCACCTTTTTTCTCTTGATGTCAGGAAACGTGTCAGAAGTGATCCATGCTGACAACAGACAAAAGTGACACTTGGTGCACTTATTTGGGACAAGTAGACACTACAGAGGGATGTGTTTTATTCATATTTCATGTCTGAGGTTTACAACCACTCTGAGAGGATGTGTTTCGGCCCTGTCCATTCTTTTTTAAAAGCCTCTGGCATCACTGCCCCTTGTCAAAATATTTATTCAAGGAGTGTTTTGGATCAGGCCTCCCTGTGCTTCCTTGGGACTTCAATTTTGTTCTCTCAGCCCTGCAGAAATCACCCTTTGGAACCCAACAGGGAAATCCCCTCAGATGTTTTCTCCTGCAAAGTGGTCTTAGTTACAAACGCAGCTGCTGGTGTGAACTTGTCCTCAGTGGGCAAATGTAGTATACAAAAACAGTTGCAGAGGCTCCAAAAGTGCCCCTGCCCTTTGAAATCAATGGGCAGCGCCGCCAAAGTGCTTCAGCAGCGGAGCTACATGGGTGCTAGTAACCCATTCATCCGCCGCTAGTGGGGGGTAAAAGCGACCCGCTAGCGGCCGAAAAGCGCCGCTAAAACTACAGTAAAGCGCCGCTAAAAATAGTGGTGCTTTACCGCTGACGCCCCCACCACCTCAGTGTGAAAGTGCCCTTATTGATTTATATACATTTGTTGCTGAGAAAATTCTACTTTGGCCATTTAATCATTTCCCAAATATGGATTTTTTTTGTGTTTACACATCTGCATGCACTTATTTGTTTCAGGTACAAGGAACTGACTGCTGCTTCAGACCCCAACGCTCTTCCACCACAGTGTACCCCTAATATTGATGGCCGTTGTGCCAAATCTGTACCGAGAGAGCAGTCTCTTCACTCTTTCCACACGCTCTTCTGTCGCCGCTGTTTCAAATATGATTGTTTCCTGCACCGTAAGTTTGCTTATTTATTGCTACAGTTATTTTGTGAGTTATCCTGCCCTGCTTTTTTGGGCTTGTCTGCTGCTAATGGATTTTTTTGCGGTCCAGTTAGAAATAAGCATTGATGAATTCTGAACCACATATGTTCTCAGCATCTCCACTTAACGTGAAGCAGGGCTGCAATCCCGAACTGTGTGAAATTTCTCTATAAAATATACACTATATTTTTAAAAGTATTGGGAGACCTGCCTTTACACGCACATGAACTTTAATGGCATCCCAGTCTTAGTCCGTAAGGTTCAATATTGAGTTGGCCCACCCTTTGCAGCTATAACAGCTTCAGCTTATCTGGGAAGGCTGTCCACAAGTTTTAGGAGTGTGTCTATGGGAATGTTTGACCATTCTTCCAGAAGCACATTTGTGAGGTCAGGCACTGATGTTGGATGAGAAGGCCTGGCTCGCAGTCTCTGCTCTAATTCATCTCAGGGGTGTTCTATCGGGTTGAGGATAGGCTTCTGTGCAGGCCAGTCAAGTTCCTCCACCCCAAACTCGCTTATCCATGTCTTTATTGACCTTGCTTTGTGCACTGGTGCGCAGTCATGTTGGAACAGGAAGGGGCCTCCGACAAGGTTGTCCAAAATGTCTTGGTGTGCTGATGCCTTAAGAGTTCCCTTCACTGGAACTAAGGTGCCAAGCCAAACCCCTTAAAAACAACCCCACACTAAAATCCCCCCTCCACAAAATTAATTGGACCAGTGCACAAAGCAAGGTCCATAAAGACCTGAATGAGCGAGTTTCGGATGGAGGAATGTGACTGGTCTGCACAGAGTCCTGACCATAATCCGGTAGAACAACTTTAGGATGAATTAGAGTGAAGACTGCGAGCCAGGCCTTCTCATCCAACATCAGTGCCTGACCTTGCTTTGTGCACTGTGGACAGCCTTCCCAGAAGAATTGAAGCTGTTATAGCTGCAAAGGGTGGGCCAACACAATATTGGACCCTACGGACTAAGGCTGGGATGCTATTGAAGTTCATATGCGTGTAAAGGTAAGTGTACCAATACTTTTGAAAATATGTGTGTGTTCTTCACAGGATCCAAAAAAAAGGCTCCTCAGCTGATGACTTCAGAAACCTGGCTAAAACGTTAACTCTGTCACAGCTGTCCCTTAGCTGGTGGCATTTCCCCCCCCCCCTCCCCCAGTTTTTTAGAGAGCTGTAAAGAGCTGTTGGAGCTGGAGATTCAGACCTTCTCGTATACTACCATAAATTGAAGTAATAATACACAGCAGAAGCTGTGCCCAAAAAAAGAACTAGTCACCAGTATGGCTGGTCTTCCTGCAGCTGATTTTTTTCTCCACCGACTTACCACGCCATGTTTTCCACTGTGCCTCTCTGTGGATGCAGTAAACTTGGCAGAGGCACAGGGGTTTCCCTGATTACTGGCAATCTCATGTTTGGTGGGATAAAATTCAGGAAATTGTGGGAGAGGTACAGAAAGCACAGATCCACATAATGGATGAAGAAGAAGCAGGGAGATTCAAGCATTGCAGGTCTTCAAATGCAGCTTCATTTAAAGCAAGGAAAAGAGTGAACAGCACAGTAGTGATGTGTACTGCTTTGGTACAGTTAACATTTCTAAATGTTCCATTTAACATAGCAAATGTTCACGTTTTGAGTTCAGGTCCACTTGAACTTTTTATGTCAAATGTCAACATTATCTAAAACGTATGTCAAGGCAAGATAACAAAAAACATATGATTGACAACACAGCATTTTTGTTGACTAGATGATGTCAGCCCTGCCCAATGTCTTTTGCTTAACTACTCAACCACTTCCACTCTTAGATCATTGCACCATAAAGGCTGTAGTTCAAGATGAGAACTAGTATGGCTCTTTGGAATAGCATAGGAAGTGTGCAGGGGACATAGAAAGGCTCAAAATTGCTGTCAAGATCAACAGGTGGTTTGCACTTAACAAAGAACTTTCAATGGTATAAAACAGACCAAAAGTGGGCATATAAAAGGCATTCATTGTTTACATGCACTTTAAATCCCAACTACCAAGACAGCATTTATATACTGTATTTTAATCAAAACTAGCTCATTGACTGCTTTCAGGATTTTTGGTTTTATCTCAATCCTTCTCCCTTACATCTTGGCTTTCTCTAATGACTCGCAAGTCATTGACCTATCTCTAGTAATTTGATTAAAGGAAACCTGAGCTGAGATAGATATACAGTGCATCCAGGTACCCAATAATGCAGTTATAGAGGACTGGACCTACGGTACAAAGATTAATTTAATACTATATCAAGGTAAAAGAAAAATTTCTGATCCAGTAATGCCTCCAAAAACTTGCTCATTGACGAGTTTCACTAAAATATTAGCTTCCTCAGGACAGATACTGGGTAGGTGCTGGTATATTTAAAAGCAAGAGAGTACATGTGTAAATATTCAATGTAGTATATATCTATACGAGTATGAATTATTATTGTTACAACATTTCTCCAGGAGGATTACATATACACAGAGACTAATTACATATAAACATAAATAAAACAACATGTATGCTTGCCTGGTAAACTTGTGGCTCAAGGTGTGGGAGAACTTGACCAAACTGACTAACAACCGAAAAAACTAAATTGCATATGTGTGTCTAGAGTGGTGGGATACACATATATCATGTGATCTATAATGCATGGGAACAAAACCTTCAGAGATGCACCAAAAAAATGATGGAACTGTTGGTCGCTGAGTACATGAAAAGTATTAAAGAGGTTGATGAAGAAATTAAACAACTTTATGCCCAAAATCAATTATTATGTTCAAACCCATTGTATAATGTGAAGGATGAAGAATTAAGTGATCATCTTGAACAATTCAACCTAATTAAAAACAGAGAGCAAAAATTTGCAAGAGACAAAATTGCGTTTGCAAATCATCAATCATATAGATGGTCTCTTCTGAATTTAAAATGCTCTGGTGGCTGGCGTCAAGGGGCACAGCAACCTAGGACCCAGAATGAACAGGAATTTAGGGGCTCAGATTCCTCTAATGCCTCTAATAACTCTCGATTCTCACAAGGTAAGGCTAGATCTCGTGGAAGAAATCGCAATCTGCAAAAGAAACCCTTTAATCACGATAATGGACATACACAAGGTGGTAATAAAATACTTTACGACGACTCACACCCATGGGTTCACAGGAACATACTAGATCCAACCCCAATGAGGAGACCTTGGGTACGTCTGCTCATAAATCCTCTACTCAGGTTAAACATGATAAGGGTAAGTCAAGCGCTGCACAATCTTCATCACTTTCTGGTACTATTACACCTTCGTTTTTTTCCGGCCCAAACGAGGGGGTGGTGCCTCCACCAAAAGAAAGGAAAGTAAGCAGCAACTTGGACCCGTTCATAGTCAAAACTCCTCAAGAAATTACATCTTGAATGTAATCAACCTGTCAGATTATAATTTGACTACTGCAGAAATAGAAGTACTAGGTTTGGGTCTAACCTTCTGTCCCACTCAGGAAATAGACCAATTTGAGACTATTAAGGGCCTAAACTTGTTTGCTCATAAGCTGACCTACAAGTGTTTATTTGATCAAGAGAGAAAGAGAAGGGATAAAGCCAAAAAGCTTAGAGATCAATGGAAAACTTTTTTCAGTGAGGGCTTTCCAAGCACTAAGAGATCTTACGGATCTTTTGGAAGAAAAATTTGAGCAGCAATCACAGATTTCCCAGGGTTTAGAGCAAAATGATGTTCCGAATGTCCCCACAATGCTTCACAAATTATTATGAAAAAGAAATCAGAGAAATGTCCCCCATTACAAACCAATCCAAATGTCCTGGCTTTTGTTACACAGGTCTCAAAGGAAATTGAAAAGCTACAAATATATCCCCATAATGTCGATAATTTGTCCCCCATTTGTTCAGAAACAGGCTTTACAAAAACTTTGTGCACAAGAGGGAATTATTATTAAACCCTCAGACAAAGGGGGCAATATTGTAATCATGGACAGAGTACAATATGTGGCTATGTGTAACAGGATCCTGGACAATGAGGAATGGTATAAAAAACACGCTAGTAAGGTTCAGAATGAATTCTTTCTACTTCTACTTCTATTGAATTTATATGAGGCCCTTCTCGGTAAACACATCCTATCATGCCCACTTTTTATTCTCTTCCTAAGACACATAAAAATCTGGTGTCCTCCTGGAAGACCAATTATATCCGGAAATGGTGCATACACTTCCTTCATATGTAACATCTAGAAAATATTCAAGTACCGATGGATACTATTCTAATGGCTATTAACATCGAAGCCCTGTATAGTAGCATTCCACAATCTGCGGGTCTGTCTGTTATACAGGATTTCCTGAGTGAGAGAAGTCAGGACACATGGTCCTTCAGTAAATGTATTCTTTCTATTTTGGAGCATATTTTGACAGGCAACGTTCTCACCTTTAACAATTCCCACTACCTCCAGGTGCAGGGGGTTGCAATGGGGACCTCCTGTGCCCCAACGTATGCCAACCTGTACCTGGGGGGGTGGGAACGTATGCTTTTCTCTGACGACGGGTATGCCAAATATTGGGACTCTATCCTAATGTGGAATAGGTATATAGATGATGTTTGATGTGGTGGACTGGGTCCACTGCTGATCTAGCTGAATTTATGCATGGTTTAGACCAGAATGCATTTAATTTAAAATTGACTATGCATCAAAGTAAGAAATCCATTATTGAAGGTGACGGAAAAATCAATACCACGCTATACCGAAAAGAAACAGCAGGGAACACCCTCTTACACGCTAACAGTTTCCATCCAACCCCTCTTATCAATAGTATCCCTTATGGACAATATCTCAGGTTACGTAGAATCTGCTCTAATGATATACTTTTTAAGCAAGAAGCAGACGAATTACGAATGAGACTGTCCGATAGGGGATACTCAAAGACAACGCTTGCAAAGGGTTACAAAAGAGCATCTAAACAGACCAGACAGGAAGCTCTATGTAACAGACCCCGACAAAATGAGAAAGATACCACCAGGATGATTACTACTTATACCCGCTCACACTTATATATACGATGAATACTTAAGAAACACTGCTTTCTTCTTACCAATGATCCCATCCTTTGCAAATATACAGATTCTAAACCTGATATTACTTTCAGGAGGGCAAGATAACTCAGGGACAGATTGATACAGAGCCATTTCATTGAGACAGCCAGGGAAGATATCACCTCGAGAGGAACCTGGCAATGTGGTTCATGCGCTTTTTGTCCATGGATATATGAATTTCATGCAATGTATCTGCCAATATTACACTCTACGATACACCACGTCAACTGTCAGACGGCGGGCGCGGTGTACATTATGTTTTGCGAATGTGGTAGTTTCTACATGGGCAAAACCAAACAAGCTTTCTGGCGTCAAATCAAGGATCATATATATTACATTAACAATAATCAACTGCTGACACCTATAGAACGACATGTAAATCAAAATGCATGCTGGTGACAGCAGTGTAGTAAAATTTGCAGCATTTGAACACATTCCAATGAACTCTTGAGGTGGTAATCTTGATAAAAAGATTCTACAAAGGGAAATGAGATGGATTCACACTGGCTGCTACCACTGCCCCTGGCCTCAATGATGCTATTAGCTACAAGCCTTTTCTTTAAAAATACTCATATCTCTTTCTTCACGGGAAGATATTTGTTCATTATGCTGTGTGTATGGATCTGTTACAGGGTGTAATGGAACCATCATCTAGTCTGGCCACAGCGGCCCCATGAGGGTTTTTTTTAAATTTATTTATATATATTTGTTTATTTTTACATTTATCTGTATGTCTGTCTTGTCGTGAGCTTGCCGGTTGCTTGTTGGAGGGAGTTTCCTGTTTTCGGGGATCCATGATGTTGATGCGTTTTTTGTTTTGCATGTGTGCGGCTTGCGTGGCGTTTATGCGATATATCATTTCACTATTTGCCGCATATGCCCTATTATGGAGGGCTTGTTCTTGTCCGTCCACTTATCTGGGGGTAGAGTTTTGGCGTTGGCCATTTGGTGTGTGTTTGCGTGGATATGTGTCATTATACTATGTGATTTTGTGTCCTAAAGTGTATATTTTTTATCCATTCCATTATTTATATTACAGGGGCACACTTTTCCCCTATGTATGCTGCAATACCAACTTGAGCCCCAATAAAAGGTCTCCCCCTATGTGATAAGTGCAGGTATTACACATTCAGGTGGGTCCGTGCGTTTTTGTTGTTTTTTTTAATATGCCAAATACCTAATAGTTTGCTATGCCCCCTCTTTTAGATATTCCATTCGCCTCTATACTTAAGGGGACTGTATACTTACCCATGTAATAACTTGGTCCGGTATACATGGGCCATCACTTGATACTATTGGTAAGTACCATTCATGTATACTCTCTGGATATCTTCTTTTGTAATTTTTCACTATTATACATACCCTATCTAAAGGGTTATTATCTGATTATTGACTTGGTTTATTTCTAGATATTGTATTGAACACATAGTGGGAATTTGTGACCACTTACCGCTGTGTGTGATTTATACTCAATTACCTATACATGACTACTATATACCAGGTGAGAGCTAAGTCTAATATAAATCGGTCTTTGAATTAGGGGAATTTTATAGCAGCACTTTAATCTATAACGCATATGTTTGTTGTTTTATTTAGTGGTATCTATTATAGACCACATGATATGTGTATCCCCCCGCTGTAGACACACACATGCAATTTCGTTTTTTCGGTTGTTTGTCAGTTTGGTCAAATTCTCCCATACCTTGAGCCACAAGTTTACCAGGCAAGCATACACATTGTTTTGTTTATATGTAATTAGTCTCTCTGTATACATACTCCTCCTGGAGAAATGTTGTGACAATCATAATTCATACTTGTATAGATATATACTACATTGAATACTTACACATGTACTCTCTTGCTTATAAATATACCAGCACCTACCCAGTATCTGTCCTGAGGAAGCTAATATTTTAGTGAAACACGTCAATGAGTAAGTTTTTGGAGGCGTTACTGGATCAGAAATTTTTCTTTTACCTTGATACAGTATTAAATTAATCTTTGTACCGTAGGTCCAGTCCTCTATAACTGCATTATTGGGTAACTGGTAACCGTGTCCATACAGGGTGTTTCTTTGCATGTTATTTATATGTTTTTTTAACTATGTTGTAATAAAATGTATACTTTTTTACTGATTCTCTCTCTCTCTCTCATTGTGTGCCCACAAAGTCCGCTAATTTTTTGACTTGGTCAATCCTTGAATATATGTTTTGGATGTCGGCATGGTGAAGGGTCTTCCCTACTTATTCTTGTTTATAAGGGAACTGATTGGTTGCTAATGACAAGAATAGGTCTTTTAAACACTTTCATACACAAGTGTCTTTTCTGTTTCAGTTAACTGTGTTTTGTTTTTTAGCATTTCACGCAAGTCCTAATGTGTGCAGAAGACGAAGTCGAGAAATTAAGATTGAGACTGAACCATGTGGAAACCACTGCTTCTTGTGGCTGGTTGGTGCACTTTTACCTTATCACAAGACTCTAAAAATACTATTTTTTAGGTGACATTCTTTTTATTTTTAACAGATATATTTTCGTAGGGGGGATAAGTGAAATCGGACTTGCTCTTTTACTCCTGTATGGATATTTTGCCAGCACACCAACAAGCTTGTTTCAAAATTCAAAGTGCTTTATTCTTGTATGTTCACATGGAAAAAAAAAAAAAAAACATTTCGGGACCTCCTAGGGTCCCTTACTCAAACATGTGATATCCTACTACTGTTGTACAATGTAATTAGTCGGGAGATGTTGTAGCACCCTTCTAACTACATTGTCGATTCCAATACGAACAACTGTTATCAGTAGTTTGCTGAGTGTTTATATCAACTTAGTTTAATAAAGCTGACACACTATGAAATGTGGAGACAATATGATGCTCACCTGCATCATGGTGAGGGATATATGATATACATTTAGTCTTACTATTTAGCCTGTCTGTGCACTGCAAGTGTTTGGAGTTGGCATAATTCACCCATTCACTTTTACATGACTAAAAAATTCCACACCCAACCTACATTACTTTTGCCATCTTGCTGTTTCATATTCAACAATATTTTTTCTTGTTACGAAAGAATCAGCTTCTAACCTCAGCTTGGTAAATTAAGCTTTGACAATAAAATCTAGAAGCTGTGCGCATCAGTTTTAGTAAATCACCCCACTGTGTTTCAATTAAGGGAGATTATTGCTGGTGTATTACATTTAAACTCCATGAAGTGAAGGAGAAATATAAAAAAACTTTTTTGACCTTTTGCGACATGAGCTTCAGTGGAGATCATAAGCCAGTGGGGAGCATGGAAAATAATGTGGTAGCACAACAACAAGAAACAACAAAATATTGGGATTTTATAGGTGTGGAAACCTCCTCCTAGAATGATGAATCTTACAACGTGATATTAAAATCTCATTTTATTCTAAATTGTTTAAATTGTGTCTATACCAAATAATAGACATATTGAAAAAAACAAGAGTTATACAGTGTAACTCTATTAGATTAGACAAACTTCCCCCTCTCCAAAGTATAGTAATTCCAATAGAGACAAATGTATTATGTAGTCATGGATAACCATGGCAAACAATATTTCACATACATGAGGAGATGCACAACCCGACTTGTTTCACCGTGTCGGCTTCTTCAGGGATTTCTTTGGAGGAGAATGAATGTGGTAGAGTTGCTGTAAAAGAAACAAAGGATACAAATAATATACATTCACAAATGTTCCTAAGTTGTTAAACAATTGATATCATGATGGTTGTTCTACAGTAGTTAAAAAACTTACATCTGGTATGTATTGCCTTTGGAAAGTCCCTTAGGGGCATTACACACTCCTGCCAGAGCACTATAATGTGGACCAGGCATCTGTCTGTCAGGTGGACCTGGGGTAAGCTATATATGTTATTAGCTGTATAGTTTTCTGGCCTGATTGCTTAGTTATAGTATCAACTAATGTATCTATTGATAAAATTCCAGTGTCTGACAACGTTGAAATCTTGCTGTCTTCAATTTATGCACAAGATGGCTATACTGAGTAGATGATATACATATGTATAGTGTCTAGTATATTGTTTGCATGGTGGCCACTAGATGGCAGCAATCAGGAATTTTTACGCAGTGTACTGTCTGATCCCCTTATGACACTTTACATATATTTAATGGTTTCGGTTTGTGAGCTCATGGCGGGACTGGGTGGTACTATGTGCCCCGACTGTCTTGCTCTTCGTCCAGATGGATGGATGGGTAAGGGATTGATCTGGGCGCTGTTAGGCCGTTACCGCTTGTGCGGTAGCATATTTAGCAATGTCAGGCTCGCAGCTGTTTTAGCTGAGCACTGACGTCTTAGGGAGGCGGTTTTGGAGCAAATTTCACTCTATTTAAGGGTGGAATGATTGTTTGCACAAGTGGGTCATTATTTGGAGGTACTTTCAATGGTAGCAGTTGTATCCAGCTCGAGTTAGGTGAAAAGTGTGGATGGTTTAGCTGTGACATGCTCTACGTGGGAGATAAAGTATGAAAATTGTGTTTGACTAGATGATATGGAATGTGCAGGCCTTCTGGGAAGGTAAATGAGTATTGATTCTCCTATATTTCAGATCTGATACTGTGCGCTATATCCCAGCCAGTGGAATCTGCCTACCTTGTTTGTTCATGGATTTGAACAGAAGCTTTCTTTTCTAGGTATGTTTTATATGATGGAGAGTAAATGGCTAAACTTTGCTTTGAGTGGAGGGTATGTTATAGTTGTGTGTCATCTATCTTCCCCTTTTTTCAGTACCTTTTGGTTAAACATTGAACAGCTTGAATTGCCAATCCCTATGTATTGGACCAGTATTTGGCTTTTGGGATAAGCCCTTCCATTCGACTCCAGGTACGCCTGACATAGACAGACGCCCGGTCCACATTATCATGCTTTGGCAGGAATGTGTAATACCCCCAAGGGGCTTCCCAAAAAGAATACATACAAGATGTAAGGTTTTAACTACTGTATAGCAACCATTGTGATATCAATTGTTTATGAACTTAGGAACATTTGTGAATGTATATTTTTTGTATCCATTTGTTTCTTTTACAGCAACTCTACTACATCCATTTCCCGCTAAAGAATACCCTGAAGAAGCCGACAAGGCAAAACGCGTCAGTATGCATCTCCTCATATATGTATCTCCTCATATATGTGGAATATTGTTTGCCATGGTTATCCATGACTGCATAATACATTTGTCTATAGAGGAATTACTATACTTTGGAGAGGGGGAAGTTTGTCTAATCTATTAGAGTTACACTGTATAAATCTTGTTTTTTTTTCAATATGTCTAGTATTTGGAAGAGACAAAATTTGAACAATTTATAATAAAATTAAATTGTAATATCACATTGTAAGATTCATCATTCTAGGAGGAGGTTTTAGCACCTGTAAAGTCCCAAAATTTTGTTTATTGTCGTGTATCTTTACTTGGGGATGTGATGCTGATTGTCCACTAAGTACATTATGATTATATAGATTTGATTAGTCTTCAACTTTCAATCTTTTAGGAGGGTGCCAAAGAGTATGCTGTATTGAACAACCCAAGATTGAAGTGTTTGGGAAGACGTCGAAGGAAAAATCCAACCAATGCTACTTCCAGCTCTGGTGCTTCCACTTCTGGCTTGGCAGAGGCCAAAGAAGGCGATAGTGATCGAGACACTGGAAATGAATGTGCTTCCAGTTCTTCTGGTGAGGAGAAAAGTGTGGGGGCCAAGAGATTACACATGAGGAGAGATTCTGGAGAAAGTTGTAGAGGATATTAATAGCCAATGTAAGGCCTAGCTGGTAAATGATGGTAGTGTAGATGATGCAGTATACTGTATTTCTGTTTTTTTGGAAAAGGAAAGATTTTTTTTAAAAAGAGACATCCTTTTGGCCTTTTTCACATTGCTCACAAATAGTATATAAATAGCAAACTACTGTGTTGTAAAGCACATGTCATTAGCTAAATAAAACTGTTATACAAATAAAAAACATTCCATTTGCATTGTTGAGCACAGACTTGGAACTGACCTTGGCTATTACTGCTAGGAGTAGTGCACAAGACCTCCCCTGTGTGACAGCGTTATATGCTGAATAGCTATAAATGTTACTTCAGGTTTGAATTCATTATATTTCAATATAATGCACTGGTGCAATAAAAACTAACAGATCTCGCTGCCCATCTGCTGTAAACATTTGTCAGGAGTAGAGAGGGATTATGGGTATTACGAGGTTACATTAGGGAGATTGGCAATAATAAAATCCTGCAAAATTGAATTCAAAGTGCCTAGGCAAAATAAAAATAAAACATATACGGCACATCTCAGGAATACAGAGACATTTTCACGTTTTGTCCCTCTAAAAACACTAGTACTGAAAAATATTTGTTAATAATGTGCCAGAAATTCTGTGAGCTCCTAATTTCCTGTTTGAGCGGACGACTCTGCCTGTTGCCCTGAAATACCAAGCAAAGTTGCCAGCCCTTCCTGCTTTCTCCTCTTATGGACTACAGAACACTTCATGTTACATTATTGAGATGAGAAGAGAGGGAGGTATTTTGTAGTAGCAGAGGAGAACTGGGCAGGGCTGACAACAATGGTTGAAATTTCCCTGCAGCAGAGGCACTGTCATCAGCTCAAACAGGAAGTTAGGTGCTTACTGGATTTCTGGCCAAACAGGTATTTTTCTGTACTTTCAGCGATATTAAAAGGAAGAAACCTGGGGAAATGTTCATGCATTACAGGTTTGTGCTGCATTATATTCTTTCTATCACCTATTGAGAGGCACAGCTTGATGGTATTAAGGCAAACAGCCACGTACAGGAGAAATAGACACTAGGCTCGTAGAAAGTGAAGGCATATGCCTTTTTAAGGTTATAACCTCTTTCACCTCTCACATTGCCAGTTGTCTTTTGCTTGATTGGAATAATTTCTATTATTGCTGCTGGTAGATACATATCTGGTGTTATAGTTACATAGGTTGAAAAACACAAGTCTGTCTTGTTTAGTGAGTATAGAAAATAAATATGTAGAAAACTTCCATGTACAGAATCCTATAGTCACAGTTAATCCAGAGGAAAACCTAAAACACCCCTCTAAAGCATGGTCCAATTTGCTTCCTGACCCCTCTAAGGCAATTTGATACTCCCTGGATCAACAGTTGCTGATGTTATTTCCTATAAATGTTAATATCTAGTTATATAGTATCTCACAAAAGTGTGTACACTTCTCGTATTTTTGTAAATATTTTATTCTATATTTTCATGTGACAACACTGAAGAAATGACACTTTGCTACAATGTAAAGTAGTGAGTGTACAGCTTGTATAACAGTGTAAATTTGCTGTCCCCTCAAAATAACTCAACATGCAGCCATTAATGTCTAAACCGCTGGCAACAAAAGTGAGTACACCCCTAAGTGAAAATGGCCAAATTGTGCCCAAAGTGTGAATATTTTGTGTGGCAACCATTATTTTCCAGCACTGCCTTAACCCTCTTGGGCATGGAGTTCACCAGAGCTTTCACAGGTTGCCACTGGAGTCCTCTTCCACTCCTCCATGATGACATCACAGAGCTGGTGGATGTTAGAGACCTTGCGCTCCTCCACCTTCTGTTTGAGGATGCCCCACAGATGCTTAATAGGGTTTAGATCTGGAGACATGCTTGGACAGTCCATCACCTTTACCTTTTTATCAAGACAGTTGTCGTCTTGGAGGCGTGTTTGGGCTTGTTATTATGCTGGAATACTGCCCTGCAGCCCAGACTTCGAAGGGAAGGGATCATGCTCTGCTTCAGTATGTCACAGGACATGTTGGCATTCATGGTTCCCTCATTGAACCCTCAAAAAAATCCTTGTACCTATATTGTTCAGGGATGCTTGTCTTGATTTTGTCACCAATCCACATTACCACACTCTACACAGCCATTAATGTCTAAACCACTGGCAACAAAAGTGAGTACACTCCTAAGTGAAAATGTCTAAATTGGGCCCAAACTCAAAATTTTGTGTGGCCACCATTATTTTTCAGCACTGCCTTAACCCTCTTGGGCATAGAGTTTACCAGAGCTTTACAGGTTGCCACTGGATTCCTCTTCCACTCCTCCATGGCGACATCACAGAGCTGGTGGATGTTAGAGACCTTGCACTCCTCCACATTAAGTTTGAGGATACCCCACATATGCTTAATAGGGTTTAGGTCATGCAGCCCCAGACCATTACACTCCCACCACTATGCTTGACTGTAGTCAAGACACACTTGTCTTTGTACTCCTCACTTGCTTGCCCCCACACATGCTTGACACCATCTGAACCAAATAAGTTTATCTTGGTCTCATCAGACCACAGGACATGGTTCCAGTAATCCATGTCCTTAGTCTGCTTGACTTCAGCAAACTGTTTACAGGCTTTCTTGTGCATCATCTTTAGAAGAGGCTTCCTTCTGGGAGGACATTATGCAGACCAATTTGATGCAGTGTGTGGCGTATGGTCTAAGCACTGACAGGCTGACCCCCCCACCCCTTCAACCTCTGTAGCAATGCTGGCAGCACTCATATGTCTATTTCCCAAGGACAACCTCTGGATATGACACTGAGCATGTGCACTCAACTTCTTTGGTCGATCATGGCAAGGCCTGTTCTCAGTGGAACCTGTCCTGTTAAACCACTGTATGCCCTTGGCCACCGCGCTGCAGCCCAGTTTCAGGGTCTTGGCAATCTACATAGCCTAAGCCATCTTTATGTAAAGCAACAATATTTTTTTTTTAAAGATCCTCAGAGTTCTTTGCCATGAGGTGCCATGTTGAATTGCCAGTGACCAGTATGAGAGAGTGAGAGCAATAACACCAAATTTTTACACACCTGCTCCCCATACACACTTGAGACCTTGTAACACTAATGAGTTACATGACAGCGGGGAGGCAAAATGGCTAATTGGGCCCAATTTGGACATTTTCACTTAGGGGTGTACTTACTTTTGTTGCCAGCAGTTTAGACATGAATGACTATGTGTTGAGTAATTTTGAGGGGACAGCAAATTTATACTCTTATGCAAGCTGTACACTCACTACTTTACATTGTAGCAAAGTGTTATTTCTTTAGTGTTGTCACATGAAAAGATATAATAAAATATTCACAAAATTGTGAGGGGTCTACTCACTTTTGTGAGATACTGTATATTGTGCATTTAATAATTCATCCATCTCTTTCTTTAACGCAATCTACTGAGCTTGCAAGAGATAGTTTCTGAGGGAGTCTATTCTATATTTCAGAGCTCTTACTATAAAGAAGACTTTCCATATGTGGAGGTTAAAGGAGAAGTGTAAGATTCTAATTTTTTTTTTTTATCATACTCACATCCCTGCTGCAGCATTGGTCGTTAGCCTACTATCTGCTGATTCTGGGTCACAGGGGAGCACAAGTAGGTGCATTCCTGTGACTCAGAAGAGAAGTGTGACCAAAAGCTTCGTCCACACTTCTCTTTTAAATCTATTCTCCTCTAGATGTAAAGATTCTTGTCCTTTTGTAATAGTCTTAAAGTAAGTTAAGTCTACTCCAAGTTCGTTCACTATATGGACCACTTACGTATTTACATAGTTATCATATTCTCTTCTTGAGAGAGAATACATTTAGTTCAGCTGATCTTTCCTCATAGCTGAGGTTCTCAATGCCTCTTTATCAGTTTGGTTGTTCTTCTCTGCAACTTCTGTAGTTTCTCAATATCTTAAAGCAACTTGACAGTTACATGGGAGTTGTAAAAAATTGAGCTCTGGCATTCACATGAAAATGACAAAACCATCAATCATGATGGAAGTACATATTGTATAAAATCTTAATAAAATTGCATTTTACTGCAAAAATTGGTCTTCCACATAAAACTCCTACGTTTTTCGACCTTTCTAATTGTGGTCTTCTTCAGGGGTGCATTTTATTCTATGCAGAGAAAAGAGGAAGTATTTTACATTTTAATAATCATTTGATTTGTTTGCTAAAATATCTAATCATACAAAAAAAAAATGTATATTTACCAATCGAGACAATAAGAGAGAAAAAAACATGGCCTATAGCCAGAGATTTCTTTAAAAGCTCATTTCAGCGATCCCAAAAACATTAGTGTGTCGTCTCCACCTCCCCGGCATGGACCCCGCAGTCAAGGAACTTACAAGAGACCGTTTGTTTGGACCCCCAGAAGAGGAGATGAGGAGGGGAGCGAGCAGGCACCTGTAGTGTATCATAATGGGCTTACTATTTTTGCATTAAATTCAAAAATAAAGAAAATATTTAGGATATTTGGGATATTGCTACAGTGAATGACCAATGATTGGATATTTAAATCATTGGTTATCATTAATATGTAAAAATGTAAAAAGATTTAATTATATATTTATATTTATGGCGACAATGAAAGCTCATATAAGTGCCATTGTAATTTGAAATGTGAAAATGATAAAATAGAAAACATTGAATTAAATTAATGTGAGAAGAGTGTGAAATACAATGAATTGAAATGGTGCAATAAAAGGTGCTATGTTATGAATAATTAATTTTGAACTGAACATTAAAAACAGAATAGTGGAAAACTAATAATAAGGATAATAAATAAGTGCTGACAATACCTTAGGTGATGTGACAAGAGTGTGAAATACAATGAATTGAAATGGTGCAATAAAAGGTGCTATGTTATGAATAATTCATTTTGAACTGAACGTTAAGAACAGAATAGTTGAAAACTAATAATAAGGATAATAAATAAGTGCTGACAATACCTTAGGTGATGTGAGCATACATATATGACACGCAGTTGGAATGATAAAGTAACAGTGCAGATGTAGGAGCGTGGATAGCTTCCAAAAATCTGTATCTATATTTGTGAAGATTCAAATATTAGTAACTTTAAAAGTTGTTTTAAATTCAAAGTGGCATTACCATCTCTATCCCAAAGACTTACTTGTTAGCAGAGTTTTCAATGTATCTGTGCGTCAGCAGCTCACTGGGATCTCTCCAGGATCCATAAGAGCTGTTAACATATATATACTTCCTTGATTTTCTAATTGAGTGTAGGTGCCTGTCTCTCAAAACTCCCCTCTCCAAAACCATCTGTGTGTTTCGACCGCCATCATGGCAGTCTCCTCGGCATTCGGGAAGGCACTGCCCCGGGAAACTTCCGTCATTTCCGTGACAAACGTGTGACGTCACGTGCTGCAGCATGCGCGCAATGTCGTATGACGTCCGGCAATGATCGCGGGGCGCCGCCGGCATGGCAATACTCCCTCTAGTGGTGCTGATGAAGTTTGCACCAATCTGGAGAAAAAAATGGGAGAAAACAGCTGCTTCTCCCTTACCGTGCGGGTTACCCACCAATGGATGCAGGGAGGACACTGGATCGGGATGCTGATAGGAACTACAAAACAGAATACATAGTTACAAAGTACATAAAGATAAATATATCATTAATATTTTAAACAATACATAATTGCAAAATACATACAGAAAAATGTTACTTAGTACTCTGCAATTCAAACATATTTTTACATTAATTTAGTTTATTTTAGGGTGTACCCAAAGCCCGGCTGAATTTTTTATTCCCTTTCATCTTCCCAGAAAATAATAATTAAAGTACATAAAAAAAAATTTGTTCATGGAGTCAAAATATTTTATCCCATTTAATTAGTTTTGCCCGACACAAATCTTTTTAGGATAGTGGCATCCCTTTCATCTTCCCAGAAAATAATAATTAAAGTACATCAAAAAAGATTTGTTCATGGAGTCAAAATATATTATCCCATTTAATTAGTTTTGCCAGACACAAATCCTTTTAGGAAAGGGGAAAATGTTATGGATTAATTTAGGCCAGAAAAGATGGTGGCTTGTAATTTAAAAATCCAGCGTTGCTCGTGTTTAAGCAACACTTTATTCCAGTCTCCACCTCGATCAGAAATGTGTATTCTTTCGAGGGCAACAAAGGTAACTTTTGGCATTTGATAGTGATGATGTGAGACTACATGCCTACCCACTGGTAGATGTCTGCTTCCAATTTCCATACTGTATATGTGTTGAGAAATTCATTGCCAAAATTGTTGTTTTGTCTTGTCCACATAATATGCCCCGCATTCGCAAGACATCATGTAGACGACCCAAGAAGTTTGGCAATTGGCAAAATGCTTGGAGTCAAACATTTCTCCATTGGCAAATAGGAAAGACTTCTCTCTCCTAATAAGGTAACAGTGTGAACAATGTCCACAGGGGAAGGAACCATATATAGGACAATGTTTTTTTTAAATGGATTTAACCTTATATTCGCTCTGAACCAGTTTGTCTTTAATCGAAGAAGCAAGTTTGTACGTGCTCAAAGGATTAGTTGATATAAATTGCTCTGGTCATCTGTCAGAATCGACCAATATTTTTTAATTAATTCTTTAATTACTGTGTGTTGGCATGAATAGCGCAGAATGATCGTCATAGGGTCAAAATTAGAATTCTTTTTGGATTTTGGTTGAAATAAGAGAATTTGACGTGACTGACCAAACGTTTTATTGTAAGCCTTCCATAGACACGAACGACTATATCCCCATGCTAATAATCTGTCCTGGAGTTTACCCGCTTCTTGCCTAAACAACTCATTATTAGAACCGTTCCTTCGCAGCCAAAGATACTGTTCATAGGGAATCAAGTCTTTTAAGGGGATAGGATGAAAACTTTCAGCATGCAATACTGTATTACCAGCAGTGTTTTTTTTCGTAATAAGGTACTCCCTATCTCCCCTCTGAGTCACAAATTATTTGGACATCCTAGAAGGTGGTAGTTTGTTTGTCATATGCCATTGTAAATGTTAGATTGAACTTATTAATATTAATTTTCTGAAAGAACTCCTTTAAGGTGTCCTCCGATCCCTTCCATATGGGAACTGCGAAGGAACTGTTCTAATAATGAGTTGTTTAGACAAGAAGCGGGTAAACTCCAGGACAGATTATTAGCACGGGGATATAGTCGTTCGTGTCTACGAAAGGCTTACAATAAAACGATTGGTCAGTCACGTCAAAATCTCTTATTTCAACCAAAATCCAAAAAGAATTCTAATTTTGACCCCATGAGGATCATTATGTGCTATTCAAGCCAACACACAGTAATTGTTAAAACATATTGGTCTATTCTGACAGATGACCAGAACAATTTATATCAACTAATCCTTTGAGCACGTACAAACTTGCTTCTTCGATTAAAGACAAACTGGTTCAGAGCGAATATAAGGTTAAATCCATTTCAAAAAAACATTGTCTTATATTTGGTTCCTTCCCCTGTGGACATTGTTCACACTATTACCTTATTAGTAGAGAGAAGTCTTTCCTATTTCCCAATGGAGAAATGTTTGACCCCAAGCATTTTGCCAATTGCCAAACTAAAGTAAGGTGATCTGATCTTTCACACCATCACCACTAACAGTTAATGATGTTGGATAAAACGACACCCGGCGAGTTTAGGTAAGTAGCCTACTTACCAAACCATCATGACCTCTTTAGTTAAAAAGATAGGTCAGGTGGTGCTTTATATGACCATGGTCTGTGGTCTTTACTGGTGTCAGGTGGATATCCCAAATGAAGTTCCGCCAGAATAGTAATTCAGAAAAAAAAGTGGAAAACGCAATGTCATAGAATGATTCTGTTTATCAAAAAAAGTCTAAAAACAACAGGCCAAGTGGCCGCTTACTTTGTAAGTGCCTTGCCTCGGCACTGAAGGTTACAGGCTCAGCATAAATCAGGTGAAGTCTGAAGCAGCCGACCCCACTTGCTCTCGCTAGTCGCGAGTGGCGTGCGTTCCACCGCTTGGTCAGCCGAAACTGGAAGTGGCCGAGAAGGATTGTGTGACCAGGTAATGCCTCGACGTACGTTTCTTTGTAATGATGTCATCAGGAAGCATCCTGGTCACTGTATGGATATGATTTTATTTCCCCTGGTGTTGTAGGATTGGTTAAACTAAAATGGAAGACTGGTGACATCTATTGGACAAATACCAGACTGAGATCAGTTAAATTGGAAATTAGAGGGCCAATGCCATCTAGAGGATGAAAAAAATAATTCATAAAAGCAAGGGTGAGCCTTGCAGTTCACACTTCACCTGGACGTAACATTAATAAAGATACAAATAAAAATAGAAATAGATGACAACTAATAAGTAGTAGATGAACATAGCTTGTATATAGGATAAACTCAAAAATAAAATGAATTTTATACCTATTCTAATAATATGATAAAAATGAAATTAAGAACATTAGTAATAACTAGATGGCGTCTAATTGGTATCGCCATCTTGTAGATATTGACTGGTAACCCATTGTCTATGACCAACACAATAAGTAACACTAATCACAGTTTAATAGTCATTGGGTTATATATAATCTCCAAATCCAAATATTAATTTAATCAGCACATAACCAATAATGGCTGATATCACTCACAATCATTTAAAGATAGTTGGTACATATCAATCATTGGTTAAAAAACAATTTAGATCAACGTCTATATTGAGGCCTGCCGACTGTAAAGTATCCCAATTATACAGCTGTTTTGTTTTGTGATACAATTTTTTTTTAAATTAGTCCCTCTCCAATGTTTTTTTACCTTGTCTTGATTGTGGAATAATGTAAAATGATTGGATACACTGTTTTGGGAAGCCATTGGCAATGTTGGCTATGTGTTCGTTGATTCTGACACGTAATTTCTGTGTTATTCTGCCTACCTACTGTTTTGGGCATGGGTATTCCAAAACATCGGTAACATTTTCTGAATCACAAGTGATTAAGGATTTAATTTTAAAATTATGTTTAGTTACTACTGATTGGAAACTTTGAATTTTTCTTTTAGTTCTTTTTGAAGTTTTACATGCTTTACACCTAGTTCAATAATGGAAACCCTCCCCATCTAGGAAGGTGCACTAGGTGTAAAGTATGTAAAACTTCAAAAACTCACTAATACAGATACAGATTTTTGGAAGCTATCCACGCTTCTCCATCTTCACTGTTACTTTATCATTCCAACTAGTTGTCATATATGTATGCTCACATCACCTAAGGTATTTTGAGCACTTATTTATTATCCTTATTATTAGTTTTCAACTATTCTGTTCTTAATGAGGAGTTCCACCCAGGGGGTCGGGTAAAAAAAAAAAAAATTAAGTCAGCAGCTACAAATACTGCAGCTGCTGACTTTTAATTGGACACTTACCTGTCCCTGGGTCCAGCGATGCGGGGGATCGAAGCCCTGCTCGTCTCCCCCCCCGTTCAGCGGCGCCGGCATTGCAACTGTGGGCGCCGGGCTGTGGCTTCACAGCCTGGCACCCACTGCACATGCGCGAGCGGCGCTGCGCGCCGTGATTGGCCGCTCAGTCACCTGGGACCTGTAATGGGTCCCAGATGATTGACAAGGGCGAGGGAGCAGAGCGGAGCCCTTCCTGTGCCGAGGGGGAAGTGATGTCACCAGCCCAGGCACTGGAAGGGGCAGACTACGAGGGACCCCCTAGCAACAGGCATTATCCTGATACCAGACAGACCTCTTAAGACACCCCGGGACACAGACAGCATGTCCTCGACAAAAGCACAAAAATCCGCCGCGGCTAAGTTGGATCAATACCGCCGGCAAGAAAGAAAGGAGATTTAGGAAGATGGCGGCGCTGTTAATGCTGGAGAGGAGCGATCAGCGGGAGATAGACAAGCTGCTAGAAGCAATAACCTTCTGCCGAACCTCACTCACAGCACAGATAGAAGAAGTCAAGGTAGACATCTCTTTAATAAGGCAAGACTTTCAAAAACTTTGAGAACGGGTTAAGGTTACTGAGACCCGCCTGAACACTGTGGAGGATGCTATCCTGCCATTACAATCGGGCTCAGACCGCATGCAGCGACAGATCCAGCAACTGTTCTCCGAGCAAGACGACATGGAGAACAGGATCAGGAGGTGTAATCTTCGCCTGATCGGCCTCCCGGAGGAGAGCAGAAGGTAAAGATCCTACCACATTCCTGGAGCAGTTGCTCATTACATCATACAGTGGAGAGGCCTTCTCCCCCATGCTGGCCAGACCACCCCCGCAAGGAGCCCCTGCGCACTTTTATTGCTAAGCTACTAAATTACAAGGACAGAGATGCGGTCCTGAGACTGGCCAGAGAGAGGGGTAATATCCCCTTTGGAAACGTCAAAGTTGCCGTCTTTCCTGACTTTTCTGCAGATGTCCAGCGTCACCGCCAGAATTTCATGGAAACCGAGCGCAGATTGAGAAAACTACATATTAAATATGCCATGCTGTTCCCGGTACGGCTTAGAGTGGAACACGATGGCCGAGCATCCTTTTTTGAAGACCCCGAAGAGTTAATTGCCTGGATAGAACGCCACGCTGCTCCTGAGAAGTCGGATTAAAGCTTTTGTGAGTATAAAGCTCATTGCCATGCCTATGCATAGAATGTCCAATGTTAATTATACAGAGACCTATGGTCAACCCAGCCTTTTGAACCATACTTTGCAGCACCTTGCTTTCCACCTGTTGTTACTGTTGTGGAACTAGTTGAATAAGGCTGCCGTGGCTAAACACTCTGTCACATCACCCTGCCCCTCATAGGACATGTGCAAATCTGGAATTGTGGGACATTGACCACACACACTGAACTGAGTTATCTTGTAATGTCCCCCCTCAGGGACATACAAACCATTCCTAAAGCTACTCAGGTAGCAGGAGCCTCGGGACTGCAACAGTCTTACCACCTACATGTAAAGTGCAGCGAGACTTTCCCCCATGCACTCCCAAGAAAAGCGGTTCAGATAATTGTGGCCACTATAGAACCAGGGACTTCACTACCCAGAGAAATAGCTTCCTTCACTTAGGGCTGTCACCCTGGTATGATACTAAGTTGCCATGGTTCTACACATTTTACCTATATTTTATGTTTAAACTTACTGTTCTTTGTTGGTATGCAGTTCAAGTTTTGTTATGGGATTATGCCCACACCAGTTGGGGAGAGTGTAGTGCAGGGAGGGGGGGGATAACACTTTAGTTGAACTCAAGCATATATTATATGCTCCACATACAGGTAATACAACTATTCTTACTGCTGAATTGGTGCATGTATACTACTTTGTGTTTTCTAGTCTTTGTGACTCATGCGAATCGGACGATTCCTAAGGCCAGATCTAAGAGTGAAAGGAGAGTTAGTGTGCCTGGGTTACATCATTATATAAAGATTTATAAATGGCTTCTCTAAAACTTCTTACCTGGAATGTGAGGGGCCTGTGCGAGAAGATTAAACGATTGGCAGCCTTCACATTTCTTAAGAAACAGGGAGCAGTTGTGGTGGTGCTGGTTGAAACACATGTGGAGGGAAGACTTCAGATGGCACTCCGACGCCCATGGGTGGGGTGGACGTTCTATTCAGCCCACACATCCCATTCCAGGGGAATGTCCATACTTATTGCCAAATCAGTACACTTCGAACTAGGTGAAATTTGCACTGATACACAAGGCCGATATGTGTTCCTATCCGCCAGTAGTTCTTATACCTAAGCCAGGTAAGGATCCAGGTTATCCAGAGTCATATCGCCCTATTTCTCTATTGCAGGTCGACATTAAAATCCTAACTAAAGCACTCTCCACACGCCTCAACCAAGTCATACTTTCCCTGATACTCACAGACCAAGCAGGATTCATTCCGGGTCGCAATACCTCTTTCAATCTTCTAAAACTCTTTATCAATCTACAAGCTACACATAATAATGTTGGAACATGGGTGGTGGTGACTCTCGATACAGCCAAGGCGTTCAACTCGGTTCAGTGGAAATATCTCTGAAGATGTCTCGAGGGATATGGCTTTGGTCCAAGGTTCATTCGATGGGTTCAACTGCTATATCAAAACCCAGCAGCTAAAGTGGTGGCGAATAGATGGCCGTCTCCAGTGTTTGACCTCAGCAGAGGCACGAGACAGGGCTGTACACTCTCCCCACTACTATATGCTCTAGCTGCAGAACCCCTCGCCATGTCTATCTAGCTGACTCTGGCCCCTTCCTTCACAATGCCCTTCAAACAATCAAACAATTTGGGAGATTCTCTGGACTCAAGATAAACTGAGGAAAGTCCCAAATTCTACCAATTGATAAATAGAAGCAGAATATTTAGTGGGACTTTGAATGAGGAATAACGGGGCCCTTCAAGTCCTCTCCTTCATCCCGGTTCAATAGTAAAAAAATGGGGAGAATGGAAGGCGGGACTTTGATAAAGCACACGGGAGCAATGGAACAAATTGAATAAAAATCGCTTTTAATTGGTTCAGATTGTCATAAACTTATCATATTAAATTATTTTAAATTGTTATATTGTTATATGCAATTGTTATATATCTATAGTTATTACAATTCATTAGAACCAAATATTGCACATTGATTGACATTCCAACAAGTAGTTGATATATATTGTAGTATACATGGAATGATTAAAACATGATCACATGAAGTCACATTAGTAGCTTTACAGATTAATGTCAGACAAAAATAACACTGGATTAGGATAGGAAAAAAAAAATGAAAAGGAACGGCCATCAAAAGTTCATAAATGTATACACTCAGTTGTTGTTGGCTCTGCGTGTTTCAAGGCCCGTCAAAGTCCCGCCTTCTATTCTCCCTGTTTTTTTCTACCAATTGGTAGCTTCCCACCCACGGAGTCCCAAACCAACATGCCACTACAGAGGGTTGACATAATCAAATACCTGGGGGTTCACATATCTAGAACTCCAGCAGATTACATCTCATTGAACATAGAGCCCTTATTCTCCCTCATCAAAGCTAAGATACAAGCCTGGGCCGTCTACCACTGGGGGTTTGGGGTCGTATCAATTTAATTAAAATGGTACCTCTACCCAAAGTACTCTATGTCCTTTGGCACACCCCGACCTACTTAGCCCTAAAGTACTTGAAGTCAATTGAAGCCCTTCTTAAACCCTATGGGGGAATAATCGACACAAACTTAAGTGGCAAGCGCTTAAAATCCCCAACAGACATGGGTGGCACGACCCTCCCAGACTTCAACCACTACTACATCGCATCCCAATTATCCCAGCTTTTTCACATTGACAAGATTGACAGTGCATGGTTCCTCAATTTACTATGCCCTAAATGGGTGCAACTAACCACTAACCCAATCTACGCAATAGCAATGGGCACTGAGACTTCAGAGGCGGGAAGTGACAGGAAGTCTTTATTGTACCAGTACAGACGTATATGGGACCTAGCTAATACTAAATTAGGACTACCAACACATAATGACTACATCCCATTATGGTACAATAAGGGTTATATAAGGAATAAGGAATTTCAACATATCCAGGATTCAGAACTCTGGATCAAACACGGAATATTCTACATGCATCTCCTATTTTCAGATGGGGCTCTCAAGTCCTTTGATGTGCTCAGGGAATAATTTACACTGCACAACCACATGTCCTTCAGGTTCCTTCAGCTGAGACATGCAGCTCGTGCACAGTTCCCACACTCCCCTCCGCAACCCACTCCTAACCCCATCATAGCAATCATTAAGAACACAGATCCCAAAAAACTAATATCATGCTTTTACAGCATGCTTGGCACATCGATCTCTGCCAAAACAGCATACAGCCTGAAACCCTGATGGTAAGGAGAGGTGGAACCAATGGAGGATGAGGAGTGGGAGAAGGCGATGGAAACCTGTAAGGCTGTGTCCCCCAAGCTCAGACAGGCTGACACAAATATATATACTCCACCGGACATACCTCACCCTACTCAGAGTGGCTAGGTACAAAAGAGATCAACTCACCACATGCCCAAATGTGCAGCCTTGAAACAAGCACATTCTTTCACCTCATTTGGTCTTGTCCGAAAATATAAGGCCTCTGGAAGCAAGTTGTGATCTTCCTACATGACGACATGGGTTCCCCCCTAGCACTAGATTCAAAACAGTGCCTACTTGGGATATTTCCTGATGTCTCAGACAAATACACTAAAAAATTTCTTCAAGAAACTCTTTTTTCAGGTAGGAAAATCATAGCCAGAAAATGGATGAGATCAGTACCCCCAGACTTCACAGAATGGAGGGTAGACATAAACGCAAACCTTCCCTACAAGACATTCCTCTATATTAATAGAGGATGCGCAGACAAATACAACAATATTTGTGACCGATGGTTACAGGAATCTGAAACCTGCACCTAATTAATATAAAAAAATCCTGATACAATCACACCAATCTTGAGAGAATGTTGTATATTTTTATTCTGTACCAAGTGACAATGCCAATCGCACAAGGGTTCACTAACACCAATAATTGTATTACACATGGTATACCCTCCTTAAAATATGTGTATATAGCTGTATATATATATTGTACTTAACATGTATGCATATTTGTTCAATAAAAACTTTTGTTCAACGGGAAAAAAATGTAAAATACTTCCTTTTTTCTCTGCATAGAATAAAATACCCCCTCAAGAAGACCACAATTACAAAGGTTGAAACGCGTGAGGTTTTATGTGGAAGACCAATTTGGGCAGTAAAATGCAATTTTATGAAGATTTCATACAATATGTAGTTCCATCATGATTGATGGTTTTGTCATTTTCATGTGAATGCCAGAGCTCAATTTTTTTACAACTCCCATGCAATTGTCAAATTGCTTTTGATACAATAAAGAATTTTAATTAATGACCTTTGAATAATTTCTTGGCTGCTAAAAAAACCCATGAGGGAACTATTCCATTATATAAATGTTTCGGGGTGCGCAGCACTAGCAGCTCACACATATGTGTTTTTCTATTCTGTTTTCCAATATCTTTTTTGTTAATTGATGTCCAAAACGTATCTGCATGTTCCAGATGAGGTCTTACTGAAGCTTTGTATAGGGACAAAATGATGTCTATCTATCCTCTTTTATTACAAGAAAGTCTTACCTTAGAAACTGCAGCTTGGCATTGCTAGTATTCATAAGTCTATGATTTACCAGAACCTCCGGATCCTTCTCGACCATTGACTCCCAAATACATACAATTCTGGAAATCTCTACAGCCAACCAATGAGCACTGGTTGATTCAGTCCAGATAAATTACATACTGGAAGTCTCTCCAGCTAGCCAACAAGCGCACATTTTTCCAATTTGTATAATGGTGTTCTCTGCAACAGTACTGCTGTTGGCAGTGACATCCCAAATGTGTTCCAGCATGGACAGAACTTTAGGTTAGGCCAGTTTTTTTCTGGAGATTTTATGCTGAGTGTCAACACCAGGGCTGCAGCAGCTTTCCGGATCTTGTCCCTGAATTCTCCATTTATAAGTATGTTCTGTTACCTGTAGTTGTGGCTTAGATTGAAGCTGTGGGTGTCTCATAATAACTCTCTGCAGAGAAAAAAGCATTTTTTATTCTCTGCTTAGCCTGAGCACTGTTTTAGGCAACTGGAGGACTGGACAACCCTCTATATTTTTACAATGGGCTGTGCATTGTGTGTTACTTGACAGCAGTGTTGTTTACCCAAAATGCTTTCTGTAATCCTTACCATGTTCTAAATGCCGGATCAGTGGCTGGGACACCAAGAATGTTGCACTAGTTTATTCTGCATAAGGCTGCTTCCTTCCTCACTCTGTTAGTGTTTCTATAGTGTGTGGCACAGTATGAAAAAATGTGCTTCCCTTCCCACACTCCGCAAGCATTTGGGATAACTGCTGCAGTGGCTGTATAACAGACATGGCTGGCTGCTCTCCTTACAGCTCTTGTCTAGGACAAACTGTGACTGCCAAAAAACAGTACCTGCAACACAGACAGAAGTTTTGGCATGATCACTTTATTTTCCTGTCACTGTCTACAATTTGCTTTCTTTTTTCTCTGGGTGTTCATCCCTATCCCTATCCTTATCTTACTAAGGATGATTTTTCCTTGGAAAGAATTGATGTCTTCATTTGAAAATCTTCTAGCTCCTCCTGCTGGTAAGGCTCAAACGCCTGCAACTCATTCCCCAGTAGAATTTGATAGAGAGATATCTAATGCTTCTGAGACTGCTGGAAATCTTCCTGGGGACACATTATTAGACACTATGTCTCTCCCTTCCCTGGAAAAGGCAGTGTCCTCACTAGACTTGTGCGATTTGTTTCGTTCCAATTCCAAATGCGGACAAATTGTTCATTACAGGTACTCCTCACTTAGGGGACAGGTTCCATTCCAACGACCAGGTCGTTAAATGAATTGGTCGTTAGAGGAGTCACAAGTAATCAATATTTTAAGCCTTCTTAACTACTGTACTGTACTGTATTGTAAAAAAAAAGGCCTAAACACACAACTCCAGCTCAAAAACGTTGTTTTAATTTGCATAAGTACAGAACACAAATTCTGTACTGTACTGTACAATACAATGATGTATAGCGTGTCGTTCGGGTGGGGAGAACTGGTCGTAAGTCCGAGTGGCTGTTAAACAGCTAAGTCGTTAACCACTTCAGCCCGGAAGGTTTTACCCCCTTCCTGACCAGAGCACTTTTTACAATTTGACACTGCGCTGTTTTAACTGGTAATTGTGCGGTCATGCAATGCTGTACCCAAACAAAATTTGCGCCCTTTTTTTCCCCACAAATAGAGATTTCTTTTGGTGGTATTTGATCATCTCTGCATTTTTTTTTTTTGCGATGTAAACTAAAAAAGACCGAAAATTTTGAAAAAAATAATATTTTCTTCTTTGTGTTATAAAAAAAATACAATAAACTCAATTTTAGTTATACATTTAGGCCAAAATGCATTCAGCCACATGTCTCGGGTAAAAAAAAAAAATCAATAAGCGTATATTTATTGGTTTGCGCAAAAGTTATAGCGTCTACAAACTTGGGTACATTTTCTGGAATTTACGCAGCTTTTAGTTTGACTGCCTGTCTAATTTCTTGAGGTGCTATAATGGCAGGACAGTACAAAACACCCAACAAATGACCCCATTTTGGAAAGTAGACACCCCAAAGAGTTCGCTGAGAGGCATGCTGTTGAGCACATTGAATATTTTATTTTTTTGTCACAAGTGATTGAAAAATGACAACAAATAAAATAAAAATGTACACAAAGTTGTCATTGAAATGATATATTGCTCACACATACCATGAGTATATGTGGAATTACACCCTAAATTACATTCTGTTGCTTCTCATGAGTACAGGGATACCACATGTGTGGGACTCTTTGGCAGTCTCGCCGCGTACAGGACCCCGAAAACCAATCACCGCTTTCAGGCTTTCTAAAGGCGTAAAGTTTTGATTTCACTCCTCACTACCTATCACAGTTTTGGAGGCCATGAAATGCCAGATAGCACAACCCCCCCCCCCCCCCAAATCACCCCTTTTTGGAAAGTAGACACCCCAAGGCATTTGCTAAGAGGCATGGTGAGTATTTTGCAGCTCTCATTTGTTTTGGAAATTTAAGAAAGAAAAGGAAAATGTACAGTATCTCACAAAAATGAGTACACCCCTCACATTTTTGTAAATATTTTATATTTTATTATTAGCACAAACAGTCCTCCCCCCCAAATGACCCCATTTTAGAAAGTAGACACCCCAAGCTATTTGCTGAGAGGCATGTTGAGTATTTTGCAGATCTTGCTTTTTGTCACAAAGTTTTGAAAAAAGCTGCAAACTACTCACCATGCCTCTTAGCAAATACCTTGGGGGGGCGGGGGGTTGTGCTATCCTGACATTTCAGGGCCTCCACAACTAATAGGTAGTGAGGAGTGAAATCACCATTTTACGCCCTTAGAAATCGTGATTGGTTTTCAGGGTCATGTACACGGCTAGGCTCCCATAAAGTCCCACACATGTGGTATCCCTGTACTCAGGAGAAGCAGCAGAATGTATTTTGGGGTGTAATTCCACATATACCCATGTCATGTGTGAGCAAAAAAAAAAATTAATTTTCCAGAAACTTGTGGCAAAATATAAAATATTCCATGGACTCAACATGCCTATCAGCAAATAGCTTTGGATGTCTACTTTCCAAAAAGGGGTCAATTGGGGGCGGTTGGTGGTTCAGAACTGTCCTGGTATTTTATGCACAACATTAGAAGCTTATGCCACACATCACCAACTTTTCTAACCACTTCTGACACTTTTTGTTTACATGAAAACTTTTTTATTTATTTTTTTTTGCTAGAAGAATATTTGAAGCCCCCAAACTTTATATATATTTTTTTAAAGCAAAGGCCCAACAGATTAAAATGGTGGGTGTTGCAAATTTTTATTTCACACAGTATTTGCGCAGCGATTTTTTGAATGCAATTTTTTTGAAAAAAAAAAACACTTTTGAATTTTAATGCACTAAAACATACTATTGCCCAAATGTTTGGTAAAATATATGATGATGATCTTATGCCGAGTACATAGATACCAAACACAACATGCTTTAACCACTTGCCACCCAGGTCGATTCTGACATTCCTGTCCTACATGTATTTTTTTGCTAGAAAATTACATAGAACCCCCAAACATTATATACGTTTTTTTAAGCAAAGACCCTAGAGAATACAATGGCAGTCGTTGCAACTTTTTATCTCGTACAGTATTTGCGCAGCAATTTCTCAAACGTGTTTTTTTTTTTAACAAAAAAAAGAGTTTTGTGCTTTAAAAAAATCTAAACAGTAAAGTTAGCCCAATTTTTATGCAAAATGTGAAAGATGAAGTTACGCTGAATAAACAGATACCTAACATGTCACGCTTCAAAATTGCACACGCTCATGGAATGGCGTCAAACTTTGGTACTTAAAAATCCCCATAGGCGACGCTTTAAAATTTTTTACTGGTTACATGTTTTGAGTACCAGAGGAGGTCTAGGGCTAGAATAATTGCTCTCGCTCTAATGTTCACTATGATACCTCACATGTGTGGTTTGAACACCGTTTTCATATGACTTGCGTATGTGTTCGCTTCTGCGTGCGAGCACACGGGCACTTTAATTTTCTTTCTTTTTTTATTATTAATTTAATTTTACTTTTTTTTTGTTTGACACTTTTTAATTTTTTTTTAATCACTTTTATTACTATTACAAGGGATGTAAACATCCCTTGTAATAGGAATATGGCAGGATCAGCCCTCTTTACAGTGAGTTATGGTGTCAATAAGAAAAAAAACGATCTCAGCTTCCCAGCTGAGGCGGCGCAGTTTGTTTGAATGCAGAGGCCGGGCGTGACGTCATAACATCGCGCCCAGCCTCCAAAACATCATAGAGACTCTACATGCTAAACATCCGGGGCCAGCGGATCCTGTCTCCGACTCACCGATGGAAGCGCCAGATGGCGGCGGGAGGGGAGATGTCCTTTCTCGCCGCCCATAAAAACGATCAAGGTGCGGAACAGCCGCTATGATCATTCTGATGGTGTAAGGAATCGCCGGCTGAAAAAGCTGATATCTGAATGATACCTGTAGCTGCAGGCATCATTCAGATATACCCACACAAAGTCTAAGATGTCATATGATGGCCGGCAGGCAGGAAGTGGTTAAAATTGCGCACAAGCGTGCAGTGGCGACAAACGACATACATTTTTAAAAGCATTTAAAAGCCTTTACAGGTTGCCACTTTAGATTTACAGAGAAGGTCTACTGCTAAAATTACTGCCCTTGAGCTGACGTCCGTGGTGATACCTCACATACATGGTGCAATTGCTGTTTACATATGACAAAAGGCTGACGCTTGCGTTCGTATTTGCACGCGAGCACGGGGGGACAGGTTTGCTTTTTTTAAATTTTTTACTATTTATTTTATTTTTTTATTTTATTTTTACACTGTTTCTTTCATTTTTTTTTAAATCATTTTTATTGTTATCTCAGGGAATGTAAATATCCCCTATGATAGCAATAGGTAGTGACAGGTACTCTTTAAAAAAAAAATTGGGGTCTACTAAACTTTAGATCTCTCCTCTGCCTCAAAGCATCTGACCACACTAAGATCGGTGTGATAAGATGCTTTCCCAATTTCCCAATGGCAATGTTTATCCGGCGAAACCGAAGTCATGAAATGCTTGTAGCTTCCGGTTTCTTAGGCCATAGAGATGATTGGATCCTTTCTGCCCTTCAATCAGCTCTATGGTCAGCTGGCTGAACCACCAGCTGCATTCTGTCATGTACCTTGAAGGTGAGCCTGACGTGCAGAGGGAGACCTCTCGTACGGCTCTGGTTCCGGGATCACTGGAGTAAAAACTTTGACCCTCGGAGCACAGCGGGGTAGGGCAGCCTGCAGGTTCCGCTTGACTTAAGATGGAGTCCGCTTGGCAGACACAGGAACAGGCTTGATTGCTGCGGATGCAGGAATACTGAGAAGTAGCAGGCAAGTGCGCACAGATGCAGGACTTGTAGGCAGATGCACACGGATGCAGGACTTGTAGGCAGATGCCCACGGATGCAGGACTTGATGGCAGATGCACACAGATGCAGGACTTGTAGGCAGATGCACACAGATCCAAGACTTGTAGTCAGATGCACAAAGATGCAGGACTGCAGGCAGGAGCAGGGTCAGACAAGCCAGGTCACAGCAGCGGATCACTCAGACAGAAGCAGCAGGCATGGTCAAAGTCCAGGCAGGATCGGCAACAGGAGATCAAACAAACAGGAACACAGAGCAGGTCAAAGGCAAGCCAAGGGGTCAGGATTGGAGACAGCAGCTAGGTCAGGAGAAACCGGGTAACACTGGAGCAGATGCAGGTTCAGGATCAGGTACAGGATGAGCTACAGATCAGACAGCAAGGATGCATTCTGAAGAGGCCCCTTTTAAGGATCACTGGGCGCCATAGCTGTGTTACTGTGTGCGCGTCCGCGATGTTCGCATGCGCACTGGTGCACGTCTATTCACTGCTGAATGCCTATGGACTGGAACACATCCCAATGGATCCATGCACCCGTGGCCCGTTGCAGAGCCATGCGCAGTACGTCCATGACATTGCCCCCCCTTAAAGGCAACCTCCGGGTGCCCAACAGAACTCTTTTCTGGGGGTGACTGTGAAAAAACGCCCGGATCAATCTTGGGGTGGTGAACATCCTGCTGAGGTTCCCACAAGTTCTCTTTCGGGCCATACCCCTTCCACTTGATGAGGTACTGTAGTTGATTACCCTTTCTTCTGTAATCAAGGATAGCCTCTACCTCAAATTCCTGGTCCCCGTCGATTATTACGGGTTCTGGAGGGCCGGAACCCCCGTCCGGAAAGGGGTCTGATATCGTGGGCTTAAAGAGGAGTTCCCATTTAAAAAAAAAAAAAAAATTAAAAGTCAGCAGCTACAAATACTGCAGCTGCTGACTTTTAATTGGACACTTACCTGTCCCAGGGTCCAGCGATGTGGGGGATTGAAGCCCCGCTCGTCTCCCCCTCCGTTCGGCAGCGCCGGCATTGTAACTGTGGGCGCCGGGCTGTGGCTTCACAGCTGGGCACCCACTGCGCTGTGATTGGCCACTCAGTCATCGGGGACCTGTAATGGGTCCCAGATGATTGACAAGAGGGAGGGAGCAGAGCTGAGCCCTTCCTGTGCCGAGGGGAAGTGATGTCACCAGCCCAGGCACTGAAAGAGGCAGACTACGAGGGACCCCCTAGCAACAGGAATTTAGAGGTAAGTTAAAAAAAAAATTCCAAATGTTTTGTTTTTTTTAATTTTTTTTAGGCACATTCATGCATTTTTTTTTTAGGGTGGAACACCACTTTAAGTAAGGACACATGGAAAACTGGGTGAACCTTGAGTGAGTCTGGTAAGGTAAGTTCATAGGAAACTTCGTTTAGTTTTCTCTTAATCGGAAAAGGGCCAATGAATTTAGGTGCCATTTTTTTTGAGGGGCAGGCCATTCTAAGGTTGGTAGTTGACAACCATACTTGGTCACCTGGCTGGAGAGATAATTCACCTCTTCTTTTCCGGTCGTAAGTTTTCCTGTTGGTTGCTTGTGCCTTGACTATAGTTTCTTGCAGAAGTTTGTTGTTTTGTTTCAAGAAGTCAACAGTAGTCTGTACCGCTGGGACCGGGGACTCCGGAACAATGTCTGGTAAGAAGACTGGGTGAAACCCATAATTAACAAAAAACGGGGACTGGCCTGTAGCAGAATGGCTGGCGTTGTTAAAAGCAAACTCTGCTAGGAGTAACAGTCCCACCCAATTGTCTTGAACGAATGTAGTGAAGCACCGGATATATTGTTCGAGGGTCTGGTTTGTCCTTTCGGTCTGGCTAGTCTGGCTAGTCTGCGGGTGGTAAGCAGAAGACATAGATAGATCAATCTTCAAAACTTTACATAATGCTCTCCAGAAACGAGAAGTGAACTGAACTCCCCTGTCCGATACTATGTTCGTTGGAATCCCGTGTAACCGGACAATTTCCCTGATGAAAACCCGGGCAGTCTCCATGGCGGAGGGTATGTTTTTCAATGGCATAAAGTGGGCCATCTTTGACAAATGATCAGCGACTACAAAGATAGCCGTGCATCTTTCAGACAGGGGTAGTTCTACTATGAAGTTCATAGCAATCATGCTCCATGGTCGGTCAGGGTTGGGTAGTGGTCTGTGAAGCCCCCAAGACTTAGTTCTAGTGGACTTGTTCTGAATACAGACAGTACAAGACTTGACATACTCTTTGCAGTGTTTCTCAAGGTTTGGCCACCAGAACATGCGCTGAATCAGCTCCAGAGTCTTGTGGACCCCAAAATGGCCAGCCAGAGGATTATCATGGCAAAGACTGAGTACCTCTGTCTGGAAAGTCTCCGGTACGAAAATTTTATTGTCTTTCCAAAGTAACCCGTCCCTGGGCAACAGGGTGACTCCTGAAGGACTGGATATTCCCGCTGAGGCTTGTCTTAGGCTGGGCATCAAATCTTTCAGACCCTGGCGCTGGAAGATGACTGCTCCTACTGCCACTTCTGAGGTGTCCACCTCAAGTAGATAAGGTAAGGAGGGATCTGGATGACTCAAGATGGGGGCAAGGGGGAGGTAAAAAGTCCTTTCAAGATGGTAAAGGCCCTCTGGGCCTCGGAATTCCAATGGAACCAGACATTTTGCTTAGTCAGCTGTGTGATTGGGGAAGTGATGTTGGAGAACCCCTTGATGAACCTGCGGTAAAAGTTTGCAAATCCGACAAACCGCTGTACCCCTTTCCTGTCTGATGGTGCAGGCCAGTCCAGGACAGCTGTGACTTTCTGCTGATCCATTTTGAACCCCTCAGTGGAGATCACCAGACCTAGGAACTGAATACTCTGCCACTCAAATTTACACTTTTCAGGTTTAGCATATAGTCCGTGTTGGCGGAGTTGGCAGAGTACAGTCTTAACGTGCTTTCTGTGCTGATCCAGGGATGAGGAGAAAATCAAGATATCATCCAAATAGATGATCACAAAAATGTCTAGGCAGTCTCTGAAAATGTTATTCACAAAGTGCTGAAAGGTCGCAGGGGCGTTACACAGACCGAAGGGCATCACTAATTACTCATAGTGCCGAATCTAATACGGAAAGCAGTCTTCCACTCATCCCCTGCACGAATTCACACCAAGTTGTAGGCCCCTCGCAGGTCTAGCTTGGTGAAGACAGCTGTGGTACGTAGTCTTTGGAGGAGCTTGGGTACCAGAGGCAAAGGATACCGGTTCTTTACCATAACTTTATTCAACTCCCAGTAGTCCGCACAGGGCCGTAAGGTATGATCTTTCTTTTCAACAAAAAAGATTCCTGCTCCTGCCGGGGAAGTAGATGGTCTGATGAATCCTTTTTTCAGGTTCTCATCCACATATTCCTTCAGTACCTCCAACTCCCGCTCAGACAGAGGAAAGATTCGTCCAAAGGGAATCTCTGCCCTGGGCAGTAACTCAATCGGGCAGTCATAGGAGCGATGTGGAGGGAGAGTCTCAGCCCACCGTTTACTGAAAACGTCCAGAAACTCATGGTATGGTTCAGGCACTAATGAACGTACCTCCGGATCGGGTTCCATACATAATAGGGGGCCAGAAGCTCTGGGAGGAGTGGGCAGGCAATGTTCCCGGCAGCAGAGAGATTGAAACTTGATACTTCCAGAACCCCAGTCAATTTTCGGGTTATGGGCCTGAAGCCAATGTAGTCCTAGAGTGACTGGGAATAGTGGGGATGCAATCGCATCCAAAATTAACAGTTCCTTGTGGTTAGTGGCAGAGATTACAGGTAATGGAGGGGTCTGCTGGGTGACCAGACCTGACTTGATGCGGGACCCGTCTGCTAGGAAAATGGAAAGTCCTTGAGCCCTGGGTTGGAGGGGAATGAGCTGTTGGCGAGCAAAGTTTAGGTCGATGAAACAACTGCAAGCCCCAGAGTCAATAATTGCCTTGACCGGAACAGTCCTTCCTGGAAGTTGGAAAACGATGGGGAGAGCCAGTTATGTAGTGCTGGCAACAGGTGCGGGATAACTGGATGAGGATATGGATAGACATCTCTGGAGTTTTACTGGACAGGCGTATACATAATGGCCGGCTTCCCCGCAGTACAGACAAAGGTTATTCTGCTGCCAGAGTAACCGTTCCTCAGGGGACAGAGCGGGCCTTATTAACCCCAGCTGCTTAAGTCTGAGGGGTTCCAAAGTCCGTTTGTTAGGTGCAGCATGGACTGGAGCAGAGTGAGAGGAAGCAAGACAAGTGGAAGCAGGCACTCGGGGTAGTATCCTGGTGGAATGGGTCTGCTGGGCTGCTCTCTCTGTCTTACGCTCACGAAAGTGTCGATCCATCTGTATAGTCAGGGAAAACAAGGCTTCCAGGGAGCTTGGTATACTGACCAGGGCAAGTTCATCTTTTAATTCTTTGGACAGGCCGAGACGAAACTGATGCCGCAGGGCTGCACTGTTCCACTGGGTATCTGCGCCCCAGCGTCTGAAATCCATGATGTAGTCCTCAACCGCTCGGCAGCCTTGCTGGAGAGCATGAAGGGCAGCCTCTGCAGTGGAAGACCTCTGCGGATCGTCATAAAGTAAGAACATGGTGTTGAAGAAGGTTTGCAAAGAGTCCAGTATAACATGGCGACCCTCAAGCAGATGATGGGCCCAGGACTGAGGTGCTCCTTGTAACAGAGAAATAACAAACCCCACCTTGGTAGTCTCTTGGGTGAATGTCCAGGGCTGTAGTGAGAAATACAGTTCGCAGGCATTGCGGAATGGCTGAAATTTATTCCGGTCCCCAGAGAACTTCTCCGGGGTAGGGACCCTTGGTTCTGGAGAACACATCATTGCTACAGGCATGATGAAGGTCTCTGAAGGTGACCGGTCAATAGCAGGTTTAGCAGGGATACCCAGGAGTTGCACTCGCTCTTCCAGATGCTTGTAACTGTCCCGGAGAGATTCCACCACTTGAGCAAAAGCAGAGAGGTGCTGGCACACTTCATCTGTGCGAGAGGTCCCTCTTGCAGGCTCAGGCATGGCTGTCTGATGCTGTCACGTACCTTAAAGGTGAGCGTGACGTGCAGATGAAGACCTCTCGTACGACTCTGGTTCCGGGATCACTGGAGTGGAAACAGTGACCCTCGGAGCACAGCGGGGTAGGAGAGCCTGCAGGTTCCGCTTGACTGAAGATGGAGTCCGCTTGGCGGACACAGGAACAGGCTTGATTGCTGAATGCAGAATGCTGAGAGGTAGCAGATGCACACGGATGCAGGACTTGTAGGCAGATGCACACGGATGCAGGACTTGTAGGCAGATGCACACAGATGCAGGACTTGTAGGCAGATGCACACAGATGCAAGACTTGTAGGCAGATGCACACAGATGCAGGACTGCAGGCAGGAGCAGGGTCAGACAAGCCAGGTCACAGCAGCGAATCAATCAGACAGAAACAGCAGGCAGAGAATGGTCAAAGTCCAGACAGGATGCATTCTGAAGAGGCCCCCTTAAGGATCACTGGGCGCCAAAGCTGTGTTACTGTGCACGTGTCCGCGATGTGCGTATGCGCACTGGCGCACGTCTATTCACTGCTGAATGCCTATGGACTGGAACACATCCCAAGCCTGAGAAAATCATGGAAGAGAGCGGGGGGTGGGAGGCTCTCACTGCTTTGTAAAAGCAGTCTAGCGGCTGATTAGCCGCTAGGATTGCTTTTACATGAAAGCTGACTGCTGACTGAAAAGAATGATACCTAAACCTGCAGGCATCATTCTGGTATAACCACTCAAACCATACCAATACGTTGCTGGTCCTTGTTGGGCATATATTGTAATGTTCTCCTTT
Source organism: Lithobates clamitans (assembly GCA_037952925.1). NCBI lineage: Eukaryota > Metazoa > Chordata > Amphibia > Anura > Ranidae > Lithobates > Lithobates clamitans. Next base: position 4,721,683 of record JBBGZY010000586.1, read on the forward strand.
TTTTTCATGCAGCCTGTGCAGGCTGAACAAAAAAAAGAGATTGATCAGTGGGTATGCCCACCATTAGAATACCGCCCTGCATCCACCCACTAATGATGGGCATACATGCACCGTTTTTTTTTTAACTGAGGTGGTGAAATCAGTGGTGGAGTCGCTGATTTACGTATTCTGAGAGCAAACCCTGTTGCTGTCAAAATAAAAAAATCTGTGCTGAAGCTGAATGGCGTACCTGAAAAGCATACAATGGTAACAATAAAACATTAACTCAATATAACAACTTTTTTTTTAATTGCAATCTGTGCCTCAAAAATATATTGAAAAGATAGGGATTTTCAATTCTTACTGTATCTTCACCTCCCTCTTCCTCCCCTCTTCCCCCCTTCCTAATTTTATCTCAATTATTTCCATCACCCTATTTTTCTTTGCCTAGATTTCCATTCATTTCACCCGGGTGAGCACTCCCCTTACCCCCCTTGTTCACTCGTATTTATTTTTGGTTATTACTCATTTAACCAGAACCTGTCCACAATCCCCCGTGTCCGCCGTGGGGGGATTTGTATGGGGTCCCACTTTCCCATTGAATCCGTCTGAGCTGGTGAGCCAGTCTTCTATTTTGTTACTATTTTTGTATTGTGTTTATTATCCTCCTTGCTGTGTATTTTTTATCTTTGTCTAAACTAAAGTTTATCAATTTTAGACCTATCCCTCCTGAAGAAGCGGTTATAACCGCGAAACCGGTTGAGGAAACAATCTTTTATACCCCTCTGTACAAGAAACCTTACGTTTTTTACCTGTTTATGTCAAGTGTGGTGTATTTAATATGTTTTAGTATGCTATGTATGTACTATTTTGTAAATATGGTTTGTAATTATTAAAGTTTATACTCTTTTTTTATATATTTTTTCTTACTTTCATGTCATTAACAAATGCCGAGATAGTCCCAACCTCTAATTCATAGGGTGTACGCGTGGTTAGGCAAGTGGCAGCAGCTGCTTCCACTTCTATATCCTTCTAAGTCTGTCCAATCGGGATGATGGCACTAATTTCTGATTTTTACAATCATTGATTTAATTGAGGCCATACTCTTTCTTCATGATATGACTGTGCAGTGCTGTACCCTATGCTAATACTCCACTAGTGTGTGGTAGTGTTGGAAACATTCACCGATGCAGAGACCAGGTTGGTTAGGACAGAAGGGAAAATAAAAGCGGGTGTCACGCCTGTATCCGCGTTTCCTACAGACACAACATCTTTTTTGGGGTGTCCTTTGGCCTCAGTTACCACGGAGGACTTCAAGGAAGCCGGCTCACCGCATTTGCATTGTTAAGTTGGGGCACAGCACCATCTGGAAACAGAAGGGCTGCGATGATCTTTAGGAAGGATCCAGTTCGTCCTGACGCTTTGTATAGCACATAAACGTTCAGCAGAGCCAATTGAAATAGTTATACAGACACTTTTTTGTTCCAGCGTCTGGTCTTATGGGCAATTAAGTATGGTGCCAGCAACTGGTCGTTAAGGTCCACCCCTCCCATATTAAGGTTGTATTCGTGGACACAGAGGGGCTTCCCAACAACACCAGTCGCCGTTTGAATTTGGATAGTCGTATCTGCGTGAAGGGAGGACAGAACTAAAACATTCAGATCCCTCCACTTCACTGCGAGCAAATTATTACACTTCAAGCAGGCTCTCTCCCCCGTCTAAGTCAGGATTCTAAAAGCCATTGGGGGAAGCCCCAGTGATTAGATCGCATTGTACCACATGCGCCAATTCCATGAACAGATGACTAAAAAGTGGCACGCTCTTGTAATAATTGTCCACGTACAAGTGGTACCCCTTTCCGAATAAGGGGGACATCAAGTCCCAAACAATCTTACTGCTGCTCCCTATGTAGTCTGGGCAGTACTCATGCTCCATGTGACTATCTCTTCCCTCGTAAACCATAAAACTATTTGTATAGCCTGTTGCCTTGTCACAGAACTTATACAACTTGACCCCATATCTGGCACGCTTGCTGGGGAGATACTGTTTGAAAGACAAGTGACCAGAAAATTTAATCAGGGACACATCAACCCAGACAACTTGATCAGGAATAAATAAGGATGCAAACCGTCGGTTGAAGTGGTTTACGAGGGGCCGAATTTTGTGGAGCCGATCGTATCCAGGGTCACCCCGAGGGCGACAGAGTTCATTATCATTGAAATGCATGAACCGCAAGATCTGCTCATATCACGTCCTAGCCATGGAAGCAGAGAACACGGCCATATGATGAATTGGGTCAGTTGACCAATATGACCGTAACTCACTCTTTTTAGTTATGCCCATGAGGAGGGATAGGCCCAGAAAGGTAATAAACCGTAATAGGTTTCCATTGTCTGGCAAGGGTCAAATGGGGATTAGCGGCGATGAATTGACCAGCATACAAATTGTTTTGGTCCACAATAGATCTATAGAGATCTTCCCTGAAAAACAGCAAATAAAAATCAAGTGACGTAAAACCAACCGTTTCCACCTGAATCCTGGGTTGGCCAGTGAATAGGGGAAGTACGGGCGCTGCAGAAGTGGTGGGCTCCCAGTTAGTATTGGCAAATGCAGCGGGAAGGGCATTATGGGCATGACGGGCCTGTCTTTGTCTTCTTGGTGGCTACAGGACACTACTTTTGCTAGCCGCCGCACCAGCTTAAACTGCACTTATGGGACTCGCCACAAGATACTGCAGTGCTGGTTTGTTTACGACCAGGATGTACTAGGCCGCTGGTGCTTGGCAGTTCACCAGCAGGATGAGTGCCGCTAATACTGGCTCTCTGCTCCATACTAGAGCCCTGCAGTTCTTGCACCTCAGTAGAAGAACGGGCTTGGGTGCGCCTGACCTTAGCAGGGACCACTACTCCGTCATCAGAGCTATCTGTCAGGGTGCCGCTGCTGTCTACTGGTTTATATACCGAGCCTGAATCTGCCAGTGAGGTGGCTTCACCTTCGCTCCCATCTGTCATGCAACGTGTAGGTTTCTTCACTAGCGTACCTCTGATTTGACATTTTGGCCTCTAAATTTACTGGTACAACTAGTGTGACTCACAGGCAAAAGAGCACCTGATTGTCAGAGACTGCTTCAATCGCTACCAAAAAACTGTTAGCGTTTGCAAGGATCAGGCCTGACTCTGCGAATGCTACAGTTATGTGTGTTGTGTTTTGTAAGTGACAGTGATCGATTGATACTGCACTTGGGTGGGCTGTGCTGGGTTGGGCAGAGGGGCAAAACGCAGGTGCTAGCAGGTATCTGGGCTGATCCTGCTAACGCCATAGTTTTGGGAACCCTAAACTACAGGGGACACTAGTATAGATTTGATCAGATCAAAGATATTGACCCGTTCAGACACTATACTAGTAAGGGAGGTTTATGGTGCGTGCATGGGTGTTAGCGCTGCTGGCACTAATCTGACACTGCCTGGGATTGACCCTAACTGATGCTAAAACCTGTACTGGGGGAGATCAAGGGGTTAAACCTTTATTAGGGGGGTACCCTAAACCTATCTGGGCCTCCTACTAAGTGTCCTAATGCTGATTAGTGTCAAAAATGACACCAGTACAGTGAATAGTGAAAAATCTGAAAACTGCACTTGGTGACACAGTGACAGGGAGTAAAGGGGCTAACTGGGGGGGGGTGAAATATGTGCCTGTGTCAGTGTAGTGTTGGTGCAACTCACGGTAAGATGTCCTCTCTCTGGAATTGAAAAGGATTACAGGAGAGGAGGTGACAACAATTCCTCTGTCTGTGTTTACATGTACAGGCAGAGGAAGCATTTTCATTTGTCAGAACCGATCAGCAGCTCCAGGCCAGAAATCATTGGCCTAGACCTGGAGACTGATCGATTCTGTAACGAATCTAATCGCCGCGGGCACTGTGGTGGTGCGCGCGCCCCCTACCCGTGGGCGCCGTACAGCTAAAGCGATTTGCGCAGCAGTGCCATTCTGCTGCCGTCAAACGGCGGGCGGTCAGCAAGTGCTTAAATGAGGAGTATCTGTATTCAAAAATGTAATCAAATTTAAATGAATCCGAAATAATGAAACGAAATTTGATTTGAATTTGAAAATGAGAATAGAATAAAATAAAATATAAAATAAAGGAATAGAATAGAAAATCAAATATAATAGAAAACAATAGAATAGAAAATAAGGGAATAAAAAATAATATTATAGAATAGAACATAATAGTCAAACAGAACAAAATAGAATAGAAAAAACAATAGAATAAATAAAAAAAGAATATGACTGTCTCCGGGATTTCGAATAGAATGAATTTGAATAGACTAGTTTAGCATGGAAAAGAATAGAATAGAAAATAAAACAATAGAATAGAAAAAAATAGAATATAACTGCCCCCCGAAATTTGAATTTCAAATGGAATAAATTAAAATTAGAATAGAAAAAAATAGAACAGAAAATAAAAGAATGGAATAGAAAAGCATAGAATGGAATATAACTGTCTTCTGAAATTTTAAATTCAAATAGAATAAATTCGAATTTCAATAGAATAGTTTAGAATAGAGAAGAATAGACTATAAAAGAGAATAGAATAGAAAAAAATAGAATAAAATAGAAAAATATAACTGTCTTCCGAAATTTGAATTTTGAATAGAATAAATTTGAATTTAAATAGAATAGATTAGAATAGGATAGAATAGAAAATAAAAGAAAATAATAGAACAAAAAACAATAGAATAGAGTAAAATAGAATATAACCGTCTTCTGAACTTCAAATTTCTAATAGAATAAATTTGGATAGAAGAGAATAGCCTAGAATAAAAGAATAGAATAGAATTCAATAGAAAAAAATAGACTACATCCAAAATTCAAATAAAATAGATAAACAATGAAATAAAATATAAAATAAAAGAATACAAATAGAAAAGAATAGAGTAAAACAGAACACAATAGAGTATTAATAAAAGAATAGAATAAAATTAAATAGAAAATAAAGGAATAGAATTGAAAAAACAATAGAATAAAATAGAATATAACCGTCTCCCGAAATTCAAATTTTGAATAGAATATATTTTAAATACAATAGAAAAAAGAATAGAATAGAAAAGACAATAAAATAGAATAGAGTAATATAGAATATAACAGTCTTCCGGAAATCGAATTTCAAATAGAATAAATTTAAATTCAAATAGAATAGTCTAGGATAGAATGTAAAAGAATAGAATAGAAAAAAAACAAAAGAATAGAAATAATACAGATATTATAACCGTCTTCCGAAATTCAAATTTTGAATAGAATAGATTCGAATAGAAAAATTAAAATTGCATCGAAAAAACAATAGTATTGAATTCTATTCAACTCTATTCAAACATTTTATATCGTCGTCTCTTACCTCGATTACTGCAACTCCCTCCTCATTGGCCTACCTCTACATATTCTTTCCCCCCTTCAATCCATCATGAATGCTGCTGCCAGACTCATCCACCTTACCAACCGCTCTGTCTCTGCTACTTCTCTCTGTCAATCCCTCCACTGGCTTCCGCTCACCCAACAAATTCGATTCAAATACTAACAACTACCTGCAAAGCCATCCACAACTCTGCCCCAAGCTACATCACTGACCTAGTCTCAAAATACCAACCTAATCGTTCTCTTCATTCTTCTCAAGACCTCCTACTCTCTAGCTTTCTCATCTTCTCTCCAAGCTTAAGGAATTCCTTACCCCAATCTGTCCATATATCTCCTACTCTATTAGCTTTTAGACGATCCCTGAAAACCCTCCTCTTCAGAGAAGCCTACCCTACCCACACTTAACAACTTTTCAATTTGTCCATCTAATCATCCCCCACAGCTACTACCCTTTGTTCCACTTGACCCTCCCTTCTAGATTGTAAGCTCTAACGAGCAGGGCCCTATGACCTCTCCTGTATTAAATTGTATTGTACTTTCTTCCCCGATGTAAAGCGCTGCGCAAACTGTTGGCGCTATATAAATCCTGTATAATAATAATAATCTTCTGAAATTCAAATTTCGAATATAATAATTTTGAATAGATTATAATAGAAAAGAATAGCATAGAATAAAATGGACTATAACAATCTTCCAAAATTTGAATTTCGAATAGAATAGAAAAAAATAGAAGAGAAAAAACAATAGATTTGATTAGAATAGTATAGAACAAAATAGAATATAACCGTCTTCCAAAATTCAAATAGAATACATTTTAATAAAATAAATGAGAAAAGAAAAAAATATAGACTAGAGAAAGATATAAAGAATGTAACCATCTTCCGAAATTCAAATTTCGAAAAGAATACATTTGAATTTGAATAGAATAGAAAAAAACAATAGAATAGAGTAAAATAATAACATAACCGTCTTCTGAAATTCAAATGGAATAAATTTGAATAGGTTAGAATAGAATAGAAAAACAATAGAATAGAATTCAATAGAATAAAATAGAAAGAATATAACCATCTTCCGAAATTCAACATTTGAATAGAAGAAATTATAATAGAATACAAAAAGAATAGAATTAAAAATGAGCATAGAATAGAAAAAAACAATAGAATAAAATAGAATATAACCATCTTTTCTGAAATTCGAATGTAGAATAGAATAGATTTGAATTTCATTGCTGATTCAAATTTGTATAGAACAGATTAGAATAAAATTTAATAAAAAGCATTAGAATCAAACTCAATAGAATAAAATAGAATATAACCATCTTCCAAAATTTGAATAGAATAGAAAAAAAATAGAATAGAATATAACCATCTTTTAAAAATTTTAATTTCAAATTGAATAAATTTGAATTCAAATAAAATAGATTAGAATAGTAAATAACACAATAAGAGAATAAAATAGAAAATGATTGAATAGAAAAAACAATAGAATAGAGTAAAATAGAAAAAATATAACAGTCTTCCGAAATTCTAATTGGAATAGAATAAATTTGAATTAGGGCTCATTTACACTTGCTTCGGCTTTAACAAGGCTTCGGACAGCCTTTGTTAAAGCTCTTTGAATGCTAGTCAAAACTCCTGTCGCTAAATAAAATGGTTAGCTTACAGTCCTGTTTACACCTGCTTTTGCTTTGCTTTGCTTCGGCTTTGTTTAAAAAATTATACTATGTGGCTTTAGTGGTGCTTCAAAGCATCTTCAAAGCCTCTATAGAAGTCTATGGCAAAGCTCACTTCAAGCCCTACAGAAGCCTCATTGAAGCCTCACCGAAGTCCCACGAAGCCTCATTGAAGCACCAAGCAAAGGCAGGTATAAACAGAACTGTAAGCTAACCATTTTATTTAGTGACCAGGGCTTTTACTGGTGTTCAGAGAGCTTTAGCAAAGCGTGTCCAAAGCTATGTTTTGAATCAAGTGTAAACTAGCCCTTAGAATGACGATTTGAATGCTGACTTTGAATCGAATTCGAATTGGCATACGAAAAAGAATAAACTAAGCTAAACAAATTCTAATCACAAATTAAACAAATTTAGCAAAAAGAAATTATTTAAATAACAAAACCATTTTGTTTGTTCTGAACATGTTAAGGCCTCACCAGTGTATTTCACTTTCAAGGATTTCACTGTTATTTCGCCTACCATTGTGTCCAGCCTTGGTTCTCAAGAACCTGAATTTGCTGCAGAGACTTTATTTATAAGAATTGAAAACCCTGGATAGGCAATTCCTTGTCCCTAAACATTTCCACTCTATCCCTTTTGTTATATAATATTCTACGTCTTCCTAAGGTTGACTCTCTAGTGCAGTGATGGCGAACCTTGGCACCCCAGGTGTTTTGGAACTACATTTCCCATGACACTCATGCACTCTGCAGTGTAGTTGAGCATCATGGGAAATGTAGTTCCAAAACATCTGGGGTGCCAAGGTTCACCATCACTGCTCTAGTGTCTCGCCTTATCAAATTTCTGGTCATTACTATTGAAGATGCTATTGAAGAACTTACTGAAAAGTTGGATGCACTTTTTTGATACATTCATTTATTAGTGGGATTTGCTCTTCAAGCTTTGCTAGACCCCGTTTTTACTTCCCAAACTAGGCTAGCTGATCCTAATGGCCAAATGAGGATCAAGTGGCGGCTGATGTTAGTCCTCACCTTATTGATTGCGTTGACCAAATTACCATAGCTTCTTATTTTATGTGCGAATTGTGTTCTATATTGGTCATCCCTGTCTTTGGTTCATATTCACAGAGTGATCTGGTTTAAATGTTGGTTGGCTGGGTAACAGTGTAAGAAGGGCTTCTTATACTACCCTTTACAGGAAACTGTCTTTTCAGCTCCTTGATAGTTAACATTAAAAAGCTGATAGGACTGAGAGTACTCATTTGCCTCAGATGCACAAACATAAGGATCTACTGAGCAGGCTGATAGCTTCTTATGCTGCATCAAAATGTTCCTTTCCTTTCTCCGAGTCAGATTTCAGTTCCTGGACCTACAAGTCTTTTTCCACTGCTTTAGATTCCAGGACTTTCAGACACCCATGGTAGTCCAAGAATTCTAAAACCTGCACATAAATTTACCACTGGTTATTTTATGGCCTTCACAGAGATCTGGGAGGCTCACATAGCTGGCACTTAGGTGTGGGTGGCAACAGGGAGAGTACAATTTAGGGTTTTGCCCCTGTCTTTTAGCATCTTAGGCTGGCCATACACTATACAATTTTCTGATTCAATTTCCTTTAGATTTACCTTCTACTATGTAGTGCAAGGGCCTGTCTGATTGCATACAAATTGAAAGGGTTTAGGTTTGACCTCATATTATATGGTTTTGGTAAATCTAAAGGAAAGTTGAACAGGAAAATTGTATAGTGTATGGCCAGCTTTAGCAATGTCAAACGAACATTTTTTCAGCCATTCAGGAATTATTGAGCCAGGAAGTTGTTCTAATTTCCTTTCCTTTTAATGGAATATTGTCAGCCTGCTGGGAAGGAGCAAAGTTCTGGACCATCTCTCTGTTCAGAATTGTTGATCCATGGAGGAATCCAAAATTTCAGTCAACATTCTGGTGTTGCAACCGATTTATCTCTTATTATTTCATTGGACCCCCCCTTTCAACCAGTCTTCCAGTCTGGGTTCAGTCAGACAATGTCACAGCTGTAGTAAATCAATCATCAGGGGCACCAGGAGTGTTGCAGCAGTGATGGAAATTAAAATCTACAACTGGTAAAATAGACATTGAATACATCACCGATTTTATAGATAAATATATTTCTAAAGGTGCTATTGACATGAAATTTTCACCTCATGTCAGTAACAACTCATGCAATCTATACATACAAAGAAACCAAAACAAATACGTTCAGAAATAAGTTATGTGTAATAAAATGGAATGACACAGGGAAAAAGTATTGAACACATGAAGAAAGGGAGGTGCAAAAAGACACCAGGTCAAATCTATCAGTAATTAGAAGCAATCCTGCCTCTTGTCAGTGCAAATTAATATCAGCTGGTTCAGTCTCAACTGATGGCCTATAAAAAGGTGTCTCATTACCAAGGTGTCACACAAGAAACATCTCATGATATGTAAGAGCAAAGTGCTCTCAAGACTTTTGCAACCTTATTGTTGTAAAACATACTGATGACATTGGTTACAGAAGGATTTCTAAACATCTGAATGCTCCAGTGAGCACTGTTGGGGCCATAATCCGGTAGTGGAAAGAACATAATTTAACCATAAACTGGCCACGACCAGGTGCTCCTCACAAGATCTCTGACAGAGGAGTGAAAATAATTATCAGAAGAGTTGTCCAAGAGCCAAGGACCACTTGTGGAGAACTTCAGAAAGACCTGAAATTAGCAGGTATAATTGTTTCAAAGAAAACAATAAGTAATGCACTCAACCGCCGTGGCCGGTATGCACGCTCACTACGCAAGACTCCTTTGCTGAGGAAAAAGCATGTTAAAGCTTAAGTTTAAAGTTTGCTGCACAACATTTATACAAGCCTGTGAAATACTGGGAGAATATAGTCTGGTCAGATGAGACCAAAGTTGAACTCTTTGGATGCCGTAATACGCACCATGTTTGGAGGTCAAATGGCACTGCACATCACCCCAAAAACACCATACTAACAGTGAAGTTTGGAGGTGGAAACATCATGGTGTGGGGCTGTTTTTCAGCATATGGGACTGTCAAACTTCATTTCAGAATGAAAAAAATCTACCAAGACATTCTTGATAAAAATCTGCTGCCATCTACCAGGATGATGAAATGATCCCAAACACAAAGCCAAGGAAACGCTCAATTGGTTTCAAAGAAAATAAAGCTGCTAGAATGGCCCAGCCAATCACCTGACTTGAATCCAATAGAAAATCTATGAAAAGAACTAAAGATCAGAGTTCCATAGAAGAGGCCCACGGAACCTTGAAGATTTGAAGACTGTGTGGAAGAATGGGCCAAAATCACACCTGAGAAATGCATGCGACTAGTTTCAACATACAGGAGTCATCTTGAAGCTGTCATTACCAAAAAAGGATTTTGTATGTAATTTGTAAGTATTAAATACTTTTTCCCTGTGTCATTCTATTTTATTACACATAACTTAATTTCTGAACTTATTTGTTTTGGTTTCTTTGTATGTATGGATTGCATGGGTTGTTACTGACATTATTTCATGTCAATTGCACCTTTAGAAATATATTTATATAGAAAAATGATGACGTGTTCAATACTTATTTTACCCACTGTGTCCTTTTCTGAGTGGAGCTTCTTGCTCCAGTGATCTCCACAGTGCGCATTCAATTGGTGGAGAACTGGCAGGCAGATTTCCTTAGACTGCACCCAGGGGAATGTTCTCTCCATCAGGAGGTGTTTCAGGGCATACAATATGTCTGTCTTGGGGGACACTGGATATGGATATGCTAGCATCTTGGTTTAACAATAAGCTGAACAGATTTTTCTCCAGGGTGAGGGATTGTTATGCCTTTGTAGCGACGTGGAATCAATATGCCCGGATCTATGCCTTTTCTTAATTGAAGCTACTACTTTGTCTGCTTCAAAGTATCAAAAACAAGGGCATTCCAGCCGCTGCTCTGGATTGGCCTCACAGAGTGTGGTGCGCTGTTCTTGTTTGTCTTTTCATTGACACTCCGTGACCTCTGCTAGATCGGCCAGATCTGTTATTCCCAGGGACAGCTTTTCCATACTGTTTTTTAGGAACTAGCTTTGACATTCTGGCTGTTAAAACCCAGGTTCTAAAAACCAGAGGCATTGCAAATTTTATCCCAACCATGCTTAAAGCTTGTAAATCTACTTACTGCAAAATTTATCATTGCGCACGGAGGGCTTATTTTTGCTGGTGTGAGACCATGCTGGTGAGCCTTATTTGTTCTTCCTTTCAGTTGCGGGTATAACAAAATGTATCCCTTAGCACCTTCAATGGTCAGGTGTCTGCCTTGTCTGTTCTTCTTCAACATCAATTTATACTAATTCTCTAGTTCTTACTTTCATTTAAGGGATTGCACACATTACTCCCCCTGTTGAGCCCCCACTCCAACAATGGGATTTAAAGAATGTTACCCCAGCATTTCTTATTCCTAAAATGTGTCTGTTGTACCATGCATTTTTGTTATTATAAAATTATCCTGTTCTGTTTGCATTGCTTCCTTCATCCTGGTGACCCTGCCAGTGCTCTTGCTTTCCTTTTTAAAGTGACCATGTTAGGCATAAGAGCACATTCATCCCAGCATGGTCAGTTTTCTGGTAGTGCTGGGAGCTCAGCCTGCCTTTCCTACAATGGTCAGATTTATGCTGACACCCTAGCACAGCCAGTCACTGGGAAGATGAAGGCAGTTGCCGCATTTCTTAGGGAAGGAGGTAGTTCATTTGAGCCAGTTTGGCCCAAACAATGTAAAATAACACAAAACCCGAAGTTGAGCTTTAATACCATCAAGCTGTGTCCCTCATTTTGCTCAGAGAAACAGATTTTATAGTTAATATAAAAATGTATTTTTTTTTTAATTGCTCAAACATACACTTAATGATCATTAGGGTAATGCCTAAAACTTTATGACCTCAGAACTCAAGCACATCCAGCAGGTTGGTCATTTTTTCTGGATTAATACCTACCCAGCAATGCTGATTAAATCATCTGTAAAAGTTCAAGGGAGTCCTGAATACATGGCTGGCTGGATGTATGTCAAGACTGGAGTTGAGGAACACTGCTGAGTATAGGTAGACACCACAAGAAATGGGAGAAAAGATCTATAAAGTGAGAGAGATCCTTTCTTAGACAGTTGTCACCACAAGTGTCCTCATTGAAAGACTTCCCATTTATTGGTGTTTTGGTGACAGCTCAAAATGTTAGCTTTTCTCTTAATTTGAGACATTTGAGATGAGAAGTTGTCACTAGGAGAAATAGAGGGGGCGAATATCTCTCTCTCTGGCTTTATAGCATAGTGTATTTAAGGGATATTTCAACGTTAGAAATTTGTCTTATGTAAATAGGTCTTTGTAATGCATACTCTCTGTAATTACCTTGAAAGCATTTGTGTTGTGTAAGAGTAATAATATTTCTTATCTTAATACAGTATTGGACACAGGCTGGATGTTTATAGACCCTTGGCTGCTACTTTCAGGTGATTGGAAGCTAGCAACGTTGTTTGCCTATAACCCTACCCCACTCTGTGAGGCTTCAGTTTTTTGTTAGTGTTCTTAGATGATTAACCTCTTCTCTCTTACACAGAAATCATTCTAGGCGCAACTAGTGTATTGTTTTACTTCTAAATCTTCAATCAACTCCCCATTGTCTTCTGCTACAGCAATAGAAGCAGTGCATTTGGATCGTTGCAACCTCGCTAAAACCTTGGTAGCTGTACCCAGACCCCATGATGTGGGGACAGCCTGTAATTTTGCTTTGGATACTAGCTCCTGCTTCCTTACTTTGACACCTAGTGCAACACATGTAGTTAGATGCAGGGTGCTATACAAGTCCAGGGCTGTGTTCCATTCCTATGAAACCCAGGCCCTGAAGACATCTCTGTGGGTTTGCCCGAAGCCTAAATATGGACCAGTGACATGAACAGATAAGATAGATTTACCCCATCTTTGACCGATACTGTAGCCTCACTTATTAAATGTTTCCTATTTGTTTCTGTGTTAAAGCTTTCAGGAAACCATGCATTGTGTTTGAAAATGTATCACTATTGAGTGTTAACCTTTTCAAACTTTGGGGTAAAAATTCCATAATTTAGAGACTAAGCATCTCAGGTGGATGTCTGGGTGTTACATCACAGGTACCGCCACTTCCACCTAGAGCCATTTATAAGGTACTTAGCCACTTCCTACTACTCTTTTGTCACAAGGAATTCACTACAGGGCAGTCAACACCTGGGTTGCTGTGTACTCCTTACCGACATGCTTACCTCAGTTCTGAACCCTTCTCTGTGAGTATCCCACTGGGGAATACCCTGACTGATAGCAATGACTAAAACAAGGCACAAAGAGACCATGGAAAAGTTCAGGCAAACATTCGCTCAGTGGAAGGCCTGCAAAACACTCAAATGGACTATGTTTCCCTTGCACTGAAGCAGGACTCTATTTTAATAGTGGTCTCTGCATCTGGTTCTAGCTCTATCTTGGCATGCAACAGGCAGCCTCTGCCTGAGGAAAAATCTAAATCAAATAAATAGTTGGTGTGACTACCCTTTGGCCTCAAACCAGCATCATTTCTTCTAGGTACACTTGTACACAGCTTTTGAAGAAACTTGGCAGGTAGATGGTTCCAAACATCTTGGAGAACTAACCACAAACCTTCTGTGGGTGAAGGCTGCCTCAAATTCTTCTACCACTTCATGTAATCCCACACAGACTCAATGTTGAGATCAGGGCTCTGTGTAGGCCAAACCATCTATCCTTTGGTGCTATTTGATTACCACTGGGTTTATTTTTTTGTTATGTAAACATAAAAGTACTGAAATCTTGAAAAAAACAAGCTTTTCTTTGTTTCTGTTCTAAAATGTTACATAGTCAGTAACGTAGTAAGGTTGAAAAAAAAACCCAGTCCATCCAGTTCAACTTGTGTGTGTGCATGTGTTTATGTCAATAATAAATTATATATCCCTGTATGTTGTGATCATTAAGGTGCCCATCTAATAGTTTTTTTAAATCATCGAAGCTCCCTGCTATAATACCACTGCTTGTGGAAGAGAATTCCACATCCTTACTGCTCGGGCAGTAATAAAACCTCCTGTGCAGTTTAAGGTTAAACCGCTTCTCTTCCAATTTCTGTGAATGACCACATGTCTTTTTAAACTCGCTTTCACTGAAAATTTTTTTTAGAGATCATTTAGTCCCTTTACTAGATTTGTTGCCCTTCTCTGGACTCTTTCAAGTTCCAGCACATCCTTCTTGAGGACTGGTGCCCAGAACTGGACAGCATACTTAAGATGTGGCCTAACCAGATTCTTGTAGAGCGGGAGAATTGTCATTTTATCTCTGGAGTGAATCCCCCTTTTAACCGCTTCAGCCCCAGAAGATTTTACCCCCTTCCTGACCAGAGCACTTTTTTGCAATTTGGCACCGTGTCGCTTTAACTGACAATTGCATGGTCGTGCGACATTGTACCCAAACAAAATTGATGTCCTTTTTTTTCCCACAAATAGAGCTTTCTTTTGGTGGTATTTGATCGCCTCTGCGGTTTTTATTTTGTTATAAACAAAACAAGAGCGACAATTTTTTTTTATAGTTTATGAATTAAACAGAATTGGTCCCAGGACAGATCACATAGGGTCCCCACTTATCAAACCAGACCATTCAGGGTACTACTATTTATCACCACCCTTTGAACCCGCCCCTGTGGCCAGTTTTCAATCCAGGTACTCCCCCTATGGTCCATGCCAACAGACCTCAGTTTGTATAGTAAACGTTTGTGCGGAACTGTATCAAATGCCTTTGCAACATCCAGATACATCACGTCCACGGGCCTACCTTTATCTAGATGGCAGCTCACTTCTTCATAGATTGTTAATAGATTGGTCTGGCGGGAACGACTCCTCATGAATCCATTACTACTAATGATACTGTTTTCATTACTAAAATCTTGGATATAGTCCCTTTATAATCCCCTCCAATAGCTAGCTATTGATGTAAGGCTAACTGGCCTGTAGTTTCCAGGGATGTACCTCTGCCCTTTTTTAAATCTGTGCCACGTTGGTTTTTCTCCAATCAGCTTGTACCATTCCAGTCAGTAAATTGTCCATAAAAATTAGGAACAATGGTCTAGCTATCACCTGACTTCCTTAAGGACCCTCATGTGTAAGCCATCTGGTTCTAGTGATTTGTTTGTTAATTAATTGATATTAATTTTTTCAAGTCTATTTCTGATACTGGCTTCTGTCAGCCATGAGGTTACATTCTGTGATGTTTTACTATTATTGAAGTCTTGGTTACTATTTCCCCCTTTCTCCTTCATGAAAACTGAGGAGAAGCTATGTGCCTTTAGTGGTCTATTTTACCAGACCCGATTGCGCTCTTACATTTCTTATTGCATTCTTTGTATTGCCGGAATGCTGACAGTGACCCCCTCAGCCTTATATTTTTTGAAGACCTTTTCTTTTGCTTTTAAATGCATTTTTACGTCAGAGTTTAGCCACCCAGGATTTATGTTAGCTTTTTTAAACTTATTTGCCATTGGCGTGCACTGGCCAAAACCTTTAATTTAGTATGTTCTTAAAGCAATAAAAATATATATAAACCTTGCACCAAAAAATAAGAGTGAATGATCAAATATGAGCTGCTATCCCCCAAACTAGATGGGAATTCTAGTGCAAGTGAGAAAAAGTGTATGGTGGGGGGCGCTAGGTCTATATTAACAGTGAACTAAGTTACATATGCAATGTTACACTCAAACAAAATAATTAAATACACATAAACGTGCCATACAGAAATCCTAGGTATATGTATGAACTGAATACCAAAAGTGCATTATTACAAATGATTAACAGCCATGCAGTCCCTGCATGTATGAAAAATAATAATTTTCCTATGGAAAATAACAATATGAAAATCCCAACGAAAAAAATGCATAAAAAAAGAGTCCACGTGCAGTAAAAATTATTATGCAGATCAATATAAGTGAATCTTCCGCTGTTGAAAAATAGAATATACAAATCGATATATATGATTTTTTTCGCTGTGTGGATAGTCAACCTTCACCAGCTGTATTATACACCCAATGTGCTCTGTAAGTGGATGTCCACTTACCAGAAGATGTTGACCTTTTTAATTAAAAAGAGGTCAATAAGAGCCTTTAGCAAGAAATGGCTTGCTGCCATGGTATGGATAAGCCTTGTGGGTAACCTTTTCCTCTCCCCCAGTGGAACGTCAGGAAATATAAAGAAGGGTACAAGAAGGACTAAAATAGTTTAATCCCATTTATTGATAAAACAATTAAAAACAGAAAGCCAAATGGCTGCTTACATTAGAAAGTGCCCTCGCCCGGTACTGAGGCTGTGCTGCTCGTATTAAGTCTAATGGCTCCGCTCTGCATGTGGTAGCTGGCGTGCGCTTCACCATCAGCCGCCGACAACCACAGAAAGAGCGCAGTTTAGGGAAGTTGGCTCTTTTGAAATTCAGTGTACTTGTGTTCCCTTTGTGCTTCTTATTTCTGTGATTTATACTGAAGCGAATTGACCTGTGATGGCTGTTTCCCAATCTGCCCCATATTTCATCATCTGCGATCAGGTCTGCATCGATTGTAATCAGTAGGTCTAGTAATGCTTTCTCTGTTGTTGGTGCATTCACCAACTGACCCATGAAATTATCCTGCAAGACTTTTTGGAAAAGGCGAGCCTTAGACAAATGAGCGGTTCCTTCTGCCCAGTCGATACCTGAATAATTAAAATCCCCCATTATATTGGTGTTTGCCAGCCTTGCCACCATTCCTAGTTGTGTTAGGAGGTCCGCTTCCTCCTCCTCCCTCAGGTTAGGGGGCCTATAGCATACGCGCACTATTACTTTCCCATTATTTTCCGCACTTTGTAGCTCCACTCACAATGATTCCACTTCCTCCCTAGCTCCATTATTGATGTCCCTCACGTTCACTTGCACATCATTCTTGATATACAGGCATACCCCTCCCCCTTTCCTACTCTTCCTATCTCTACGATATAGGGAATACCCCTGAATGGTTGCCAGCCAATCATGTGAACTGTCAAACCAAGTTTCTGAAATTTCTACAAAATCAAAATCCTCCTCGTACATTAGCAGCTCCAGTTCTCCCATTTTATTAGCTAGGTTTCTAGTATTGGTGTACATGCCTCGTAATTTTGTCCTGTCACATAATTTTTCCTTGTTCGTTGTTATGAGGCTGCAATTTGTATGTGCCAACTTACCTTTGGTTTTGGTGTTCTAGTCACCCTACCACCAATACCCCCAATATTACCTGATGAATCTTGCTTAATACTGGCTAGCTGTACATCTGGACCTCCTCCCCAACACCTAGTTTAAAAGCCCCTCTAACTTTGCTATACTTCCTTGGAGGCTCTTCTCTTCAATTTAGCTCCTAAGTCCCTGAAATCATGTTTTAGGACTGTCTATCTTCCTCCAACTTTGTCATTGGTACCAATGTGCACCATGACAGCTGGGTCCTCCCCAGCCCCACCCAATAATCTGTCCACCTAACTTGTGATGTGCCGAACCCATGCACCTGTTAAACAACATACAGTTCAGCTCTTACGGTCTTTCCTTCTAATAATTGAATCCCTTACCACCAGGATCAGTCTTTCCTTAACCTTAGCCTTACCCCCGCCCTCACTGAGGTTTTTCCCCTGGCAGCTTGGGGAGTCGCTCTGCTCCAGCAATGCCGCTCCTTGACTGGTTTCTCCAACATCATGCAACAGGGCATACTTATTGGGATCTCCCAGCCCAGAACTGGCCTCCTTGACACTTTCCCCTCTACCCCGCCTAACTGTCACCCAACTATAATGCTCTGGTGCGTGCACCCCTTTATCGCCACCTGCCTCTGTGTTGGCCCCTGCCAGTACCTGTCGAGTACATTCCAAACTTATATACAACCAGGTGTAGCGCTAAAAAATGAAAAAGAAAATATTGCTATACCACATAAAATAGCAAGATAAGTTGTGAAAAGATAGTGTTTTGTATATTTTGTGAACGTTCATACATATAAATCACTTATGTTATAAAGCCTTAGGGTCACCAAAAGTGATGACAGATGTAATAATGGCAATAAAGTCCAAAACTGAATATGCAGGTACGATGAACATAAATGTTACAATGATGATAAATTCCAAAACATATACTCGTGAAAGATTTCTGAATATAATCCAACATGTGCTGACAGACACTTGTGCGAAACCACCACCCGGGATGACTGGAGGCTTACCAGAAAGTTGGGACCCACCTAGCATACACTATATGGGTCAAACAGGCTTGGATTGCTCACTGGCAATGAAGGTAGGGAACCAAGGGCTGGTGAATGGTGAAGTTGTAACGTTGCTATCCCAAAGAAGTCTTCTTCATATGGAAGCTCGGACACCAACGGACATTACCCACATGTAATGAAGAAGGGGCTCATAGCGTAATTCCGTAAACCATAAAAAATTTATTAAAAGGAAAAACACTTACATTTCAGAATAAAAAGCGCTTGCAAGTAAAAATGGCGGCAGTGGAGTCCTCCCGACACGTTTCGTCATACAAGACTTCGTCTGGGGTACTTACCCACTGCAGCCAGACTCCTTTATATAGGGACAAGGACCCCTCTGATGATAATCCAGCTCCCAGGCTTGTTTGCATTGGCACTTCCGGGGTCATCCAAAATGGCGGACCCGAGTGCCTTCTAAGCCTCTCTTTCATGTGATTCAATTCTCATAGGTCTAATGGTGTCATGTGTTTCAAAAGGAGACGTGATGCCGAGTCATGGCATCCAGAACCTCCCACTTTCACTTGTTACCACCCCCTATGGCCTCTTAGTAGGTGTATGGAGGGGGAGGCCGTGACTCTGCGTCACAGCATCAGTGACATCCCCATAATGTGTATTACGATGGAGACCGCGCTCGCGCATGCGCGCGGCGGAATCCAGCGTGGCATATTTGTACACGTGTATAGCCCATGAGAAAGGCATAGATGCAGTTAAACATTTTCTCCATCGTGAACAGTCCCTTGCAACTTTTCAATGTGATTATATAATTGAACTGTTGGACTTCGCAACCAGACACAATTACTTCTGGTTTAACCAAAACTGCTACCTCCAACAACGGGGAGTGGCAATGGGTGCCAAGTTCCCACCTAGTCTTGCGAACTTGTTTATGGCCAAGTGGGAGGAGGATGTCGTCTATGCCCATGGGACCACTTCGTTGGTTCTGTGGGCTAGGTACATAGACGACATCCTCCTCCTGTGGAATCGTTCTTTTGAGACACTCGAACAATTTTTCGAGTGTCTGAATTCCAATGACAGGTTAAATTTAACACCTACTTTAAGCCCACCGACCATAATGGTCTCATTCCTACCACCAGTTGTCATCATAGATCCTGGTTAAGTGCTGTTCCTCGCAGCCAATTTCTCAGGCTCCATAGGAACTGCACGGACACGGAATTATTTATCACACAAGCAGGTGTCCTGAAACAAAAATTTATAGACAAAGGGTATGACAACGCCAACCTAGATATCGAGATCCAGAGAGCTATGAATATGGAAAGGAAAACTTTACTCGAGGTAAAGCCAAAAAAAGAACCGGATGAAAAGTTTAAATGGGCCATGGTAACATCTTTCTCAACCCAGCACAAACAAATTAAAAACATCGTAAAAAAACACTGGGATGTCTTGAGACATGATAACATTCTAGGCGGGTCATTGCCAGAAGAGGCCAAGATTATATTTAGGGGAGCACCATCTCTACAGGGTCAGATAGCCCCCAATGTTATAAATCCACCATCCCGGCCTTCTTTTTTCCATAACATGACAGGCTTTTACCCGTGTATAAAATGTGTGGTATGTCTGCACAATAACCTGGAAGGACGTAAAGTCACAGAGTTCACATCCACAGTCACTGGAAAAAGATATACAGTGAAATCTTTTTGCACGTGTAGTACCAAATACATAGTATATCTCATCACGTGCCCTTGTCGTAGACAATATATAGGTCGTACCACCAGAACGTTTACAACAAGGGTAGGGGAACATATTGCTCTAATCAAAGGCAGGGACTCTAAGCATACAGTACCCAGACGTTACAAGCAATATCATAATAGTAACCCCACTGGATCACAATTTGTCATTATAGACAAATATGGCCCGCCGTGGAGGGGGGGGGGCAAAATCAGAGGGGTCTCTCGCCTTGAAATGTTCTGGGCGTATGAGCTACAGACCTTTTTTCCTCAAGGCATGAACGTGGAAGTAGATGTTAATGCCTTTATAAATGAGTCTTGACAGATTTATCATGAGATAGGACACTAACTTCCGTTTAGGAATTCTAATACCTAGGGGGTATATAATGTCTGATACCTTTTTTTTTGTTACATGTATGTGCCTTTCCATCTGTTGCACATTATTTTATTATGATTTTATTTATTTGTACACTTTGTATGCCTGTCCGGGGATTACAACATCATTTCCGGCCCATCTCCCCTCTCTGCAGGTCACTTCCTGGTGTGATTGAATGGAGACCGGAGGAGATGTACGCATGCGTCGTATTTTGATGACGGCACCGCGTTGCACTACGCCGCGCGCATGTGTGAGCGCGGTCTCCATCGTGATACATACTATGGGGGATGTCACTGATGCTGTGACGCAGAGTCACGGCCTCCCCCTCCATACACCTACTAAGAGGCCATAGGGGGTGGTAACAAGTGAAAGTGGGAGGTTCTGGATGCCGTGACTCGGCATCACGTCTCCTTTTGAAACACATGACACCATTAGACCTATGAGAATTGAATCACATGAAAGAGAGGCTTGGAAAGCACTCGGGTCCGCCATTTTGGATGACCCCGGAGTGCCAATGCAAACAAGCCTGGGAGCTGGATTCTCATCAGAGGGGTCCTTGTCCCTATATAAAGGAGTCTGGCTGCAGTGGGTAAGTACCCCAGACGAAGTCTTGTATGACGAAACGTGTCGGGAGGACTCCACTGCCGCCATTTTTACTTGCAAGCGCTTTTTATTCTGAAATGTAAGTGTTTTTCCTTTTAATAAATTTTTTATGGTTTACGGAATTACGCTATGAGCCCCTTCTTCATTACATGTGGGTAATGTCCGTTGGTGTCCGAGCTTCCATATGAAGAAGACTTCTTTGGGATAGCAACGTTACAACTTCACCATTCACCAGCCCTTGGTTCCCTAACTTCATTGCCAGTGAGCAATCCAAGCCTGTTTGACCCATGTAGCGTATGCTAGGTGGGTCCCAACTTTCTGGTAAGCGTTCAGTCATCCCGGGTGGTGGTTTCGCACAAGTGTCTGTCAGCACATGTTGGATTATATTCAGAAATCTTTCACGAGTATATGTTTTGGAATTTATCACCATTGCAACATTTATCTTCATCGTACCTGCATATTCAGTTTTGGACTTTATTGCCATTATTACATCCTGTCATCACTTTTGGTGACCCTAAGGCTTTATAACATAAGTGATTTATATGTATGAACGTTCACAAAATATACAAAACATTATCTTTTCACAACTTATCTTGCTATTTTATGTGGTATAGCAATATTTTCTTTTTCATTTTTTAGCGCTACACCTGGTTGTATATGATTTATTACAAATTTTCTATTTGTTGTGTTAGCTGCTTACATTTATGACTTTTTTGGAGTAAGCGCATGGTTTATAGGTTTCTTTATATACATTCCAAACTCGCTTTCAGGTTGGAGAGGCTTCGCAGTGTTGCCAGCTGCCTCCTTTTGATTCAAGACCTGGGCTTCCAAGGAAGCAACCTGCTCACATATTGTGCAACAGTATTTGCCCGGATGCTCAAGGTACGCATACATATCACAAGATGTGCTCCGAGTCCCATTACCATACCCGTTGGACATCGCACCCACTAATTTAATGGGTATACTCCTAGAGGATTAGGAAATTTTCTCTGCCTGATTAACTGTTAACTCACTCCCTGACTCTAATTTATTCTATTCCTGATTTACTTGGCCCACGGCGTCCTCTCCCCTGGAATCTTTGTACTCCCAGTTACACTCAGTGAACCTCACGAGCCTCCCAGTTTCACCGGAACTCACCAGTTGATCACCAATCAATCACGGTACTCGCCAGTCACCCGCAGCACTCGCCAGTCACCTGCAGCACTCGCCAGTCACTCACGGCAATTGCCAGTCACTTACAACACTCCCCAGTCACTCGCAGCACTCGCCAGATACCCGTAGTAATCGCTGGATACACGCAGTACCCACCAGTTACTCACAATACTCACAGTACTCACCAGTTACCCGCAGTAATGTTGTGATAATGTTGTTTACACTGTTATTGCTAATAACAATGATGATCACTGTTATTAGCTGTAGTTAAAGTGGTTGCAAAGGTTAAAGGTTTTTTACCTTCATGCATTCAATGCATGAAAGTAAAAATCCCTCTGTTTGCTGCTCTCTCCACAGCCCCCTAATACTGAGCCCCCAGCGATGTGCACAGGAGCCTCTGCTGTCCTGGGTCTCTCTCTTCTCATTGGCTTAGACACAGTAACAAAGCCATTGGGTCCCACTTCTTTCAATCACAGCCAGTGAGACAATGAGGAGAGACCAGAGGGCAGGGCTGAGCCACAGCTCTGTGTCTTATGGAAGATAAAGCACTGTTTGAAAGCAAGCACGCACCAGTGCCCCCATAGCAAGCGGCTTGCTATTGGGGGGCAATGGTCAAGGAGTAGGGAACCTGGAGTTCTGGCTGGAGACCCAATGGTTTTGCACTGAGCAGGTAAGTATGACATGTTTTTTTATAAAAAAACAAAAAAAAAAAAACCTTTGATACCACTTTAACCGGCATGAATGGCTTTTCCTTCATGACAGCTTGCTTACTGTTGACAGGCTGTGATTGGCTACAGCTAATCACATGGTACAGGGTGCTTCTCTGAACGGCCGCCGTTCAGAGCAGCCAGATACAGAACGCAGTGGTGGACACAGTGGTCACAGGATCACACTAGTGTGTAAGTGCTAGGCGACATAGCACTACGTTGCCTATCCTGGCTGTGCCACTTGTCCATAGTAAATGTAATGTACTTTGGGCGGGTAGCAAGCGATAATTGTAGTAAAAAAATACCACACTCTTACTACATTTGTTGGCTCTGGTGCAAGCTTTATTTATCACAGCTTGGATCGAGACTTTGACACTAAGAGGGGAGGATTGCGGGCTGAAGCATGCGTTACCTGTGATGACCCTTACTTGAGATAATATGCTGTGTTTGCTACAGTTATGGTAGCATCCATTTCATGAGGTGGTGATGCTTGCTGATTTATGTCCACACATTGAAGGATTTGTTATCAATCCAGATTAGTTGGTGGAGGACTTGCGATCCACAGACGATCTTTTGGACTCTGAACTAAAGGACTTCAATGCACTTTTTATGTATATTGGCACTTTTATTTTATGAGTTTTCTTGCACAGTGCACATTATATGTACTGTATATTATTTTTTGTACGTTGCACTGGATGCTCTGGTTCATTTATGCCTTTCCTACATTACACGTTCTGTCTCGACTGCTCTGCAAAATAGAGCAAGAGAAGAAATCAATACGCATACAGTGCCTTGAAAACGTATTCATGCCCCTTGACATTTTCCACATTTTGTTATGTTACAACCAAAAACATAAATGGATTTTATGTAATAGACCAACACAAAGTGGCACATAATTGTGAAGTGGAAAAAAAAATGATAAATGGTTTTCAAAATGTTTTACAAATAAATATGTGAAAAGTGTGGCGTGCATTTGTATTCAGCCCCCCCGAGTCACAACTTTGTAGAACCACCTTTCGCTGCAATTACAGCTGCAAGTCTTCTTGGATATGTCTCTACCAGCTTTGCATATCTAAAGAGTGAAATTTTTGCCCATTCTTCTTTGCAAAATAGCTCAAGCTCTGTCAGATTGGATGGAGAGTGTCTGTGAACAGCAATTTTCAAGTCTTGCCACAAATTCTCAATTGGATTTAGGTCTGGACTTTGGGCCATTCTAACACATGAATATTCTTTGATCTAAAACATTCCATTGTAGCTCTGGCTAAATGTTTAGGGTCGTTGTCCTGCTGAAAGGTGAACCTCCGCCCCAGTCTCAAGTTTTTTGCAGACTCAAACAGGTTTTTTTCTAAGAACGCCGTGTATTTGGCTCTATCCATCTTCCCATCAACTCTGACCAGCTTCCCTGTCCCTGCTGAAGAAAAGCATCCCCACAGCATGATGCTGCCACCACCATGTTTCACGGTGGGGATGGTGTGTTCAGGGTGATGTGCAGTGTTAGTTTTCCACCACACATAGCGTTTTGCTTCTAGGCCAAAAAGTTCAATTTTGGTCTCATCTGACCAGAGCACCTTCTTCCACATGTTTGCTGTGTCCCCTACATGGCTTCTCACAAACTGCAAACAGGACTTCTTATGGCTTTCTTTTAACAATAGCTTTCTTCTTGCAACTTTTCCATAAAGGCCAGATTTGTGAAGTGCATGACGCATAGTTGTCCTGTGGACAGATTCTCCCACCTGAGCTGTGGATCTCTGCAGCTTCTCCAGAGTTACCATGGGCCTCTTGGCTGCTTCTCTGATTAATGCTCTGTCAGTTTAGGTGGACGGCCATGTCTTGGTAGGTTTGCAGTTGTGCCATACTCTTTCCATTTGTGGATGATGAATTGAACAGTGCTCCGTGAGATGTTCAAAGCTTGGGATTTTTTTATTTTTTTTAATAACCTAACCCTGCTTTGAAGTTCTCCACAACTTTATCCCTGACCTATTTGGTGTGTTCCTTGGCCCTCATGATGCTGTTTGTTCACCAAGGTTCTCTAACAAACCACTGAGGGCTTCACAGAACAGCTGTATTTATACTGAGATTAAATTACACACAGGTGGACTCTATTTACTAAATAGGTGACTTCTGAAGGCAATTGGTTTCACTAGATTTTAGTTAGGGGTATCAGAGTAAAGTGGGCTGAATACAAATGCACACCACACTTTTCAGATATTTATTTGCTAACAATTTGGAAAACCATTTATCATTTTCCTTCCAGTTCACAATTATATGCCACTTTGTGTTGGTCTATCACATACAAGTAAATACAGTAAAATACATTTGCGTTTTTGGTTGTAACATGACAAAATGTGGAGAATTTCATAGGGTATGAATACTTTTTCAAGGCACTGTACTTAAACATCTAGAAGATGACCTCTGGCCTCTTCCAAACAGGCCAGACCTTCTGTCTCAGGCCTTCCTCTTCCTTCCTGCTTGCCAGCCACTGTCTTTAACAGCATGGCTGTTGAAACCCAGGTCTTGAGGAAATTATTTGAGGAAATGGGGGAGATTTACTACAAACTGGTGCACACAGAGTCTGGTGCAGCTGTGCATAGTAACCAATCAGCTTCCAGGTTTTAGGCCAGTTTCACACTGGTATGACACAACAGTCGTAAGACTGTGGATCTGACTTTGCCCTGCGACTTGAAGTCCGACATCAGTCCGACTTCAATGAACAGGGATCCGACTTTGATCCCGACAATACAGGCACTTTGTGTCTGGTATGAATCTTTAGGGAGAACTCTGAGGCAAATTTAAAAAAAAACTGTCATGGGTCCCCCCTCCAAGACCTTACCATGCCCTTCGGTCTAGTATGGATTTTAAGGGGAACCTCCACCCTGAAAAAGCAGCGTGGGGTCCCCCCAAAATCCATACCAGACCCTTATCCGAGCACACAGCCCAGCATGTCAGGAAGGGGGTGGTGATGAGCGAGCCCCCCCTCCTGAACCGTGCCAGGCCTATTGCCCTCAACATGTGGGGTGGGTGCTTTGGGGCAGGGGGGCCTTGTGCCCCCCACCCTAAAGCACCCTGTCTCCATGTTGATAAGGACAAGGGCCTCCTCCTGATGTTGGCTTTGGTTGTCGGGGTCTGCAGGCGGGGGGCTTAATGGAATTTGGAAGCCCCCTTTAACAACGGGGCCCCTAGATCCTGGCCCCCCATCCTGTGTGAGTATGGGGTACATCGTACCCCTACCTATTCGCCTAAAACAAATGTCAAAAATAAAACGCAGTACACAGGTTTTTAAAGTAACTTATTAAGGCAGCTCTGGCGTCGCTTCCGATTTCTTCTCCCCTCTCCGGGTCTTCTCCGCTCTCCGTTGATGTCTTCTAGCCCTCTCCGGTTCTTCTCCCTCTGTCCGCTGTCTTCTGCCTCTGCCAGGTCTTCTCCACAGTCTTCTGCCCCTGCCGGGTCTTCTCCGCTGTCTTCTCGCTCTTTTGCCGGGTCTTTTCCACTGTCTTCTCCCTCTGTTCTTCCGATTTTGACTCGACGCTCTGATGCTGGGTGCGCGGTGTGCCACTAATACTGGCATGGGGTGGGGTCACCAGCTTACGTTATCTGGAGGCCCCACCCCTGATAAGGTCACCGCCCCATTATGTTCTGGGCAGTGACATCATCAGGGGGCGGGGCCTCCTTATAACGTCAGCCGGTGATCCCGTCCTATGCCAGTATAAGTAGTGGCACATCCCGCACCTAGCATTAGAGCAGGAGAGAGTGTCAACATCAGAAGAACAACAGAGGGAGAAGACAGTAGAGAAGACCCGGCAGATGCAGAGGGAGAAGAACCGGGGAGGGCTAGAAGACATCAGCGGAGAAGGGAGAAGAAATCAGAAGAGACGCCTGTGCCTTAATAAATTACTTTAAAAACCTGTGTACTGGGTTTTTTTTTTTTTACATTTTTTTTGTACATTATTTTTTTAGGTGAATGGGTAGTGGTACAATGTACCCCGTACTCATTCACATAGGGTGGGGGGCTGGGATCTGGGGGCCCCCTTGTTAAAGGGGCTTCCAGATTCCGATAAGCACCCCGTCCGCAGACCCCGATAACCAACAGCCAGGATTGTTGGGAAGAGGCCCTCAACATGGGGACATCAACATGGGGACAAGATGCTTTGGGGGGGCAAGCCCCACCAAAGCACCCACCCCCTATGTTGAGAGCATGCGGCCTGGTACGATTGAGGTGGGGGGGCGCTCACTCATTCCCACCTCATTCCCACCCCCCTTTCTGACCTGCCGGGCTGTGTGCTCGGATAAAGGTTCCCCTTAAAATCCATACCAGACCGAAGGGCCTGGTATGGTCTTGGAGGGGGAACCCATGCCGTTTTTGTTTTGTTTTTATTTGGCGTGGAGCTCCCCTTCAAGATCATCAGAGCACAAGTCGCATTCCAAAGTCGAATCAGTTAAGACCGCGATCTAACTTCAGTAGTATTCAATGGGCTGAAGTAGGATCAAAGTCCGACCAAAGTAGTGCAGGGAGCATTTTCAAAGTCGGACCGACTTGTGTCAGACCAGTTAAGACGGCTCTCATAGGGAAAAATTGATTTTCACACGTCATGCGACATGAGCTTCCAATGTCGGAGCGTTTGTCGCGCCAGTGTGAACCCGGCCTTATTGTCCAAGCCTTATTAAACAAGCTGAAATCAGCACAGCTGCACCAGATTCTGTGTGCATCAGTTTTAGTAAATCTCCCGCAATGAGTCATTCCCACATTGCACAAAGTCATTCACTTTGAGAAAAAAATACTATTGTACCTGGAAATCCTTCTTTTTTGTCTGGTGTGAGCAGAGGCACATCAATCTCAGAAATTACTTTGTGCCTTGCTTTCTTGTCTTCCTATAACCCCTGGCAAAAATTATGGAATCACCAGTGCCTGAGGATGTTCCTTCAGTTGTTTATTGTTGTAGAAAAAAAGCAGATCACAGACATGGCCAAAAACTGAAGGCATTTCAAATGGCAACTTTTTGTTTTTAATAAACACTAAAAGAAATCAAGAAAAATAATTGTGGTAGCCAGTAACAGTTAGATTTATAGAACAAGCACAGGGAAAAAATTATGGAATCACCCTGTAAATTTTCATTACAAACACTAACACCTGCATCAGATTAAATCTGCTTGTTAGTATGTAGGTAAAGAGGGTAAATCATCACACAGTGTTGCACAAGATGTTGGTTGTTCACAGTCGGCTGTGTCTAAAACATGGACCAAATACAAACAACATGGGAAGGTGGTTAAAGGCAAGCATACTGGTAGACCAAGGAAGACATCAAAGCGTCAAGACAGAAAACTTAAAGCAATATGCCTTGAAAACAGAAAATGTACAACAAAACAAATGAGGAACAAATGGGAGGAAACTGGAGTCAACATCTGTGACCGAACTGTAAGAAACCTCCTAAAGGAAATGGGATTTACATACAGAAAAGCTAAAAGAAAGCCATCTCTAACACCTAAACACAAAAAACAAGGTTACAATGGGATAAGGAAAGGCAATCGTGGACTGTGGATGATTGGGTGAAAGTCATATTCAGTGATGAATCTCGAATCTGCATTGGGCAAGGTGATGATGCTGGAACTTTTGTTTGGTGCTGTTCCAATGAGATTTATGCAGAAGACTGTCTGAAGAAAACATGCAAATTTCCACAGTCAATTATAATATGGGGCTGCATGTCAGGTAAAGGCACTGGGGAGATGGCTGTCATTAAATCTTCAATAAATGCACAGCTTTACATTGACATTTTGGACACTTTTCTTATCCCATCTATTGAAAGGATGTTTGGGGATGATGAAATCATTTATCAAGATGATAATGCATCTTGCCATAGAGCAAAAACTGTGAAAAAAATCCTTGAAGAAAGACACATAAGGTCAATGTCATGGCCTGCAAACAGTCTGGATCTCAATCCAATTGAAAATCTGTGGTGGAAGTTAAATAAAATGATCCATGACAAGGCTCCAACCTGCAAATATGATTTGGCAACAGCAATCAGAGAAGGCTGGAGCCAGATTGATGAAGAGTACTGTTTATCACTCATTAAGTCAATGCCTCAGAGACTGCAAGCAGTTATAAAAGCCAGAGGTGGTGCAACAAAGTACTAGTGATGTGTTGGAGTGTTATTTTGTTTGTTTGTTTTTCATGATTCCATAATTTATTCCCTGTGCTTGTTCTATAAATCTAACTGTTACTGGCCACCACAATTATTTTTCTTGATTTCTTTTAGTGTTTCTTAAAGCCAGAAAGTTGCCATTTGAAATGCCTTTAGTTTTTGGCCATGTCTGTGATCTGCTTTTTTTCTACAACAATAAACAACTGAAGGAACATCCTCAGGGACTGGTGATTCCATAATTTTTGCCAGGGGTTGTACAGTCAGGACTTGACCAGAATTTGGCCTTAAGCACTCTTAAGAGACAGGTCTAGGCCAATGTTGTTTAAAAAACATCTGACTTAATTTTCTCTTGTAAAAAGGAGTTTAAGGTGTTCAAGGTTTAAAGTTTCTCAGATTAGACCACACTTACAGAACCCCATGCTTCCTTGGCATCTTAAATTTGGTTCTTTCTACCCTTCAGAAACCACCGTTTGAACCCATCAGGGAGCTCGCTTTGGATGATCTCTCATGCAAGGTGCCCTGCCCAGCGGCTATTACACCTGTCAGATATATCTCTGAATTAGCAGCTCTCTCTTGCAAAAAGCCACTTCTGATCTATCATAAAGACAAAGCAGTCTTGACTTTGACCAAGACCTGCCGTTTTATCTAAGGTAGTATCTACCTTCCACCCTCCCTCTTTGTGCCCTGCTCCTAAGCACCCCAAAGAGATTGCTCTTCATTGTCTGGACATTGTCAGAGCTTTTAAAGCTGATCTCAAAGCCAGAGATTCTGTCAGAAACACTGACTCACTCTTGTTTTTGTCATCGGGGCCTCGCAAAGGACATCCTTCTTTAAAATCCACCATACGATAAAACACCTCCAGCACTCTTACATGCTCACTCAACCAGAGGTGTTTCCTGGGCATTCCAACATCAAGCCTCTGTTGCCAGGTTTTGCAAGGCCACCATCTGGTCTTCAGTTCATACCTGCCACAAGTTCTTATAGGTGCATGTCTAAGTTTCTGCAGATACAGCTTTCGGCCGCAAGGTTCTTGCAGCAGCACCACTCTGAATTGGGTCCATTGACCCTTGTTATTGTTGGGCCTGTTGGCACAGTTCTGTTTGCCCCGTTGTTGCCCACCCTTCTTCATTGCTTTGGCAGGTTCCAGGGTCTATGAATATCCAACCTGTGTCCAATCACCTGAAAGTAACACCCTACAGCTTGGGATCTATAAATATCCAGCCATTGTCCTGTACTGTACTCCAAAATATGGAAAGGACAGGCAAGTCAAAATGTATTTTTTTAATTTGATCTTTAGATGTACACATGTCTTTTTTTTCAGATAGTAATTCACGTTGCCAAACACCCACTAGGCAGAGGCAGGGGAGTGGAGAACTGCCAGATGTTTCAGAGCCCAGTGAGCCAGTGGAGTGGTCTGGAGCTGAGGAATCTCTGTTCCGGGTTTTCCATGGAACTTACTTCAACAATTTCTGCTCTATTGCTAAACTCATGGGAACCAAGACATGCAAGCAGGTATGGGAGCCTTGGTTAATCTGTAAATTCTCAATTAGGAGGGCAGGATACAAGATGGTATTTATTTTGCCTGCATATAGGAAAGTGCCTTTTTTTTTTTTTTTTAAACAGGATGTTCCTTTATTGAAACATAGGCATGGTACAGTAGTTGAATACAGTATGGAAATAATTTAGGTTATATGAAATACATTGACAATGTTGGAGGAGCAGAGACCTCTAACTTTAACAAAAAAAGAAACAGAAACACTTTAACAACACCCTGCAGCAGAAACAGGTAAGTATGCACGTGAGGAACCATAGCAGCCAACCTGTAAGGAACAGAATCCACAGGGGATATCCCCTCTCTATGCGGTCCAGGGCTGCCATACACGCTCATATTTCTTAGGGCAATTTCTATTGACATACATTAGTTCGTACTTAGGAAGAGCAGAGTTAATTGACTTTTCCCAAGAGACTATGGAGGGAGGAGATCGGGAGTTCCACCTAAGAATTATTTCTCTCCTAGCATAGTATAACAAAAACAAAATTAGCAGTTTAGTGTATCTAGTCCTTTTGTTTGTCATCATGGATATCTAATAGAAATAATTCGGGAGTAATTGGGAGGGTCAGCTGGAGGCGGATGTTCACAAGGTCGACCACCTCCACCCAAAGGCGGGCTACTCCCAAACAACTTTAAAACATATGAAAATATGTGCCAACGCCTCCCCTACAACAGGTGCCCTCCGAGGTCCTCCCAGGATAAATACCATGCAACCTCTGGGGTGTATAGTAGACCCTGTGTAGAAATTTTACCTGGATCAACCTATCCCGGGAGGATATTAACAACTTGGCACTTTCCCCCAGACAGTCTTCCCAGTCAAGTCCAGGTATGTCAGCCTTCCATCTTTCCCAAAGGTGGTCCATTTTAGGAGAGTCAACACTTAATAAGTCAAAGTATAGGGCAAATAAAGGTTTGGAGAAACAGTCTTGGGCCAGCAGTTCCTCTATAGGGTCCGTAGCCAAACTGGGCGAAACAGTGAACTGAGCTTGCACTGCGTGGCGCAACTGGAAGTACCGAAAGGTAATCCCGGTAGATGGAATTTGTTCCTAATCTCCATAAATGAAAAAAGTCTGCCAGCTACCAAAAAATTTCTCTGTCAGGTCCCACACTTACCAGACAGGTGAGTCCGCTTGGGCAGAGGGTAGGCTCCCTTACGTATCCGATTCGGGGCCCCTGGTAGAGTAGACAGGAGGCCCACGAATGCGGAGTGGTATGAGGGCCTGATGTTAGAGTCCTGGAGCAAGGTGGTCTGGCAAGCAACCGGTAGAGCTTCAAGACAGATGGAGCAGATGCTGAGCAGGAGCGAATCAGGCTGGTCACACACAGGCAGAGGTCGGCAACGGGCTGGCAGCAACGGTACAAGGGAGTAGGCAGAAACAAGGTCAAACAAGCCGGGGTCGGATTCAGGCAGCAATCAAGGGAGGTCCAAAGGCAAGCCGGGTCACAACGGGGCAACACTACGGAGATACAGGAACACAGGATGATCACGGAACAAGACACAGAGCTGTTTGATCAGGCAGCACCGAATCAGGTCAGAGGCAGGCTTAAATAGGCTAATTGGCGCCAAACGCCGTGCTCGTGCACGCGCCGATTCGCCAAGGCGCCCCGGGCCCCCGCACGCGCCCGAGCGCGCCCCCGACACCAGCTTGCACACCCACACTACCGGGCGCGCCAGCGGTAACGCCCATAGGCGGACGCGCGCACGCCCGGACACCACCCTGCACGCCACGGCCGGTCAGCCCAGACACGCCAGTGCCCCCAGGAACACGCGCCCCAGCACGCACAGAGACACGAGCGCCAACGCGCCCCGGCGCGCCCCGGTGCCCAATCAGGCAACCTCTCTGACAGTCTCGTAAGGTCTTAACCCCATACCTGGCCTAAAGCTGTGGATCAGGGATGGAGCAAAGATGCGTGAGGTTGGGGTTACCCCACAGCAGAGTGAAGGGGGACCATCAAATCCTTAGTGTGCTCCTAGTGGGGTATGATAAAACAGGATAAGACCGGGGTTCCCGGTAAACCAAGTTGCCCAGCTCTGTAAGAGAACCCAGACTAGCAGCCTCAAAACACACCTCCATGTTCGTTCACGAATGCGTGAACCACCATTGGATGGTGACCAGAACAGCGGCCCAAAAATATACTTGAAGGTCCAGCAGAGCCAATCCTCCACAGCGTACTGGGAGAATCATAGTGGATTTTGCCAATCTAGGAAGAGCTCCCCCCTATATAAACCCTCCCATACATCGCTCCACTTCCTTGAAGAATGAGTTGGGCATCCAGGTCAGGCAGTTGCGAAAAACATACAGTAACTTAGGGAGGAAGATCATCTTCGGGAGATTAATTCTTCCTATAAGATTCAAAGGGAAAGAGGTCCACGCCGCACACTTCTCACGAACCTAGGAGAGCAGCAGGAGTATATTAAGCTCAGAATATCTAGCCGGCTGCCTCCGAACCTGGACGCCCAAGTATTTGAATTGTTCAACCCAGAGCAACGGAGTAATCGGGACACCAGTTTCCTCCTTGGGGTCAAGGGGAAATAGTGTGGATTTGTCCCAGTTTATACAGAGTAATAGCCAAATTCTTTAAACAGATCTAGGGCCGCCTTCAGAGAACCATCCGCGTCCTGTAAATAGAGAAGTGCATCGTCAGCGTATAGGGACATCTTCTCTTCTAGCGGTCCCACACGCAGTCCCTTGACTAAGCTAGATTCCCGAATAAGGATCGCCAAAGGCTCTAAGACTAGGGCAAAGAGGGAAGGGGATGGGTACCTCGCTGCAACGCTAAAAGACTCCGACAGTCTATCAATGTTACAAATCCTGGCTCTAGGGGAGCCATACAGCATCTCAAGCCATTGAAGAAAGCTTGGTCCGAACCTCCTCATCACTTCCCAAAGAAACTCCCACTTCAGCGAGTTAAAGCTGTTTTGGCATCAAGAGAGGCTATGACCCTTTTTCCACTGTTCTCATGAGGGATGGAGAGGTTCAGAAAGAGGCAGCTGAGGTTAATGTCGGTGGCCTGCCCTGGCATGAAGCCAGTTTGATAGACATGTATGATATTGTCCAAAACCCTGGAGAGACGATTAGCCAATACCTTCGCCAGAATTTTTGCATCCACATTAAGAAGGGATATTGGTCTGTTCATAGTGATTTCATAGTCATTTTCATAGTTAGTCAGGTTAAAAAAAGACACAAGTCCATCCAGTTCAACCATAAATAATTAAAATAAAAAATATCGTACATTTCAATATACCCAATTCTATACCCACAGTTGACCCAGAGGAAGGCAAAAAAAACCCCAGCAGAGCATGCTCTAATTTGCTATAGCAGGGGAAAAAATTCCTTCCTGATCCCCCAAGAAGCAATCGGATTTTCCCTGGATCAACATTACCTATAAATGTTAGTTCCCAGTTATATTATGTACATTTAGGAAAGTATCCAGGCCTTTCTTAAAGCAATCTACTGAGCTGGCCAGAACCACCTCTGGTGGGAGTCTATTCCACATTTTCACAGCTCTTACTGTGAAGGAACCTTTCTGTATTTGGAGATGAAATCTCTTTTCCTCTAGACTTATAAAATGCCCCCATGTCCTCTGTGTTAACCGTAAAGAGAATAACCCAACACCAAGTTCACTATATGGACCCCTTATATATTTGAACATGTTGATCATATCCCCCCCCCCTTATTCCTCTCTTCTCAAGAGTGAATACATTCAGTTCCTCTAATCTTTCCTCATAGCTGAGCTCCTTCATTCCTCTTATCAGTTTGGTTGCCCTTCTTTGCACTTTCTCCAGTTCTCCAATATCCTTTTTGAGAACTGGTGCCCAAAACTGAACTGCATATTCCAGATGAGGTCTTACTAATGATTTGAACAGGGGCAAAATTATATCTCTCTCTCTGGAGTCCATACCTCACTTAATACAACTTACTTATTATTACTAATACAATACTTATTATTGATCTTATGATCTACCAAAACCCCCAGATCCTTCTCCACTACGGTTTGCCCCAGTTGTACTCCCCCTAGCATGTATGATGCATGCATATTGTTAGCCCCCAAGTGCATAACTTTACATTTCTCAACATTAAACCTCATCTGCCACATAGTCGCCCAATTAGACAGTGCATTGAGGCCGGCTTGTAAATTGGAGACATCCTGTAAGGACGTTATTCCACTGCATAGCTTGGTGTCATCTGCAAAGACAGAAATGTTACTTTTGATCCCAGACCCAATATCATTTATAAAGATATTAAAAAGTAAGGGTCCCAACACTGAACCTTGGGGTACACCACTGATGACCTTAGACCATTCAGAGTAAGAATCATTAACCACTACTCTCTGAATTCTGTCTTTTAGCCAGTTTTCTATCCATTTACAAACTGATATTTCCAAGCCTGCAGACTTCACCTTACACATGAGGCGTGTGTGCGTAACTGTATTGAACGCTTTTGCAAAAATCCAAGTATACTATGTCCACAGCCACCCCTATGTCCAAGGTTTTACTTGCCACTTCATAAAAAGAAATCAGGTTTGTTTGACAACTTCTGTCTTTTATGAATCCATGCTGTCTGTTGCTTAAAATGTTTTTTTTCCAGCAAGAACTCTTCTATGTGGTGTTTTATTAAATGCTCCAGTATCTTCCCGACTATAGAAGTTAAACTAACAGGTCTATAGTTACTTGGTAAAAACTTTGATCCCTTTTTAAATGCCCCAGTAGAAGGACGATGGTCCGAAACATGTCGGGTTGCTAAAGCCTAGAGATGCTCTGATACCACGCAATTTTATTATATTCTTTTTGTGATCACGTTTTACCCTTTGTAGTGCGCCACTTAGCACTTTCTAGCTTTTTAATAAAAGCCTTTTTTTACGGATTCATGCCCTATGTGGAGATCTTTTTGTTCCCTCCTCCTTCCATGAATGAGACCTCGCTGAGCCTCAGCCATTTTTCTCTGCACTTTTATTCCATCTGAGAGAGACATCCCGAGTGGCCGCAGACCTACACACCACCGAACAGCGATTGTCGCCCCGGATGGGACTCCCCGCCAGGACTTCTCCAGCCAGACATTTCTGGGATCGTTGGATCCCCCATGCCCGTATGACACTCCACCGTACAGTGTCTGTGTCCATCCTTTCTGGTAAGGGTATTTATTCTTATCATTTGCAGTTTTGATTTGGAATTTTGGAAGATCTGTGTGCAAAGTGTTTCCTCACACACACATAGCTTGCTCCAGCTTCTACCTCATGCGCAGGTGTGACACTGCATATGCTCATGAACCCCTAGTGTCTGTGGACTTATCTATGATTCACTATACACCAATGGACTTTTTTCTTTATGTGTTCATTTGTTAAATGTTCATTTATTACACATATTGCCTATTTGGCCCAAGTTGTATATTTAGCACTTTGTCACATCTACATGTTCAAGATGTATATGCACATTTTCTAGCACTGCATGTGTTCTGTATTCTTTTATTTCTACACAGTTTACCACACTGTTAAATGCTGGCAGCTATCACCCGTACTACTTTTTTGTAATATCGCAATTATTTATTGGTTTCCTTTGTAAATATAGGCACTACGTTCGCTCTGCGCCAATGCAGTGATACTATTCCCGTCATTAATGAGTCTCTAAAAATTAGATACAATAGCTTTGAAATTACAGAGCTCAATTCTTTTAGGGTCAGTGGGTGGATGCCATCAGGTCCATACCACCCCCATTATAGACATGAGCTCTCCCATTCTCTTTTGTATACACAGAGTTGAAGAAAGTATTTAATAAATTAGCCTTGTCTTTGCCCCCAGTCACCCACTCTAGATTATTTTGTAAAAGGCCTACATGCTCAGACCTGACCTTTTTACTTTTAATATATTTGAAGATTTTTGTTGGGGTTTGTCCTACTATCTTTTGTAATTTGTCGTTCGTTTTGAATTTTTGCATCCTTGATTTCCTTTTTACGTATTCTGTTAAATTCTTTGTAACATTTGAACAACACTAGTGTACCTTCATTTTTTATTAGCTCTTTTTTTATTGTTTATAGCTTTTTTAACTTTGTGAGCCACATAGATTTTATTTTTAGCCTTTTAAACGTATTGCCCATGGGAATATACTTTGCAGTGAGGTCCCAAACAGTCTTTTTGAAGAATTCCAATTTCTGTTCTGTGTTTATCGATGCCAATATTCCCTCCGAGTCTAAATCTTGGAGAGCAGTCCTCATCCTTGGAAAATTTTCTCTCTTGAAGTTAAGTGTTTTTATCCTTCCCGTATGTATTTTTTGTTTACAGCTAATATCAAATGAAATCATGTTATAATCACTGCTACTCAGGTGTTCCTTTATCTGAACATTAGTAATAAGCTCTGCATGGTTTGAGATTACCAGGTCCAACAGAGCTTCATTCATAGTTGGGGCCTCAATAAACTGGACCATAAAATTGTCTTGTAATAGGTTTATAAATTTTTGCCCTTTAACTGTCCCAGTAGTGACATTACTCCAGTCAATTTATGGGTAGTTTAAATCCCTCATTATTATCACCGTCCCAGCCCTTGCAGCCCTTTCCATCTGTGCAAGGAGCTGAGTCTCCACCTCCTCGTTAACATTGGGTGGTCTACAACAAACTCCAATGATTAACTTTGAACTACACACATCTACATGCAGTTCCACCCATAATGCTTCAGACTCATCACATCCTGCATCAACCAGGTCCTTTTTCACACTTGCTTTGAGATCACTTCTCACATAGAGACAGACCCTGCCACCTTTCCTTTTTACCCTGTCTCTCCGAAAGAGTGCATAGCCAGTAATATTAATAGCCCAGTCATGTGAGAATTGAAGCCAAGTTTCAGCAATACCGATTACATCATAGCTCTCCTCATGCACCAGAGTTTCCAACTCACCTATTTTGCTTGGCAGACTTCTGGCATTGGTGAACAAACACTTTAATGCATAATTACATTTTGCTCTGGTGTTTTTCATATCATTTTTAGTAGTACAAATGGCACTATAGTTTCCAATGGCTGTTTGCAGCATGGGACCTTTCTTGTCACCTGCCATAACCCTTCCCCCACCTATCCCCATTCCACCCTCCATTAATGTCTGACCCCTAACTGACCTGTCTGCCCGATGTAATTCTAGTTCACCCTCCCCCCTCGAACCTAGTTTAACCACTTAAGGACCGCCTCATGCCGATGTACGTTGGCAAGGCGGTACGGGCAGGCAAAATCACGTACATGTACGTGATTTGCCTCCCGCGGGTGGGGGGTCCGATCGGACCCCCCCGGTGCCCGAGGCGGTCCTGTTTTGTCCCCCGGCGATCGGAGGTGAGGGGGAGGCCATCCGTTCGTGGCCCCCCCCTCGCGATCGCCGCCGGCCAATCAGATCACTTCCTTTGCTGCTGTATGCTAAACAGCAGCAAAGGAAATGATGTCATCTCTCCTCGGCTCGGTATTCCGTTGCAGCGCCGAGGAGAGAAGACTTCACTGTGAGTGCACCAACACTACACAACACAGTAGAACATGCCAGGCACACAAAACACCCCGATCGCCCCCCGATCGCCCCCCGATCCCCCCCCAATCACCCCCCCCTCCCTGTCACAAACTGACACCAGCAGTTTTATTTATTTTTTTTCTGATTACTGCATTGGTGTCAGTTTGTGACAGTTACAGTGTTGGGACAGTGAATATTAGCCCCCTTTAGGTCTAGGATACCCCCCTAACCCCCCCTAATAAAGTTTTAACCCCTTGATCACCCCCTGTCGCCAGTGTCACTAAGCGATCATTTTTCTGATCGCTGTATTAGTGTCGCTGGTGACGCTAGTTAGTGAGGTAAATATTTAGGTTCGCCATCAGCGTTTTATAGCGTCAGGGACCCCCATATACTACCTAATAAATGTTTTAACCCCTTGATTGCCCCCTAGTTAACCCTTTCACCACTGATCACCGTATAACCGTTACGGGTGACGCTGGTTAGTTCGTTTATTTTTTATAGTGTCAGGGAACCCGCCGTTTATTACCGAATAAAGGTTTAGCCCCCCGATCGCCCGGCGGTGATATGCGTCGCCCCAGGCAGCGTCAGATTAGCGCCAGTACCGCTAACACCCACGCACGCGGCATACGCCTCCCTTAGTGGTATAGTATCTGAACGGATCAATATCTGATCCGATCAGATCTATACTAGCGTCCCCAGCAGTTTAGGGTTCCCAAAAACGCAGTGTTAGCGGGATCAGCCCAGATACCTGCTAGCACCTGCGTTTTGTCCCTCTGCCCGGCCCAGCCCAGCCCACCCAAGTGCAGTATCGATCGATCACTGTCACTTACAAAACACTAAACGCATAACTGCAGCGTTCGCAGAGTCAGGCCTGATCCCTGCGATCGCTAACAGTTTTTTTGGTAGCATTTTGGTGAACTGGCAAGCACCAGCCCCAGGCAGCGTCAGGTTAGCGCCAGTAGCGCTAACACCCACGCACGTACCATACACCTCCCTTAGTGGTATAGTATCTGAACGGATCAATATCTGGTCCGATCAGATCTATACTAGCGTCCCCAGCAGTTTAGGGTTCCCAAAAACGCAGTGTTAGCGGGATCAGCCCAGATACCTGCTAGCACCTGCGTTTTGCCCCTCCGC
Organism: Lithobates clamitans; assembly: GCA_037952925.1. Taxonomy (NCBI): domain Eukaryota; kingdom Metazoa; phylum Chordata; class Amphibia; order Anura; family Ranidae; genus Lithobates; species Lithobates clamitans. The sequence goes on from JBBGZY010000586.1 coordinate 4,760,874, forward strand.
CCGCCCCAGCCCAGCCCACCCAAGTGCAGTATCGATCGATCACTGTCACTTACAAGGCACTAAGCGCATAACTGCAGTGTTCGCAGAGTCAGGCCTGATCCCTGCGATCGCTAACAGTTTTTTTGGTAGCATTTTGGTGAACTGGCAAGCACCAGCCCCAGGCAGCGTCAGGTTAGCGCCAGTAGCGCTAACACCCACGCACGTACCATACACCTCCCTTAGTGGTATAGTATCTGAACGGATCAATATCTGGTCCGATCAGATCTATACTAGCGTCCCCAGCAGTTTAGGGTTCCCAAAAACGCAGTGTTAGCGGGATCAGCCCAGATACCTGCTAGCACCTGCGTTTTGCCCCTCCGCCCGGCCCAGCCATGCCCACCCAAGTGCAGTATCGATCGATCACTGTCACTTACAAGGCACTAAACGCATAACTGCAGCGTTTGCAGAGTCAGGCCTGATCCCTGCGATCGCTAACAGTTTTTTGGGTAGCATTTTGGTGAACTAGCAAGCACCAGCCCCAGGCAGTGTCAGGTTAGCGCCAGTACCGCTAACACCCACGCACGCAGCATACACCTCCCTTAGTGGTATAGTATCTGAACGGATCAATATCTGATCCGATCAGATCTATACTAGCGTCCCCAGCAGTTTAGGGTTCCCAAAAACGCAGTGTTAGCGGGATCAGCCCAGATACCTGCTAGCACCTGCGTTTTGCCCCTCCGCCCAGCCCATCCCACCCAAGTGCAGTATCGATCGATCACTGTCACTTACAAAACACTAAACGCATAACTGCAGCGTTCGCAGAGTCAGGCCTGATCCCTGCGATCGCTAACAGTTTTTTTGGAAGCTTTTTATTGAACTGGCAAGCGCCAGCGGCCTAGTACACCCCGGTCGTAGTCAAACCAGCACTGCAGTAACACTTGGTGACGTGGCGAGTCCCATAAGTGCAGTTCAAGCTGGTGAGGTGGCAAGCACAAGTAGTGTCCCGCTGCCACCAAGAAGAAGACAAACACAGGCCCGTCATGCCCATAATGCCCTTCCTGCTGCATTCGCCATTCCTAATTGGGAACCCACCACTTCTGCAGCGCCCGTACTTCCCCCATTCACATCCCCAACCAAATGCAGTCGGCTGCATGAGAGGCATTTTTATGTCCTCCCGAGTACCCCTACCCAACGAACCACCCAAAAAAGATGTCGTGTCTGCAGCAAGCGCGGATATAGGCGTGACACGCGCTATTATTGTCCCTCCTGTCCTGACAATCCTGGTCTTTGCATTGGTGAATGTTTTGAACGCTACCATGCACTAGTTGAGTATTAGCGTAGGGTACAGCATTGCACAGACTAGGCACACTTTCACAGGGTCTGCCAAGATGCCATCGCATTTTGAGAGACCCGAACCTGGAACCGGTTACAGTTATAAAAGTTAGTTACTAAAAAAGTGTAAAAAAAAATATATATATAGAATTAAAAAAAATAGTTGTCGTTTTATTGTTCCCTCTCTCTCTATTCTCTCTCTCTATTGTTCTGCTCTTTTTACTGTATTCTATTCTGCAATGTTTTATTGTTATTATGTTTTATCATGTTTGTTTTTCAGGTATGTAATTATTTATACTTTACGGTTTACTGTGCTTTATTGTTAACCATTTTTTTGTCTTCAGGTAAGCCATTCACGACTTTGAGTGGTTATACCAGAATGATGCCTGCAGGTTTAGGTATCATCTTGGTATCATTCTTTTCAGCCAGCGGTCGGCTTTCATGTAAAAGCAATCCTAGCGGCTAATTAGCCTCTAGACTGCCTTTACAAGCCGTGGGAGGGAATGCCCCCCCCACCGTCTTCCGTGTTTTTCTCTGGCTCTCCTGTCTCAACAGGGAACCTGAGAATGCAGCCGATGATTCAGCCAGCTGACCATAGAGCTGATCAGAGACCAGAGTGGCTCCAAACATCTCTATGGCCTAAGAAACCGGAAGCTACGAGTATTTTATGACTTAGATTTCGCCGGATGTAAATAGCACCATTGGGAAATTGGGGAAGCATTTTATCACACCGATCTTGGTGTGGTCAGATGCTTTGAGGGCAGAGGAGAGATCTAGGGTCTAATAGACCCCAATTTTTTCAAAAAAGAGTACCTGTCACTACCTATTGCTATCATAGGGGATATTTACATTCCCCGAGATAACAATAAAAATGATTAAAAAAAAAAAAAATGAAAGGAACAGTTTAAAAATAAGATAAAAAAGCAAAAAAATTATAAAGAAAAAAAAAAAAAAAGCACCCCTGTCGCCCCCTGCTCTTGCGCTAAGGCGAACGCAAGCGGCGGTCTGTCGTCAAACGTAAACAGCAATTGCACCATGCATGTGAGGTATCACCGCGAAGGTCAGATCGAGGGCAGTAATTTTAGCAGTAGACCTCCTCTGCAAATCTAAAGTGGTAACCTGTAAAGGCTTTTAAAGGCTTTTAAAAATGTATTTATTTTGTTGCCACTGCACGTTTGTGCGCAATTGTAAAGCATGTCATGTTTGGTATCTATGTACTCGGCCTAAGATCATCTTTTTTATTTCATCAAACATTTGGGCAATATAGAGTGTTTTAGTGCATTAAAATTTAAAAAAGTGTGTTTTTCCCCCAAAAATGCGTTTGAAAAATCGCTGCGCAAATACTGTGTGAAAAAAAAAAATGAAACACCCACCATTTTAATCTGTAGGGCATTTGCTTTAAAAAATATATAATGTTTGGGGGTTCAAAGCAATTTTCTTGCAAAAAAAAATAACTTTTTCATGTAAACAATAGGTGTCAGAAAGGGCTTTGTCTTCAAGTGGTTAGAAGAGTGGGTGATGTGTGACATAAGCTTCTAAATGTTGTGCATAAAATGCCAGGACAGTTCAAAACCCCCCCAAATGACCCCATTTTGGAAAGTAGACACCCCAAGCTATTTGCTGAGAGGCATGTCGAGTCCATGGAATATTTTATATTGCGACACAAGTTGCGGGAAAGAGACAAATTTTTTTTTTTTTTTTTTTGCACAAAGTTGTCACTAAATGATATATTGCTCAAACATGCCATGGGAATATGTGAAATTACACCCCAAAATACATTCTGCTGCTTCTCCTGAGTACGGGGATACCACATGTGTGAGACTTTTTGGGAGCCTAGCCGCGTACGGGACCCCGAAAACCAAGCACCGCCTTCAGGCTTTCTAAGGGCGTGAATTTTTGATTTCACTCTTCACTGCCTATCACAGTTTCGGAGGCCATGGAATGCCCAGGTGGCACAAAACCCCCCCAAATTACCCCATTTTGGAAAGTAGACACCCCAAGCTATTTGCTGAGAGGTATAGTGAGTATTTTGCAGATCTCACTTTTCTCTCACAAAGTTTTGAAATTTGAAAAAAGAAAAAGAAAATGTTTTTTCTTGTCTTTCTTCATTTTCAAAAACAAATGAGAGCTGCAAAATACTCACCATGCCTCTCAGCAAATAGCTTGGGGTGTCTACTTTCCAAAATGGGGTCATTTGGGGGGGTTTTGTGCCACCTGGGCATTCCATGGCCTCCGAAACGGTGATAGGCAGTGAAGAGTAAAATCAAAAATTCACGCCCTTAAAAACGCTGAAGGCGGTGATTGGTTTTCGGGGCCCCTTACGCGGCTAGGCTCCCAAAAAGTCCCACACATGTGGTATCCCCATACTCAGGAGAAGCAGCTAAATGTATTTTGGGGTGCAATTCCACATATGCCCATGGCCTGTGTGAGCAATATATCATTTAGTGACAACTTTGTGCAAAAAAAAAAAAAAGTGTCACTTTCCCGCAACTTGTGTCAAAATATAAAATATTCCATGGACTCAATATGCCTCTCAGCAAATAGCTTGGGGTGTCTACTTTCCAAAATGGGGTCATTTGGGGGGGGTTTGTGCCACCTGGGCATTCCATGGCCTCCGAAACTGTGATAGGCAGTGAAGAGTGAAATCAAAAATTTACACCCTTAGAAATCCTGAAGGCGGTGATTGGTTTTCGGGGTCCCGTACGCGGCTAGGCTCCCAAAAAGTCCCACACATGTGGTATCCCCGTACTCAGGAGAAGCAGCTGAATGTATTTTGGGGTGCAATTCCACATAGGCCCATGGCCTGTGTGAGCAATATATCATTTAGTGACAACTTTTTGTAAATATTTTTTTTTTTTTTTTTGTCATTATTCAATCACTTGGGACAAAAAAAATAAATGTTCAATGGGTTCAACATGCCTATCAGCAATTTCCTTGGGGTGTCTACTTTCCAAAATGGGGTCATTTGGGGGGGTTTTGTACTGCCCTGCCATTTTAGCACCTCAAGAAATGACATAGGCAGTCATAAACTAAAAGCTGTGTAAATTCCAGAAAATGTACCCTAGTTTGTAGACGCTATAACTTTTGCGCAAACCAATAAATATACGCTTATTGACATTTTTTTTACCAAAGACATGTGGCTGAATACATTTTGGCCTAAATGTATGACTAAAATTGAGTTTATTGGATTTTTTTTATAACAAAAAGTAGAAAATATCATTTTTTTTCAAAATTTTTTCCGTTTATAGCGCAAAAAATAAAAACTGCAGAGGTGATCAAATACCATCAAAAGAAAGCTCTATTTGTGGGAAGAAAAGGACGCAAATTTCGTTTGGGTACAGCATTGCATGACCGCGCAATTAGCAGTTAAAGTGACGCAATGCCAAATTGAAAAAAGACCTCTGGTCCTTAGGCAGCATAATGGTCCGGGGCTCAAGTGGTTAAATACTCCTCCAGCCTTCCCATAAACCTCTCCCCCAGCACAGCAGACCCGCTTGCATTCAAGTGCAAACCGTCTTTAGCATATAGGTTGCACCCCAATGAAAAGTCAGCCCAGTGCTCTAGAAACCCAAATCCCTCCTCCCTACACTTGGTCTTTAGCCATGCATTCAGCTCTCTAATCACCCCCTGCCTTTCCTGTGTTGCGCAAGACACAGGCAATATTTCAGAGAATATCACCTTGGAGGTCCTTCCCTTTCACTTGCAGCCTAGTTCTTTAAATTGATTCTCAAGAAGCCTCCTCCTGCCATGTATGCTGTCATTGGTTCCAACGTGGACCAAGACAGCTGGGTCATGCCCAGCCCCTCCCAGTAATTTATCCACCCGGTCCACCACATGCCAAACCCTAGCACCAGGGAGACAGCAAACCATTCAGTTGAGGGGATCCTGGCGACAAATTATTATTATCAGTCCTTCTGATTATAGAATCCCTTATTACCACCAACTGTCTAGGCCTACCTGCACTCTACCCACCACCTCTACTAGATGGGCTGCTCTCCCGACTGTTAGGGGTAGCAGTGACATCTAGGGCTGCCACCTCTGTGTTTGCCACCTCCACATCTTCACCCAACTTGGCAAATTTGTTTTTTTTTTTTTTTTTTCAAATAACAATTTTTTATTGGACACAGGTATATAAAAATACAAAAGCATTGTAGTTTGCTCAATACAGAGTACAATCGGTAGACATTCAGACTGGTATTCAGTAGGCAATAGGATATATTCATCTAGATAAAGTAAAGATGTAGTAAATTCTTCATCCGCAAAGTTCGTCAACCAACAGATATCTATTTTGTTCTGGACATAGTCCAACAATAAGGAAAAGGATAGAAAGAAGAGAAAGGAGAAGAAAAGAGAATATAGAGAGGAGGGGGGATGAGGGGGGGAGAGAGGCTCTGTCGCCAGCCTAGGGTGGGTCCTCCTGCCTTTGCCAGTCCTCCCAGACTTTGTCATGTATTTCCAGTCTATCTTGTAAATGGGCTGTCATTTTTTCCATGAGCTCTATATCCTTTATTCTAGTGTAAAGATCTGTTTGAGTGGGAGGGGTCTGTTTTTTCCATCGCAGGGCGACTAGGCACCTCGCCGCCGTGATTACATGGCCCATCAGTTTCCTAGAGTGGCGGGGTATATTCAGCCCAGACACCCCAAAAAGAAATAATTTCGGAGACCATGGCACCTGTACCCCCAGCAAGCGAGTCAATAGTGATTGAACTTCCATCCAAAACGGGACTATTTTAGGGCATGACCAATAAATATGATATAAGGTCCCTCTATCTCTGTAGCATCGCCAACATCTGTCTGAACTGGAAGGGTAGATGGCTCGGAGTACATCAGGCGTCATGTACCAGAAAAAGAGAATTTTATATGCGTTCTCCTTGTACAGAGTACAAAGTGAGCTTTTGGCTGCCTGGGACCAGATCACCCGCCAGGTGTTTTCCGGTATCTCCTCGCCTAAATACTTCTCCCAGCGGAGCATGTATGTGTGCTTGCCCTGATCTGGGAGACTATAGGAGTTCAATACTTGGTATATGTCAGAGATTAGCCCACGTCTAGCCGAGCCTTCCAATATCAGGCCCTCAAATGTAGTTGGGGTTGAGAATTGTAGGTCTGGGGCGATAGATTGGGCATAGTGTCTGATTTGCAGGTAACCATAGAATGCCTGCTTTGGGATGCCAAATTTTTTTTGAAGCTCCGCGAAGGAGAGTAGCCTGCGTGTGCATGGGTGGACTAGGTGGCCAAAGTGGAACAGGTCTCTGGTCGCCCATGGGGAGGACATCTGATGCGTGAGACCTGCAGGCATTTTGGGATTATATAGAAAAGGAGTAAGGAGCGATCTCTCGGAGCATAGTGTGTGGGCTCGTGACAATCTTCTGGGGCCCAGAAGTTGGGATGAGTCTACCTTCGCCCTCGCATTCCATAACATACTGTTTGGATGGACCGGTGCCATCCACAGTTTTTCGATTTCTGTCCACTTGTTATAGGAGCGTTGGGTAAACCAGGAGGCCAGGGGTCGCAATTGGGCTGCCTGATAGTATTTGGTTATGTCAGGGAAGGATAACCCGCCGTCTGTTCGTGACGCCAGCAAGACCGATCGTGGTATTCTATGTCTCTTATAATTCCATACATAACGTATCATATCCGCCTGTAGTTTCCGCAGTTCTGCTGTTGGGACTGGAATGGGAAGTGTTTGGAATAGGTAGAGTAGTTTTGGCAGAATAACCATCTTAACCGAGGCCATCCTCCCTAAGAGGGAGATATGATGAGCCTTCCATTTTCTTAGGAGGTCCCTTATATTTTTTAGAAGGGGGGGATAGTTGGCTCTGTATAAGGTAGAGTAGGAGGGAGTAATCTGGACTCCCAGGTATTTTAGGGATAGATCATTCCAGTGGTAAGGGAAGCATTGTCGTAGGTGTTGGATCTCCTGAACCGGTATGTTAATAGGTAAGGCTTCAGATTTGGCTGCGTTTATTTTATAGCCCGATAGGGATCTGTACAGGTCAAGCTCAGCGTGTAGGTTGGGGAGTGAAATCCTGGGTTGAGTCAGGGTAAGAATGATATCGTCAGCAAACAGTGCCAGTTTAAATTCCCTATCTCTCACCGGGATCCCGTGTATGCTCGTGTTTTTCCGGATGGTCGCCGCCAGGGGCTCCACACACAACGCAAATAGTAGCGGTGATAACGGGCACCCCTGGCGGGTTCCATTAGCAATCGGAAAGGTCGGCGACATCGCAAAGGGAGTCTTAACTTGGGATGAAGGATTAGTGTATAAGTGTCTAATAGCCTGCAGAATATGGCCCTGGAATCCCATGCAGCGCAGCGTGGCGAAAAGGAAAGGCCAACCAAGGCGGTCAAAAGCCTTTTCTGCGTCAAGACCCAGAACCAACGCATCTTGTCCCTCCCTGTTCGCCACATCTATAAGGTCAATAATTCGTCTTGTGTTATCCCCCGCTTGACGCAGGGGGACAAAGCCCACCTGGTCCTTGTGTATTAAGGAAGGAAGTATCAGGTTCAATCGCATTGAGAGGAGCTTAGTAAAGATTTTTAAGTCGGAGTTAAGAAGTGCGATTGGCCTGTAACTTGCGCATACTGAGGGGTCCTTGTCAGGCTTGGGGATAAGCGTGAGGAATGATCTCTGCATGTCCGCGGGGATGGTAGTGTTCTGAAAGAAGGCGTTAAACATCCTACACATGTAGGGTAAAAGAATCGGGAGGAATGTCTTGTAATACTCGTAGGGGAGCCCGTCTGGTCCAGGGGATTTGTGTGTGGGCAGAGTTTTTATAGTGGCTGTTATTTCTTCCTCTGTGATTGGGGCGTTAAGTGACTCAAGGTCCGTTCTTTGAAGTCTAGGAAGGCCGCTGTCTTCTAAATAGTGTCGCATTCGTTCCTTGAGGTCAGGAGGCAATGGGTCACGAGGGATCTCAGGATTGTTATATAGGGTTGTGTAGAATTCCCCAAAGGTCCGGGCTATGTCTTGAGGGTGTGTATGTAGAGTGCCCATCTTATCTTTAATTTGGTGAGGGGTGGACATATGGGAGCGTTCGGACAGTTTGCGCGCTAGGAGGGAATGGACTTTATCATAGTAGGTTTGCTTTAGCCGCAGAAGTGCTTTCTCCACCTGACCTAGTGCCAGATCTCGAAGGTTAGTTCTGAGACATACTACTTTTTTAAGGAGAGATATAGATGGTGAGGTCTGTAGGCGAAGTTCTAGGGTTTTGAGTTCTTTTTCAATCTGGAGTTTAGATGCTATCGCGTTTTTCTTCATAGCTGAAGAGATCGCAATATATCGTCCCCTAAGGACTGCCTTGTGAGCCTCCCAGAGGGTGGTGAGGGGGATGTCGGGAGTGTTATTGTCTAAGAAGTAGTTTTTCAAAGTCGTCTCAAGTTCTGACCTAGACGGGACATGTTGGAGAAGAAAGTTGTTTAACTGCCAGTTGCTGGGTTTACGCGCCGTGACTCCCATCTCAAGTGATAAGGTTATTGGGGCATGGTCTGACCAAGAAATGGGAAGGATCTGGGCTGTCTTTGTGATCCGTAGGGTGGCGTTATTAACGAAGAAATAGTCTAAGCGGGAGTGCATGCGGTGGGGGGACGAAAAAAAAGGTGTATTGTCTGTCTCCTGGGTGAAGTGCTCGCCATGTATCAAATAAGGCATGACGTCTGGTTAATTGTCTAAATAGTTTGGAATCCCGGGCGGCTCGAGTTTGGGGGGCTGTGGGGTTAATCACATGACGATCCAGACCCACTGAATGCGCCAGGTTGAAATCACCTCCTACGATCAGACATTCGCTGGGAGACTTAAATAGGCGTGTAAAGACCTTGGATAGGAAGTGTATTTGGTGTGCATTAGGAGCATAGATATTGCAAATGGTTATTGCCTGCGATTGCCACTGGCCTCGTAAAATTATGTAGTGTCCCCTTGGGTCAATGAAGGACTCTAAGCATTTGTTTTTTTTTTTTTTATCCAAGAAAAAGTTTTTATTGAAAAAGCAAGTACTTACAGTCCAAGACAAATCACAGTTAAATTGTACATAGTAGCCTGAACAAGCATGTTACCATATAAAAACCAGGCATATACAAAAGTGAAGAGTACATCCCACTGTTAGAAAATAAAATAGAAAGTAATAACACAACCTCCTACCTATGGAGATACCAACCCTCTATCTGTAACCAACCCGAGTACAGAGCTCCAATCAGGGCTAAAGGCGGGGTACACCATTGCTCAGCAATTATTAAGGCGCAGTAATCTGTCCATGATCAGGTCCTCCGGAGCTAACCCAGGAGTGCCTAGCCAAGGTTCCCATAGTTTTTCAAATTTTCTGGAACATCCCCTGTGTTGGTATATAATTTTCTCCATTCTTAATATATGTCCTAGTGCAGTGATCCATTCCTTGACTGAGGGAGGCGTTTCAGATTTCCAGTGTAGCATGATTAACTTGCGGGCCATAAATAGGGCTCTAGTTAAAGCTTCCCTGATGTGGGGTTCCCACTCTAGTTCATCTAACACATTCAAAATACAATGTCTAGGGTCCAGCGGTATGGAGACCCCAAACACTGCGTTCAGCGTGTCCACCACCCCACTCCAGTACACATGTAATCTGGGACATCTCCATAGCATATGTATTAAATCTCCGTGATCTCTCTTACATCTAGTGCAGGTTGGGGTGGGAAGAAGTCCCATATTATGTAGCCTATGGGGTGTGTAATACGCTCTCAGAAGTGTATATAGTTGCTTTAGTCTTTGTGTTACATTCAGTGAACATATGGAAACAGACTGCAAGACCTCCTCCCATTGATCCCCATCCAAGGGTCCAACATCCAACTCCCATTTCTCTTTTACTGTCAAAGGATGCTTTAGAAGGTATTTGTGGAGCAAGATGCTATAGCTCTGAGAAATGAATCCTTTAGAGGTCTCTGCCCCTTTAAGCAAATCTGTCAGAGGGTTCGAGCCAATGTGCCAATCAGAGGTTTTAGACTGTGCTTCAAATGCATGTCTAAGTTGCATATAGTAAAAAAGCATGGAGCATTGTCAAATGAGCATAATTTGCCCTCTCTTATGATTTGCTTTAGGTAGAAAATGCCAAACCTCTTCCACCTTTCCGCATGTTGCAGTTTAGCAAGTTCTGGGTAGGACTCATTTCCCCATATAGGACTGTATTCGTTGATACCTGTCGCCTCCTGGATGTATTTAGTTTTGTTCCATATTTTTTGTATGAGGGCATAAGTGGGAAAACATTTCTGAGGCTTACTAAAAGCTACGGCCTCCAAAGCCGTGGGAACGGATTTAACCCCTAACGTATGTAGCATTATATATTCTGAAGCGCTAGGGACCCTGGCCGGAGACTCCCCCTCCACGGCCATGGTGCCTATTAAATGTTGCATTTGCGATGACAAGTAATAAAGCCATGGATTTGGCAATGCAAGTCCACCTTCATCTTTAGGGCGTTGTAAGTTTTCTAGTTTTATCCTTGGTGGGCGGTTCTTCCAGATCAGTTCACGAAAAATGGTATTAATTATTCTGAATATCTTAAGTGGGATGACTACCGGAGAATTATGTAGTATGTATAGCAGTTGAGGCATCAGAATCATTTTAATTAGATTCACTTTGCCTGCAACCGACATACACAGAGCATTCCAGGTTTTAACTCGCAGCCGAAATCGAGCCAGTAGTGGGGAAATATTCAACTGACTGTATTCCCTAATCTTAGGAGAGACCTGTATCCCCAAGTATCTGAAGGAAGCGGACACTGGAATTCCCCCAACTTTCTCTTCATTTAATAGTCTTACATCATCTATTGGCATTAGGGCTGACTTGGTCCAGTTTATTTTAAGGCCTGAAAAATCTCCAAAGCGAACCACTGTATCCATTGTGTTTTTTAGGGAGTGGTCAGTGTCACCCAAAAGAATCATAGTATCATCCGCGTAGAGCATCACCTTCTCCTGTCTGTCACCATAACAGAAGCCGGTGATATCCCGGCAGTCTCTGACCCGTATTGCCAGCGGCTCAATGGCTAGAGCAAACAGCAGGGGGGACAAAGGGCACCCCTGCCGCGTACCCCGCCCCAAAGTAAAGGGCAGTGACATTCTACCCGCCTCTCTAATGATCGCCTGAGGGCAATGATATAATAAACGCACCCAAGAAATATATATCTCTCCAAAGCCGAATCTCCTCATTACCTCCCATAGGTATGGCCATTCCACACTGTCAAAGGCTTTCATTGCGTCGAGAGACAGCAATGCCCTTTTACCTATATTATCCGGTGGGGACTGTATGTTAAGATACAATCTTCTAAGGTTTATTGCTGTTGATTTGTTGGGCATAAATCCCGCCTGATCAGAGTGTATAATTGAGGCAATAGCCTTATTCAACCTTATAGCCAAAACCTTTGCCAATATTTTGATATCTGACTGCAATAGGGATATCGGTCTATATGAGGCCGGGTCTACGGGGTCCTTGCCTGGTTTTAAAATTAGAACAATGTGGGCTCTAGACATGGAGGGTGGCAGGGTATTGTGCTTCCTAGCGGTAAGAAATACATTTAAGAGCTTGGGGAGTAGTATCTCAGAATAGGTTTTATAGATTTCCATAGGGATACCATCCCCTCCGGGGGCCTTACAGTTAGGGAATGCAGCCACCGCCTCTTGCATCTCATCAAGAGTCAGAGGGGCGTCTAATTCTTTCTTCTGGGATTCCGTAAGCTGTGGAAATACAATGCCATCTAAGTAGCTGGACAGCTCGTCGGAGCTGTATCTGGAAGAGGAGCAATATAGCTTCTCATAGAACTCCGCCAACGTCTGAAGTACCTGATCTGGGGAGTGTACCAGCCGTCCGTCAGCCTTCCTTATGGATCCGATTGCCGGAGATCTCTCATCAGAATTGGCTATTCTGGCTAAGAGGCGTCCAGTCGTCTCCCCTTCCTCAAAAAAGGCAGTCTTTGAAAAGAACCTCTTTTTGTCCGCCGAGGAGGTCAGCAGGTGCTCATAAGCTGATTGAGCCGACTGCCAAGCCTCCCTCGCGGAGTCAGTTGGGTCTTGGACATATCTTGCCTCAAGGGAGTAGGCATGGGATTCCAGTGTGTCCCGCAGCGCTTCAGAATGTTTCTTAACCTTGGTAACCTCATTACTAAGTATTTTCTTAAGGTGTGTTTTGAAGCCCTCCCATTCTGCAAGGGTAGACATTGAGCCCGGTTGACAAGAAAAAAACTTTTTTATGTTGCCTTCTAAGTTCTCAGGGGAGGTAAAAAGCTGAAGCCAAAAGGCATTAAATTTCCACGGTACCTTAGGGAGTGTGGATTGGTGGGATACAATGAGGTTTATCACCAAATAGGAGTGATCAGATACACACCGAGGTTTGTAGGAAATGTCTAGCACCGAGGAGAGCATAGCCGGGTTTCCCACTGCCAAATCTATTCTAGATAAGGATCCGTGTGCTTTTCGAGAAACAGGAGAACTGTTTAGCAGTGGGATTCCGGTGTCTCCATAAATCCAGCCATCCCACCTCCCGTAGCAATCTAGCCAGCGGAGTCAGACCACAAGAAGCCGGGGTGCCCGGGCCCGGGTGTTTGTCCAGGGCCGGAGCTAGCCAGCTATTGAAATCGCCCACCAACAATAACGGGAGATCCGGCTTCCCCTCCAGAAATTCTAGGAGGAGCCGGAGTACCCGCGCATTAAACGGGGGGGGAATGTACACGCAAGCCAGAATACATTTCAGAGTACCAATACGACAATACAAAAATACAAATCTACCCTCTTGGTCTATTTTGGACTCAAATTCTTGATAGTCCAGGGAGCTGTGTATCACTACACTCACCCCCCGAGAGAAGGAGGTGTGAGTGGAGTGGTACGACCACCCAATCCATCTATATCTCATACAGCCTAGAGAATCAGACGTTAAATGTGTTTCCTGTAAGCAAATAACTGCAGGATAAAACTTTTTCAGACATGAGAAAATCATAGTGCGCTTCAGGGGGGAGTTCATGCCCCTAACATTCCAGGAGATCACTGGTGAACCCGCCATGGCAAAAACACAGTTAGTTGTGGGGGAAGGTTAGAGGGTGGCTTGCCTGTGCAGAGACCACCGAAATCCTGTTGTGAGGGAATGCAGCAGGCTTGAGTATATTCAAAATAGCAGGTGGTTAGTGGGAGTGAGACTCTTGGACTGCGGTAGAAAACAGGATGTATATAATAACATAGCACAATGGTGCCAACAAACAGTAGTGCTACTGCACTGAGGTATTTCCTTTTGTGGTTTGGTGCTCTCACTCCTGTGAGAGAGCAGGCAAGGATAAACAAAGTGGGCATCCTGATGAGCCATGCCAACGGGGCAGGCCCAAAGGGCCCAACACGGCCTAAAAACAGACCAACTAATAATTCAGACATCACAAGTCAAGTAGAAGGGGGGTTTCACAGTTCAGTTCCTCTCGCTGAAGAAATATGGGATGATTCCCGGCACATGGGTAGCTTTGAAGAGGACAGGTAAGTTGGTAAGTTATGGTAAAAGGGTGTAATAAACCAAAGTGAAAAGGAGAAAAGGGGGAGGGGGCCCAGATACGACTTGGTGGTGACTGTGTGGACCAGAAAAGACAGCAAAAAAAGGAAAAAATGTGGCATCTCGATGTGTAGGCAGCTCTCTTACCATCCGGGAGTATGTCCTGTTCAGTCTCCTTCCACCTCAGCACGATGACGTCGTAGTGCTTGTTCATTATGGTCCAACCAGGCGGCAGCTTCTCTGGCAGAGTCGAAGAATTGTGCATGTCCATCCGCTGTTACTCGGAGCTTCGCTGGGTATAGCATAGCGTATGGCAGTTGCAAAGCTCTTAGGCGCCTCTTCACGTCACTGAACTTAGCTCTATTTCTTTGCACCTCGGCCAAGAAGTCTGGATAGAAAGACACTCTTACGCCATTGAACTTCACTGTGGCCTGTTCTCTTGCGCAGCGTAGCACTGCCTCTCTGTCACGGTAGTGTAGCAGTTTGGCCAACATTGATCTGGGGGGAGCACCCTGTGGAGGAGGCCGCCCCGGTACTCTATGGGCCCTCTCCACTGTAAAGAATGGTGAAAAGGCTTCTCGGCCAAACAGTTCAACCAGCCAGCTTTCCACAAACGATGTGGGATCTCTACCCTCCGATTTCTCAGGGAGGCCGACTATACGGACATTGTTTCTGCGTAAACGATTTTCGGTGTCTTCTGCTCTGTTATATATATCTTGGGCCATGCGATAAGCTGCCTTTGCTTCTCGCGCCACCGGGGGTAACTGCTCCTCCAAATCACTTACTCTGCTCTCAGCTGCAGTTGCTCTTTCTCTAAGCTTCTGGAGGTCCTGTCTAAGTAGTGAGACCTCTTCCCTCAGGCCCCCAAACTGCTCCTTCATATCAGTGACTGTGGCCGTGCACACATTAACAGCCTTCAAAATATCAGCCAGGGTGGGCTGCTCCAGGGTCTCAATTATCTCATCTGACGGTGGGGGGGAGGGAGGATGACTAATGTCCTCATGGAGCTGCTCAGGCATGGTGTCTGTATCAAGGCCCCAATCAGCTTGTGTAAAAAGATCTGCAGCTTCCCCGTTACTTGTAGTCCCCCCAGCTTCCTCCGGGATTTGTATTTTCTGTGTATAGTATGTCATGTCTCTGTACTGCTCCTTACCCTGTCCTTTCAGCTGCTTCTTACTGGTATTTTCCCTGGGTTTGTCCGTCGTTCGCGGCGTGCGCTGTGCTTTGGCTGCTGCAGCGGCGGCGCCATCTTGCGAGTCCGGTCCCGCCATCTCCGACAGGCCTCGGCGGGTCTTTGCTCTCGTGCAGAGGGCCGGTGGTGGGTCCGGATGATAGGGGGTCTCGGTAGCCAGCTGGGGGGCCGAAAAAATCAGGATCTGAGGTGCCGGGAAAGGATCAATCTGAGGATCAGGCAGGAGCTGTGAGAAGTGCGTCCTCTCACATGCCGGTCTTGGCCACGCCCCAGACTCTAAGCATTTGAACGGGGATCCGTGTTTAAATAAGATTGCTACACCTGCGCGCTTACGAGGGTTGAATGCTTGAAAGACCTGAGGATAATGTCTGGATGCGAAGGCGAAGGCACCCCCCCTATTAAAATGCGTTTCCTGTAGTAGCGCTACATCTGCCCCTGATCTCCTATTTTCTTTCAATGTAAGATGTCTTTTTTTATTTGAGTTCAGCCCGTGAACATTAAGTGATATGAGTCTAACCATGTTTCTTGGTATGTGTGGGGGCAAGTTTACTTAGCTTATCCTGCAGGAGCGCTCCTACGGGGTTCGGAAGGCAAAGAGATCCATGAATGAGGCTCGACCAGATGACCGTCCCAGACTCGCGACAAGCCAAAGGGGAGGGGAGGGTGGGGGGAGGGAGTAGAGGAAAAGATAGAGAGAAAGAGAAAAAAGAAAGAAAGAGAATAATTATTGACATCACAATTAAGAATAAATGATCCATTGTGGGCCCGGGCAGTACAGACCGCCCAAGCCCCAGTAAGTTCCAGTAAGTCTCCCCGTTCAGAGCCCCAAACCAGGGCTCGGCCCGGGGGGGCATAGAGAACCTTTTAATGCAAATTCAACTGAAGTTAAGCTATCTGAACTAAATAATAAAAAGGAACTTTAGTAGGGTAAACCACTAGGGGGCCCAGCGGGCCAGAAACAACCAGGACTAAAATGCCCGACATTGAAAACACAATGACTGAAAGGGGGGCCTTAGGGGGAGCGGTTGTAGCAAAAATGGGTAGGGCAGAGGTAATTGTCTCGCCAATCAGCCTTTTTTAGGCTTGGGTTTAGTAGATCCTCGAGGTGAATCCTGGTCTCTGGGGCGTTTAGTCGGGGGGATCTTCTGCCATACCACTGGAGGTGGTGTTGGCAAGTCCACGAGGTCCCAATCAGGCATCCGAGGGATGGGGATCTCTAAGGTGTCGCAAAAGTTTTCCAAGTCCTCCGGAAAGCGTAATGTTGCAGATTTACCCTGATGATGGGCTGTGAGGCTGAAGGGAAAGCCCCAGCGATATGTAATTTCTTTCTCTTGGAGCAGAATAAGCAGGGGTTGGAGCAATCTTCTCTTCTGCAGGGTAATCCAGGAAAGAGCTGGATTTGTGTGTTTTCAAAGATCACTTTCTTTGCATTGCGTGCTTTGCGCATGATGTCCTCCTTTAAGGGGAAGGAATGGACCCTGCAGATAACATCTCAGGGTCTGGAGGCCGGTCCCTTAGGGCGCAGTGCCCTATGTGCTCGGTCCATTTCTAGAGGTTTGTCTGGGGGGTCCCCCAGGAGGTTTTAAACATAAGCTGCAAGGTTTCATGGAGGTCTTCGGGACCCTCTGATTCAGGTAGACCTCTGATCCGGATATTATTTCGGCGCCCCCTATTGTCGAGGTCCTCAATGTGACGTTGCATGTTCCGAAGCATTAAGTGGTGGTCTGCCCCTTGTATTTGGGTACGGTGAATTGCCAGTTTAGTCTCTTGGATTTCCTTCTCCGCCATTTCCATCCTCTCAGAGAGATGTTTGAGGTTAGTATGAATAATCTGGATTTCCGCCTGACATGCGAATTTAACTTCTTCGATGAGGAGTTTGAAATCCTCCTTGGTAGGTATGGCTTGGATACAGTCCTGCCAGGAAATAGGCTGCTGAATGCGTGGGCTGTGTTCCATGTGAAATTGGGGGTAGCTTGGAGGGGAGGATTCCCTGTGTAGTGCTGGGGGGAGCATGGGATCGTATGAGTCCAGGGGTTGCAGCTGGCGTGGCATCTGAGGTGCTTGCAGGTCTCCCCATGAAGGCCTCTGCTTAGGAGGGGAGGGGTGGGCCCCCGCCAGGGCGTCCGAGGGGGTCCCGCTTGGTAAACAGGCCACCTGGGCGTATGATTTGGTATGATCTGTCCCCTGCCCCGCCGGTCTGAGGGCACCCTGACGCCCATGCCTCTGTGGCTGGGGGGAGCTCGGGGGGGGGCCGTGCACTTGCTGGGGGGTAAATCTTCCGTGGTGGGCTCCTTGTCCCCCATCGCTTCCCCAGTCACCCTCCGGTTCCGGTAGCGGGGGAAAGTCACTCGGTTGGAGGGAGGGAGTGGGTGAAATCGTACCTCCCTGGGGGAGGTAGGGGTCTGATAGTGAGCGCAGTAGCTGCGGAAAGGCCTCTGAGCACTGTGTGTAGGGAGGTGCAGTGCGGCCTAGTAAAACGTCCCGCGGTGTGCTCCGGGGTGTCTCATGTGCGGGGAGAGATGGGGGGGACTCACCGCTGAGGTCCTCTGGCCGATCAGTCCATCCATCTCCAGGGTCCGTTCTGCTGTTTTGTGGAGTGTAGATGGAGCCGCCGGGAGCTGCTGCCGTTGCGGTCTCGTGGCGGAGGAGGAGGCTATCGGCGCCATCTTGTCCCGCTCGTCCCCGACATGGAGGGCTGATTAAAGTATGTTCGGATGGTCGTAGCGGAGCCGGATGGCGGCAGGGACGAACCCCGGGTCCTGGAGGATCTGGTCCTTCTGTTTCCTCCCATATATTGGAGCTGAAAATGCCCCTTTTCAGGCCTTTAAGCTGCGGGCTGGAGGAGAGCTACTAGGTCAGGCGTCCATGCAGAGCGGCTTCCGGTCACGCCCGGCAAATTTGTTTTGATGCACAAATACAGGACTGGCCTTCCTTTTCTGCAAGTCCCTTCCACTCCCTCTAACTACATTAACCCATCTTCCTATCTGATAATCCTGACTTTCCCCTCCACCCTCCACATTAACCCTACTGAACACCTGTTCAGCAAGCAGAGGACCTCTTTCAAGGGTGTCCTTTATGCCCAGTGTTGCAACTTGCTCCTCCAGATCTCTAATGTGAACTTCCAGAAGGGCAACCTGCTCACATCTGTCACAGCGGTATCTATCCTGGAGCTGTTGCACCAATTTTGCATACATGCGGCACACTGTGCACTGAGCAAAACCTTCAACCCTGCTAGCACTCATTTTCCAGTTCCAATACAATTACTTAAAGGAAGTTTAGGATGTTACTTACAGGTTGGAAGACTCCTGTCTTAACTCCTGTTATCAACTCCTGGTTATTAACTCTCCACTTTAGTTCA
Organism: Lithobates clamitans; assembly: GCA_037952925.1. Classification (NCBI taxonomy): domain Eukaryota; kingdom Metazoa; phylum Chordata; class Amphibia; order Anura; family Ranidae; genus Lithobates; species Lithobates clamitans. The sequence continues at coordinate 4,779,216 of JBBGZY010000586.1, forward strand.
AAATTCCACTTATGTTCACAAAACACACATGCAAGCCACCATCAGCAGGGAGCAAGCTCCTAGGGGAGTTTGTATAGACACTTTTATACACCTGTGAACAATTAACCACTCCCATTAATTAGCAGGAAGAAGAAAAAAAAAACTGTTTAAAAAGTGTCAGAAAAAAGGAGGGAAAAAAAGTATTTTAAAAACTGATAGAAAACGTATCAAATAAAGGAGGAAAAAAACGCCAAAAACAACACTTGCAAGCAGAAGCAGTCAAAAGCACAACTCCTGGTTATTAACTCTCCACTTTAGTTCAAAATTCCACTTATGTTCACAAAATCCACATGCAAGCCACCATCAGCAGGGAGCAAGCCTAATGTTCGAGTAACATTCCTCAAGGTTCTTGCCCGGCTTAGGCACCAGCACCACCACCTCCTCTGACATAGAGTCCGGCAGCTCCCCCAAGAGGAACAACTGTTTGAATAGAGAGGTAAGTCTAGGGGCAAGCAGTTCCAGATGGTGCGTGTAGAATTCAGCAGGGAGTCTGTCTACTCCTGGGTTTTTTCCCAGTTTAAGTTGAGTCATGGCCAGTTGAACCTCCTCTAACGTTACCTCCTGTTCTAGAGTAGCACAAGTCTTTTGGTCAAGTCTGGGGAGGGCATAACTGTCCAGATATATGTGCAAGTCAGAGGTAGTAAGTCACCCAGGAAGAGTATAATTGCCGATAGTAGAGAAGAAATCTGTCATTAATCTCATTGGGCGACCGCAGTATGGCACCAGTGATATCTCTAATCCCACTATTATGTGTCACAGCAAACTGACCCCTAGGAAGCCACGCCAGTAGTCTGCCCTTCTTATTGCCATATTCAAAGATTCTCTTAGCAGTATGCAACCTAGATTTATGGGTCATATCCACTCATAGCAGAGATACCTGCTGCATAGCAAATTGCCAGGCCCCATATGTGCTAGGGCTAGGGTCTGCAACGTAGGAGGCCTCTTTCTGACTAACTTCCTTCTCCAATCTATTCAGCATACTTTACGTGCCGCTGCTATGTGGGAGATATATGCTCCACGGGACCAGGCCTTGAAAGCATCCCAAATGGTCATAGGACCGGCAGAATCTGCATTAGTAAGCCAATATTGACACACTCCCTCCAGAATATGTTCTTGTATAGTGGGATTCTCTATCCAGTATCTGGACAGTCTCCACATCCGTTCCCCCGGCACCCCCAACTCTAATTTATTCCGCACTGGGGTGTGTTTCGATATACCCCTCAGAAGGAGAGCTACCTCGAACACTCTATACAGCAAGGAGCGGGTGGCAAGGACCAAGTCGATGTGCAAGATAGTCCGGAAGGATGCAGAGTGACATGAAAACTCCTGAAGGATGGGATGAATGTGTCTCCAGACATCCACCAGATCAAACGCAACCATCCACTGGGCCAAGCCAGGAAGATCATCGGGAGGCAGAAGAGAGCCTATCCATATACGGAGAGGGAGTCATGTTAAAGTCCCCTATAATCAGCATATCATCCACACCATATATCAGCAACATTTGCATAATAGTAGTAAGTACAGAGACGTCAGTTGTGGGGGTAGATAAAGACACACCAATACCAGGGGAACATTCGCCACAAGAGCATGCATCATTATATACCGGCCCCTGGGTCTGTCCTAAGATCAAGAAGCTGAAACGGGAGTGATCTTTGTATTAATATACTGACCCCCCCCCCCGAGTAGCTGGATTACGTAGCATGATAATGTGTTCCATTAAATAGTAGTTAAATACCAGAGATCTTTTCATGGCGGAGTTGAGACCCCGCGCATTCAATGATATTATAGACAGTGCAGACATGCTAGTACCGAATAAGTGTAACATAAGGAGGATGAGTAAGCATTCACTCCAGCCCTCCAAGACATAACAGACAGAGACATGAGCCCGATCAGAGCCATGCCAAATCCCTCTATTCATCATATCAAAATGAAGTAGTCTATGCCATAAAGGAACAATAGAATAATAATTCCAAGCAAAACCTACAAGATTAAATTGTCCAACCGCAGTCGGCAATGGCCGATCCTCCCTTTTCCCCACCCTGCAGAGCCCACATAGTGCGAGACCGCTTAGATCCCTTATAACCTGGCCGAAGGCAACTGGAAACTTGGGAGACGTGTAACAAAACTTGAAGTGAAAGTCAAACCATGTCAGTATTCAGTTGCATCTTCCTCCTGGAGTTGACAGTAGATGTTAGTACATAAAGTCCCCATCAGGAGATGCTGGATCAAGGAAAGAATATAATACCTCAGTCAGAGTAATCACCTGGAGTATACCAAGGGCACGAATCTTATGAGAGTCTTGCAGCAATGGTGCTCTCATCTCTCAGCCGTCTGGTAGGGAGCTGCAGTTGGGGACAGAACTCCCCAAATTCCAAAGGAAAAAAGCATATATGAATGGCGCTTGGGATTACTGATTAGCCACAACAAGCAAGCAAAAACACTCTAGAAAATGTTAAATTAGTGTCTAAAACAATAAGTCCATACGTAAGTCCATAATTAAAACCAATAAAAATGGATGATGGGCGATTTGTTGGTAGGAAAGATGGTAGTAACACAGTCAGCAAAGGGCAGCTCTTCTTGGGAGTGAAGCCAGCTTGGAGTCATCCATAAAAAAGAAAGAGAGGAGAGCGCCTCTAAGTATAACTGTTTTATTCAATATAGTAACATAAAATGTAGCCACTTACATATAGGCAAGAAACAAAGTTCTCTCTGGGTCGATAACAGGTGACAGGCTGCGGATGGAACACAGGCTAGGGAGGTGTCACTGATCCGTGGCTGCAGACGACAGCAAGGAACTGGGACGGGAGCCGCTGCTCGTGCAGGGAAGGAGAGGACAGCTCGCAAGGGCAGCGTGTGACGTCAGCCGAGTTGAGGAGACACAACGCTTTCAGAGCATGCGCCACGGCCGTGAGGCGCATGCGCGCTCCTTTCTCAAGTGTAGTGATAGGGAAAGGACGGAGAAGCTTATATGTGTGTGCGCCAGCTGTGACACAAACAAGTGGCTGGCCGAGATAAAAGCTATATGTGCGGCATTATAGATACAAGGCATTACAGGATATGGTGATGTCACATGTCTAAAGGGGGGTGTAAACATGTAATAGATGATGTAATAAATGTGTATATATATATATATATATATATATATATATATATATATATATATAATTAGGGGTGCAATGGATCGTCATCGATCCGTGATCCGATCCGCGGAGGTTGATCCGTAGGGGACACCCGCGATCCGCGGAGCGCTCTGTGGCCTCGGCCATAGGAAAGGCCGCGGCTTCGGCCTAGCTCCGGAGCGGCGGCCATCTTGGTACACCCGGCAGCCGTTTAGCACATGATCGCTCCATCAAATGTCATGATGCCGGTTCCTCTCTCCCCTCTTTGTACTGATCTGTACAGTGGAGGGGAGAGATCGGATGGCAGCAGTGCCAATACTCTGCAATGCCCTGCCAATACTCTGCAATGCCCTGCCAATACTCTGCAATGCTCTGCCAATACCCTGCCAATACCCTGCAATACTCTGCCACACCCTGCCAATAGGGAGATTGTGGATATTACAGTGAGGGAGATTTTTTTTTTTGCTGATCCGAAAATGATCCGAACCGTGACTCCTGATCCGAGGAACGATCCGAACCGTGAGTTTCTTGATCCGTTGCACCCCTAATATATATGTATATAGCAATAATAGGGGGTTTCAAATAGGATAAGAATAATACTAATAATAAATTATTGAAGGGAATCCACTGACCTACCACAAAACAAAGTGAATGGAAGTAGTGTTGACAAAAATATGAAGAAAAATCAGAAATCATAATATTCAATAAAAAAATAAAAAAAAAGATACGATAATAGAAGTAAGGATATTAGTAAATGTAATAAAACTTTTTAAAAAATGATAAAATACTAATATAAATAAAAATAAAAATTATAAAAATAAATAAAAAATGAAAATTAAAAGTGAAGTGTAAGATACGAAATATAATAATAGATGATAATAAATAAGTGTCTACGACAAAAAATTAGATTGTGAAAAAATTTGTCAAGAGCCAAACCTACAGCAGACAACTAGGTGCACAATGTGGGTTATGAAAGTTAATGATCCTAAAATAAATTAAATTAATACATCTAGGTGTGCGTATACCCTCATTAACCATCTATGAGGCACAAAAATAAAAAGAATGTAATTAGGCTATGTCTATATAATATATCATAATTGGAGGCTAAATAGGGAATTGCCAAGTGTACTCAATGAAAGACTATGACACGGAATTATAAGATAGTTTTAATCTCAAGTGCCTCGTTTAAACCGTTAGCGGCAAGGGTATCCAAGGTGTATATCCAGAACGTTTCGCATTCACATAATCGCGAGAAATGTATTGCTTCGGAGGAGCCCCTGGGTATGGACTCAATGGCCCAAACCCGGAGGCCCACCATGGACCGGGCATGATGTTCCAAAAAATGACACGGTACACTGTGTTCATCGCTACCCAATTCTATAAGGCGGCGGTGCCTCTCAAACTGTCGCCTTAACGGGAGAATGGTGTGACCTACATATAGCATCTGGCAAGGGCATATGAGGCAGTAGACCACATAATCACTAGAGCAGTTGTGAAAGTTATCGAACAAGAAGACCCTACCCTTGTGGGTAAAGCTCTTTTGTCCATGATTGACAAAATGACAAGTCTTGCAAAGAGGTTTATTGCACCTGTACATCCCTATAAGTGAAATGAGGCAAAGAGGATGATCTTTTTTTACAGGTCTTAGCTTACTGGGAGCTATTTTGTTTTTAAGGGTGGGAGCCCTCTTATAAGTAACCTTAGGTTTAATAGGTAGAGTGTCTTTCAAATGAGGGTCCTGCTTCAAGATGTTCCAGTGTTTACTGAGAATACGTTCCATTTTTTTGTATTTGTCATGGAATCCTGTAGTGAAACGTACCACCTGCCCTTCTGAAGGCTTATTGGCCCTGGATTTCTTTCCCAAAAGGAAGGAATGGTAAGCTTCTTCTATCAGCTTTGAGGGGTAACCCTTCTCGGCAAACGTATCCTTAAGGTGTGCACTTTGAGAGATGTAATCAACATTTCTAGTGCAGTTTTGTCTGAGCCTGCAAAACTGTCCTTTCGGAATATTATTTACCCACAAGGGGTGATGACAGCTGTCATAATGCAGGTAAGAGTTCCCTGCAGTTGCCTTGGTATAATTGCGGGAGAAAATGTTATTGTCTTCATAGCAGAGCTCAAGGTCGAGAAAGGGTAGACTGTTCTTGCTCCAAACAGAGGTGAAGGAGAGGCCAAGATCATTGTTATTACAATGAGCGACAAAGTCCTCAAGCTGGGATGGAGAGCAATACCCCGCAATACCCTGCAATACCCCGCAATGCCCTGCAATACCCCGCAATACTCTGCAATACCCCGCAATACTCTGCAATGCCCCGCAATACCCTGCAATACCCCGCAGTACTCTGCAATACCCCGCAGTACTCTGCAATACCCCGCAGTATTCTGCAATACCCCGCAATACTCTGCAATACCCCGCATTACTCTGCAATACCCCGCAGTACTCTGCAATACCCCGCAATACTCTGCCATACCCAGCCATACTCTGCAATACTCTGTGATACCCAGCCATACCCAGTCATACTCGGCGATACCCTACCATACTCAGCCATACCCAGCCATGCTCAGCCATACTCTGCAATACCCCGCCATACTCTGCAATACCCGCCATACTCTGCCATACTCTGCAATACCATGCAATACCCCGCCATACCCTGCAATACCCCGCCATACCCTGCAATACCCCACCATAACCCTGCAATACCCAACCATACTCAGCCATACCCAGCCATGCTCGGCCATACTCGGCTGTACTTGGCCTCTGTATGTGGCCAGGCTGTGGAAGTCTCACACATGTGGTGTCGTCGTACTCAGGAGGAGTAGGAGAATCTATTTTGGGGTGTCATTTTTGGTATGTACATGCTACGTGTTAGAAATATTGTATAAATGGACAACCTTGTGTTAAAAAAAAAATGCGTTTTAACCACTTCCCACCCGCCGGTTGTCATACAACGTCCTTGACTTTGTGCAGGAATATCTGAATGATGGGTGCAGCTACAGGCATAATTCATATAACAGCTTTTTCAGCCGGCGATTCCCTACACCATAAGAATGATCATAGCGGCTGTTCCACTGCTTGATCATTCTTACGGGAGGCGAGAGGGGATGTCCACCCCTCCCGCCGCCCTCCAGTGCTTCTACCGACTCACCGTTACGATCGAAGCCAGGATCTTTTTTTTTTTATTTCAGGCTTCCCAGCCTAGAGGTGAGATGTGGGGTCTTATTGACCCCATATCTCACTGTAAAGAGGACCTGTCATGCCATATTCCTATTACAAGGGACGTTTACATAACATTTTTTTGGAAAAAAGCAACAAACTAAAATAAATAAAGTAAAATGAACAATAAAAAAAAAAATGTAAAGCGCCCCTGTCCCTGTGTGCTCGCATGCAGAAGCGAATGCATACGTAAGTCCCGCCCACATATGAAAACAGTGTTCAAACCACACATGTGAGGTATCACTGCGATCGGTAGAGCGAGAGCAATAATTTTGGCCCTAGACCTCCTCTGTAACTCAAAACATGTAATCAGTAAAAAATTTTAGAACGTCGCCTATGGGGATTTTTGAGTAGCGAAGTTTGGCTTCATTCCACAAGTGCGTGCAATTTTGAAAGGTGACATGTTGGGTATCTATTTACTCGGCGTAACTTCATCTTTCACATTATGCAAAAACATTGGGCTCACTTTACTGTTTTGTTTTTTTAAAAAGCACAAAACTGTTTTTTTTCCAAAAAAAAGTTAAAATTGCTGCGCAAATACCGTGCGAGATAAAAAGTTGCAATGACCACCATTGTATTCTCTAGGGTCTTTGCGAAAAAAGCATATATAATGTTTTGGGGTTCTATGTAATTTTCTAGCTAATAAATGATGATTTTTACATGTAGGAGAGAAATATCAGAATTGGCCTGAGCACTCCAGAACGCCTGAAGGTGCTCCCCTGCATGTTGGGCCTCTGTATGTGGCCACGCTGTGTAAAAGTCTCACACATGTGGTATCGCCTTACTCGGGAGTAATAGCAGAATGTGTTTTGGGATGTAATTTGTGGTATGCATATAAAGAATTGTGGGAAAAAATGACAATTTCAAAAAACTCACCATGCATCTTTCTAAATACCTTGGAATGTATTCTTTCCAAAAAGGGGTCATTTGGGGGGTATTTGTACTTTTCTGGCATGTTAGGGTCTCAAGAAATTAGATAGGCCTTCAGTACTTCAGATGTGATCAATTTTCAGGTATTGGCACCATAGCGTTTGGACTATAACTTTCACAAAGACCAAATAATATCCACCGATTTGGGTTATTTTTCAAAGATATGTAGCGGTATAAATTTTGGCCAAAATATATGAAGAAAAATTACTAATTTGCAAAATTTTATAACAGAAATGAAGAAAAATTCATTTTTTTACAGATTTTTTGGTCTTTTTTCTTTTATAGCGCAAAAAATAAAGAACCCAGCGGTGATTAAATACCACCAAAAGAAAGCTCTATTTGTGTGAAAAAAAGGACCAAAATTTCATATAGATACAGTGTTGCATGACTGAGTAATTGTCATTCAAAATGTGAGAGCACCAAAAGCTGAAAATTGGTCTGGTTACTAAGGGGGTTTAAGTGCCCAGTGGTCAAGTGGTTAATCTTCATTTTTTATTTATTTTTATAATTTTTATTTTTATTTATATTAGTATTTTATAATTTTTTTAAAAAGTTTTATTACATTTACTAATATCCTTACTTCTATTATCATATATATATATTTTTTTTTATCGAATATTATGATTTCTGATTTTTCTTCATATTTTTGTCAGCACTACTTCCATTCATTTTGTTTTGGGGTAGGTCAGTGGATTCCCTTCAATAATTTATTATTAGTATTATTCTTATCCTATTTTAAACCCCCTATTATTATTGCTATAGACATATATATATTTTTTTATTACATCATCTATTACATATTTACACCCCCCTTTAGACATGTGACATCACCATATCCTGCAATGCCTTGTATCTATAATGCCGCACATATAGCTTTTATCTCGGCTAGCCGCTTGTTTGTGTCACAGCTGGCGCACACACATATAAGCATCTTCCCTGTCCTTTCCCTATCACTACACTTGAGAGAGGAGGGCGCATGCGCCTCTCGGCCGTAGCACCTGCTTTGAAACGCGTTGTGTCTCCTCAACTCGGCTAACGTCACACGCTGCCCCTGCGAGCTGTCCTCTCCTTTCCTGCATGACCGATGGCTCCCGTCCCGGTTCCTTGCTCTCGTCTGCAGCCACGGATCAGTGACACCTCCCTAGCCTGTGTTCCATCCACAGCCTGTCACCTGTTATGGACCCACAGAGAACTTTGTTTCTTGCCTATATGTAAGTGGCTACATTTTATGTTACTATATTGAATAAAACAGTTATACTTAGAGACGCTCTCCTCTCTTTCCCAAATTCCAAATGGGTAAAGTAGGATAAATGAACAGTCCCTTAAAGCAAAACAAAGGGGGGGAAGACTGACTCCCCCAACTCCAGAGCCATCGCTAAGAGTAGAGAGGCTGCCGGACAAATAAAGGGAAGCACAAGGTGGGATAAGATCCCAGCTGCTGCTAATCCAAGGGCCTTCATCCCTGCAGAGGCGGGAATTCCAGCCAGTCTGCTGCATCCTTTGGAAAGGTAAAGAAGCGGGCTGTTTCCCCATCCACAACTCTTAGCTTGGCCGGGAAGAGAATGCGATACTTGATCCCCCTGGTACAGAGGGCAGCTTTAACAAAGTCAACAGACCTGCAGAGTTTTTGCGTCTCCACAGAATAGTCAGGAAACATCATCAGCCAATTATTCTTGTAGTGCATCTCACCTGCAAGTCTTGCTACCCGCAATATCTCATTGCGATCCCTAAAGTTAAAGTGGTTGTAAACCCACAAAAAAAGCCTCCAAGACAAAGTCATAATGAGCTAGTATGCATAGAATACCAGCTCTTTATGAAATACTCACCTTAGATCGAAGCCCCCGCAGTGGTCCCGGCACACTGCTCTGCTATCAAGGTATCATGGGCTCTAGCGCTGTGATTGAGCGGAGCCGTGATGACGTCACTCCCGCGTATACGCGCATGAGCCGCCGGTAACAGTACGTCAGCTGAAGCAACAGTATGAATGAGCCGTTGCTTCAGTGCGCATGTGCCGATGACATCAGCACATACTGATACAGGGGATAGCTCCTAAACTGTGCAGGTTTAGGAGATATCCACGGTAGCTACAGGTAAGCCTTATTATAGGCTTACCTGTAGTGAAAAGTGGTTTGTAAGGGTTTACAACCACTTTAAGGAACCGTAGTATAAAGGTGTATGGAGGGGCTCCTTGCTGGCCCGGCTGTGGTGGCATGCGATTTCCAGCATCCTCGGCCCTGTATTCCAGTGTTTTAAGTTTGGATTGCAGCGTGCGGGGGGCCCCATCATGTTATGCCACCATGTCTTTCATGTGGCCTACTCGCACCTACGCAGTAGTTAGGTGACAATGGACCTTGTCCATATCCTGATGGATAAGTCCCATATCTAACTGCACCTCCTCAATTTTGTTCAAGAGGGTCGTCTGGCAGGTGGCTATGGCAGTCTGACAGGAGGCAATGGCCGCAATGACCTCCGGTATCCCTGGTGGGGAGGCGGCAATAGTGTCCAGAGAGTTCGTCTGGGATGCCATGTTGGAGTGTGGTAGCTGGGCAGGCCTAGGCCGCAGTTGCAAACTCACTGCAAAGTATATTCCCATGGGCAATAAGTTTAAAAGGCTAAAAAAAAAAAAAAACCTATGTGGCTCACGGCCAAAGTTAAAAAAGCTATAAACAATAAGAAATGAGCTTTTAAAAAATATAAAAATGAAGGAACACTATTGTCATTTCATTGTTACAAAGAATATGTAAAAAGGTAATCAAGGACGCAAAAATTCAAAACGGACGACAGATTGCAAAATATAGTAGGTCAAACCCCAAAAAATTCTTCAAATATATTAATAGTAAAAAGGTCAGGTCTAAGCATATAAGCCCTTTATAAAATAACCTGGAGTGGGTGACTGGGGACAAAGAGAAGGCAAATTTATTAAATACATTCATCATTTCTGTGTATACAAAGGAGCACGGGGGAGCTCATGTCCATAATGGGGATGGTCTTGACACAGTCACAAATGATCCACAATGGCTCAAAAGTGATATGGTCCAGAAATATTTAGACAGAATAAAGGTGGATAAAGCACCTGGACCAGATGGCATCCACCCACAGAACCTAAAATAATTGAGCTCTGTCATTTCAAAGCCATTGTATCAAATTTTTAGGGACTCATTAATGACTGGAATAGTACCACTGGATTGGCGTAAGGGCCAATGTGGTGCCTATATTTAAGAAGGGAACCAAGTAACTATAGAACTGTTAGTTTAACTTCTATAGTCGGGAAGATACAGGAGAGATTAATAAAAGACCACGTAGATGAGTTCTTGCTGGAAAAAATATTTTAAGCAACAGACAGCATGGATTCATGAAAGACAGAAGTTGTCAACCAAATCTGGCTTCTTTTTATAAGAAGGTAAGTAAAACCTTGGACAGAGGGGGGCTGTGTATACTTGGATTTTGCAAAAGCATTCGATACAGTTCCCCACACACAATTAATGTGTAAGGTAAAATCTACAAGGCTTGGAAAGATCAGTTTGTAAATGGATAAAAAACTGGCTAAAAGACCGAATTCAGAGAGTAGTGGTTAATGCTTCTTACTCTGAATGGTTTAAGGTTATCAGTGGTGTACCCCAAGGTTCAGTGTTGGGACCCTTACTTTTTAATATCTTTATAAATGATATAGGGTCTGGGATTAAAAGTACCATTTCAGTCTCTGCAGATGACACCAAGCTATGCAGTGAAATAACGTCCTTACAGGATGTCTCCAATTTTACAAGCCAACCTCAATGCACTGTCCAATTGGACGACTATGTGGCAGACGAGGTTTAATGTTGATAAATGTAAAGTTATGTACTTGAGAGCTAAGAATATGCATGCATCATACATACTAGGGAGAGTACAACTGCAAAGTCCTTTCTTATATTAAAAGGGGTATGGACTCCAGAGAGAGAGATATCATTTTGCCCCTGTGCAAATCATTAGTAAGACCTCATTTGAAATATGCAGTTCAGTTTTGGGCACCAGCTCTTAAAAAGGATATTGGGGAACTGGAGAAAGTGCAGAGAAGGGCAACAAAACTGATATGAGGCATTGAGGAACTCGGCTATGAGAAAAAAATTAGAGGAACTGAATTTATTCTCTCTTGAGAAGAGGAGATTAAGGGGGGATATGCTCAACATGTACAAATATATAAGGGGTCCATATGGTGAACTTGGAGTTATTCATAGGGCTGCAACTAACGATTATTTTCATAATCGATTAGTTTACTGATTATTGTTTTGATTAATCGGTTAATAACCTTAAAAAAAAAAGTGTGGTGTATAATTTAGTTAATATGTCAATGTTTAAAAAAAAAGGCAATTTATTCCTTAAATGGCTCTTTACGCAGGGGTAAATATAAATAACCAACTATATGGTTAGGGAGTAAAATCTTTAATCCACTATATACATATACTGTATATACTATTAGAGGAGATATGCTGTATATACTATTAGAGGTTGAATCTATTAAATATGATCAGACTCATCAATTTTTTTTATAGAAAAAAAGTTAGACTGTTTTGCAGATTTTCAAACAGAACTGTAATATTATATGCTGGCCATACAAAAACAATGTCTTCCTTCAAAAAAAAATGTTTGTTTGATTTTCTAATTGTTATGCCCCGTACACACGGTCGGATTTTCCGACAGAAAATGTGTGATTGGAGCGTGTTGTCAGAAATTACGACCGTGTGTGGGCTCCATCGGACCTTTTCCATCGGATTTTCCGACACACAAAGTTTGAGAGCAGGCTATAAAATTTTCCAACAACAAAATCCGATTGCGTCAATTCCGACCATGCATGGACAATTCCGACGCACAAAGTGCCACGCAAGCTCAGAAGAAATTCCGGATGGAACAGCTCGGTCTGGTAAAATTAGCATTCGGAATGGATAGAGCACTTTCGTCACGCTGCAATGTAAAAAATGGTTTAATACAGTGCACTCTCTTCTTTATAATGCAGGAAGAACAAAGTAGTTTTGCTGCTGATATTCACACAGACTTCTCTCAAACTTCTTTCTTGATTATTTATCGTGATTCCCTCAATATATTATGATTTGTCACATCTGACCAAAAAGATATATCATTTTTGTTTGTGTTTTTTTTTTTCAAGCCTGATGTGTGTTTTTTTTCTTTTTTTTTGTTTGTATTTTTTTCAAGGCTGATCTTTTTTTTTCTGAATCCTGAATATTTTTGTGTGTGTTTTGTGTGTCAAGTTACCACAACACCATTGTTATCTTGTATTATTTAATCTCAAGGAGGTTGGTTGGTGTTGGTGTCTCTTGTTAATTTCACATTGTATATTAGAAATATACCTGAATCCTCACAAACAAACTGTCCTTTTTGAAGGAAAACACACATAGGCGGATCTAATTGAAACCAAAAAACCTTTATTAAGGGCTCACAAACAAACAAAGAGGGAGGCAACGCTGGAGAAACATCAGAAATTGGTGAAGCCTTTGGCCCCAGGGCACACATCAATTCTTTTCCAGCAATTTGGTGGCCTGAGGAGTCCTTATCTAAGGGAGTGCAGTCTGGTCCAGAAGTCCCAGGGATCCGGAAAGCAGCAGATGACATACATGTCCCCAGGCTGTGGTCATACAAGAGACTGCATCTTTTGCCAGACCAGACTGAACCCACGCTTCCTTCCACGCTGTGGCTGTGGTGGTGGAGTTGTGGCAGGAGGAGGAGGAGGATGTTCCAACTCAATCACGTGGGTATTGGGTGTGATTTCGCCCCTCATCCCCTTAGTTAAGACTTTATAAAGAAGGTCCTCACACAGCTGGCGTTGGCCCTCCTGCATGCCCTTCAGTTTGGTGGCAGCCATGCAGGCAAAGGCCTCTTCAGGAGTGGGGGTGGCTCTGAGGGACGCAGAAGCCTCCTGAATGAGCCTGAGTGCTGAATCCTACACGTGACTCCCCTTCCTGGGTCTTTTGTTTGGGAGGGGAGGGACCTGCAATTCGGTCAGGCTCCTACTGGTACCAGGCTTCTCCTGGCTGCCACTTAGCTCTGCCTCCTCCTGGCTGCCACTAACCCCCGCCTCCTCCTGGCTGCCACATTCCACAGCCTCCTCCTGTGTGCCACATTCCAGAGCCTCGTCCTGGCTGAGGTCTTCCTGTGTATGAAAAAGGGACATCGTTTTAGTTTTTTAGTCATCAATTACACACAATTTTCATCTCATGATTGTTGCAAATTGAATGTTAACAAATATAACAGATTATCATTCTGAGCCCAGCATTTTTCATTCTTGTCCCAATTATTTTTGCCCACTATTGTCTATTGATATGTAAACGCCTTTATTAAATCAGCAATTAGTGATCAGTAATAACATCTAGTAAACATCATTTCTTTATTGACCAGAAATCTGTAGAACAATGCTATACCTGGCTCCAGCTGGGCTCCTCCACTTCCTCCTGGCGGGAAGGCCCAGGTTGGACATCGGAAGCCTCAGCTGGGGTGGAAGATAGGGCGGAAGGAAGAGTGCAGTGGATTCCCTGACTCCAGTCTGGTCTGACAGAAATCACAGTCTCTCATAGTACCACATCCTGGGGACATAAACGTCATCTGCTGCAGCTCCGGATCTCTGGGAATCCGTAACCTTCTTGCGCTTCCTTAGATAAGTGCTCCTCAGGCCACCAATTTTGGCTTTTAAATAGGGGATGGTTGCTGTGGGGACCACCGGCTTCACCAACTCCAGCAGTTTCTCCAGCGCTGTCTGCCTCTTTTGTTTATGATTATAATGAGGATGTTTCACCTGCCACAGACAGGGCAGCTCCCTGTATTTGTCTATGAACAGGGGGAGGAAGTTGTGGTCATTGAAGCCATCCATTTTATCTGCAAGTCACAACACAAGACAAACCCTAATGTCAGGCAAAACTCTCCTAATCTTGTTACAATATAGGCCTCAATCTAGAAGCAGTATAGGCCCAGGTTTAGATCTTACCTTCGTTATCACGATCGGCGCCTCCGATACTCCTTCCTCCGCTCACAGATCGTACGTACTACGCACGTGTGTTACGCTTTATAGACACTGTGCATGCGTGTAACTCCGCCCGCACCTGACGTTCTTTCTATTCTATTTCTAGTCATCTGCTGCAGCTCCGGATCTCTGGGAATCCGTAACCTTCTTGCGCTTCCTTAGATAAGTGCTCCTCAGGCCACCAATTTTGGCTTTTAAATAGGGGATGGTTGCTGTGGGGACCACCGGCTTCACCAACTCCAGCAGTTTCTCCAACGCTGTCTGCCTCTTTTGTTTATGATTATAATGAAGATGTTTCACCTGCCACAGACAGGGTAGTTCCCTGTATTTGTCTATGAACAGGGGGAGGAAGTTGTGGTCATTGAAGCCATCCATTTTATCTGCAAGTCACAACACAAGACAAACCCTAATGTCAGGCAAAACTCTCCTAATCTTGTTACAATATAGGCCTTAATCTAGAAGCAGTATAGGCCCAGGTTTAGATCTTACCTTCGTTATCACGATCGGCGCCTCCGATACTCCTTCCTCCGCTCACAGATCGTACGTACTACGCACGTGTGTTACGCTTTATAGACACTGCGCATGCGTGTAACTCCGCCCGCCCCTGACGTTCTTTCTATTCTATTCCCTGCCCCTTCTTGTTCGGCGCAGTGGGGGAAGAGCACATGGCGGAGACACAGCAGGTGCGTGCTAATTACAGCAACGAGGAGGAAAGCCCGGAGTCGGAAACGTCCCGATCCAGAAGGACAAGATTTAAGGCATCAAATATGTCCTTTGGGGAGATGGTGGACATCCTGAAGAGGGCCGACTATGACGGGAAGTATGGACCTTACCCCAACCCCAATGTCCGAAAGGCCAAGATCATGGCGAAAGTGGTCAAGAGGCTGCACCGGAATTTTGGGGTACGACGATCAAAAGATCAGCTCAGGAAGCGGTGGTCGGACCTCAAATTAAGAGAGCACGAGCAGTACAGAAAGATCCGGAGAGTGTAAAAAAAAGTAAGTAGTTGTCCTGTGTTCCTATTCTTTTTATGTTTATTACGTTCGTGCTGCTACATGTGCTTTTCTTAACTGTTATCCAGTTTCAAAAGGCAGCTTTCATGTTCATGGGCACATTATTCGTACGTATAAAACATTGTTTGTTCGGCCTAGAAAACACCATTGTTTTGGCCATATGCATTTGCCCACATTTTTTATGGCCTACTTGTCTGAAAATAATTTGGTTGTCTAGATGGGTTTGTAATTAGAATGAAATGCAAACTAGATTCTGTGTAAGGAGAGGGCACTCAGCAGTTTTCACATCTGGACGCTGGAGCACTAGTGTGGGACACGAACACCCTTTTTATTAGGGGGCCCCACACAGGTACTCCAGTGGATACTATAGGGGTGTCTTCATCTGTGAATCTTGTACAAAACAGGTAAAGTATTGAACCTTGACAAAGGACAATAAAAATGCAACATCTTGGAACTCTGCCAAAACAGACAATTGTACCCCACTTCCAAGCAATGTTTCATATTCCTATTTCTGCCATCAAATATCTGTGTGCTAAGTATACCTATTTTTTTTTTTCATAGGGGATCAAAGACTCGGAGGACACCCCTCATCTGAGGAGACCACAGACCCCCCACCTCTGGAAGAAGGTGAAATCCCCCAAAGTCAACAGGAGGAGGAGGAAGGAGACGTGGTGGAAATGGTCACCACAACAGGTGAGTGTCTGCGACCACAGGCTCAGGTAAGAGATGGATGCCGGCAGATTTAAAATACATGGTGTGTTTTTGTTTCTATCTTTTTAGGTGATCGTGATGTTGTGGATCCAGGGCATTTCACCTCGGAAAGTGCACAGATCCTGATCGGGGAGAACATGGGGTGTAATAGGGACTTTGAAAACATCCTGAAAAACATCAATGATGTTCAACAAAAAATGAAGAACATCATTGATGTTTTAGGGAGAGTTTAAAACCCCTCCAAATCCCTTTGGTTTTTTGCGTGCTAAAAATTTTACATTTTTTGACAAATTTGCGAAAAGCCAAATTTTGAAGATGCACACAGTGTGTCAACGTGTGCTATCTGCCATCACGGGAGATCAATGGACTCGTTTTGGGGGTGCAACCCCTTCCTCAATAATAAAGTAGCTGTGAGGAACGGGTTGCACCCCCAAAACACGTCCCTTGATCCCCCATTATGGCAGCTAGCACATGTTGACATTCGGCAATTTGTGTGCGTCTTCAAAATTTGGCTTTTCCTGGGGTGACTTCACCCCATCTGAACGCAATATCAAACACAGTTTGTAAATACTCATGTCTGATATTGCCTTCAAGTTCTACCAAATGTGAACTTTGTAAGTTCAAGATTTGTGTCTTTCTTGTTGGTTTTAAACATGCCTGTTTTATCTTAAATGGACATTTCTACTTTTTCTAATGTGACCACAAAAATTGTTATACAACAAACATGTTGGTTTGTTTTAAAAACCTTTTCTAAATGCACATGTGATTGTGCTGGTATTAAAAAGATTGTTAATCAAGAATGTGTGGATTATTGTTTCAACGCTACAACACTTTTGTGGTGCTCTAATTGGCGTTTTCTGTGACAATGGGTGTTATTTCCTAAGGGCAAATCCACTTTGCACTACAAGTGCAGTTTCAAGTGCACTTGTAGTGCAAAGTGTCTTTGCCTTTAGTAAATAACACCCAACAGTGCTTTGTAAGGTTACACAATCACGCCATTTTCAGGACTCACCACATTTCTGTCAGGGTCAGCTAAAAGAAACACAAGCAGTAAATGTCACCAAAGATATGAGTAGTTATTTTATTTTATTTTTTGAAAAAGGTTTCAGACATTGTCTGGCATATTGATAGCCCCCCTACCCGCAAAGTATTCAGGGTATCTTAGCCGGACATCACGGGCACTCGGGGGGGGCAAGCCAGGACGGCCACTTTCAAGCGCCATCAGGGTTGGTTCATTTAGAATTCTGGCCTCAGGCCCAACTGAGCCAGCAAAGTTGGCAGAATGTTGCCGTAAAAAGTTGTGTAGAACACAGCACGCCAGGATAATATGATTCAGTTTATACTCCGGCAAGTGTATGGGTGTAAGAAATAGGCGGAACCGGCTGGCCATGATTCCAAACGTGTTCCCCACCACTCTTCTGGCTCTGGCCAGCCGGTAATTAAAAACCCTCTGGTCCGGGGTGAGGGTCCTCATAGGGAATGGCCACATAAGATGGTCCCCCAGCGCAAACGCTTCATCCACAACGAAGACGAATGGGAGTCCTTCCACATTGTCTTCTGGAGGTGGCAAGTCCAAGCTGCCATTCTGGAGACACCTGTAGAACTCCGTCTGGGCGATGACGCCACCATCGGACATCAGGCCATTCTTCCCCACGTCCACATACAGGAACTCATAAGTAGCCGACACCACCGCCAACATCACAATACTATTGAACCCCTTGTAATTATAATAGTATGACCTCGAGTCGAGTGGTGGGACGATGTGGACGTGTTTCCCATCAATTGCCCCTCCGCAGTTAGGAAAGTCCCGCCGCTGGGCAAAGTGGGATGCCACAGTCTGCCAATCCTGTGGCGTGGAAGGAAACTGTGGAGTCAAACAAAAAAAAATAGTCATTTTGCACATAAACATGGAAAGCAGATTAGACACAAACATTCTTGGCCAACATCAAGATAACATTTATTTGAGGGAGTTTTTAAAGACCAAAGTATAAGGTACACCTATCAGATTCCGCCTCCCCCACCCCTCTCATGGGCCATTTCTAACATTATAGGGGGGGGAATCTTGGACAGGTAACCCTCTCCACTTCATTGAGAGATGAATGCCTAAATAATGGGTATTACTTTGGCCAGCCCCTCCTTAGTTACACTATTGGCAGCCCACTGGACAGGTAAGAAGTGTCATAATACAAAGATATAAATACACATTGTACACATGTGAGCACATTTGGAAATTCTGCTATTACCTATCAAGATAATAATAGGATACAAAAACTTTAAACAGTACCATTTTAAAATATACAGGCAGGCCCTTGCACTACATGCTTTGGGGAATTCATCCATAAATCTGACCACAAAAGAGATGGATATGGTGTGTATGGGTTTGGCTAAGTCAGCAGATAGATAGAGAATTGGTATCAGCTGACTTAGCAGTTGGGGGGAGGGAGGGTTCCAAATAATTTGGGGACCCCCCAAAAAAAGCCTCTGGCACTCTGCCTGAATTAAAAACACAAATCACATTTAAAAACATTTTAGGGGGTGTTTGGGGTAAAGCACTACTATGGAGCTGACAAAATATATTGTTAAGTGACTACATGAGGCAAAATCATCAGGATTCTTCTCACGGATCTCACAGAGCAAAGGCATATGACAGATCTGGTCATGCTGAAGCAACCAATTCTTGGTCCATGAACTCCTCCCCACCCTGTTCATGGACTGGACTTGTGTCAAGGTCAGGACCCCAACACCAAGCCCCCGCACAGCACGAACTCTATGAGGAGTACGTATACGCAACATGGCTAGAAAACAGTCGGCTGCTCAGAACGAAGTAACAGAATGCACTGAAGAACAGCAAGGCCTGTGAAGATCGCACTGAATAATACAATACGAACTGACTGCACGCACTGAAGAGCAGATACAAACCCACAAGAACAAACTGAACAGCAGAAAATGATCTGAAAACCACGAGTCTGAAAAAGCGTGAATCGTCACTCACCAAACTTTTACTAACACGAGATTAGCAAAAGGAGCCCAAAGGGTGCCGCGCTTGGTTCTGAACTGGCCTTTTCTAGTCTTGTCGTACGTGGTGTACGTCACCGCGTTCCTGGCGATCAGAAATTCCGACAACTTTGTGCGACCGTGTGTACGCAAAACAAGTTTGAGCCAACATCCGTCGGAAAAAATCCATTGACTTTGTTGTCGGAATGTCCGATCAATATCCGATCGTGTGTACGGGGCTTTAGTGTGGTCAAATCGGTGTTTGTTTTCAACCACAGTAATGGGAAAATTTAGAAATAATAGAAAACTTCTTGGTCAAAGGAATTTTTTTAGACAGTGTATGTGGTTTTCGTTCAGAAATTACATTCATTTTAAAACAGAATTTTAAAAACAAGTGAAAATTTCAAACATTCTTTCATTCAGCGAATGTACAAAGATTTTTTGCATGAATATTCTTGTCTGAAAATTGATCTGTGTGGCCAGCATAAGGCTCGGTACACACCTATGCAGTTTGCTTTTGATCAGTTTCTGCAGTGCTTTTTGCTGTGCATGTTGATTTTTGTGCACATGATTTTGCTGCGATTTGCGTTTTTGCTTTTTTTTATGCCTTTTTTTGGCCAATTTGTTGGGCAGATTAAAAATAACACAAATTGCTGCAAAAATGCACTACATGCTTTTCTGCAGCTTCTCCATTGAAGTATAGTATATTGAACCAAAAAAGCACAGTTTTTGCGTTGTAAAAGGTCTCTGACCCTTTCCAAATACGCAGCAGCTGAAAAAAGCATTAAAGCATTAAATGAACTGTGGTGCATTTCTGCAAAAAGCACCAAAAAACACATGGGTGGGAACCAGGCCTAAGACATTTAGTAACATAATGGAGTTAAAAAAATAAATAAAAATTAGCCCTTCATAGTACAAAAAGAGCAAATAATCGCTACTGTAAAGGGTTCGTTTTTTTACTGTGGAACAGTGAAAGTAATATTTAGAGTAGAGATTTGCGCTTTTTGTACTATAAAGGGCTCAGTTTAGTTTTTTTAACCCCATTATGTTACTGGATGTTTAATCGATTATGAAAATAGTAATCGATTAATTTCATAATCTATTAGTTGTCAATTAATCGATTAGGTGTTTTGGCCCTTGTTATTCACTTTACGGTCAACACAGAGGACAAGGGGGCACTCTTTACACCTAGAGGAAAAGAGATTTCGGCTCAAAATACGGAGAGGTTTCTTCACAGTAAGAGCTGTGAAAATGTGGAATAGACTCCCTTCAGAAGTGGTTCTGGCCAACTCAGTAGATTGCTTTAAAAAAGGCATGGATTATTTCCTAAATAGACAAAGTATAACTGGATACTAACATTTATAGGTAAAGTTGATCCAGGGAAAACCTGATTGCCTCTCGGAGATCATACTTTTCTGGGTTTTGTTTTGCCTTCTTCTGGATCAACTGTGGGTATAGGTTCGGGTACATGGCATTGTAGGATATTATTTATTTATTTTCTATGGTTGAACTAGTTGAACTTTGGTCTTTTTTCAACCTGACTAACTATGTAACTATGTAAGTTCAGGGCCAGAGATAGCAGTAATGCCTGAGGGAAAGTGGAGTTTCTTACCTCCCTTGCCACAGCCCAATGATTTAGACCAGGGATATGCAATTAGCAGACCTCCAGCTGTTGCAAAACTACAAAACGCCTTTCCCGGAGCTCTGTTGGTGAATTCTCCTATATTTACCTGTACCTGAGTGCTAAGACATCCTGAGCAGCAACAACTGTCTAAATAAGGGATATGCAATTAGTGGACCTCCAGCTGTCGCAGAACTACAAGTCCCATGAGGCATAGCAAGACTCTGACAGCCACAAGCATGACACCCAGAGGCAGAGGCATGATGGGACCAAGACAAGCTTATTTGGTTCAGATGGTGTCAAGCGTGTGTGGCGGCAACCAGGTGAGGAGTACAAAGACAAGTGTGTCTTGCCTGCAGTCAAGCATGGTGGTGGGAGTGTTATGGTCTGGGGCTGCATGAGTCCTGCTGGCACTGGGGAGCTTCATTTCATTAAGGGAACCATGAATGCCAACATGTACTGTGACAAACTGAAGCAGATCATGATCCCCTCCCTTCGGAGACTGGGCTGCAGGGCAGTATTTCAACATAACGACCCCAAACACACCTCCAAGATGACCACTGCCTTGCTAAAGAAGCTGAGGGTAAAGGTGATGGACTGGCCAAGCATGTCTCCAGACCTAAACCCTATTGAGCATTGGTGGGGCATCCTCAAATGGAAGGTGGAGGAGTGCAAGGTCTCTAACATCCACCAGCTCCGTGATGTCGTCGTGGAGGAGTGGAAGAGGACTCCAGTGGCAACCTGTGAAGCTTTGGTGAACTCCATGCCCAAGAGGGTTAAGGCAGTGCTGGAAAATAATGGTGGCCACACAAAATATTGAAACTTTGGGCCCAATATGGGCATTTTTACTTAGGGGTGTACTCACTTTTGTTGCCAGCGGTTTAGACATTAATGGCTGTGTGTTGAGTTATTTTGAGGGGACAGCAAATTTACACTGTTATACAAGCTGTACACTCACTACTTTACATTGCAGCAAAGTGTCATTTCTTCAGTGTTGTCACATAAGATATAATAACATATTTACAAAAATGTGAGGGGTGTACTCACTTTTTTGAGATACTGTATATAATTGTACTTTTTTATTTTTTAAGGTTTTTCAGTTTGCTGTTAAAGATTCACTCATTCTGAAAGTGCCTGCCAAAGAGCTAATGAGCACCGCTCAGAAGAAGAAACGGAAACACAGGTATTGCTTGTCATTTTTACAAAGTAGTAATGTAGAGGTAGCTTTATATTTATGTCCACACGTACAATGTAGTCTATGTTTACATAATATACTGCGTAAAACAAAACAGCATTCCCCATTGCTATAAACTATAAGAGACATACAGCTAAAAATTTGCTAAAAGTTGATAATTTGTGGATGACTTGTTAAATCTGTATCTTTCACAGATGTGCTTAAAACATGTGTGGTTATCAGATCACTTAAAGGAGAAATCCAGCCAAAGCTCGTTTGGCTGTACTTCTCCTATGGATCACAGGAGTGAAATTCATTTTGCACTCCTTTGACCCATTTTCAGCAGAGAGCGGGCTGAAGTCCACTCTCTGCTGACGTCACAGAATTCAGTCCAGGCACTGCGTAATTGCTACAATAAAGTCTGGATCCGCCATGAATCTGGACTGACACCCGGCTCAGCCTCTCAACAAGCCGCTGAGAGCCTGAGCTGGCCGCACCCTTTACAGCCCAGTGCTCCAGTGAGCGAGGAGGAGGAAGAGCAGAGAGCTGCGACTGACAATCTACAGCTCTCTGCACAGGGAGGTGTGAAAACCGAGCGATCAGCAGTGTTCGATCGCTCGGTTTTCAGTGCAGAGGCGCCGGGGGACCGATGCTGTATCTACCTAGGTAAGTATGAATCTGAAAAAAAACAAAAACTTTACTTCTCTTTTAAGCTTGTTTAGGAATTAGTATTTTTTTAGTAACAGTTCAGCTAATTAAGACACTCAATGGGACAGCTATAAGTTTAGCAGTTATTGTATTTTTTTTTTAAATAAGAGCTATTAAAAATGGTAAATGCAGTGACGCCTCTTACTGATATGGCTTTGTTGATAAACAAATTCTTGTGAGCATCATGTCAGTACTGCTTTGCAGGCAGAGGATGTTATAAACAACAGTCCTTGCTGGTATAGAAATGGCAACGTCTACTGTGAACACCAGTACTGACTATTGTTTATAAATACCTCTGCCTGCAGATCAGTCTGCTTAGCAGTACTTTTGTGTCCATTTAATATTCTCCAATTTTTTTTTTATTTACCGTGCCTTGAAAAAGTATTCACACCCCTTGAAATTTTCCAAATTGTGAAGTGGAAGGAAAATGATAAATGATTTTTAAACCACAAATAAATCTCTGAAAAGTGTGGCATGCATTTGTTTTCAACCCCCTTTACTCTGATACCCCTAACTAAAATCTAGTGGAGCCAATTGCCTTCAGAAGTCATTAATTAGTAATCAGAGTCCACCTGTGTGTAATTTAATCTCAGTATGAATGCAGCTATTCTGTGAAGCCCTCAGAGGTTTGTTAGAGAACCTTAGTGAACAAACAGCATCAGGAAAGGCCAAGGAACACACCCGACAGATCAGGGATAAAGTTGTGGAGAAGTTTAAAGCAGGGTTAGGTTATAAAAAAGTATCCCAAGCTTTGGACAACTCACTAAGCACTGTTCAATTCATCATCTGAAAATGGAAAGAGTATGGCACAATTGCAAACCTACCAAGATATGGCCGCCCACCTAAACTGACAGACTGGGTAAGGAGAGCATTAATCAGAAAAGTAGCCAAGAGACCCATGGTAACTCTGGAGGAGCTGCAGAGATCCACAGCTCAGGTGGGAGTATATATCCACAGGACAACTATTAGTCGTGCACTCCACAAATCTGGCCTTTATGGAAAAGTGTCAAGAAGAAAGCCATCATTGAAAGAAAGTCATAAGTAGTCCCGTTTGCAAGAAGCCATGTTGGGACACAACAAACATGTGGAAGAAGGTGCTCTGGTTAGATGAGATCAAAATTTTAATTTTGGCCTAAAAGCAAAATGCTATGTGTGGCTGAAAACTAACACTGCACATCACCCTGAACACACCATCCCCACCGTGAAATATGGTGGTGGCAGCATCATGTTGTGGGGATGCTTTTCTTTAGCAGGGACATGGAAGCTGGTCAAAGTTGATGGGAAGATGGATGGAGCCAAATACAGGGCATTCTTAGAAGAAAACCTGTTATAATCTGCAAAAAGACTTGAGACTGGGATGGAGGTTCACCTTACAGCAGAACAATGACAATAAAAACATACAGCCAGAGCTACAATGGAATGGTTTAGATCAAAGCATATTCATGTGTTAGAATGGCCCAGTCAAAGTCCAGACCTAAATCCAATTGAATCTGTGGCAAGATTTGAAAATTTCTGTTCACAGACGCTCTCCATGCAATCTGACAGAGCTTGTGCTATTTTGCAAAGAAGAATGGGCAAAATTTCACTCTCTAGTTGTGCAAAGCTGGTAGAGACATAATTGCAGAGAAAGGTGGTTCTACAAAGTATTGACTCGGGGGCTCAATACAAATGCACCCCACAGTTTTCACATTTATTTATAAAAAAAAATTAAAAACCATTTATCATTTTCTTTCCACTTCACAATTATTTGCCACTTTGTGTTAATCTATCACATAAAATCCCAATAAAATACATTTATATTTTTGATTGTAACGTGACAAAATGTGGAAAATCAGTGGACACAGAGCGTGGCTTGGGTTGGAGCCCGTACAAGTGCTTCTATAGCAAACAGTTTGCTATGGGGGCACCCAGAGGGGCAGAGGAGCCACGAGCGCCAACAGGGGACCCCAGAAGAGGATCGGGGCTGCATAGAGCAGGTAAGTATAACATGTTTGTTATTTTAAACATGAAAATTCTTTTTCTTGTTCATACATCACGGGACACAGAGCCTTTGATAATTACTAAGTGGGTTAGATAGTCACCATCAGGTGATTGGACACTGGCAACCCTAATTACAAGGCGAGTTCCTCCCCTATATAACCACTCCCATATGGAGAGTACCTCAGTTTTTTTGCCAGTGTCTAAAGTGGTTGGTCACGTTGAAGATGTGCTAAGAAGAGAGCTCTGTTTGATGGTCTCTGCGGGGGCCTAGGAGCTATACAACCGGATCCATACCTCGGGCCAATAAATACACCTAAGATGGATGGTACCCGGGCCTCGTGAAAGAAGAAACAAGGTTTTGCCTGTAATGTCTTTCTTTGAGGACTGGGCTCTGGGATCCAGCACTTTGGGGCACGAATTAAAAGTTGCACAAAAAGTTTTCTGGCAGAGTCTTCTACAGGTCCAGGGAAGAGGATCCTGTAAGTAGGAACCCAGAACCCTGAAGGTTGGCACAACATTACCCACCGTGATGAGTGAAGGTTGGATCTGTCTGTTCTCAGCATTTTTCTGCGGCAGGGATAAGGTAAGTGAAGACAATCCTAGGATTATCTTCTATGAGTAGTTTTCATGTCTTACCTGTTTTCCGCCACTAGAGGGAGTAAGAGACATACCTGGTGTTTACTTACATGCCTTCCAGGATACACGCTCAGTGAAGCTGGTCTGTGAAGCCGCTTACCTCCTCCGCTGCAGGCTCTGCCACATAAACTGAAAGGGGGGATCTCACATAGCCTTGGGGTCCTATGTAGTCCTCCGGAGGTCTCCTTTCTCCCCCCTCGCCCGCCGCCATGATGGTCCTACGCGTGTGCTTTTAGCGCGGATTCGGCGGGGAAGGAGGGCAGGTGTGGTTGCGGGCAGTATGCAGGCGCAAGGCGGCAATGTTAAAAGCCCAGGACGCTGGAACCCCTGTAAGTGGGGGGACACAGAGCTGTGGGCAGTAAGCATCTCAGTTGATTCGGATCCAGGGATACCTAAGACACCTACTCAGCATCAGGTTGTGCAGATTAAGCTAATGATTATATTGTAAGACTAAGGCACAACACTGATTGCATCTATAATAGTACCTCTATGAGTAAGCACTTGGCATAAGTGTGAAACGCGTCAGCTGTTTTTCTGTACCACTCTGCTTTGGTGTCGTGTATACTTTGTGATTCTGGTTCACAAATAAAGGCATAAGAAACTTTCATCTGTATGCGGCTGTCCAGAATTTCTTTGTCTACCTTCATCTAGACTAGTACCTCTGCTTTTGCAGCTTAGGACTATGTCTCCCCTTAAGAGGGCTTCAGGGGCAGGTAAAAGAGGCACTAAGAAGTCACCGCCTAGATCTAGGGGTTCTTTACATGCCTGCAGGATACCATCCCTCCCTGAAAGACTGGAGGCAGCCTCACAGGATGAGTCATTGCCCCTGTCAGGCTTTGCAGCCTTCCCCTGTGTATGTCACTGAAGACATTATAAAAGCTGCATTGGATGGTTTAGAAGGAAGGATTGCCACTTTAATCACAACTTCCTTAAAGAGTAGCAGAAAACTTTATAGATCCCCTGCCTGGGCTCTAGGTTCCTTATCGGATGAGCAATCTAATAATGATGACGTATGCCTATCCGGGGATGGGGATCAGGAGCAGTCAGAGGGGATGAGGAGAAGCTCTCTTCTTCCTCTCAGGCCCTCAAGGTGCAGGTGCAATATTGTTTTCTGAGTTGGTGCGTGCCACATACAAATTGCCCTCTGCTGAGGCTGCCATATCCTCTGCTTCTTCCTTGGGATCCCGGAAATCCCCACAGGTTGCGTATACCTTCTCAATTCATCCCTTGCTGGAGAAATTGTTGTATGAGGACTGGGTTCACCCAGATAAGCTATTTCTCCTCCTAAGAAATTTTCCCTTCTTTATCCGGTAGAGGAAAAATTCACCAAGAAATGGGGGGTGCCAGCAATTGATGCGACTGTTTCCTGTGTGAATAAAAGCCTGACCTGCCCTGTGGACAATGCTCAGGGGTTCAAAGATCCAACTGACAAGAAGCTGGAATGTTTATTTAAAGCCTCCTTTTCTATGGCTGGCGCTGTGGTCCAACCTGCAGTTGCAGCAGTTGGCAATGTGCCAATTCCTAAAGGAACAAATGAAGCAGGTGGTTAACCTCCTCCCCACTGAACAGGTCGAGGTTTATGCAGACCTTCCTAAGGCCTTATGTTTTGTGGTTGATGCCATTATGGATTCTGTTCAGCAAGCATCCCACCTTGCTCTCCTGCTGGTACACATGCGCAGGTCCCTTTGGCTTAAGCATTGGGCAGCTGAGGCTTCATGCAAAAGTTTTTTGACTGGGTTCCCGTTTCATGGGGAACGCTTGTTTAGGGGTAATTTGGACAAATATATCTAGAGGATTACCGGGGGCAAGACCACTTTGTTGCCAGTTAAGAAGAAGAGTAAATGTCTGTCATTTAGGCGTTCTCTTTCCTGAGCCCCTGGAGCCTCGACCTCCAGGCAGTGGCGACGGCCTCCCCAGTCCAATATTAGGGGAAAGGTCCAAAGGCAGAAAAAGTCTTGGGGTCCAAGATCTGTTAATCAGAACCCCCAAGTTTCCTTATGAAGAGGCGCCCCCGCTCGGCCGCATGGGGGGAAGGCTACTGCGGCTTGCAGACGCCTGGTGGGAAGAGGTTCAGGACAAATGGGTAACCTCCACAGTGTCTCTGGGCTACAAGCTGGAGTTTCGGGAGCTTCCACCATCCTGCTTTCTAAGGTCTCCAAAGATCCAGAAAAAAGGACGCCCTTGCTTTTGGCCTTAGAACGCCTGTTATCCCAAGGGGTGATTATATTAGTAGCCCCAGAAGAGCAAGGCTCGGGGTTCTACTCAAACCTCTTTACGGTTCCAAAACCAAACGGGGATGTCAGACCTATTCTAGATCTAAAAGACCTGAATCAGTTCCTAAACATTCATTCTTTCCGCATGGAGTCAATCCACTCAGTGGTTTCCACCCTTCAGGGAGGAGAATTTCTGGCATCGATAGACATCAAAGATGCATATTTACATGTGCCAATTTTCCCCGCTCACCAAAGGTTTCTAAGGTTTGCGGTGGAGCAGCGCCACTTCCTGTTTGTGGTTTGTGGCTACCACACCTCGGGTGTTTTACGAAGCTTCTAGCCCCGCACCTGGCAAAGCTAAGGGCTTGAGGCATAGCAGTCACAGCTTATCTGGACGATTTGCTACTCGTAGAACAGTCTGTAGCACGCTTAGGCCGCAATGTGCTCAGCACAGTGAAGTATTTGGAGTACCTAGGCTGGGTCCTCATTCTAGAAAAATCCTCCTTACAGCCCCTAAAAAGCCTGGAATATTTGGGCATGGTCATAGACACAGTCCAAAGCAGAGTATTCCTACCCAAGTCAAAAGCCAAAGCCATAAAGGATTTGGTCCGAGTAGTCAAAACAAGGAAAAATTCTTCCATTCGACTATGTATGAGGTTATTAGGGAAAATGGTAGCCTCATTCGAAGCTGTTCCTTATGCCCAGTTTCACTCAAGACCTTTACAGAGCAGCATCATATCTGCCTGGAACAAGAGAGTTCAGGCCTTGGATCTTCCAATGTGCCTGTCACCATGGGTATGCCAGAGCCTCAATTGGTGGTTACTAACCAAGAATCTACTGAAAGGAAAATCCTTTGTTCCAGTTACTTGGAAGGTCGTAACCACAGATGCCAGCCTTGTAGGATGGAGAGCAGTTCTGGAAGAAGCCTCTTCCCAGGGAAGATGGTCCAGAGCCAAAGGGCTCTTGCCCATCACCATTCGGGCAATTCGTCTGGCCCACAGGGCCTGGACTTACAGATTGAAAGGCTGTCGTGTCCGGATACAGTCAGACAACGCTACAGCAGTAGCGTATATCAATCACCAAGGGGGCACCAGGAGTCTGGATGCCCAGAAGGAGGTGAATCACGTTTTGGCTTGGGCAGAAAGGCAGGTTCCCTGCCTTTCTGCGGTCTTCATTCCAGGGGTTGAAAATTGACAGGCAGATTTCCTGAGTCGCCAGCAGCTGTGTCCAGGAGAATGTTCTCTACACCCCAACATATTTCAGGCCATATGTCGGAAATGGGGTACCCCGGATATAGACATGTTGGCTTCCAGGTTCAACAAGAAACTAGACAACTTTGTGTCAAGGACAAGGGATCCGCTGGCACAAGGGTCAAATGCCTTAGCGATTCCGTGGGATTCCATGGGATCAGTACTTTCTGATCTATGTGTTCCCTCCAGTTCCGCTTCTTCCCGTAATTCTGGTGGCCTCGGCTTGGCCCAGGCGACCTTGGTATGCAGAGATCGTAAAGATGGCAGAGGGAAGACCTTGGGTTCTTTCGTTATGCCCAGATCTACTTTCACAGGGCCCAATATTCCGTCCTGCCTTACGAAGTCTGAATTTGATGGTTTGGCTGTTGAGACGCACATCCTGAAAAGCCATGGGCTCTCGGGTCCAGTCCTATCCACTCTGGTTAATGCTAGGAAGCCGGCCTGCAGGCTCATCTATTACAGAATCTGGAAGGCATATGTTTCCTGGTGTGAATCCCAGGGGTGGCATCCTAGAAGGTGTGCCATTAGCAGGATTCTTGCCTTTATTCAATTAGGCGTAGAAATGAGGCTGGCCTTGAGCACTATTAAGGGCCAGATATCGGCCTTGTCGGTATTTTTCTTAATGACCGCTTGCCTCTCATTCCATGATCCGGCCTTTTTTTCAAGGGGCACTGCGCTTGAATACGCTGGTCAAGCCTCCTGTGTGCCCATGGGATTTAAATTTGGTTTTGTCTGTTTTACAGAAACAACCCTTTGAACCATTGCACCAGGCTCCTTTGGTTCTTTTGACAAACAAATTGTTTTTTCTTGTAGCCATATCCTCAGCTAGGAGGGCATCGGAATTAGCAGCTCTTTCATGTAAGGAGCCATATTTGATTTTTCACAATGCCACCTTTGGGCGCAGTGTGCTGCAGGCAGCAGTATAGGTCTTCGCGTTCGATGGCGGTCTGTGTTTCTGATCTGTGTCACCCTCCCCTAAAATTTGGTCATTGCTCTGGGACATCCCACTTAGTAATTATCAAAGGCTCTATGTCCCGTGATGTGTGAACAAGAAAATAGGGTTTTTAAAACCGCTTACCTGTAAAATCCTTTTCTTGGGAGTACATCATGGGACACAGAGCTCCCGTCCCTCTTCGGGATTATACGTTGGAATACTTATTGCTTTGCTACAAAACTGAGGTACTCTCCATATGGAAGGGGTTATATAGGGGAGGAACTTGCCTTGTAATTAGGGTTGCCCACTTAGTAATTATCAAAGGCTCTGTGTCCCGTGATGTACTCCCAAGAAAAGGATTTTACAGGTAAGCTGTTTTAAAGATCCTATTATTTCTGTAAGCTGTGAAAATGTGGAATAGACTTACACAGGATCTAATTCTAGCAAACTCTGTAGATTGCTTCAGAAAAAGCTAGATATTTTCTTAAATGCACAAGTATGAATGGGTATTAATGGCTATAAGAATAGTAATAATGTAGAATTGTAATCTTGGGAGAATCCAAACACCTTTAGGATAAGGAGACATTTTTTCCTGTCTGAGCCTAATGGACCATGCTTGGTAAAGCATTTTTTTCGGTCCCCGGACTTAGCTACATGTAAAGTTTTTTGAAAATGTAATAAAGGTGTTTCTTCTATTTTTTTTTTTAAGGTTCAAATTGATGTATGCCTTTTTTTTTAACTTAACTAAATAACTATGAACTTTCATATACGGCACCTATGGTACCATTTTCTACTTAGCATTAGCCTCGTCAATATTTCTATTATCTGTATAGTGCATCTATCAAACATGTTGCTGGTGCCTGGCCAAAGATGGAAACAATTAAACACACTCTTTTAAAGGAGTTGTAAATGCAGGTTTTTTTAATCTTAACTGCTTTCTGACCAACCGCCACAGTTATACTGCGGCAGGTTGGCTCCCCTGCGTGAACCGTCGTAGCTATACATCGGCTCACGGGGTTGGGATAGCAGGCGCGTGAACAGGAGAGACAGAACAGGGACAAGTGTGTGAAAACACACACTTCCCTGTTCTGTTCTGACAGGAGTGACATATCATGTGTTCCTATTAGCTAGGAACCACAATCCGTCACTTCCTCCAGTCAGTCCCCTCCCCCTTCAGTTAGAATCACCTCCCAGGGAACACAGTTAACCCCTCGATCGTCCCCTAGTGTTAACCCCTTCACTGTCAGTGACAATTTTACAGTAACCAATGCAATTTTATAGCATTGATCGCTGTATTAATGCCAACGGTCCCAAAAATGTGTCAAAATTGTCTGATGTGTTCGCCATAATGTCACAGTCACGATAAAAATCGCAGATTGCCACCATTACTAGTTAAAAAAAAAAAAAATTATAAAAATGCTATAAATCTATCCCCTATTTTGTACACGCTATAACTTTTGCGCAAACCAATCAATATAGGCTTATTGCCATTTTTTCACCAAAAATATGTAGAAGAATACATATCGGCCTAAACTGAGGAAAAAAATTTTTTTTATATATTTTTGGGGGATATTTAATATAGCAAAAAGTAAAAAATGTTTTTTTTCTAAATTGTCGTTTTTTGTTTGTTTATAGCACAAAAAATAAAAACCGCAGAGGCGATCAAATACAAACCAAAAGAAAGCTCTATATGTGGGAAAAAAAGGACGTCAATTTTGTTTGGGTACAATGTCGCACGACCGAGCAATTGTCAGTTAAAGCAACACAGTGCCGAAACGCAAAAAAGGCTCTGGTCAGGAAGGGGGTAAATTCTTCCGGGGCTGAAATGGTTAAATGTATTCTATGAATTAAGATAAGACAACCTTCTGTGTGTAGCAGCCCCCACAGCACCCCCTAATTACTTACCTGAGCCCCATCTCTCTCTCTCAAGCGATGTCCACGAGTGTCCTAGCCGTCCGGAACTCTCCTCCTCATTGGCTGAGACACAGCAGTGGCGCCATTGGCTCCCGCAGCTGTCAAAGTCAGTTAGCCAATCAGAAGAAAAGGGATTAATTCCAGAGATAAAACGATAATTGTCCTGCTCTACAAGACTCTGGTCCGGCCTCACCTAGAGTACGCTGTCCAGTTCTCGGCACCAGTCCTCAGGAAGGATGTACTGGGAATGAAGCGAGTACAAAGAAGGGCAACAAGGCTAATAAAGGGTCTGAAGGATATTAGTTATGAGGAAAGGTTGCGAGCACTGAACTTATTCTCTCTAGGGAAGAGACGCTTGAGAGGGGATATGATTTCAATATACAAATACCGTACTGGTGACCCCACAATAATGATAAAACTTTTTCGCAGAAGTGAGTTTAACAAGACTCGTGGCCACTCATTAAAATTAGTAGAAAAGAGGTTTAACCTTAAACTACATAGAGGGTTCTTTACTGTAAGAGCAGCAAGGATGTGGAATGTAGGGGAAAGACACCCCCCAGTTGGGATCTACGTGTTCCCCATCCAACATCTTAACGTTTTCCCTGGCTCTCATGAGGGTGGCATCTCACAGTTGCTCAACACAAAAATCCTCTCTCCTGACCTCTAAGTCAGGTACCACATTCTGGCTACTGTCATTGTCGAGGTCAGCGGTGTTCTCCAGTTCATTACCCTCTGGCTAGGAGCTAGCTTCCAGGTCCTCTGGCTCCCCAGCCATGACAGGGAAAAGAAGGGGATCTCCAGCTTTCTCGACCCCACCAATAGCACCCCCCCTCCTTTTGGCAAAAAGGGTCCGGTGAGAGTTCCCGTGCATCCCCAGCAGGGGGAGCTCCATCTACCAGCCTCCCTTTGCTCTCCCATAACTTCCAAAAATGGGGAAAATATCTCCCCACTAAAGCTTCATGAAGCAGTGAAGGTACCACCCCCACTGAATGGGTTACAGTGGCCCAGGGGGTATCAACCTCAACCACCGCTGTCTGGTAGTCCCGAGTGTCCCCATGGATGCAAATTACCTCAGTAGTACTGGGTGTAGATTTGTGGGGTTCACACAATCATTCCTGACTAGGGTCACCACACTACCAGAGTTTAGCAAGGCTGTAAGTGGCTTTCCACCCACTGAAATAACATACATCTGTTTTTCAATGCGGCTCTGACATGATGCAGTACATGCGACCTGTGCAAACAGAGACATGCGTCTTTTCATGTAAGCATAATCACATTGCATAGGTTCATCAGCTATAGGGCAGTTTGCAGCAATATGCCCTAACGCATGGCAAGGAAAACACCGTATGTGCTCTACCCCCAGTCCTCTTAACGGTCCCAAAGAACTTCCTGGCTTCTTTGGCCAGTCTCCAGGTCTAGGACCCACAGTCTCATCAGCTGTAACAACAGTCTTATCAAACTTCCCCATGCTCTTGAACCCCGGAACAGTCTTACCAGAACGGCCGGGTGATTTTGTACCCCTAGACCAGGGGTCTCAAACTGGTGGCCCTCCAGATGTTGCGAAACTACAAGTCCCATGCCTCTGCCTGAGGGAGTCATGCTTGTAACTATCAGCCTTGCAATGCCTCATGGGACTTGTAGTTTTGCAACAGCTGGAGGGCTGCCAGTTTGAGACCCCTGCCCTAGACACACTGAAGTGGGGCATAGACGGGATCACCAAGTCCTCAGTAGCGATGTACCTCTTTACTAGGTCCATCAACTGGGTTGCAGTTTTGGGATACCGTCGTTCGACCCACATCCTCAGAACAGCAGGGAGCGCACGCAGGTACCGGTCCATTACTATACACTCCCTGATCTGAGGGCCTGTCAAGGTCTCTGGCTGCAACCACTTCCTGGTGAGGTGGATCAGATCGAACATTTGAGAACGGGCTGGCTGGTTGCTGGAGTAAGGTCCATTGATGCACGTGCTGGGCCCGGACTGCCATAGTGACACCCAAGCGTGCGAGTATCTCTGTCTTCAGCGTCTCAAAGTCCTAGGCCTTGTCTGGTTCCAGATCAAAATAGGCCTTTTGAGGTTCTCTTGACAGAAATGGGGCCAACAGAACCGCCCACTGTTCTTTTGCCCATCCTTTGCAGACAGCAACTCTCTCAAAAGTCGCAAGGTATGCCTCGACATCATCGGCAGGGGTCATTTTCCATAGGTGGTAGGAGGTACGCACCATCTTTGGTTATACTGGCACAGGCGGTGAGGACCCCTTCCTTAGTTTCAGAAGAGCCTCTGCGAACTGCCGGTTTATCTCCTGCTGGGTCGTCTGTTGTGCTGCAGCGGCCTCTGCGACTTGGCGGTTGGTTTCCCGCTGGGCTGCATTGGCCTGTAGCAGGGCCTTTATCATTTCCTCCATCTTCAAAAATTGCCCGCTGAATCCACCACGTGTGGGGAATTAGCTCGTGGGGATCACCTTTTTCTGAATGACAGTCAGCAAACGGGCACTTTCTTCAAAATCTGGCGGATGCTGGGTTTATTTGCAGGAGGTTTGCAAAATAAAAACAAACAAACAGTAAATTAAATCCTTGCCGTCCGGCACTAACTAAACAAATAGTCTCTTCTCTATACAGTGCGGGGCTGGTCCCAGTCACCCCCAAAACATGCTTAAAAGCAAACCTTTTTTGTCCAACACCCAGGGCTCCTCTCACTGAGGTTCCTTCCTGAGTCTCAAAACCAGAGAGCTCTGTTGTGCTCTCTTACTGGTCATTTAAAGTCCAGCTGAGTGTGGGCTCAAGTGGACCAGAACATCCGGACCAGAACCTAGCCTGCCACAGAGGCTGGAAAAACCTGGGCCGGATTCCGATTCAATCCCTTAAAACAGAACAAATGCAAGGTGAAATATAGCGATTATCCCCTATATCACCTTGCATACCGCCACAATATATATATATATATACAGTCAGGTCCATAAATATTGGGACATCTACACAATTCTAATTTTTTTGGCTCTATACACCACCACAATGGATTTGAAATTAAACAAACAAGATGTGCTTTAACTGCAGACTTTCAGCTTTAATTTGAGAGTATTTGCATCCAAATCAGGTGAACGGTGTAGGAATTACAACAGTTTGTATATGTGCCTTACACCTTTCAAGGGACCAAAAGTAATGGGACAATTGGCTGCTCAGCTGTTCCATGGTCAGGTGTGTGTTATTCCCTCGTTATCCCATTTACAAGGAGCAGATAAAAGGTCCAGAGTTAATTTTAAGTGTGCTATTTGCATTTGGAATCTGTTGCTGTCAACTCTCAATATGAGATCCAAAGAGCTGTCACTATCAGTGAAGCAAGCCATCATTAGGCTGAAAAAACAAAACAAACACATCAGAGAGAGATAGCAAAAACTTTAGGTGTGGCCAAATCAACTGTTTGGAACATCCTTAAAAAGAAGGAATGCACCGGTGAGCTCAGCAACACCAAAACACCCGGAAGACCACGGAAAACAACTGTGGTGGATGACCGAATAATTCTTTCCCTGGTGAAGAAAACACCCTTCACAACAGTTGGCCAGATCAAGAACACTCTCCAGGAGGTAGGTGTATGTGTGCAAAGTCAACAATCAAGAGAAGACTTCACCAGAGTGAATACAGAGGGTTCACCACAAGATGTAAACCATTGGCGAGCCTCAAAAACAGGAAGGCCAAATTAGAGTTTTCTAAACAACATCTAAAAAAGCCTTCACAGTTCTGGAACAACATCCTATGGACAGACCAAGATCAAATTGTACCAGAGTGATGGGAAGAGAAGAATATGGAGAAGGAAAGGAACTGCTCATGATCCAAAAGCATACCACCTCATCAGTGAATCATGGTGGTGGTAGTGTCATGGCGTGGGCATGTATGGCTGCCAATGGAACTTGGTTCTCTTGTATTTATTGATGATGTGACTGCTGACAAAAGCAGCAGGATGAATTCTGAATTGTTTCGGGCAATATTATCTGCTCATATTCAGCAAAATGCTTCAGAACTCATTGGACGGCGCTTCACAGTACAGATGGACAATGACCCGAAGCATACTGCGAAAGCAACCAAAGAGTTTTTTAAGGGAAAGAAGTGGAATGTTATGCAATGGCCAAGTCAATCACCTGACCTGAATCCGATTGAGTATGCATTTCACTTGCTGAAGACAAAACTGAAGGGAAAATGCCCAAAGAAGAAGCAGGAACTGAAGACAGTTGCAGTAGAGGCCTGGCAGAGCATCACCAGGATGAAACCCAGCGTCTGGTGATGTCTATGCGTTCCAGACTTCAGGCTGTAATTGACTGCAAAGGATTTGCAACCAAGTATTAAAAAGTGAAAGTTTGATGAGTGATTGTTAATCTGTCCCATTACTTTTGGTCCCTTAAAAAGTGGGAGGCACATATACAAACTGTTGTAATTCCTACACCGTTCACCTGATTTGGATGTAAATACCCTCAAATTAAAGCTGAAAGTCTGCAGTTAAAGCACATCTTGTTTGTTTCATTTCAAATCCATTGTGGTGGTGTATAGAGCCAAAAAGATTAGAATTGTGTCCATGTCCCAATATTTATGAACCTGAATGTATATACAGTTGTGCTCATAAGTTTACATACACTGGCAGAATTTCTTGGCCATTTTTTCAGAGAATATGAATGATAACACAAAAACTTTTCACTTATGGTTAGTGTTTGGCTGAAGCCATTTATTATCAGTCAACTGTGTTTACTCTTTTTAAATCATAATCACAACAGAAACTACCCAAATAACCCTGATCAAAAGTTTACATACCCCAGTTCTTAATACCGTGTATTGCCCCCTTTAACATCAATGACAGCTTGAAGTCTTTTGTGATATTTATAGATGAGGCTATTTATCTTCTCAGATGGTAAAGCTGCCCATTCCTCTTGGCAAAAAGCCTCCAGTTCCTGTAAATTCTTGGGCAGTCTTGCATGAACTGCACGTTTGAGATCTCCCCAGAGTGGCTCAATGATATTGAGGTCGGGAGACTAAGATGGCCACTCCAGAACCTTCACTTAATACTGCTGTAGCCAATGACAGGTCGACTGGGCCTTGTGTTTTGGATCATTGTCATGTTGGAATGTCCAAGCACATCCCATGCACAGCTTCCTGGCTGATGAATGCAAATGTTCCTCCAGTATTTTTTGATAACATACTGCATTCATTTTGCCATCAATTTTGACCAAAATTCCTGTGCCTTTGTAGCACACAGTTATATAGTAGGTGAGGTTGAAAAAAGACACAAGTCCATCAAGTCCAACCTATGTGTGTGATTATATGTCAGTATTACATTGTATATCCCTGTAGGTTGCGGTCGCTCAGGTGCTTATCTAATAGTTTCTTGAAACTATCAATGCCCCCCGCTGAGACTACCGCCTGTGGAAGGGAATTCCACATCCTTGCCGCTCTTACAGTAAAGAACCCTCTACGTAGTTTCAAGGTTAAACCTCTTTTCTTCTAATTTTAATGAGTGGCCACGAGTCTTGTAAAACTCCTGTCATTGTCATGCAATAGAGTTTTGTTTGTCAGCTTACCTGTCTCCATGTGTTTATCTCTAAAGACCAGCTGACTCTCACCTGACTGCTTTTATTAACTCTCCTCTAGCATGGCTCCACCCCAGCTCCTATCAGAGAACTCTATATTAACCTCTGCACTGCAGGCCTGCCCTGCTGATCAACCTTTGTGTGTTTTGGCTTCCTGTTCCTGCCTGCCTTGTGCTCTACCTTTGTTTCTGTTACCGACCTTGGCGTGTTCTCTACTATTCCTGTCTGCTCGTGACCCTGACCTTTGGCGTGTCCCCAACCCTCCCTGTTTGCCTGTGACCCTGAACCTTGGCGTGAACTCTGTTGTCCTTGTCTGCTTGTGGCCCTGACCTTGGCTTATTCCTTTACGATCCCTATCCTCCTGTTGCCTACTGTGGGTGTGAGCTGGGGGACCCTGGGGGTCGCGACCTGGAGCCAGTTGAAGCCCAGTCCATCCTCACCACTAGAGGCTCTGGTGAACACCTGCTGGCTCTTAGACTCCGCGCCCCAGGGAATCTTACGCTCTAACCCCGGTGGGATCTGTGTTGGTGTTCCAGCGGCCCTGCCTTCCCTACCACCCGGACTGCCATCCGCAGCAGTCAGGTGTAGGGTCCACTGCCTTGCAGTGCACTCCTGATCCCAATGGTGTGCATCTGTCACCTAGCCTCAAGGTGATCTGACAACTCCCTTCTGCAAACAAGTTTTATACCTATTGTGGGTTCACCAGTATGGTATTTGTATATTGAAATCATATCCCCTCTCAAGCGTCTCTTCTCCAGAGAGAATAAGTTCAGTGCTCGCAACATTTCCTCAAAAACTAATATCCTCCAGACCCTTTATTAGCTGTGTTGCCCTTCTTTGTACTCGCTCCATTTCCAGTACATTCTTCCTGAGGACTGGTGCCCAAAACTGGACAGCATACTCTAGGTGCAGCCGGACCAGAGTCTTGTAGAGCGGAGAATTATCGTTTTATCTCAGGAGTTGATCCCTTTTTAATGCATGCCAATATTCTGTTTGTTTTGTTAGCAGCAGCTTGGCATTGCATGTCATTGCTGAGCCTGTCATCTACTAGGACCCCCAGGTCATTTTCCATCCAAATTAAATAGTATTGGTCCCAGCACAGAACCCTGGGGGACCCCACTACCCACCCCTGACCATTCCGAGTACTCCCCATTTATCACCACCCTCTATACTCGCCCTTGTAGCCAGTTTTCAATCCATGAACTCACCCTATGGTCCATGCCAACAGACCTTATTTTGTACAGTAAATGTTTATCAGCGATCCACCTCTGTGTTTCACAGTAGGAATGGTGTACCTTTCATCGTAGGCCTTGTTGACTCCTCTCCAAATGCAGCGTTTATGGTTGTGGCCAAAAAGCTCAATTTTGGTATCATCACTCCAAATGACTTTGTGCCATAAGGTTTGAGGTTTGTCTCTGTGCTGTTTGGCATATTGTAAGTGGGATACTTTGTGGCATTTGCATAGTAATGGCTTCCTTCTGGCGACTCGACCATGCAGCCCATCTTTCTTCAAGTGCCTCCTTATTGTGCATCTTGAAACAGCCACGCCACATGTTTTCAGAGAGTCCTGTATTTCACCTGAAGTTATTTGTGTTTTTTTCTTTGCATCCTGAACAATTTTCCTGGTAGTTGTGGCTGAAATTTTAGTTGGTTTACCTGACCGTGGTTTGGTTTCAACAGAACCCCTCATTTTCCACTTCTTGATTAGAGTTTGAACACTGCTGATTGGCATTCTCAATTCCTTGGATATCTTTTTTTATCCCTTTCCTGTTTTAGACAATTCAACCACCTTTTCCCGCAGATCCTTTGACAATTATTTTGCTTTCCCCATGGCTCAGAATCCAGAAACGTCAGTGCAGCACTGGATGAAAGATGCAAGGGTCTGTCAGGAGTCCAGAAACTCATTGACCTTTTATACACACACACTAATTACAAGCAAAAAGATCACGGGTGAGGGTGGTTACCTTTAATAGCCATTCTAACCCCTTTGTGTCAACTTGTGTGCATGTTATCAGGCCAAAATCACCAGGTTATGTAAACTTTTGATCAGGGTCATTTGGGTAGTTTCTGTTGTGATTATGATTTAAAAAGAGTAAACACAGTTGACTGATAATAAATGGCTTCAGCCAAACACTAAACATGAGTGAAATAAAAGTTTTGTGTTATCATTCATATTCTTTGAAAAATGACCAAGAAATCAAAAATCCTACCAGGGTATGTAAACTTATGAGCACAACTATATATATATATATATATATATATATATATATATATATATATATATATATATAGTATCTAGTAGTGAGTACACCCCTCAAATTTTTGTAAATATTTTATTATATCTTTTCATGTGACAACACTGAAGAAATGACACTTTGCTACAATGTAAAGTAGTGAGTGTACAGCTTGTATAACAGTGTAAATTTGCTGTCTTCTCAAAATAACTCAACACACAACCATTAATGGCTAAGCCGCTGGCAACAAAAGTGAGTACACCCCTAAGTGAAAATGTCCAAATTGGTCTCAAAGTGGCCACCATTATTTTCCAGCACTACCTTAACCCTCTTGGTCATAGAGTTCACCATGGCTTCACAGGTTGCCACTGGTGGATGTTAGAGACCTTGCGCTCCCCTACCTTCCATTTGAGGAGGCCCCACAGATGCAGGTCTGGAGTCATGTTTGGCCAGTTCATCACCTTTACCCTCAGCTTCTTTAGTAAGGCAGTGGTCATCTTGGAGGTGTGTTTGGGGTCCTTATAATGTTGAAATACTGCCCTGTGGCCCAGTCCATGCTCTGTTTCAGTATGTCACAGTACACACGCTTGACACCATCTGTACCAAATTAGTTTATCTTGGTCTCATCAGACCACAGGACATGGTTCCAGTAATCTTTGTTCTTAGTCTGCTTGTCTTCAGCAAACTGTTTGCCGGCTTTCTTGTGCATCATCTTTAGAAGAGGCTTCCTTCTGGGACGACAGTCACGCAGACCAATTTGATTCAGTATGCGGCGTATGGTCTGAGCAGTGACGAGCTGATCCCCCCCCACCCCTTCAACCTCTGCAGCAATGCTGGCAGCACTCATACATCTATTTCCCAAAGACAACCTCTGGATATGACGGTATGCACGTGCACGCAAGGCCATCTTTATGTAGCTGACCATAGATATATACCCATCAGGTAGGTTGTACTGGACTGTCTTGGTACTGATACACAAACAAAATATTTTTGGTATAAAAAATATAATTTTAATACATATACAAAGGCTTGTACAGAAAACAAATATCGATAAAATTCAACCACAGACAACTACTAACGGGGTCACCCGGCAGGAGACTGTTGAT
Source organism: Lithobates clamitans (assembly GCA_037952925.1). Taxonomy (NCBI): domain Eukaryota; kingdom Metazoa; phylum Chordata; class Amphibia; order Anura; family Ranidae; genus Lithobates; species Lithobates clamitans. The sequence goes on from JBBGZY010000586.1 coordinate 4,819,579, forward strand.
GTGGGATATAGACAATCTGGTCCTCTACCAGTTTTGCGGATTGAAACCGCTTCTTCAGGAGGAACTATCTATAAGTCAAAAGATATATACAATAAAATATACAGTAATTACATCAGAAGAAAATTTATAATTATACAGCAAACATTATAATGAAAAAATCTGCTCACCCAGAAGATACATCGATACATACCCAGGTCACTAAAAAATTCCCCCCGCGGCGAACATGGGGGATTATACAAGGCCACTTCTAATTAAAAATAGATATAATGATAGTAAATGGACAAGCCAAATGATATCCAATTTATAGGGCCCATTGGGGGTGAGGGGACACCAGGTGCTGCACAAGATGGTGGGGACAAGTGAGACATCGGGAGTGAATAGTATCAGAGTGAAAAGGGGGGGGTTTGGGGGGAGAAGGAAGGGGGTTGGGGAGAGGGGTGGGAGGAGGATGTGGAGGAAAAGGAGAGGGGGTGAGGGGGGAAGGAAGGAAGAAGGGGGAGGGGGAAAAAGAGCAAAGGGGAGAAAAAAGCCCCTCTGCCCCTTTTCCCCCTCCCCCTTCTTCCTTCCTTCCCCTCCCCCCTCCCTATCCCTTCCCCCTCCCCCACCCCCTCTCCTTTTCCTCCACATCCTCCTCCCACCCCTCTCTCTATCCCCCTTCCTTCTCCCCCCCTTTTTCACTCCAAAACTATTCACTCCCGATGTCTCACTTGTCCCCACCATCTTGTGCAGCACCTGGTGTCCCCTCACCCCCTATGGGCCCTATAAATTGGATATCATGTGGCTTGTCCATTTAGTATCATTATATCCATTTTTAATTAGAAGTGGCCTTGTACAATCCCCCACGTTCGTCGCGGGGGGGGGGGGGATTTTTTAGCGTCCTGGGTACGTATCGATGTATGATCTTCTGGGTGAGCAGATTTTTTTCATTATAATGTTTGCTGTATAACTATAAATTTTCTTCTGATGTAATTACTGTATATTTTATTGTATATATCTTCTGACTTATAGATAGTTCCTCCTGAAGAAGCGCTTTTAAGCCGTGAAACTGGTAGAGGACCAGATTGTCTATATCCCACATCAACAGTCTCCTTTTGGGTGACCCCGTTAGTAGTTGTCTGTGGTTGAATTTTATCAATATTTGTCTTCTGTACATGTTTTTTTATACGTATTAAAAATTATATTTTTTATACCAAAAATATTTTGTTTGTGTACCTGATGGGTATATATCTATGGTCAGCTACAGCAACTGTCCTGATAGACCCCTCTGGCCCTCTTTTCCTATATAGATTTGGATGATGGTACTTTTTTAACTATTATTAGTTTCTTTGTTATGTGAGGCAATGCATATAAATTCTAGGCCATCTTTATGTAAAGCAACAATTCTTTTTTTAGATCCTCAGAGAATTCTTTGCCATGAGGTGCCATGTAGAACTTCCAGTGACCAGTATGAGAGAGTGAGAGCGATAACACCAAATTTAACTCACCTGCTCCCCATTTACACCTGAGACCTTGTAATGCTAACGGGTCACTTGACACCGGGGAGGGAAAATGGCTTATTGGGCCCAATTTGGAGATTTTCACTAAGGGTTGTACTCCCTTTTGTTGCCAGCGGTTTAGACATTAATGGCTGTGTTGAGTTATTTTGAGGGGTCAGCAAATTTACACTGTTATACAAGCTGTACACTCACTACTTTACATTGTATCAAAGTGTCATTTCTTCAGTGTTGTCGCATGAAAAGTGATATAACCGCTGCAATATTATACAATCTAATATATCCTAGATAACTATTGCATACATGTATTAATTTGTCTAGTCCCTATAGTTGCTACTCTGTAAGAGTCTGATAAGCACAATGATATAACAAAAACATCTGCTTTGTAAACAAGTTGCATTTATTTCCCAAGAAAGTAGGAATGTACTAAAACAGCAGAATTAGGAAAAAAAACTAACATAAAAGTATTAAAAGGCATTACAATGTTACAATGTTAAAATGTTTACAATCCGAACACAATATACTAAACAGCAGATATCTACAACATATAATAACAATCAAACATATAATACAAGAATATCAAAGATACTTATCACAAGGTTTCATCGCCTGGTTCTGGATGATAAACGGGGTCCAGGCCACATGGTTTAGGCCCGAGCCAGCACCCAGAGCAAGGCCTCAAGATGGCCGAGACATGAGGCTTGCAAAGACCAACATCAGTAGAGAGAGAGAGAATTGCCTGAGTGTGTGCTCTTTTCATTCAAACATACACGCCCACTCGTAGCTGCCCCCATTTGCCTTCCATCCAATAGATATTGCCAAGAGGTAATCCTTCAAATATCTGCCCATTCTTCAGAAAGCATGCTGTATTGTCCACTATGGGCAGCGTCTCTATTTGCCCAGGACTGTCTTAGCTACAGTGTAACTCTTATACTCTTTGAAGCCTGTAATCACACATATCACAGCAGGTGGGCTGGAGACAAGCCCTTTTGTTATGCAGATTCTGTTTGGGGCCATGTTCCTCTGTACTTTTTTAAAACTGTGGGACTGCAAGTGTCAGCATGGCTGATCTTGGTTGTAAGAACAGATGTGTGGAAACTTTAGACATATAACATTGGACCATGTTGACTTCCAACATTACCGCTTTGTACCTAAAGGGCGCATATCACCCTTCCTCAGATACGGCTGCCATTGAACAGTCCTTAAATGTTTTAACGCGTGTTGTTTCCCAACCTGTGTTTCTGAACCAGTACCTATGGAACAGTCCTTAACTGTATTACTGTGTTGCGTTTTTCGACAGGAACATCTCCTATGGAACAGTCCATAACTGTCTTACTGTGTCAAGGACAATGAAACAAACTCGTCTATGTCCCAAATAATACCCAGGTGCTTCCTTCCCAGCAATGACCTCTCCATCCAGAACACAGAGTGCAGTATCTTTCCAACATTTTTCGCTCACCACCTCGTATTGACCTGGCCTACAAAGGACATCATGGTCATGCTTCTGACCAAGGGAAGCATCAACCTGCCTCCAGCTTCCCTCTTCTCTGATCACATGTGGGTAATTCAGACTCAAATGCAACAAGATAGAATCCCCAGTCAGTAAGCCCATTGATGCCACCAAATATACAGACCGAGTCTGCACTTCTGTATATGGGATCATACAGCATAACACCTTTCACAATCCAAACTAGTACAGCCCATCCAGGCATTCGACCACCACTTTGGATTAGTGTAAGCAACGTGTTTTGGCAAAGTCTTACTGAGCGGTGATGCTAACTCATCAGGCCACTGCCCCTCATACAGAGACTGTACCATCAGCTTATTGCTGGTTGATAATTACGCCTGCCACTGCGTGCACGCCAGAGCCAATGACAGATTTCTGTCCTGTACCTTCACACTCTCTACCAATCTCTCAACATGGTTGAGAAAATCTGGAGCCACTTTAACTTGGGTGTTTATGTGACTTTGTTGACTGCTGTTAAGGATTCCACAAATCTCTCTGAGTAACAAAGCCCCGCTTAAGCCATGGCTGAGAGTTTGTTCCTCCGGATACCGATGTCCACTCCATTAACAACACCCATCCCAGCTCCTATTCTCCCCAATATAGTGCTGAATACATCCCTCCTCTTTCAGGTTACTCCTCAGAAATAAGCATCCTGCATGAACCTCATTCTGTGTCTGCATATCTCTGGGAGCAAATCCCTGGTACAATGACCGCACTTGATTCAGTGTATACTCAGCACATATAGGGTATTAGGTTTTTATCAACCACTGTGAGATGTTGCAGCGCCATGTGGTGAAGGCATACTGTACCCTGATAGCCAGCGCTTGTTCCCTTTATCTAATGGAGCATGCTCCTGTGTGTATTTACTGGCATTACCTGTGCAGGGTTTCAACTTCTCAGGTGAGACATCAACCAGGCGTATCTCCCCCATGTCCAGTTCTGGTGTCCTGCATGTCCAATAACCGAGAGCTTCTCTATAGGACTGCTAGGATTGAGACACCACCCCTACGAGGAAGTTTTCATCCCATTGATGTGTCACCTGGTGCACCCTCTAGTCTGGCCAACCGACCTGCACCATATTACTTCCGTTACGTCAATACATGTCATACATTAAAAACCTTTTCTTCTTTCAATTCCTCCCTCCAACAAAAAAAAAACATATATTTTACATATCCAGTTCTGACTTATTGGATGTATATATTCCTTCCCTAACCTCCAACCCATCGCACATGTATTAATAGCACATTTGCATTCATCAGGAGAGACTCTGGCAAAAATGTTTCACAAGTCTTGTTGATAGGCACAGTCCTTCAGATTCAGCATTAGCCCTAAATTGTCCATAAGCAAAAACAAGTATTAAACTGAATATTTTCGTTTGTCCTTTCTCTCTTGATGTTTATCAGAACAAATTTGCGGTGTGGTATGGCACAGACAAACTGCCAACCAGATGAACACCTGTCATCCATGTTCCAGAGACCTCTCCAATCTCGCTTCACCAGGACTCTGGAAGTGAAACACAAGAGCAGAATTAAATTCTTATCCACAATATCTGCTCGCTTACTATGTTTACTTACAGTTCCTTCCTTGGAACCCAGGAACTTAGTATTCCTGGCTTCTGCAACTCTGACCAAACTATCAAAACAACCATAACCTCTTTAGGCTGAACCCACTCTAAAATGGATCCCCATGGTATGATCAAAATTAAAAAAAAAAAAAACTAACATGAACGTTGCTTCTCAAAAATTCAAAATTTTAAGCATTAAAAAGACAATGCATTATCTGTACTTTCAGACCTATGCACTACCCCCCCTTTCAGGTGGACAAAGCGTACACCTTGTAACTTTTTTCTACCTGAATGAATATAAAACAAAGAGAATAAAAAACGAACTCCAGAGGCTAGAAAAGCTTCCTACCAACAACTCTTGTCTTAGACAAAATGTATTCAGCTGCTAATTGGGGTCATAGCCAATGGCCCCCCTTTCAGGTGGCCTAACCTAACAATTTTTCCATCTGAACAAAACAAAAATAAAATAGATGACTAAACAAATACCAAAAATATAGAAAATATATAAAAAATTAATAACAAAAAAAATAAAAATCTGGCCATTATCACACAAAAACAACATGACAAGACAACCACCATAAAACAATGACAAACACTCAACTTTTAACTAAAGACATCCACGGACTTTCCTCCTGAGAAGAGTAAGTGCTCATTTCCATCTGAAAGACAATTAGTTAATTGGAAAAACAAAAAACGAAACATCTGTACCTCATCACAACATTTGCAACTTCATTTGTAACTCTTTAATCCATTATTGCCTGATTATTGTTTATCTTATTTTTTTTCATTGTTTGCAAACAATTACTAATTATTGAGCTCATGGTACCATATGATAATCGATTATGCATTTACAATAGACCACCGTTGTTCTCACTTTGAAGGACCTGCAAAAAAACGCAAATATTAGCATCCAAACCACTTTTAACTTCCCTGGTCTCTGGAAGATGAACACAAAGACAGTGATTACACACAATTATCATGACAATTGACTTTTTAAATCCCCCAAGCCTTTTCCCATTAATTGTAATGCTAGGGAATGTAGCGCCCACCAGTTTGGGTGAGGGCTAAAATAGAGCGTTTAGTGTTATAATAGGCCAAAATTGCCAGAATCTCACTCTGCAGTGTAATCTGGTGGGGTTTGATTCCTGGGGAGGTTTATTAGTGTAGAGGAGTGTGTGACCCCCTGCACTCTGCTTGGACAGTTTCCTTTGTTTTCTGGGGTTTGGCCTAGAAGACAAGAGGAATACAAGTGTGGGTGACACGTAGCTTTTGGAAGACGCCTCTGGACCAATCAATAATTTGTTGGGGCAGGACTTCTATTTAAGGCCTGGTCACATGCTTCCTGTGGTCGTTCTGCATGGGGAGTTGAGAGGTTCTTGTTGGAGGATGTAGGATCCGGGAGGATTTGTGCGGGTGCTCTCCCCTACGGGGGAGGGGAAGCATGCTATGGAGAAAGTATCCAGGAGTAAGGATTTAGTCACTGATACAGCGCTGGTGTTCTCCCCTGTGTGAGGAGAAGGAAAGCAAGCTATGTGGTTGGAGAGGAACTGAAGTACTTTCTTCCAAATTGCTGCCAATACTGACATCCAGGACTGGGCGAGGATTTTCTGTGTGCGACATGGATCATCACTCAGAAACACAAGTGAGTGTAACCCAGAGGGAAACAGCACTTCTACAGAGACTTTAGAGGGGTTAGTGTGAGGGTTCAGGAGGACAGAGCTGGCCCTAGAGGAACTAATACCCTGGAGAAATCCGAAAGTTACTTCCCGAGTGTTATTCAGAGTATAACAGAGGGAGATAGAATCAGAAATACTGCCAAATCAGGAAGTGGTGGTAAACGGGAAGAAGGAAAGATGCATTGCACTAGGAGATATTATTCAAGATGGAAGTCTACTAATCGGGGCTTCGTACAATCTGGAAGTAATATTGTATTGCTTATCACTCAACCTTATTGGAAGTTATTCAGAGTGACTTTCCAGTACAGTGCTGCATTTTATATGGAAACCGCAATAAAGTTGTACATAGTTCATTTTCAATGACTGTCTGCGTATTCTATTTGGTTGGGGAAAAGGGGTGATGGAACAAGCTCCAGGGTAGAACGAACTTTCAGCCGCTCCTACTGGAGTAGGGCGCTTCAGGAACAATTGCCATATTTTCCTATACTAAGCAATTGGCATTGGTAAACTTTGCTATATTACTCAGGAAAAATGGCAATGCAATTTGCGTCCAACTACATACAAGCCAGAATGGTAGATTAGCCCAGGGGGCAAAGATTGGAATGTTCTTCCAGTCTTGTTGCTGGCTGTTTTTAGGGTGTGGACTGTCATTTATCTCTTCTTCAGAACTGTGTGATCTGTCCTGGCTGCTATCTTTCATAGCAGGCCTTTGCGCTATGCTGTCCCTGTCCTGGGTGGGGGTTTTCGTTGCAGATACCTGTATTTCTGGGGTTTCCTGCTCCATGCTAGCAATGTTAAGGGCTTTACGAAATCTATGTCCATGTCTATACCATTTAGAACGTCTGAACTTTCTCTGCCTTCCTGTACCTCTGCTTATTACGGATACACCTGCCTTTGACCCATATTCCCTATCACTGAACTCTTGACAGAAGTCTCGCAGGATATTGACAACATTTTGGTATGATGTTGCATTCCTCATAGCCATTTTAGTGGGATAGCTTACATAACACTTATTGGCCATTGAGTATATGAAACTTGTATCATCCTCCAATAAGTCAGGACAGTTGAACACTTTTGTATACAATGTAAGATACTCACTGCGGAACAAAATTGGGTCATCTCCTCTCCTAAATTTCATTCATTGTAAATCACTCATACCGTTATCACGACTGTCCACAATGCGCTGCAACTCTTTCCACTGCACCTCTGCATCTGCTAAGTTATCATTAACCTGTGCAGATAACTGGCCTGCCAAAGGTCCTGGTAGCCATGCATTCAGAAGAGAACATGCGTCCTCATTACTCAAATGAAATTTAAGGACTAGAGCCTCCAAATTATTGGACAGACTCACTGGTGATTCCAGGGCATTAAATTCACCCAGATTCTGGCACAAAGTAAGTCTCTCTTGGATTATAATCAAACTGTTATTCTGTGTTTCATCACAGCCCTTCTCCTCATTGACTGTGCAGATATTGGCCAATTGGCATGTTCCTTCGTGCTCATTGAGCGATACTATACATTGCTCTTTAGTAAGAAGCTGGGAGTGTGCATTTGCTAATTATCTTTTTAAAGACATAACCAACTCTTCCATCTATGACACCTTTTTTCGCAAGTTTGCTCTTCATATCACAGTTCATGCTGCACCTCTGAAGCTGTTCTTGTAGCTCACTGTTTCTTTCTGACAAATTGCCTGCTGTAGCCCGAAATTTATCCATCTCACTACTGGAGGCTGTTGCAATCTTTAGAAGTTTTTCAGTGATATCCTCTATGTCCTCCCCGAGATGTCTCCTCTCTGCTTCCCACTTCCCCTCCATTTGCTCAGATATAAATTTAATTCTGAGCAACACTGCAATTTCATTTGCCAACCTTTCTTTTTTAACTTTCTTTTTTTAGCTGTTTACCCAATAATCTGCTATTATGTTGCTGACACTGAGACAATAGTATACCTTACACTGGCTTTTAAGAGGTTCATCTGCACATGAATGATAACAGGCAGAAGCGTACTTTTTAACATATGTTTACACAAGTTCCATTTCACAACCATACAATCCACACAATACACAATTCTATTTGTACTAACTTTCCAACACTGCACTGAGTAATAAACCAAACTCAATTATCGTTAGCTCTTACAACTCACAAAAAAAACAAAAAAAAACGAATCGCTCTTCTAGCATTCAATATTCTTCATTCATTACCACTTTTACCTGATATCATTCAAAACAATTACACTTTTGCATATCCATAGAAAAGACTAACCACACTTTCTGTGGCATTATCGGCTGCCTTGTATCTGAGCACTTCTGTCCTGTAGGTTCAATGCGGCTTTTGGGATTAGCACATGCTGCCTGGGGAATATCCATTGATATGCTAATTTGCACCTTAGCCTACACTGAAGTTGTCTAACCTGTTTTTACAACAGTTGCTTACAATGCACACAGATAAACAACAACAAAAAAAAACAGATACAAAGCCGTTTAAAACTACCTTGTTACTTGTAGTTCTACAGCCTATAAGACACAAGGCAGACTCTCAATAAATGCCTTCCCGTTAGGTTGCAGGCCACATCGAACTCCTATTGGAACATAGAGCTATTTCACTCTCACGTGGGTAAAAATAAAAAACAAAAAAAATTTTTTAAATTTAAAATAACAATCTATATTTCTCCCACTTTTTCCTCAAAGATGTATGGTAATCCCTGTCAATCTCTAACCAAGGGTGATCAGCCCTTTACTCGCCAAGCCACTTGACCAGCTACTAATTTGCATTAGCAATACAATAAACGGTTAACATATATACATATTGTCACGGAACGTCCCTCACTCCGCTTGAGTGCTTCCGTCAGTATACCGCTTCCTAAGTTCTGGAACATGAGTCCAATGGATCTCGCTATAGGAACCCCCAAGAACTAGACAACACCAGTCTTGGAGTACATCAGAACTGTTTATTATGAATCAAAGTTACAAGACTTTATATGCCGTTGGAACCTCCTCTAACAATACAACTGTAACCTAATTAACATAATTAACATGAGCTAATTACTAAAAAATTTACCCAGACCAGATGACAGACTTGTGGGCACCGAGCTTCACACAGTAGTATAAACACAATAGCTGCAGCTCCAATAGGAGTCGTCCCGTCTCCTATATTGTATAGAGGACAATGTGATCAGCTCATTCAATTAACATAAACACAGGTAGTTGGAATTGATGACACCAGCATCTCCTCACAGGATGTGTCCCAACAGAATGAATCAGTCTTATCAGCAGGGGGCTGCTGGAGGAATCCCCCCTCCCTCTTCAGGGACACAAATCTACAGTAAGGAGTCCCCAACAGAATCAAACAACATACAATATATACATATATACACAACGGAGTCCGATTAGTACAGTTCAGACTGGATTTCTAATTCACTTCACAAAGAGTATTTTTTCATTGAAAATCCAGGGCCCATAATCAAAAGGCAACAGGCTTGCATTCAGTCCTCTCCAACAGCCTCTGTCCCGGCTAAGTTTGTCACATTTCTCCCCTTTCGGTAGGAGACTAACACAGGAGGAGACCCCAGACGGGTTGACTCCGAAGTTAGTCCATAGTTCCAGTCCTCTACTGCCTGTACCCACACAGTACCCCAAACAAATTGTTCCAAACAGAGTATTACTCACCCATCCTCTGCCTCTCTTAGAGAACATATCCGCCGCTGGGGAGAGGCCCGGACTGGCCCTTCTCCCTGGAGTCCTTTCTGCCGCTGGAGAGAAGACGGGGACTGGGCTCACTCCATCCTGCTGTTGGGGATCTGGGCCGACTGCCCAGCATCCCTGGGGTATACAGGTGGGGACTGAAGCCCCATCCACCGACACCAGATCAAGCTCCAGTTGTGAGGTGATGACTGCATTCTCTCCTTGGATCCTGATCTGCAGCTCACGATAGACTGCCACCTCCTCAACTTGGGCCTCCACAATTGCTGCAGATGTGGGGCAGAGGTCTTGGACCCTCTGTCCGGTTGCCAGCACTTCTGCTGGGGGTTTGCCAGGTGGTTCCTCTACAGAAACGTCTATTAAATCCCCAGTCTCTGGAATTGGTAAAAGTGTGGGACAGAGGTCTTGGACCCTCTGTTCAGTTACCAGATCTTCAGCCTGAGAAGTTTGTTTTAACTTCATAGATGCTGCTGGCTGGAAAAATCACATGTCCCTGTCAGTGTTGTGGGAGAAAGGCCGACTACCTCTTCTCTCAAGAAGGCCAAAGCCACTGTTGGTGCTGGGCAGAACACAGTGAACTTTGGCCCTGATAGCAGCTCTTCTGCTGGAGGCTCATCAGGTTGTTCTTCCTCAGCAGAAAAGTCTATCAAATCCCATGTCTCTGCAACTGATGTCTGGGGATAGAGGCTCACCATCTCCTGTCCATGGAACCCAGAAGATGCTATCATTTCTGGGCAGAGGTTAGCAGAGCTCTGCCCTGTTGTCAGCACTTTAGGTTTGGGGATGGCAATCTCCGGATTTTCCACTGCTGATTCTCTGGCATGCTGCTGAACTTGTTCTAGCAGTTTCCTGTATGCCCTTTCCAGATGCTGTTCCTTCCTTAGCAAATGGTCCAGATCAGGTTTGAGCTCTGAGACCCCTGCAAGACCGAGCATAGCCTCTCTATATTCTCGCAGGTCCTTAAGGTCAGGTTCCCCTTCATCACCAAACATAAAATGATCTGTAAGGCTCTCCCACAGCAATCCAGGGCCGCCAAAGTCATATCCCTCCGGAGAGCATTCTGTTGTCTCCCCTAAATATCCCTCCTCTGCATGCCATTGCAGAGCCCAATAACGATTGTCCAGCTCTATCTCCTGCTGGGCCAGCCTGTCCAACTCAGTCACCCATTGCTCCTGGGGCTGCTCTCCCGGGAATGCCATCCGCAATGCCCGTTGGTCACTGGCCCATTGCTCTTGGGTTGGAAAGCACTTGCCCTGTTTTATACCAGCGAGACGGAGGGCTGCAAACCAGAGCTCCACCCGAATTTGCTGCCTAAGCTCCAGGTATTCATCCTCAGACACAGTCCTTGTGTATGTTGAAAGGATGATCCGCAGCAGCCCCGGGAACTCTGATGCCAGGTCCATATCTCCGCTGGGGTGACTGAAGTCTGCTATCCTGATCTTGGATCCAGGTGGAGGTTTCGATTTCCCAGACTGCAGAAAGCTTTCCCGCTGCTTGCCACCAATGTCACGGAACGTCCCTCACTCCGCTTGAGTGCTTCCGTCAGTATACCGCTTTCTAAGTTCTGGAACATGAGTCCAATGGATCTGGCTATAGGAACACCCAAGAACTAGACAACACCAGTCTTGGAGTACATCAGAACTGTTTATCATGAATCAAAGTTACAAGACTTTATATGCCGTTGGAACCTCCTCTAACAATACAACTGTAACCTAATTAACATAATTAACATGCGCTAATTAACTAAAAAATTTACCCAGACCAGATGACAGACTTGTGGGCACCGAGCTTCACACAGTAGTATAAACACAATACCTGCAGCTCCAATAGGAGTCGACCCGTCTCCTACATTGTATAGACGACAATGTGATCAGCTCATTCAATTAACATAAACACAGGTAGTTGGAATTGATGACACCAGCATCTCCTCACAGGATGTGTCCCAACAGAATGAATCAGTCTTATCAGCAGGGGGCTGCTGGAGGAATCCCCCCTCCCTCTTCAGGGACACAAATCTACAGTAAGGAGTCCCCAACAGAATCAAACAACATACAATATACACATATATACACAATGGATTCCGATTAGTACAGTTCAGACTGGATTTCTAATTCACTTCACAAAGAGTATTGTTCCATTGAAAATCCAGGGCCCATAATCAAAAGGCAACAGGCTTGCATTTAGTCCTCTCCAACAGCCTCTGTCCCGGCTAGGTTTGTCACACATATATCAGCTAAAAATCTCCCCAGATTTTCACGCGTCCGCTAACTGATGAAATATTTCCCAAAATTTTCATGACCATCCAAGCAGGATTTCAGAATTCGCGAGCCAGCACCAATCTTTGTCCACACTAGAGACAATTTTCAGTTCTGGGTGTACTTGAGGATTTATGCTTACAGGGGCTCAAGACAAAAAATACATTAGGTTTTTTTTTTTGTGGATTCTGTGTAAAAATACATTCTACACACCTTTGGGGTGCCAAATGATGTAACCGCTGCAATATTATACAATCTAATATATCCTAGAAAACTACTGCATACATGTATTCATTTGTCTAGTCCCTATAGTTGCTACTCTGTAAGAGTCTGATAAGCACAATGATATAACAAACACGCAGATATCTACAACATATAATAACAATCAAACATATAATACAAGAATATCAAAGATACTTATCACAAGGTTTCATCGGCTGGTTCTGGATGATAAACAGGGTCCGGGCCACATGGTTTAGGCCCGAGCCAGCACCCAGAGCAAGGCCTCAAGATGGCCGAGACTTGCTTGCAAAGACCAACATCAGCAGAGAGAGAAAGGGGCAGAGAGACAGAATTGCCTGAGTGTGTGCTCTTTTCATTCAAACATACACGCCCACTTGTAGCCACCCCCATTTGCCTTCCATCTAATAGATATTGCCAAGAGGTAATCCTTCAAATGTCTGCCCATTCTTCAGGAAGCATTCTGTATTGTCCACTATGGGCAGCGTCTCTATTAGCCCTGGGCCGTCTTGGCTAACTCTTATTCTCTTTGAAGCCTGTAATCACACATATCACAGCAGGTGGGCTGGAGACAAGCCCTTTCGTTATGCAAATTCTGTTTGGGGCCACATTCCTCTGTACTTTTTTTAAAACAGTGGGATTGCAAGTGCCAGCATGTGTGTGTGTATATATATATATATATGTGTGTGTGTGTGTGTGTATATATATACCATGTTTCCCCAAAAATAAGACCTAGCGTGACTGTCAGTGATGGCTGCAATATAAGCCCTACCCCCCAAATAAGCCCTACCCTGTTTCCCCAAAAATAAGCCCTACCCTCAAAATAAGACCTACAAGGACTTTAACTAGGGCTTATTTGGGAGGTAGGGCTTATATTGCAGCCATCACCGTCAATCACGCTAGGTCTTATTTTCGGGGAAACAGGATATATATATATATATATATATATATATATATATATATATATATATATATATATATATATATATATATATATATATATATATATATATATAGTATTCCTAACCCACATGAAAGTCCCAAAGTCTCCTATCCTTACAGTTACTACTACTACTTTCCAATTTATTGTAAGGTGTTGCCTTTCTTCTTTAACACAACAATTTTTTGTTTGATAAAACTTATTTTCTGCAGTGTAGAGAGGCATCCATGGGGGCAAAGTTTTCACCCTCCTTGGCAAACCTCTATATGGGCTAGTGGGAAGAAGACTTTCTCTTCTCTCACCATAAACCATATGTGGGCGCTATCAAATGGTATGGGAGGTACAATGATGATCTCATCCTTGTGTGGGACTACATGGTGGGTGACCTGCGATCCTTCAACGGCTATGCGAATGATAACAGCTTAAACCTGGAATTCAGTTTTGAGAGTCATCATGATCATATTAATTTTTTGGATGTTACTTTAACTCATGATGTCCAAATTAAAGCTGTCTGTTCGCCTACTTTTCGAAAGGGAGGAGGGAACAAGGAGGGTGGGACTTTAATTGAAGCACGTGAAAGCGAGAGAATGGTAATTAAATGGCACAAAGGAATTTTATTCATATTACAATATAAATGTACATAGAATGTTGATACATGGTAACAGTACTAATAAGATAACAAAAGTGTCTTGAATCATAACCACTGATGTCAAAGGTAAGAAAGGTAGGCATGGTAGTAAACAATAGACAATAAAATGGTAACAAATTCTCAATTAAGAGCATGGTAATTCCAAGAGAAATTCCAAAGTTCCACAAAAACATGATTAGATAAAATTATAATATATAAGGTAAAACCTGCAGGACCTATGGCCTCACTGAACCTGTAAAGGTGATAATTGTATAGAAACTTGAACCAGGTGTGAAATAGATGGAAGCACGGCATCATGTAGCTCTACGCGTTTTGTGGCTGATACGCCACTCGTCAGGAGCATGCGCGTGGTAGTCTAAGATAAAATTGATATAAAGATAATCAGTGGTCATTACACCATAGATAGGGGTGGGATGACCACATGACCTTGTTCCCTCCTCGCTTGACTCAATAGGGATGGAAATATGTGACCCTACCGGGCCACAATTTCATTTCAAGTCAAGTTTTCCCTGGCTCTCATGAGGGTGGCATCTCACAGTTGCTCAACACAAAAATCCTCTCTCCTGACCTCTAAGTCAGGTACCACATTCTGGCTACTGTCATTGTCGAGGTCAGCGGTGTTCTCCAGTTCATTACCCTCCGGCTAGGAGCTAGCTTCCAGGTCCTCTGGCTCCCCAGCCATGACAGGGAAAAGAAGGGGATCTCCAGCTTTCTCGACCCCACCAATAGCACCCCCCCTCCTTTTGGCAAAAAGGGTCCGGTGAGAGTTCCCGTGCATCCCCAGCAGGGGGAGCTCCATCTACCAGCCTCCCTTTGCTCTCCCATAACTTCCAAAAATGGGGAAAATATCTCCCCACTAAAGCTTCATGAAGCAGTAAAGGTACCACCCCCACTGAATGGGTTACAGTGGCCCAGGGGGTATCAACCTCAACCACCGCTGTCTGGTAGTCCCGAGTGTCCCCATGGATGCAAATTACCTCAGTAGTACTGGGTGTAGATTTGTGGGGTTCACACAATCATTCCTGACTAGGGTCACCACACTACCAGAGTTTAGCAAGGCTGTAAGTGGCTTTCCACCCACTGAAATAACATACATCTGTTTTTCAATGCGGCTCTGACATGATGCAGTACATGCGACCTGTGCAAACAGAGACATGCGTCTTTTCATGTAAGCATAATCACATTGCATAGGTTCATCAGCTATAGGGCAGTTTGCAGCAATATGCCCTAACGCATGGCAAGGAAAACACCGTATGTGCTCTACCCCCAGTCCTCTTAACGGTCCCAAAGAACTTCCTGGCTTCTTTGGCCAGTCTCCAGGTCTAGGACCCACAGTCTCATCAGCTGTAACAACAGTCTTATCAAACTTCCCCATGCTCTTGAACCCCGGAACAGTCTTACCAGAACGGCCGGGTGATTTTGTACCCCTAGACCAGGGGTCTCAAACTGGTGGCCCTCCAGATGTTGCGAAACTACAAGTCCCATGCCTCTGCCTGAGGGAGTCATGCTTGTAACTATCAGCCTTGCAATGCCTCATGGGACTTGTAGTTTTGCAACAGCTGGAGGGCCGCCAGTTTGAGACCCCTGCCCTAGACACACTGAAGTGGGGCATAGACGGGATCACCAAGTCCTCAGTAGCGATGTACCTCTTTACTAGGTCCATCAACTGGGTTGCAGTTTTGGGATACCCTCGTTCGACCCACTTCCTCAGAGCAGCAGGGAGCGCGCGCAGGTACCGGTCCATTACTATACACTCCCTGATCTGAGGGCCTGTCAAGGTCTCCGGCTGCAACCACTTCCTGGTGAGGTGGATCAGATCGAACATTTGAGAACGGGCTGGCTGGTTGCTGGAGTAAGGTCCATTGATGCACGTGCTGGGCCCGGACTGCCATAGTGACACCCAAGCGTGCGAGTATCTCTGTCTTCAGCGTCTCAAAGTCCTAGGCCTTGTCTGGTTCCAGATCAAAATAGGCCTTTTGAGGTTCTCTTGACAGAAATGGGGCCAACAGAACCGCCCACTGTTCTTTTGCCCATCCTTTGCGGACAGCTACTCTCTCAAAAGTCGCAAGGTTTGCCTCGACATCATCGGCAGGGGTCATTTTCCATAGGTGGTAGGAGGTACGCACCATCTTTGGTTATACTGGCACAGGCGGTGAGGACCCCTTCCTTAGTTTCAGAAGAGCCTCTGCGAACTGCCGGTTTATCTCCTGCTGGGTCGTCTGTTGTGCTGCAGCGGCCTCTGCGACTTGGCGGTTGGTTTCCCGCTGGGCTGCATTGGCCTGTAGCAGGGCCTTTATCATTTCCTCCATCTTCAAAAATTGCCCGCTGAATCCACCACGTGTGGGGAATTAGCTCGTGGGGATCACCTTTTTCTGAATGACAGTCAGCAAACGGGCACTTTCTTCAAAATCTGGCGGATGCTGGGTTTATTTGCAGGAAGTTTGCAAAATAAAAACAAACAAACAGTAAATTAAATCCTTGCCGTCCGGCACTAACTAAACAAATAGTCTCCTCTCTATACAGTGCGGGGCTGGTCCCAGTCACCCCCAAAACATGCTTAAAAGCAAACCTTTTTTGTCCAACACCCAGGGCTCCTCTCACTGAGGTTCCTTCCTGAGTCTCAAAACCAGAGAGCTCTGTTGTGCTCTCTTACTGGTCATTTAAAGTCCAGCTGAGTGTGGGCTCAAGTGGACCAGAACATCCGGACCAGAACCTAGCCTGCCACAGAGGCTGGAAAAACCCGGGCCGGATTCCGATTCAATCCCTTAAAACAGAACAAATGCAAGGTGAAATATAGCGATTATCCCCTATATCACCTTGCATACCGCCACAATATATATATATACAGTCAGGTCCATAAATATTGGGACATCTACACAATTCTAATTTTTTTGGCTCTATACACCACCACAATGGATTTGAAATTAAACAAACAAGATGTGCTTTAACTGCAGACTTTCAGCTTTAATTTGAGAGTATTTGCATCCAAATCAGGTGAACGGTGTAGGAATTACAACAGTTTGTATATGTGCCTTACACCTTTTAAGGGACCAAAAGTAATGGGACAATTGGCTGCTCAGCTGTTCCATGGTCAGGTGTGTGTTATTCCCTCGTTATCCCATTTACAAGGAGCAGATAAAAGGTCCAGAGTTAATTTTAAGTGTGCTATTTGCATTTGGAATCTGTTGCTGTCAACTCTCAATATGAGATCCAAAGAGCTGTCACTATCAGTGAAGCAAGCCATCATTAGGCTGAAAAAACAAAACAAACACATCAGAGAGAGATAGCAAAAACTTTAGGTGTGGCCAAATCAACTGTTTGGAACATCCTTAAAAAGAAGGAATGCACCGGTGAGCTCAGCAACACCAAAACACCCGGAAGACCACGGAAAACAACTGTGGTGGATGACCGAATAATTCTTTCCCTGGTGAAGAAAACACCCTTCACAACAGTTGGCCAGATCAAGAACACTCTCCAGGAGGTAGGTGTATGTGTGCAAAGTCAACAATCAAGAGAAGACTTCACCAGAGTGAATACAGAGGGTTCACCACAAGATGTAAACCATTGGCGAGCCTCAAAAACAGGAAGGCCAAATTAGAGTTTTCCAAACAACATCTAAAAAAGCCTTCACAGTTCTGGAACAACATCCTATGGACAGACCAAGATCAACTTGTACCAGAGTGATGGGAAGAGAAGAGTATGGAGAAGGAAAGGAACTGCTCATGATCCAAAAGCATACCACCTCATCAGTGAATCATGGTGGTGGTAGTGTCATGGCGTGGGCATGTATGGCTGCCAATGGAACTTGGTTCTCTTGTATTTATTGATGATGTGACTGCTGACAAAAGCAGCAGGATGAATTCTGAATTGTTTCGGGCAATATTATCTGCTCATATTCAGCAAAATGCTTCAGAACTCATTGGACGGCGCTTCACAGTACAGATGGACAATGACCCGAAGCATACTGCGAAAGCAACCAAAGAGTTTTTTAAGGGAAAGAAGTGGAATGTTATGCAATGGCCAAGTCAATCACCTGACCTGAATCCGATTGAGTATGCATTTCACTTGCTGAAGACAAAACTGAAGGGAAAATGCCCAAAGAAGAAGCAGGAACTGAAGACAGTTGCAGTAGAGGCCTGGCAGAGCATCACCGGGATGAAACCCAGCGTCTGGTGATGTCTATGCGTTCCAGACTTCAGGCTGTAATTGACTGCAAAGGATTTGCAACCAAGTATTAAAAAGTGAAAGTTTGATGAGTGATTGTTAATCTGTCCCATTACTTTTGGTCCCTTAAAAAGTGGGAGGCACATATACAAACTGTTGTAATTCCTACACCGTTCACCTGATTTGGATGTAAATACCCTCAAATTAAAGCTGAAAGTCTGCAGTTAAAGCACATCTTGTTTGTTTCATTTCAAATCCATTGTGGTGGTGTATAGAGCCAAAAAGATTAGAATTGTGTCCATGTCCCAATATTTATGAACCTGAATGTATATACAGTTGTGCTCATAAGTTTACATACACTGGCAGAATTTCTTGGCCATTTTTTCAGAGAATATGAATGATAACACAAAAACTTTTCACTTATGGTTAGTGTTTGGCTGAAGCCATTTATTATCAGTCAACTGTGTTTACTCTTTTTAAATCATAATCACAACAGAAACTACCCAAATAACCCTGATCAAAAGTTTACATACCCCAGTTCTTAATACCGTGTATTGCCCCCTTTAACATCAATGACAGCTTGAAGTCTTTTGTGATATTTATAGATGAGGCTATTTATCTTCTCAGATGGTAAAGCTGCCCATTCCTCTTGGCAAAAAGCCTCCAGTTCCTGTAAATTCTTGGGCAGTCTTGCATGAACTGCACGTTTGAGATCTCCCCAGAGTGGCTCAATGATATTGAGGTCGGGAGACTAAGATGGCCACTCCAGAACCTTCACTTAATACTGCTGTAGCCAATGACAGGTCGACTGGGCCTTGTGTTTTGGATCATTGTCATGTTGGAATGTCCAAGCACATCCCATGCACAGCTTCCTGGCTGATGAATGCAAATGTTCCTCCAGTATTTTTTGATAACATACTGCATTCATTTTGCCATCAATTTTGACCAAAATTCCTGTGCCTTTGTAGCACACAGTTATATAGTAGGTGAGGTTGAAAAAAGACACAAGTCCATCAAGTCCAACCTATGTGTGTGATTATATGTCAGTATTACATTGTATATCCCTGTAGGTTGCGGTCGCTCAGGTGCTTATCTAATAGTTTCTTGAAACTATCAATGCCCCCCGCTGAGACTACCGCCTGTGGAAGGGAATTCCACATCCTTGCCGCTCTTACAGTAAAGAACCCTCTACGTAGTTTCAAGGTTAAACCTCTTTTCTTCTAATTTTAATGAGTGGCCACGAGTCTTGTAAAACTCCTGTCATGGTCATGCAATAGAGTTTTGTTTGTCAGCTTACCTGTCTCCATGTGTTTATCTCTAAAGACCAGCTGACTCTCACCTGACTGCTTTTATTAACTCTCCTCTAGCATGGCTCCACCCCAGCTCCTATCAGAGAACTCTATATTAACCTCTGCACTGCAGGCCTGCCCTGCTGATCAACCTTTGTGTGTTTTGGCTTCCTGTTCCTGCCTGCCTTGTGCTCTACCTTTGTTTCTGTTACCGACCTTGGCGTGTTCTCTACTATTCCTGTCTGCTCGTGACCCTGACCTTTGGCGTGTCCCCGACCCTCCCTGTTTGCCTGTGACCCTGAACCTTGGCGTGAACTCTGTTGTCCTTGTCTGCTTGTGGCCCTGACCTTGGCTTATTCCTTTACGATCCCTATCCTCCTGTTGCCTACTGTGGGTGTGAGCTGGGGGACCCTGGGGGTCGCGACCTGGAGCCAGTTGAAGCCCAGTCCATCCTCACCACTAGAGGCTCTGGTGAACACCTGCTGGCTCTTAGACTCCGCGCCCCAGGGAATCTTACGCTCTAACCCCGGTGGGATCTGTGTTGGTGTTCCAGCGGCCCTGCCTTCCCTACCACCCGGACTGCCATCCGCAGCAGTCAGGTGTAGGGTCCACTGCCTTGCAGTGCACTCCTGATCCCAATGGTGTGCATCTGTCACCTAGCCTCAAGGTGATCTGACAACTCCCTTCTGCAAACAAGTTTTATACCTATTGTGGGTTCACCAGTATGGTATTTGTATATTGAAATCATATCCCCTCTCAAGCGTCTCTTCTCCAGAGAGAATAAGTTCAGTGCTCGCAACATTTCCTCAAAAACTAATATCCTCCAGACCCTTTATTAGCTGTGTTGCCCTTCTTTGTACTCGCTCCATTTCCAGTACATTCTTCCTGAGGACTGGTGCCCAGAACTGGACAGCATACTCTAGGTGCAGCCGGACCAGAGTCTTGTAGAGCGGAGAATTATCGTTTTATCTCAGGAGTTGATCCCTTTTTAATGCATGCCAATATTCTGTTTGTTTTGTTAGCAGCAGCTTGGCATTGCATGTCATTGCTGAGCCTGTCATCTACTAGGACCCCCAGGTCATTTTCCATCCAAATTAAATAGTATTGGTCCCAGCACAGAACCCTGGGGGACCCCACTACCCACCCCTGACCATTCCGAGTACTCCCCATTTATCACCACCCTCTATACTCGCCCTTGTAGCCAGTTTTCAATCCATGAACTCACCCTATGGTCCATGCCAACAGACCTTATTTTGTACAGTAAATGTTTATCAGCGATCCACCTCTGTGTTTCACAGTAGGAATGGTGTACCTTTCATCGTAGGCCTTGTTGACTCCTCTCCAAATGCAGCGTTTATGGTTGTGGCCAAAAAGCTCAATTTTGGTATCATCACTCCAAATGACTTTGTGCCATAAGGTTTGAGGTTTGTCTCTGTGCTGTTTGGCATATTGTAAGTGGGATACTTTGTGGCATTTGCATAGTAATGGCTTCCTTCTGGCGACTCGACCATGCAGCCCATCTTTCTTCAAGTGCCTCCTTATTGTGCATCTTGAAACAGCCACGCCACATGTTTTCAGAGAGTCCTGTATTTCACCTGAAGTTATTTGTGTTTTTTTCTTTGCATCCTGAACAATTTTCCTGGTAGTTGTGGCTGAAATTTTAGTTGGTTTACCTGACCGTGGTTTGGTTTCAACAGAACCCCTCATTTTCCACTTCTTGATTAGAGTTTGAACACTGCTGATTGGCATTCTCAATTCCTTGGATATCTTTTTTTATCCCTTTCCTGTTTTAGACAATTCAACCACCTTTTCCCGCAGATCCTTTGACAATTATTTTGCTTTCCCCATGGCTCAGAATCCAGAAACGTCAGTGCAGCACTGGATGAAAGATGCAAGGGTCTGTCAGGAGTCCAGAAACTCATTGACCTTTTATACACACACACTAATTACAAGCAAAAAGATCACGGGTGAGGGTGGTTACCTTTAATAGCCATTCTAACCCCTTTGTGTCAACTTGTGTGCATGTTATCAGGCCAAAATCACCAGGTTATGTAAACTTTTGATCAGGGTCATTTGGGTAGTTTCTGTTGTGATTATGATTTAAAAAGAGTAAACACAGTTGACTGATAATAAATGGCTTCAGCCAAACACTAAACATGAGTGAAATAAAAGTTTTGTGTTATCATTCATATTCTTTGAAAAATGACCAAGAAATCAAAAATCCTACCAGGGTATGTAAACTTATGAGCACAACTATATATATATATATATATATATATATATATATATATATATATATATATATATATAGTATCTAGTAGTGAGTACACCCCTCAAATTTTTGTAAATATTTTATTATATCTTTTCATGTGACAACACTGAAGAAATGACACTTTGCTACAATGTAAAGTAGTGAGTGTACAGCTTGTATAACAGTGTAAATTTGCTGTCTTCTCAAAATAACTCAACACACAACCATTAATGGCTAAGCCGCTGGCAACAAAAGTGAGTACACCCCTAAGTGAAAATGTCCAAATTGGTCTCAAAGTGGCCACCATTATTTTCCAGCACTACCTTAACCCTCTTGGTCATAGAGTTCACCATGGCTTCACAGGTTGCCACTGGTGGATGTTAGAGACCTTGCGCTCCCCTACCTTCCATTTGAGGAGGCCCCACAGATGCAGGTCTGGAGTCATGTTTGGCCAGTTCATCACCTTTACCCTCAGCTTCTTTAGTAAGGCAGTGGTCATCTTGGAGGTGTGTTTGGGGTCCTTATAATGTTGAAATACTGCCCTGTGGCCCAGTCCATGCTCTGTTTCAGTATGTCACAGTACACACGCTTGACACCATCTGTACCAAATTAGTTTATCTTGGTCTCATCAGACCACAGGACATGGTTCCAGTAATCTTTGTTCTTAGTCTGCTTGTCTTCAGCAAACTGTTTGCCGGCTTTCTTGTGCATCATCTTTAGAAGAGGCTTCCTTCTGGGACGACAGTCACGCAGACCAATTTGATTCAGTATGCGGCGTATGGTCTGAGCAGTGACGAGCTGATCCCCCCCCACCCCTTCAACCTCTGCAGCAATGCTGGCAGCACTCATACATCTATTTCCCAAAGACAACCTCTGGATATGACGGTATGCACGTGCACGCAAGGCCATCTTTATGTAGCTGACCATAGATATATACCCATCAGGTAGGTTGTACTGGACTGTCTTGGTACTGATACACAAACAAAATATTTTTGGTATAAAAAATATAATTTTAATACATATACAAAGGCTTGTACAGAAAACAAATATCGATAAAATTCAACCACAGACAACTACTAACGGGGTCACCCGGCAGGAGACTGTTGATGTGGGATA
The DNA here is from genome assembly GCA_037952925.1 of Lithobates clamitans. Taxonomy (NCBI): domain Eukaryota; kingdom Metazoa; phylum Chordata; class Amphibia; order Anura; family Ranidae; genus Lithobates; species Lithobates clamitans. The sequence continues at coordinate 4,842,418 of JBBGZY010000586.1, forward strand.
TAGACAATCTGGTCCTCTACCAGTTTTGCGGATTGAAACCGCTTCTTCAGGAGGAACTATCTATAAGTCAAAAGATATATACAATAAAATATACAGTAATTACATCAGAAGAAAATTTATAATTATACAGCAAACATTATAATGAAAAAATCTGCTCACCCAGAAGATACATCGATACATACCCAGGTCACTAAAAAATTCCCCCCGCGGCGAACATGGGGGATTATACAAGGCCACTTCTAATTAAAAATAGATATAATGATAGTAAATGGACAAGCCAAATGATATCCAATTTATAGGGCCCATTGGGGGTGAGGGGACACCAGGTGCTGCACAAGATGGTGGGGACAAGTGAGACATCGGGAGTGAATAGTATCAGAGTGAAAAGGGGGGGGTTTGGGGGGAGAAGGAAGGGGGTTGGGGAGAGGGGTGGGAGGAGGATGTGGAGGAAAAGGAGAGGGGGTGAGGGGGGAAGGAAGGAAGAAGGGGGAGGGGGAAAAAGAGCAAAGGGGAGAAAAAAGCCCCTCTGCCCCTTTTCCCCCTCCCCCTTCTTCCTTCCTTCCCCTCCCCCCTCCCTATCCCTTCCCCCTCCCCCACCCCCTCTCCTTTTCCTCCACATCCTCCTCCCACCCCTCTCTCTATCCCCCTTCCTTCTCCCCCCCTTTTTCACTCCAAAACTATTCACTCCCGATGTCTCACTTGTCCCCACCATCTTGTGCAGCACCTGGTGTCCCCTCACCCCCTATGGGCCCTATAAATTGGATATCATGTGGCTTGTCCATTTAGTATCATTATATCCATTTTTAATTAGAAGTGGCCTTGTACAATCCCCCACGTTCGTCGCGGGGGGGGGGGATTTTTTAGCGTCCTGGGTACGTATCGATGTATGATCTTCTGGGTGAGCAGATTTTTTTCATTATAATGTTTGCTGTATAACTATAAATTTTCTTCTGATGTAATTACTGTATATTTTATTGTATATATCTTCTGACTTATAGATAGTTCCTCCTGAAGAAGCGCTTTTAAGCCGTGAAACTGGTAGAGGACCAGATTGTCTATATCCCACATCAACAGTCTCCTTTTGGGTGACCCCGTTAGTAGTTGTCTGTGGTTGAATTTTATCAATATTTGTCTTCTGTACATGTTTTTTTATACGTATTAAAAATTATATTTTTTATACCAAAAATATTTTGTTTGTGTACCTGATGGGTATATATCTATGGTCAGCTACAGCAACTGTCCTGATAGACCCCTCTGGCCCTCTTTTCCTATATAGATTTGGATGATGGTACTTTTTTAACTATTATTAGTTTCTTTGTTATGTGAGGCAATGCATATAAATTCTAGGCCATCTTTATGTAAAGCAACAATTCTTTTTTTAGATCCTCAGAGAATTCTTTGCCATGAGGTGCCATGTAGAACTTCCAGTGACCAGTATGAGAGAGTGAGAGCGATAACACCAAATTTAACTCACCTGCTCCCCATTTACACCTGAGACCTTGTAATGCTAACGGGTCACTTGACACCGGGGAGGGAAAATGGCTTATTGGGCCCAATTTGGAGATTTTCACTAAGGGTTGTACTCCCTTTTGTTGCCAGCGGTTTAGACATTAATGGCTGTGTTGAGTTATTTTGAGGGGTCAGCAAATTTACACTGTTATACAAGCTGTACACTCACTACTTTACATTGTATCAAAGTGTCATTTCTTCAGTGTTGTCGCATGAAAAGTGATATAACCGCTGCAATATTATACAATCTAATATATCCTAGATAACTATTGCATACATGTATTAATTTGTCTAGTCCCTATAGTTGCTACTCTGTAAGAGTCTGATAAGCACAATGATATAACAAAAACATCTGCTTTGTAAACAAGTTGCATTTATTTCCCAAGAAAGTAGGAATGTACTAAAACAGCAGAATTAGGAAAAAAAACTAACATAAAAGTATTAAAAGGCATTACAATGTTACAATGTTAAAATGTTTACAATCCGAACACAATATACTAAACAGCAGATATCTACAACATATAATAACAATCAAACATATAATACAAGAATATAAAAGATACTTATCACAAGGTTTCATCGCCTGGTTCTGGATGATAAACGGGGTCCAGGCCACATGGTTTAGGCCCGAGCCAGCACCCAGAGCAAGGCCTCAAGATGGCCGAGACATGAGGCTTGCAAAGACCAACATCAGTAGAGAGAGAGAGAATTGCCTGAGTGTGTGCTCTTTTCATTCAAACATACACGCCCACTCGTAGCTGCCCCCATTTGCCTTCCATCCAATAGATATTGCCAAGAGGTAATCCTTCAAATATCTGCCCATTCTTCAGAAAGCATGCTGTATTGTCCACTATGGGCAGCGTCTCTATTTGCCCAGGACTGTCTTAGCTACAGTGTAACTCTTATACTCTTTGAAGCCTGTAATCACACATATCACAGCAGGTGGGCTGGAGACAAGCCCTTTTGTTATGCAGATTCTGTTTGGGGCCATGTTCCTCTGTACTTTTTTAAAACTGTGGGACTGCAAGTGTCAGCATGGCTGATCTTGGTTGTAAGAACAGATGTGTGGAAACTTTAGACATGTAACATTGGACCATGTTGACTTCCAACATTACCGCTTTGTACCTAAAGGGCGCATATCACCCTTCCTCAGATACGGCTGCCATTGAACAGTCCTTAAATGTTTTAACGCGTGTTGTTTCCCAACCTGTGTTTCTGAACCAGTACCTATGGAACAGTCCTTAACTGTATTACTGTGTTGCGTTTTTCGACAGGAACATCTCCTATGGAACAGTCCATAACTGTCTTACTGTGTCAAGGACAATGAAACAAACTCGTCTATGTCCCAAATAATACCCAGGTGCTTCCTTCCCAGCAATGACCTCTCCATCCAGAACACAGAGTGCAGTATCTTTCCAACATTTTTCGCTCACCACCTCGTATTGACCTGGCCTACAAAGGACATCATGGTCATGCTTCTGACCAAGGGAAGCATCAACCTGCCTCCAGCTTCCCTCTTCTCTGATCACATGTGGGTAATTCAGACTCAAATGCAACAAGATAGAATCCCCAGTCAGTAAGCCCATTGATGCCACCAAATATACAGACCGAGTCTGCACTTCTGTATATGGGATCATACAGCATAACACCTTTCACAATCCAAACTAGTACAGCCCATCCAGGCATTCGACCACCACTTTGGATTAGTGTAAGCAACGTGTTTTGGCAAAGTCTTACTGAGCGGTGATGCTAACTCATCAGGCCACTGCCCCTCATACAGAGACTGTACCATCAGCTTATTGCTGGTTGATAATTACGCCTGCCACTGCGTGCACGCCAGAGCCAATGACAGATTTCTGTCCTGTACCTTCACACTCTCTACCAATCTCTCAACATGGTTGAGAAAATCTGGAGCCACTTTAACTTGGGTGTTTATGTGACTTTGTTGACTGCTGTTAAGGATTCCACAAATCTCTCTGAGTAACAAAGCCCCGCTTAAGCCATGGCTGAGAGTTTGTTCCTCCGGATACCGATGTCCACTCCATTAACAACACCCATCCCAGCTCCTATTCTCCCCAATATAGTGCTGAATACATCCCTCCTCTTTCAGGTTACTCCTCAGAAATAAGCATCCTGCATGAACCTCATTCTGTGTCTGCATATCTCTGGGAGCAAATCCCTGGTACAATGACCGCACTTGATTCAGTGTATACTCAGCACATATAGGGTATTAGGTTTTTATCAACCACTGTGAGATGTTGCAGCGCCATGTGGTGAAGGCATACTGTACCCTGATAGCCAGCGCTTGTTCCCTTTATCTAATGGAGCATGCTCCTGTGTGTATTTACTGGCATTACCTGTGCAGGGTTTCAACTTCTCAGGTGAGACATCAACCAGGCGTATCTCCCCCATGTCCAGTTCTGGTGTCCTGCATGTCCAATAACCGAGAGCTTCTCTATAGGACTGCTAGGATTGAGACACCACCCCTACGAGGAAGTTTTCATCCCATTGATGTGTCACCTGGTGCACCCTCTAGTCTGGCCAACCGACCTGCACCATATTACTTCCGTTACGTCAATACATGTCATACATTAAAAACCTTTTCTTCTTTCAATTCCTCCCTCCAACAAAAAAAAAACATATATTTTACATATCCAGTTCTGACTTATTGGATGTATATATTCCTTCCCTAACCTCCAACCCATCGCACATGTATTAATAGCACATTTGCATTCATCAGGAGAGACTCTGGCAAAAATGTTTCACAAGTCTTGTTGATAGGCACAGTCCTTCAGATTCAGCATTAGCCCTAAATTGTCCATAAGCAAAAACAAGTATTAAACTGAATATTTTCGTTTGTCCTTTCTCTCTTGATGTTTATCAGAACAAATTTGCGGTGTGGTATGGCACAGACAAACTGCCAACCAGATGAACACCTGTCATCCATGTTCCAGAGACCTCTCCAATCTCGCTTCACCAGGACTCTGGAAGTGAAACACAAGAGCAGAATTAAATTCTTATCCACAATATCTGCTCGCTTACTATGTTTACTTACAGTTCCTTCCTTGGAACCCAGGAACTTAGTATTCCTGGCTTCTGCAACTCTGACCAAACTATCAAAACAACCATAACCTCTTTAGGCTGAACCCACTCTAAAATGGATCCCCATGGTATGATCAAAATAAAAAAAAAAAAAAACTAACATGAACGTTGCTTCTCAAAAATTCAAAATTTTAAGCATTAAAAAGACAATGCATTATCTGTACTTTCAGACCTATGCACTACCCCCCCTTTCAGGTGGACAAAGCGTACACCTTGTAACTTTTTTCTACCTGAATGAATATAAAACAAAGAGAATAAAAAACGAACTCCAGAGGCTAGAAAAGCTTCCTACCAACAACTCTTGTCTTAGACAAAATGTATTCAGCTGCTAATTGGGGTCATAGCCAATGGCCCCCCTTTCAGGTGGCCTAACCTAACAATTTTTCCATCTGAACAAAACAAAAATAAAATAGATGACTAAACAAATACCAAAAATATATAAAAAATTAATAACAAAAAAAATAAAAATCTGGCCATTATCACACAAAAACAACATGACAAGACAACCACCATAAAACAATGACAAACACTCAACTTTTAACTAAAGACATCCACGGACTTTCCTCCTGAGAAGAGTAAGTGCTCATTTCCAATTGAGAGGGAATTAGTTAATTGGAAAAACAAAAAACGAAACATCTGTACCTCATCACAACATTTGCAACTTCATTTGTAACTCTTTAATCCATTATTGCCTGATTATTGTTTATCTTATTTTTTTTCATTGTTTGCAAACAATTACTAATTATTGAGCTCATGGTACCATATGATAATCGATTATGCATTTACAATAGACCACCGTTGTTCTCACTTTGAAGGACCTGCAAAAAAACGCAAATATTAGCATCCAAACCACTTTTAACTTCCCTGGTCTCTGGAAGATGAACACAAAGACAGTGATTACACACAATTATCATGACAATTGACTTTTTAAATCCCCCAAGCCTTTTCCCATTAATTGTAATGCTAGGGAATGTAGCGCCCACCAGTTTGGGTGAGGGCTAAAATAGAGCGTTTAGTGTTATAATAGGCCAAAATTGCCAGAATCTCACTCTGCAGTGTAATCTGGTGGGGTTTGATTCCTGGGGAGGTTTATTAGTGTAGAGGAGTGTGTGACCCCCTGCACTCTGCTTGGACAGTTTCCTTTGTTTTCTGGGGTTTGGCCTAGAAGACAAGAGGAATACAAGTGTGGGTGACACGTAGCTTTTGGAAGACGCCTCTGGACCAATCAATAATTTGTTGGGGCAGGACTTCTATTTAAGGCCTGGTCACATGCTTCCTGTGGTCGTTCTGCATGGGGAGTTGAGAGGTTCTTGTTGGAGGATGTAGGATCCGGGAGGATTTGTGCGGGTGCTCTCCCCTACGGGGGAGGGGAAGCATGCTATGGAGAAAGTATCCAGGAGTAAGGATTTAGTCACTGATACAGCGCTGGTGTTCTCCCCTGTGTGAGGAGAAGGAAAGCAAGCTATGTGGTTGGAGAGGAACTGAAGTACTTTCTTCCAAATTGCTGCCAATACTGACATCCAGGACTGGGCGAGGATTTTCTGTGTGCGACATGGATCATCACTCAGAAACACAAGTGAGTGTAACCCAGAGGGAAACAGCACTTCTACAGAGACTTTAGAGGGGTTAGTGTGAGGGTTCAGGAGGACAGAGCTGGCCCTAGAGGAACTAATACCCTGGAGAAATCCGAAAGTTACTTCCCGAGTGTTATTCAGAGTATAACAGAGGGAGATAGAATCAGAAATACTGCCAAATCAGGAAGTGGTGGTAAACGGGAAGAAGGAAATATGCATTGCACTAGGAGATATTATTCAAGATGGAAGTCTACTAATCGGGGCTTCGTACAATCTGGAAGTAATATTGTATTGCTTATCACTCAACCTTATTGGAAGTTATTCAGAGTGACTTTCCAGTACAGTGCTGCATTTTATATGGAAACCGCAATAAAGTTGTACATAGTTCATTTTCAATGACTGTCTGCGTATTCTATTTGGTTGGGGAAAAGGGGTGATGGAACAAGCTCCAGGGTAGAACGAACTTTCAGCCGCTCCTACTGGAGTAGGGCGCTTCAGGAACAATTGCCATATTTTCCTATACTAAGCAATTGGCATTGGTAAACTTTGCATTGGTAAACTTTGCTATATTACTCAGGAAAAATGGCAATGCAATTTGCGTCCAACTACATACAAGCCAGAATGGTAGATTAGCCCAGGGGGCAAAGATTGGAATGTTCTTCCAGTCTTGTTGCTGGCTGTTTTTAGGGTGTGGACTGTCATTTATCTCTTCTTCAGAACTGTGTGATCTGTCCTGGCTGCTATCTTTCATAGCAGGCCTTTGCGCTATGCTGTCCCTGTCCTGGGTGGGGGTTTTCGTTGCAGATACCTGTATTTCTGGGGTTTCCTGCTCCATGCTAGCAATGTTAAGGGCTTTACGAAATCTATGTCCATGTCTATACCATTTAGAACGTCTGAACTTTCTCTGCCTTCCTGTACCTCTGCTTATTACGGATACACCTGCCTTTGACCCATATTCCCTATCACTGGACTCTTGACAGAAGTCTCGCAGGATATTGACAACATTTTGGTATGATGTTGCATTCCTCATAGCCATTTTAGTGGGATAGCTTACATAACACTTATTGGCCATTGAGTATATGAAACTTGTATCATCCTCCAATAAGTCAGGACAGTTGAACACTTTTGTATACAATGTAAGATACTCACTGCGGAACAAAATTGGGTCATCTCCTCTCCTAAATTTCATTCATTGTAAATCACTCATACCGTTATCACGACTGTCCACAATGCGCTGCAACTCTTTCCACTGCACCTCTGCATCTGCTAAGTTATCATTAACCTGTGCAGATAACTGGCCTGCCAAAGGTCCTGGTAGCCATGCATTCAGAAGAGAACATGCGTCCTCATTACTCAAATGAAATTTAAGGACTAGAGCCTCCAAATTATTGGACAGACTCACTGGTGATTCCAGGGCATTAAATTCACCCAGATTCTGGCACAAAGTAAGTCTCTCTTGGATTATAATCAAACTGTTATTCTGTGTTTCATCACAGCCCTTCTCATTGACTGTGCAGATATTGGCCAATTGGCATGTTCCTTCGTGCTCATTGAGCGATACTATACATTGCTCTTTAGTAAGAAGCTGGGAGTGTGCATTTGCTAATTATCTTTTTAAAGACAACCAACTCTTCCATCTCTGACACCTTTTTTCGCAAGTTTGCTCTTCATATCTCAGTTCATGCTGCACCTCTGAAGCTGTTCTTGTAGCTCACTGTTTCTTTCTGACAAATTGCCTGCTGTAGCCCGAAATTTATCCATCTCACTACTGGAGGCTGTTGCAATCTTTAGAAGTTTTTCAGTGATATCCTCTATGTCCTCCCCGAGATGTCTCCTCTCTGCTTCCCACTTCCCCTCCATTTGCTCAGATATAAATTTAATTCTGAGCAACACTGCAATTTCATTTGCCAACCTTTCTTTTTTAACTTTCTTTTTTTAGCTGTTTACCCAATAATCTGCTATTATGTTGCTGACACTGAGACAATAGTATACCTTACACTGGCTTTTAAGAGGTTCATCTGCACATGAATGATAACTGGCAGAAGCGTACTTTTTAACATATGTTTACACAAGTTCCATTTCACAACCATACAATCCACACAATACACAATTCTATTTGTACTAACTTTCCAACACTGCACTGAGTAATAAACCAAACTCAATTATCGTTAGCTCTTACAACTCACAAAAAAAAAAAAAAAAACGAATCGCTCTTCTAGCATTCAATATTCTTCATTCATTACCACTTTTACCTGATATCATTCAAAACAATTACACTTTTGCATATCCATAGAAAAGACTAACCACACTTTCTGTGGCATTATCGGCTGCCTTGTATCTGAGCACTTCTGTCCTGTAGGTTCAATGCGGCTTTTGGGATTAGCACATGCTGCCTGGGGAATATCCATTGATATGCTAATTTGCACCTTAGCCTACACTGAAGTTGTCTAACCTGTTTTTACAACAGTTGCTTACAATGCACACAGATAAACAACAACAAAAAAAAACAGATACAAAGCCGTTTAAAACTACCTTGTTACTTGTAGTTCTACAGCCTATAAGACACAAGGCAGACTCTCAATAAATGCCTTCCCGTTAGGTTGCAGGCCACATCGAACTCCTATTGGAACATAGAGCTATTTCACTCTCACGTGGGTAAAAATAAAAAACAAAAAATTTTTTTTAAATTTAAAATAACAATCTATATTTCTCCCACTTTTTACTCAAAGATGTATGATAATCCCTGTCAATCTCTAACCAAGGGTGATCAGCCCTTTACTCGCCAAGCCACTTGACCAGCTACTAATTTGCATTAGCAATACAATAAACGGTTAACATATATACATATTGTCACGGAACGTCCCTCACTCCGCTTGAGTGCTTCCGTCAGTATACCGCTTCCTAAGTTCTGGAACATGAGTCCAATGGATCTCGCTATAGGAACCCCCAAGAACTAGACAACACCAGTCTTGGAGTACATCAGAACTGTTTATTATGAATCAAAGTTACAAGACTTTATATGCCGTTGGAACCTCCTCTAACAATACAACTGTAACCTAATTAACATAATTAACATGAGCTAATTACTAAAAAATTTACCCAGACCAGATGACAGACTTGTGGGCACCGAGCTTCACACAGTAGTATAAACACAATAGCTGCAGCTCCAATAGGAGTCGTCCCGTCTCCTATATTGTATAGAGGACAATGTGATCAGCTCATTCAATTAACATAAACACAGGTAGTTGGAATTGATGACACCAGCATCTCCTCACAGGATGTGTCCCAACAGAATGAATCAGTCTTATCAGCAGGGGGCTGCTGGAGGAATCCCCCCTCCCTCTTCAGGGACACAAATCTACAGTAAGGAGTCCCCAACAGAATCAAACAACATACAATATATACATATATACACAACGGAGTCCGATTAGTACAGTTCAGACTGGATTTCTAATTCACTTCACAAAGAGTATTTTTTCATTGAAAATCCAGGGCCCATAATCAAAAGGCAACAGGCTTGCATTCAGTCCTCTCCAACAGCCTCTGTCCCGGCTAAGTTTGTCACATTTCTCCCCTTTCGGTAGGAGACTAACACAGGAGGAGACCCCAGACGGGTTGACTCCGAAGTTAGTCCATAGTTCCAGTCCTCTACTGCCTGTACCCACACAGTACCCCAAACAAATTGTTCCAAACAGAGTATTACTCACCCAGCCATCCTCTGCCTCTCTTAGAGAACATATCCGCCACTGGGGAGAGGCCCGGACTGGCCCTTCTCCCTGGAGTCCTTTCTGCCGCTGGAGAGAAGACGGGGACTGGGCTCACTCCATCCTGCTGTTGGGGATCTGGGCCGACTGCCCAGCATCCCTGGGGTATACAGGTGGGGACTGAAGCCCCATCCACCGACACCAGATCAAGCTCCAGTTGTGAGGTGATGACTGCATTCTCTCCTTGGATCCTGATCTGCAGCTCACGATAGACTGCCACCTCCTCAACTTGGGCCTCCACAATTGCTGCAGATGTGGGGCAGAGGTCTTGGACCCTCTGTCCGGTTGCCAGCACTTCTGCTGGGGGTTTGCCAGGTGGTTCCTCTACAGAAACGTCTATTAAATCCCCAGTCTCTGGAATTGGTAAAAGTGTGGGACAGAGGTCTTGGACCCTCTGTTCAGTTACCAGATCTTCAGCCTGAGAAGTTTGTTTTAACTTCATAGATGCTGCTGGCTGGAAAAATCACATGTCCCTGTCAGTGTTGTGGGAGAAAGGCCGACTACCTCTTCTCTCAAGAAGGCCGAAGCCACTGTTGGTGCTGGGCAGAACACAGTGAACTTTGGCCCTGATAGCAGCTCTTCTGCTGGAGGCTCATCAGGTTGTTCTTCCTCAGCAGAAAAGTCTATCAAATCCCATGTCTCTGCAACTGATGTCTGGGGATAGAGGCTCACCATCTCCTGTCCATGGAACCCAGAAGATGCTATCATTTCTGGGCAGAGGTTAGCAGAGCTCTGCCCTGTTGTCAGCACTTTAGGTTTGGGGATGGCAATCTCCGGATTTTCCACTGCTGATTCTCTGGCATGCTGCTGAACTTGTTCTAGCAGTTTCCTGTATGCCCTTTCCAGATGCTGTTCCTTCCTTAGCAAATGGTCCAGATCAGGTTTGAGCTCTGAGACCCCTGCAAGACCGAGCATAGCCTCTCTATATTCTCGCAGGTCCTTAAGGTCAGGTTCCCCTTCATCACCAAACATAAAATGATCTGTAAGGCTCTCCCACAGCAATCCAGGGCCGCCAAAGTCATATCCCTCCGGAGAGCATTCTGTTGTCTCCCCTAAATATCCCTCCTCTGCGTGCCATTGCAGAGCCCAATAACGATTGTCCAGCTCTATCTCCTGCTGGGCCAGCCTGTCCAACTCAGTCACCCATTGCTCCTGGGGCTGCTCTCCCGGGAATGCCATCCGCAATGCCCGTTGGTCACTGGCCCGTTGCTCTTGGGTTGGAAAGCACTTGCCCTGTTTTATACCAGCGAGACGGAGGGCTGCAAACCAGAGCTCCACCCGAATTTGCTGCCTAAGCTCCAGGTATTCATCCTCAGACACAGTCCTTGTGTATGTTGAAAGGATGATCCGCAGCAGCCCCGGGAACTCTGATGCCAGGTCCATATCTCCGCTGGGGTGACTGAAGTCTGCTATCCTGATCTTGGATCCAGGTGGAGGTTTCGATTTCCCAGACTGCAGAAAGCTTTCCCGCTGCTTGCCACCAATGTCACGGAACGTCCCTCACTCCGCTTGAGTGCTTCCGTCAGTATACCGCTTTCTAAGTTCTGGAACATGAGTCCAATGGATCTGGCTATAGGAACACCCAAGAACTAGACAACACCAGTCTTGGAGTACATCAGAACTGTTTATCATGAATCAAAGTTACAAGACTTTATATGCCGTTGGAACCTCCTCTAACAATACAACTGTAACCTAATTAACATAATTAACATGCGCTAATTAACTAAAAAATTTACCCAGACCAGATGACAGACTTGTGGGCACCGAGCTTCACACAGTAGTATAAACACAATACCTGCAGCTCCAATAGGAGTCGACCCGTCTCCTACATTGTATAGACGACAATGTGATCAGCTCATTTAATTAACATAAACACAGGTAGTTGGAATTGATGACACCAGCATCTCCTCACAGGATGTGTCCCAACAGAATGAATCAGTCTTATCAGCAGGGGGCTGCTGGAGGAATCCCCCCTCCCTCTTCAGGGACACAAATCTACAGTAAGGAGTCCCCAACAGAATCAAACAACATACAATATACACATATATACACAATGGATTCCGATTAGTACAGTTCAGACTGGATTTCTAATTCACTTCACAAAGAGTATTGTTCCATTGAAAATCCAGGGCCCATAATCAAAAGGCAACAGGCTTGCATTTAGTCCTCTCCAACAGCCTCTGTCCCGGCTAGGTTTGTCACACATATATCAGCTAAAAATCTCACCAGATTTTCACGCGTCCGCTAACTGATGAAATATTTCCCAAAATTTTCATGACCATCCAAGCAGGATTTCAGAATTCGCGAGCCAGCGCCAATCTTTGTCCACACTAGAGACAATTTTCAGTTCTGGGTGTACTTGAGGATTTATGCTTACAGGGGCTCAAGACAAAAAATACATTAGGTTTTTTTTTTGTGGATTCTGTGTAAAAATACATTCTACACACCTTTGGGGTGCCAAATGATGTAACCGCTGCAATATTATACAATCTAATATATCCTAGAAAACTACTGCATACATGTATTCATTTGTCTAGTCCCTATAGTTGCTACTCTGTAAGAGTCTGATAAGCACAATGATATAACAAACACGCAGATATCTACAACATATAATAACAATCAAACATATAATACAAGAATATCAAAGATACTTATCACAAGGTTTCATCGGCTGGTTCTGGATGATAAACAGGGTCCGGGCCACATGGTTTAGGCCCGAGCCAGCACCCAGAGCAAGGCCTCAAGATGGCCGAGACTTGCTTGCAAAGACCAACATCAGCAGAGAGAGAAAGGGGCAGAGAGACAGAATTGCCTGAGTGTGTGCTCTTTTCATTCAAACATACACGCCCACTTGTAGCCACCCCCATTTGCCTTCCATCTAATAGATATTGCCAAGAGGTAATCCTTCAAATGTCTGCCCATTCTTCAGGAAGCATTCTGTATTGTCCACTATGGGCAGCGTCTCTATTAGCCCTGGGCCGTCTTGGCTAACTCTTATTCTCTTTGAAGCCTGTAATCACACATATCACAGCAGGTGGGCTGGAGACAAGCCCTTTCGTTATGCAAATTCTGTTTGGGGCCACATTCCTCTGTACTTTTTTTAAAACAGTGGGATTGCAAGTGCCAGCATGTGTGTGTGTGTATATATATATATATGTGTGTGTGTGTGTGTGTGTGTGTGTATATATATACCATGTTTCCCCAAAAATAAGACCTAGCGTGACTGTCAGTGATGGCTGCAATATAAGCCCTACCCCCCAAATAAGCCCTACCCTGTTTCCCCAAAAATAAGCCCTACCCTCAAAATAAGACCTACAAGGACTTTAACTAGGGCTTATTTGGGAGGTAGGGCTTATATTGCAGCCATCACCGTCAATCACGCTAGGTCTTATTTTCGGGGAAACAGGATATATATATATATATATATATATATATATATATATATATATATATATATATATGGTATTCCTAACCCACATGAAAGTCCCAAAGTCTCCTATCCTTACAGTTACTACTACTACTTTCCAATTTATTGTAAGGTGTTGCCTTTCTTCTTTAACACAACAATTTTTTGTTTGATAAAACTTATTTTCTGCAGTGTAGAGAGGCATCCATGGGGGCAAAGTTTTCACCCTCCTTGGCAAACCTCTATATGGGCTAGTGGGAAGAAGACTTTCTCTTCTCTCACCATAAACCATATGTGGGCGCTATCAAATGGTATGGGAGGTACAATGATGATCTCATCCTTGTGTGGGACTACATGGTGGGTGACCTGCGATCCTTCAACGGCTATGCGAATGATAACAGCTTAAACCTGGAATTCAGTTTTGAGAGTCATCATGATCATATTAATTTTTTGGATGTTACTTTAACTCATGATGTCCAAATTAAAGCTGTCTGTTCGCCTACTTTTCGAAAGGGAGGAGGGAACAAGGAGGGTGGGACTTTAATTGAAGCACGTGAAAACGAGAGAATGGTAATTAAATGGCACAAAGGAATTTTATTCATATTACAATATAAATGTACATAGAATGTTGATACATGGTAACAGTACTAATAAGATAACAAAAGTGTCTTGAATCATAACCACTGATGTCAAAGGTAAGAAAGGTAGGCATGGTAGTAAACAATAGACAATAAAATGGTAACAAATTCTCAATTAAGAGCATGGTAATTCCAAGAGAAATTCCAAAGTTCCACAAAAACATGATTAGATAAAATTATAATATATAAGGTAAAACCTGCAGGACCTATGGCCTCACTGAACCTGTAAAGGTGATAATTGTATAGAAACTTGAACCAGGTGTGAAATAGATGGAAGCACGGCATCATGTAGCTCTACGCGTTTTGTGGCTGATACGCCACTCGTCAGGAGCATGCGCGTGGTAGTCTAAGATAAAATTGATATAAAGATAATCAGTGGTCATTACACCATAGATAGGGGTGGGATGACCACATGACCTTGTTCCCTCCTCACTTGACTCAATAGGGATGGAAATATGTGACCCTACCGGGCCACAATTTCATTTCAAGTCCCATAGGGATGGAAATACATAACCTTACCAGGTTTAGGCTTCCTGAAAGTCCCTAAAAATTCCCTTTTCTTTTCTTTGTATCTACTTTTCGAAAGGAGTGTGCAGGGAATTCTCTTGTTTTGGCTACTAGCTGTCACCCCTTCCATACCATCAGATCAGTACTTGAATTCATCAGTGCAAAACACAATTACACTGATGATGAGTCCTTTTTACAAGAGTGTGAAATTATTAGCACTAGGCTTAGAGAACGTGGTTACAAACAATGGCTCATTGATAGAGCCATAGGTGTGGCCACTAAGAAAGATTGTTCCTTTTTTTTACATACTAGGGACAATGGCAAGAGGACTGGGAACTTACACAAGAAACACATCTGGACGTAGTCATGGTGGGGTATAGGGGTAGAAGAGTTTTTAAAGATACCCATAACCCTCTAACTTTTGTCACTACTTTTTCATGTGAATTTGACTGTATTAAGGAAATTATTTCAAATTTTTTCCCAGTCCTATATGCAGATCCAAATCTAATCCCTATCCGGTCTGTGGGCTGTAGGTTCTCGTCACTCCCAAACTTTGGGGAATATACTATCCCCTAGTCTCTTT